>JAILYB010000179.1:0-638646 GCA_021437785.1 Rhodomyrtus psidioides | reverse complement strand
GCAACTACGTCTACTACCACTCTCTTCGGCTTGCAGAACAGAGGGGTAGCAAATCTCTCTTTGTACACGTTCCCCCCTTCTCAAGAATCGATGAAGAAACTCAGATGAATTTCGTAGCCTCCCTCTTGGAAGCTATTGGGTCATCCTGTTGACGTCGAGATGAAAGGTGCGGGGCGGAGTTCTTTTTGTGTCTCATTTTGTTCTTTTGTTTGTGATGTTCTTGCAAGTTGTAAAAGAAGACATGTTGTATTCCATCAGTACAGGGGACTTTTGTGATTTTCAGCAACTCTTCTTACCAAGGCCAGTAGCTTCTGCTTACCATGTAGTCTTCTTGAAATTATTGGAAAATATGAGATATTATAATGGGTGAGTGAATGATAAATTATTTATCAAAGAACATCCTTGAGTTAGAAGTGAGAAGTGAAAGTGTTAAATATGTCTTGAATTTGATGTACTCGGTCCGGTTCATCACCCGATCTGACATATTTTTTGTGAGGCCCAAAAGTGGAGAGAAAATTGAGATTTAGTTCGTGACGCGGAGAGTTGTGCTTTATTTTTGCTGCGGCTAGGGTTTTATTTAAAAGGACGGAAGTTTTTCATCATTAGTGTGTTTTTGTGAGCATGGTGCTTTTGTTTAGTCGCTGAGAAAAACTTTTGTAATTCGTACCCTCTTTGATTATAGTGGAATCTCGATTTGCTTCGTCCGTGGATGTAGATCACTTTGATTGAACCACGTAAATCCTTGTTTTCTGTGTTTGTCTTCCGCATTTGTTACAACAGAAAGTATGGTAGTCCCACATTGGAAATGAGGAAGGCCTTGAAGTACTTTATACGTGGTTACACTCTTTTTGAGTGGTAACTATCATAACACAAGTACTATGTCTCGCGCGCACGCGCAAGGGGGTGCAAATCTCAGACCTCGACGGAGGCCCGACGAGCTGAAACTTAGGCGCGAATGCAGGACCGGAAATGGGGCCTGGCGACAAGCCTATTTTTGCCAACGGCTATTATAATTCTGTGGTTACTAACGGCTCTAAATAGCAAATTTATTCAGCCGTTATTCTTTATTTTCGAAATGCTCCTACTTGCCCTATAAAAAGGTGACTTCCCTTCTTGTTTGAAGCAAAGAAAACAAGACAACGAAAATCTCTTCTTCCTCTCTTTTAATTCTCTGCATTTGCACTATTTTCGATAGTATTCACGTTTTGTTCAAGTTCAACGAAAGCTTTGGAGTGCTGTGCTTGCCTCTATCGCTGCTCACCGTTGTATCCTGTAAGACAGACGTTCATAAAACCTCAAAGCACGTACAAGAGGGGACGAATCTATTTTAAGGAAATTGTGTTGAACATAGGCCTCGGTATTTGTTTCAATTCCATTTCTTTCAATGCTGCTGTGGTTCTGTTCAGAGTTTATGTTTCTGTCAATTCAGATTTTGTGCTTCTAACGAATTCAGATTTTGTTGCTTTTGACGGGTTCAGATTTTGTGTTTCTGACGGGTTCAGATTTTGTGCTTCTGAAAACTCGGACTTTGTGCTTCTATCGACTCATTTTTTTTGTGCTTCTGCCAACTCAGTGTTTGTATGTTTGAGGCAGTTTGCCTACATTTACTATTGCCATTCGAATTTTGAGTATCCTCCAATTTTATAAAACATAATTGTTATTTTAACACTGTCTGTCCAACAATCTTAAAACAGATTTTATTCGACACTTACCATTTGAATGGCTACTGGAAAAGAAGTTGTTGATGTGCTTGCTGATGACATCACTAAAGGCTCTGCCTCTGTTGTCCAGCTGCCTCTGCCTGCATCATTCTCTGTCTCTATTTCAGTTTATGTCCACTATGATAAGAAACCTGAGAAGTTTAACGGATCGAACTTTAAAAGGTGGCAGCAAAAGATGTTGTTTTATATAACAACTCTGAATCTTGCGAGATTCTTGACTAAGGAAGTTCCTAAGCTATCCAATGGAGAAACGGATAAGCAAGCCTTCAATGATGTTGAGGCTTTGAAAGCATTCTGATTTTCTATGTAGGAATTATGTCATGAATGGCTTATATGACTCCTTGTACAATGTCTATTGTGTAATAAGGACGTCAAAGGAATTATGAGAATCCTTGACCGGAAATATAAAACAGAGGATACCGGAGCAAATAAATTTGTTGCTAAACGATTCCTTGATTATATGATGGTGGATTCTAAGACCGTGATCAGTCAAGTGCAAGAAATTTAAATGATCTTGCATGAGATTCGGGCTGATTGAATATACTTGAGTGAATCCTTAGAGTGAATGTCCCTTGGCCCGAGAAATTCAAAGGCTCGAGGAATTCCAAGGAAGTAGATAATTTTCTATGGGTGGAAAATCGATACTTAGAAACCCAAGAAGCTCAGGACGGCAAGGTGCGTGTGAACACTGTACTTTTGTATTTGGAAATGTGTTGCTGTGGTGATGCACCAAGAGCAACGATAAGGTCAATCATATCAAGACATGGGAGGCATCTAAGGTTGAGTTTCGAAAAGCAATTCTTCCCCTCCTATGCGGAGGAGATTGCTTGAAACGTGTGCAACGCCTTGAACAAAAATAGGGTTCAACAGAGACTCTGAATGTAAAAAGTTCGATAGAGGCTGTAAATGCAAAGAGTTCGATAGAGGCTGTAAATGCAAAGAGTTCAATAAAGGCTGTGAACGCAAAGAGTTCAACAAAGACTCTAAACAAAAAAAAGGGTCGATAGAGGCTCTGAACGGAAAAGTTCAATAGAGACTTTGAACGAGTTTACAAAGGTTCTGTGCGCGAAAGGAATGAGTCAATAGAGGCTCTGTATATAAAAGGAATGAACCAACAGAGTTTCTGCGTGTTAAAGAGACTCAGAACTTCTTGAATTGATTCATTGTGATGTATGTGAATTGAAATTCATACAAATAAGAGGCGGTAATAAATTTTTATTACCTTTATCGATGATAGCACTAAATAATGCTTTGTGTATTTGCTTAAAAGCAAAGATGATATTTTTGAATAAGGTGCCTCGAAAGAAAGAGGAAAAAACCCTTTATGAGCTTTAAAAAGGTAGGAGACCGTTCTACAAATACTTACAAGTGTGGAGGTGTCTTGCAAAAGTGGCTGTTCCAAAATCTACTAGTGGATATGTATTCACATTAGCAGATTCAACCATATTTTTGGAAATCTTGTAAACAAACTGTTATAGCCAGATCCACAATGGAATCCGAAGTGATAACTTTGGATAAATGTAGTTAAGAGGCTGAATGACTATGCCATTTCTTAGAGGATATTCTAAAATGGTAAAAACATGTGCCACCAATCTGTATATATTGTGATAGTCAATTTGGGATTGGAAGAGCACATATTTTTATGTATAATGGCAAGTCTAGACATATACGTCCAAGACATAATGCCATTAGATAACTACTCTCAACTCGAATTATCTCTATTGACTACATAATGTTAAATGATAATATTATGAATCCGCTAACTAAAGGGTGTCGCGACCCTCCCTCGAGGCGGAGCGGGCTAATGGGCCGCCCGATCGCTGACTTGATCGGACGCGGGCCTCTCCCAAGGTCCATTACCCAAATCGCAACTGCTGAATATACGTGGTCGACCTTCGGTGTGGTCTAGTGACATGTGATGAGTGTACATGCCAAGGAGTCGCCACCAATCGTTTTGTGGAGGGTACGATCGGAAACCCTATCGAATAGTTGGGAGTGGTCTATTCGATTCTGCGGAAACCAGAGAAGTGGGTTCGGGGACTTGGTTACGCCAACTGTCAGAGTTGACGCCCTTTCGGTACCTAAGCTGAATGGTTTATCTGATCCTAGGATTTCATACGGACGAGTGGGGTACAGATCTTAAATCTAGGGGTTCATGCAGATGGGAATTACTACCCTATCAATCACAATCAATAGAAATAAGTGCGCAAATCAAGGATTTAGTACATGCGGATAAAACACATGAAAGCAGCATGGCATCCCTAATGAGGCCCTATTAGCCTAGAGAAATATCAATCAAGGCTTAGGAATGATTTTGGCATGATTTGCCCATGAGGGGCAAAATCGTAATTTTGAACAATTCGGGGACAATTCTCCTCAAAAAGGGAAAATTTGTCATTTTAGATGAATCGGGAAGTCAAAAGATGGGGGAAATAGGATTAGCCATCAATCCAATCCATTTCATATTTTTCGGGAATTTCTAGGATTTTTCTGGAATTTTCAAGTGATTTTACCCTTGGAGGGGTAAAGTCGTCATTTGGATAAAGACGAGAACTGAAAATCTCAAATATTAGGGTTGGTCGTCCACCTGACCCAAACCCCAACTTTGAGCAATTTTCATATTTCAATTGAGACAAGAAAGACGATTTTCCCATTGAAGGGCAAAATTGTCATTTTGAGAAAAGGAACAGGACTCGAAAACCCAAGCCTAAGAATTGGTCGTCTACCTGACCCTAATTCTTGCCATGGCATTATCGGCCTTATCTTGCATATACAGCAGAGGCGATTTACCCCTAAAGGGTAATATTGTCAAGTCTTGGAAGAACAGATAAGAAACCCCAAAAATAGGGTTGACCAGTTGTCTGTGGTCAATCCTCTATTTTTGGGGATTTCTAGAGTGTCTAGGATTTTTCCACATTTTTTCCACATTTTTTTTTTGAATTTTCTGGAATTTTCTAGCATTTTTTTCTAGGATTTTCGATTTTTTTTTAATTTTTTAAATCATTTCTGATTTTTTTATTTAAAAAATGTGATTCGGACCGGGTCGACCCAACCCACTTGGGTCGGAACCCGGCCCAGACCCGAACCCGCGAAACCCTCGGCCAAAACGACACCGTATCATGCGTTTTTATTTTCAGATTACTCGGATTTAATCCGACGATCCCTGATGGACAACGTGGCTAATCCACGATCGCCGGATGAGATTACTAAATCTCACGGTTCAGATTGAATGGAGACTCAACCAGGGCCGTCTGATGTAATCGCTTAAATCTACGGTCGCGATTAAAACGTAAGACTTAATCTGGACCATCCGTTCCTACTTAACCTAAACGATGTCGCCTCCTGACTAACCCATACGGCGCCGTTTTCCATCATTTTTTATTTCCGATTTAAAATCATTTTCGAATTATCCTAATTTCTAATCGGACGACCACTATTTGTTGGACTCGATTAACCTCGACCGTTGGATCTCCCCGTTCGAACAACAACCTCCAACGGCCGAGCTGACTGTACTGCCACGTGGACCAATGATCTACCGCCACCTAAGCGCTTTGACTCGTTGACCAGCCAAGTCGGCATCGTCTTCAACCTCGCGACCATTGCTGAACGAACGGCCACGACTCCCCGGCGATGATCCGACGGTGGAATCTTAACGGATTGGAGCGAGACCGGCGGTAATCGACTCGCGATGACCTCTATTTTAACATATCTAAGAATCGCAACATTTTATTCACAGAATCGCAAGAATCATGCAAAGTGCCGAGTACGGCCATGGGAGTTCGATCGCGTAATTTATCTAAGATCGCAGCAATTCAATCACATAACAGCACCAGTGGAGGTTCATAAAACTCACCTCGAGCTCCGATTGAGCTCGCTCGGCCCAGATTTGGCTAGGGAAAGATGAACAGTGGTTCGACAATGGAGGTTGGATTGGAAGACTCGATTAGGTGTGTTAAGACAAAATCGATGCAAACAAGATATGCGACAATGGTCAGTAATGTTCAAGGAGTAAAACGCACATAGTAATTGAAAGAATAGGCAAGAAATGCTAGAACCGCCATTGAAGCTCAGTTCAAGAATCGTAGCTCGGCCTTACCTGTTCTCGCGATTTCGCGGGGCGCGGTCGGCGGCGATTGCTTTCTAGCGGTCTGGGCGAACTTCGAACTGTCTTTTCTGGCTTTGGTCTGGCCGGGGACGGTCCAACCGGCGCCTTGCAGTTGAGCTCGAGTTCTCGACGGCAAAGGGCCGGAGAACGAGCTTTTTCTCGCCTTCTCTCTCTCTCGCACGTTTTAGTTCGTCCTCCACCAACTGAATCGACCAACCTCTTCAACAGAAAGCGATCACGAGCTTATATAGCTCTTCGAAATTTTGGCGCCGAACAATGGAGCTTCAACCAACTCGGTTTGGCACGTGTAGTCAGGTGCAATTAGGTCCAAACGACGTCGGGGGAGGTGTGTATTTCGCTCAATCCTGTTTGGTCCTCCGGCGAGCTTTACTTCATGCGAATTTGGCATGAATTTGACTTGCGTTTGGTATTTGCTGACTTTTGCAGGTACCGCAGCTTTGACTGATCTCGCCGGAGCTCTTCCGGCAGCCATTTGTTTCGGGGCTGGTCTCGATCGAAAGGTCTCGAGTCAAAGAACAAAACGCCCACCAGTACTTCTCCAATTGTAGTTGATTTGTCGATCAATTTTCTCTTTGAAATTACATCTTCTACTGTTCACTCGTGCACAGGCCTGATGAAGAAGAAGACACTGTAGCGGACCGGTTCGACCGGTCCAACAGGCGGTTAGACCGGTCCGAACCGGTCCCGACTTGCAATTTTTCAAATTAAATCCAAATTAACATGAAATTTTTGCAATTTAACCTCATAATCGAATTTAGGGCATGAATTCTATCAAAAAAATGTGATTTTGCCCAAAAGTTCATATCAATTTCAACAAAAACCCCAAATTTCCTTTTAATTGCAAATTGGGGAATTATGCAATTGAAGGACCAAATGATCAAATTAGGTTAAATTACCTGTGCCAATCGATTCAAAATGGTGAAACCCATTGGGCAGCATGTTTAATTTGCAATGATAGCCCTTGAATTGAAAGTAATTTCAATTATGCTCATTTTCAAGGACTAAAAATGCAATTTTAGTATGCGATTTTGCCAAATTCGTGCAATTGAACAATTTGTAAAAACAATTGGGCTAAATTGAAATAAGGGACAGTTAGAATGGATGTCAAGATCCTAGAAAATACCAAAATTGCAAATTAAAAGACTCAACGGATATTTTTTTTCTCAAATTCAATAGTATGGGTTACAAAGGAACACCCATAATTGAATCTGATTTTGAACTTTTTGTGTGGTAAAAAATACAAGGTATTAAAAATAAAAATATTGGCTATTTTTCCATATTTTTGTGGCCTCGAATACTATTTTTCTTGATTTGTTTGAGTATTTTCCTATTTTCTAAAAATACTAAAAAATATGAAAAATATGAAAAATTATTTTTTGTTCAAAAATGGTTCCTTGGGCTTGGCCAAGGCCACCAAAGTTGATTTTGTAATTTTTTGACTTTTTATGGATTTTTTGTGATTTTTCAAAATAAAGCTGAAAAAGACTTGGTCAAAAAATTAGGTGTCAACAGCTGCCCCTCTTTGAGAGGAATCTCGTGAGAGGTTTCGCTCAAAGACAAGTGACACCTGAGTCTAGACCGACTCGACTGGAGAAAAGAAAAACGAATCTTGACACTCAATCTCTCTTGTCTTGCTGGTAAACACTATGCTCCTTATTCTTTTGCTGACGTGAGAGAGAAAGTAGAGAGACCCACATGCCTTTTACCTATTGATCACCCGCCTGATGCTCGTGCGGCATGCGCGGTGTATAGTGGGTTCAAGTGAATACCTAGGGACTCGTCTTTTGAGTATCCTAGGGCGGTTAAACTCTAGCCTGTATGGTAGGCCGTACCAGAATGAGATTCCTATACTTGACAGGAACCTGTGAATGACGCACCCAGTCTCTTAGGGTTTGTCGGGGTTTTGATCCGTATGGTGGATCAGACCATGAATAGGACTCCTCTCTGCTAGGAACCTATGGATGACGCACCCAGTCTATTAGGGATTGTCGAACATTTTGATCCTTCAGGGGGATCAGGCCGAGAATAGGATTCCTATTTGCTAGGAACCTATGGATGACGCACCCAGTCTCTTAGGGATTGTCGAACATTTTGATCCTATATTCTAAGGAATCAACTAGGATTTATACAAGTGAGGTATGCCTAACCTTGAGGCTTTACCACATGGGCTATTCAGGGTTTAGGGGTTACCTAGAACCTCACAGAAAGCTGATCTTGAAAATTGTCCTTTCGACATGCAAGGCGTTATTATGGGATTTGAGGATTCCAAGTATCCTGCAGAAAACTTAAACATGCAGAAACTTTGATAAGATTCTTCTGGGATGTGGGGGCTACCTGAGACCTTGTAGAAAGACTATCTTGAATATTGTTCTTTCGACATTAAATGTGACATTCTGGGATCTGGGAGCTCCAAGTATCTTGCAGAAAATTCCAACCTGTAACATTGGGATCTCACGGAGAGATGATTTCTAAATGTTGTCCTCTTGACATGGGAAGTGACATTCTGGGATCTGGGGACTCCAGGTATCCTGCAGAAAGATCAAACCTATAATGTTGGAATCTCACATATGGAGATAATTTCAAACATTGTCCTTTTGACATGGGAGATGGCATTCTGGGATCTGGGGACTCCAGGTATCCAAGAGTGATACAAGCCGTTTTAGGAGCCGAAGTCATCGAGAATCTTACAGAAGCTCCAATCTGAGAATTTTCTTACCAAAGGCACATCAATGGTCTTTAAGTGATATCTATTTGTCAAACTGACAGCACTTTATGACTTATATCATAGTCATGAAAAATTTCAATGAATGCATTACGATGCCGGAGGTTATCCAAAACACCTTGCAATATACGGAAGTGATAAAAAATTCCTTGTGAGGAAAGTTTGAATCAAACAATCTGAAATTACCCAAAAGAGTTTGGTTAAAACGTCCATTGGAGTATTCTTCATCAAAAAGGACTTCTCACTGTTTTGAGATAACGGTCTTTTATCAAGAAAGCACTCGAATTTCCTATCAAACCTGCACCTAGGGTTCACGATCATTCGCAGTGAATACACCTCGATCGATCATGAGGACTTCCAAGGGACCATAATGTTGGGCTTGGTCAACGATTTTCAAAGGGGGACTTGCGCGCAAGTCAAGGCTCTCGAAGAGAAGTCTTCGATGTCTGCTCCAGTTTTACAAGTCAAGAAACCTGCAAAAATGAGAAAGAAATAATCTTGCTCGAACTTCCTCGAGCTAAGCTTAGACATTAAACCCTATGTCAATCCATGTGCCTTAATCAGAAAAGGCTTTTCAGGGTTGTAACGTAGGTAGGTTTGGGGACCAAAAAAGGTTTGTTTTTGGCTCAGAATATGCGAAGGGTTTAACATTGGTGATCACTGCAAGTTTGCCGCTGATCTTGTCCTTTCTGATTCAAAGAGCGTCTTTAGTCTTTGAAATGCATTGATAGTCTTTGAAGAGCATTGTCAGCCTTCGAAGCGTACGTTTGTCTTTAGAGAACATATCTCTCTCATGTTGAGACGGCGTCAACATCTTGTCTATGCTTTCATCATCTGATTGTGACATAATCTGGGAGTATCCTTTGCTGTCCAGCTCCATTGGGATTTTCTTTTACAATCAGATCTCATTAGTGACCTATACAAAGGTATCATGCCATCTTTTGGCATTTACAAGATCAAACACATGATTCACAAGTGCACAAGTATTTGGACGGGCATTGGCCTTGCTTTTACAAAGCACTTTGCTTTTTCTTGATGCCTAGGATTGGGTTTTTCTCTCTCTTTTCTTTTTCTCATCATTTGTCGAAATCTGACATTTTCTTTTCTTTTGGGAATCAGAATTTTCAAATGAGTGTGCTAGATATACAGCTTGAATCTCAGCACCCCAACATTAATTTAGGAATTTTCCATAAATCCAATATTTTGAACTCTTCTGCTCGGGAAGTGATGTCGCTTTCATCTTGGAATATGCAATGATCACCAACGGGTTTATGAAACGAACGTATAAGCTCCACTGGGCTGTGCAAAGGGTCAAAGTGTATAGGATAGAGAAACGAATGCTTTTCGTCATCTTAAAGCACTTGGACTACCATAGAAGTTAAAATGACAAGCAACACACGAAGATTGATACAAGTTTGAGCAAGAGAACTTCTAACCATTTATCTCCTGATACTGTTGGACGTACCTCCAGTTTGCCCCATTGTGGGGGTGGTTCTTGATAGGGGTAAAGAAAGAAACCGCCGTTCAAAGGGTTATCAATGGTCACCTGTAGTATTTATGATAGAGAAACGAATGCCTCCGTCGTCTCGATCTATGCAATCACTGCGAATAACCCCTACTTCCGTAGGTCAAGGTCTCGTTGTCCTTACCACTCCATTCATCTCTTAAGTGTGTATGGGAAGTGTTTGGATCCAGCTTGCCTCTTGTCTGAGGAAACATCCTTTTAAACAGTTTAAACAACTCTTGTTGAAAAAGTTCATTTTGTTTTTTTCAAAATTTACCCTCCAAGGGGATTTATGAGGCACAATGTATATTTCAATCATGTTCAGATATCCTCCAAGTTTAAACATGAATGCCAATGACATGACCGTGAGAATTTTGTGTCTTTCTAGGCATGAGATTTGAATGCATGCTATATTCCAAGAAGCCTTCAAATTCTAGCAAAAAAAGTTCTGACAGTCTTAAAACCTGAGAGATAGGGAAATGAATACTTACCCGTCCAGCATGGCCAGGGATCCCTGAAAAACATAAAAGGAATCTGTCGGTATATGCTCTCGAATTTCAGAAAATTAGAACGATACACCTTACCCTTGATCATGCGCTCCACTGGAAATGGATAGATTCATGAAAATCTGCATCGTCTCTTAACAACACAAGAAGATTAAGTTGTTCTAAAATTCCTTCAAATTCTCAGTCTTCGGAGAAATAGGACATGTACCTGGTCATTATGACAGTAAGTCCTCTTGATCATGTATTCTAATTGGCTTCATTCATTTTGGAACGTGTTCCTGTGCCCTTCTTTTGAAATTTCCTGCTCTTCGTTTTGCTGTCTGCATCGGACATTCTTGGTATTTGCTCTCGAGGACCTTGCTTCCTTGAGTCCTGCAATATTGAACACATGTTAATGTATGCCTGGATGCATGACATGCTTATGCAATGACTATCATGAAGAGTAGGCTCAATTCGAGGTAGGGCATATGACAGGAATCTGATTTTATTTCAAGGGTAATATTTCTTCACAGCATCTGAGTTTACAAGGTGCCCCAGTTCTTCTCCCTCGGAGTTTACAAGAATTAATGCTCCTCCCGTGAGGATCTTCTTGATAATGTAGGGGCTTTCGTAATTTGGAGTGAATTTTCCCCCTAGATGGGTAGTACTCAGCAAAACTTTCCTAATTACCAAGTCATTTACTTCGAAGTTTCTGGTCTTGACCTTTTGATTAAACGCTCTGGCTACCCTTTTCTCGTAAGTTTGTCCATGGCAAATGGCTTTAAGACGTTTCTCGTCTATTAAATTCAGCTGTTCATATCTATGTTTGAAATACTCTGACTCTGAGAGTTTATCTTCTGATAAGATTCTCAAAGAGGGAATCTTGACTTCTATGGGTAGAACTGCTTCTGTCCCATACACCAGACTGTAGGGAGTTGCCCCCGTAGAAGTCCTGATCGACGTTCGGTAGGCCATCAAGGCGAAGGGCAGCCTTTCGTGCCAATCCCTGTAGTTTTTTGCTGTTTTAGCCAAGATTCTCTTGATGTTTTTGTTGGCTGCTTCCACTGCCCCATTCATCTGTGGGCGGTAAGGAGATGAATTCAGATGTCTAATGCTAAAGTGATCCAGTAGATCATCGACAATCTTGTTGTTCAGGTTAGACCCATTATCTATGATGATCGCTTGAGGGGTACCATACCGGGATATGATGTCTCTTTTGATGAATCTTGCCACATTTCTTGCAGTGACATTCTTGTAAGAGCTGGCTTCTACCCATTTTGTGAAGTAATCAATCGCTACCAGGATGAAGCGATGACCATTTGAAGCCACAGGATTAATAGGCCCTATCATGTCTATGCCCCACATAGAGAAAGGCCAAACTTCAGACATTTGATGTAGTTCGTTTGGGGGTGCATTGATCTTATCACCGTATATTTGGCACTGGTGGCATGACCGGACGTGCTGACAGCAATCTGATTCGATGGTCATCCAATAATAGCCAAGCCGCATGATCTTCCTGGCGAGGAGGTGGCCGTTCATGTGAGGCCCACATATTCCTTCGTGGATCTCTTTCAAGAGGATATTTGCTTCTTTGGCATCTATACATCTCAATAGAGTAGAGTCAAATGACCTTTTGTACAGAATTTGTCCATTGAGGAAGAACTTGCTGGCCATCTTGGTTATGTATCTACGGTCTCCTGGTTGGCATCCTTCAGGAAACTCACCTTTTGAGAGATAGTTCTTGATGTCGTAATACCATGGTTCCCCATCAAACTCTTCTTCAATTAGCATACAATAAGCTGGCCTTTCAACTATATTGATCCTTATGGGTTCTATATCCAACCCTCCAGTTGTTTGCAACATTGAGGCAAGGGTGGCTAATGCATCTGCAAATTGATTGTGGGATCTCGATAGGTATTCGAATGACACTTCTTCGAATTCGAGTATTAATTCTTCAAGGTATTCGTGATAAGGGATGAGCTTTGCATCTTTCGTCTTCCACTCTCCCTGTGTATGTAGGATGATGAGCATGGAATCTCCAAAAACTTGCAACCTAGGTATCTTCATAGAAATGACCAATCGTAGGCCTAGAATACACGCCTCATATTCTGAGATGTTGTTGGTGCAAGGGAAAGTTATTTTTGCCGCCACAGGGTAATGTTGATCATCAGGGGATATCAGTACTGCCCCAGTGCCTGCTCTTGATAGATTGACAGCACCATCGAAGTACATGACCCACTTGTCTTCTACTAAGTTGAGAATTTGACCTTCTGTGCTTGTTACTTCAGGAGACTCACCGCTTGATGTGTTTTCTGCTAGCATGTCAGCTATAGCTCTTCCTTTAACCGACTTCTGTGGAGAACACTTGATGTCAAATTCAGATAGCATTACTTTCCATTTTGCTAATTTCCCGATTAAAGCGGGTTTCTCCAGGAGGTATTTGACAGGATCGTTCTCTGTTATGAGCTGGATGTGGTGGTGTAAGGTATACTGTCTCAATCTGCGAAGTACCCATACCGCTCCTACACAGGCCCTTTCGACTGGTGCATATTTTACTTCAGATGGTGTGAATTTCTTACTCAGGTAATAGATGGCTCTTTCTTTACCATCTATTGGGCTTGTTTGGGCAAGTAAGGCTCCCAAGGATTCCTGTCGTATAGTCAGATATAAGGTCAATGGGTGACCAGAAATTGGCGGCACAAGTACCGGCGGTGTGATCAGATAGTTCTTGATCATTTGGAAAGCTCTGCTGCATTCAGCATCCCATGTTACTTTCGCGCCTTTCTTAAGCAATTTGAAGATTGGCTTAGCCACATCAGACAGTTGATTGATAAATCGGGCAATATAGTTCAGTCTCCCCAGAAGGCTTCTAACTTCTTTTACTGTGGAGGGAGTTGACAGATTGTTGATAGCTTGAATCTTTGAAGGATCAATCTCAATGCCCCTGTTACTGACTATGAACCCAAGAAGTTTCCCAGATCTCGCCCCAAACACACATTTGTTAGGGTTCAGCCTCAACTTATATTTGCGCAGGTGCTCAAATAATTTTCCTAACACCTGTATGTGATCCTGTCCTTTCTTGGATTTGGCGATCATATCGTCGACGTATACTTCAATTTCTTTGTGGATCATATCATGGAATAATGTGACCATGGCCTTCTAGTAGGTAGCCCCGGCGTTTTTTAATCCAAAGGGCATGACTTTGTAGCAAAAGTTCCCCTAGGGTGTGGTAAAAGCAGTCTTTGGTTTGTCTTCTTGTTTCATGAAGATTTGGTTATATCCCGAAAATCCATCCATAAACGAGAACAATTCATAACCTGCTGTGCTATCCACCAACACATCAATGTGAGGAAGTGGAAAATCATCTTTTGGGCTTGCTCTATTCAGATCTCGGTAATCTACGCAGATCCGAACTTTACCATCCTTCTTTATGACGGGGACTATATTTGCAATCCAATCTGAATATGGGATAGCTTCAATAAAGCCTACCCTAAGAAGCTTCATGACTTCTTCCTTAATTTTGTCTTCCAACTCAGCCTTCATCCGTCTGCTGCCTTGCTTGACAGGTTTGACCCCGGGATCCGTGGGTAATGCATGTTCCACGATCTTAGGATCTAGGCCTGGCATATCAGCGTAAGACCATGCAAAAATGTCTTGATATTCTTTTAATAACTCTGTGAACTCGAGCCTTTCATTTCGGGATAAATGCCCGCCGATCTTGACCTCTTTGATATTCACGGAGTCTCCCAGATTAACAATGATTGGTTCTTCTAAAGTAGGAGATGTCGATTCCTCAAAGGCATTCCAATCTCTGCGGATAGACGCATAACCCTCGTCTTCATCTTCCTCGATGCTATAAGAATGGTTACTGGAGAAGTCCGAATCTTGTAACAACCCGGTATGCATGTTTGAGATGATATGCCTGAAATGTCATGAGTATGGTTAGTTGGTATTCCATAAGAACGACATGTATGATCATGGAAAGTCTTTTCGAAAGAGTTTTTTGAAATAGGCACAGGTATGAACGGGACTAATCCACATGTCATTGGATATCCTGGCCCCAAGGAAATCTTTTTGGAAATCAGGAATCATATGGCAAATCAGGCCTCAAGCTTCTGTGTGGAAGACTGGTATCATCATTGGGCTGATTTGTGGCTCCATATGTCCTTAACAAAATATGCGTGGTTTTATTGAATGCAAGATGGGCCGCGTTACAAGATGTGCTATTTGGACCAACGGCCAGAGATCCAAAGGCGTTTCCCTATACGTACAGTAAGGAAAGAAAATACAACAAAATGCAGAAAGTTTTAAATGCGGTATTTAAAGACAAAGGAAGAGGCTCTTTACTCAGAGGAAGTGGCTCCATTGTCCAACCACTCCATGATGACATTCACAGAGTCATCTTTGAGAAAATGATTTGTCACATCTGGTTCTATCGGTGAAGTAACATCTTCTTCAAACAACCATTTAGAGTTCTGGTTGAAGTGGGCATTCAAAGGGTTTTTGAACATTTGAGACCCGCCTTTCCAAGTTGGAGAACCGATGAATGAGTCATTCGGGCTGTTTCGGCCTTCCAGGCGTCCCAGGCTTCTGCCTCGGCCTCGGCCTGTTGTCTTTGGGCCAGATCCATCCATGTGATATTTCTGATACCCCAAGCCCATTCTATGTGGGTTAGCTTTTAACTACAGTGGGGTGTTTATTCCTTGATTGTGTCTGCCTAGACCTTTTTTGGGGTTGAATCCGTATGCAAGTAGCATCTTAGCTGGTAGAAGACTGGCTTCTGAGATGTAGGGGGTTCTTAGCCTTGTCCCTGCCGGGGTATGAACTGTTGCTACCAGTTCTAGGGAATGATAGCTTGCCTCTGTTTTTACTTCGGGTTCAACATAAGGTATGGCACTGTTCTGGTAGGTCTGGAGGTCGACTTCTCCGTGCACAGTAATCACCTTCCCATCTACTGCGAAGCGTACCTTTTGATGCAAGCTTGAAGGGACAGCTCCTGCTGTATGGATCCAAGGCCTTCCCAACAAGAACCCAAATGCACTGGGCAGATCCATCACTTGGAAGTTTATAGAGAACTTTGTTGGGCCGATGGACACGTCAAGCTCAATTTCACCCACAACAGTCTTCTTCATCCCGTCGAAAGCTCTCACAGCAGTTTTTGGATGTTTTAACCGCTTCTTCATTGATTCCCAATCTTCTCAGGGTAGCCAAAGGGCAAATGTTGAAGGCTGATCCATTGTCGATCAATACGTGCGCCACTCTTTTTTCGTTACATTGCGCGGAAATATACAAGGCCTTGTTATGCCCTTTTCCTTCCATGGGGAAGTCCTCGTCAGAGAAGCTCAATTGGTCTTTTAAAAGGATCGTCCCCACAAAGTCCCCTAATTGTACCTCGTTAATTGTTTCGGGGACATGTACTTCATTAAGTATCCTCAACAGTGCGTTCTTGTGTTTTTCAGAATTGATGAACAGATCTAATAGGGATATCTGAGCGGGTAACTCCCTCAGCTGTTCTATCACCTCAAACTCGCTGGTTTTGATGATTGATATGAGCTTTTCCGTGTCTTCCTTCGAGACCTCCCTTTTTTCGGATTCGCCCTCTCTAGGGGCATAGAATCGTCCGGACCTCATTACCGCGTCTACCTGTGTGGTCCCATAGTCCCAATGGACTGCTTTAGGATCGTATTCTTCTACTAGGGGGACTTTTATAGTTACAGTTGTCTGATGAGGTATCTCTGGTTTAGATGTGTCGCCTTCTTTCTCTTGTGGCAATCGAATCACGATAGGCTTGACTAGGCAATTTTCCTCCCTACTCGGGTTATCCAGTTCTTCCAACCTGATTACCACGGTCGTGACGATTTCGATCATTGATACAGTGTTGTCAAGTTCTTTTATGCCCTTCGAGGTCTCTGGTTGAGAGAGATCATCCATACCTCCCCATCCGTCCGGTATGATGTCTTCAATTTTCTGATAAAAGCTGGGAGGGGCTGAATATTTCACTTTGAAGTTGTACCCCCCAGAATCTTGACCAAGGTTGTCTATAATTTCGTCCTTCTCAAGTGCGTGGGTCATAAATTCGAGGTCTGCTAGACTTCGTCTCTTGGCTTCCAGTTCGTCTTCTTCGAACTCTTCCTCTGACTGAGTGATCGGCCCAAGACTGTTTACCAGATTCTCATGTGAGGTACCCCAGGTGTTACCCTGCTCAGTCTTGATCACGAAGTAGCTACCTTCCAAAGATAAAGATGCTTTGACTTCTTCGAACTCTTCATTGGTGATATCAGACATTATCCCCAAGCTCATCATCTTAGCGATGCATAGTCTCTTTTGGTCAGTCGAGATCGCTCCTGCTTTTGGGTATGATGAAGCGGTTATTAGCAGGTCGGTCAGCTTAAGCACATCTACCTTCAGCTTAAGGTAGTCTTCTTCCCTTTCAGAAAATATTGCCCCTACTGCTTGATGATCTGGCAGTGGATTTTCTTGTACATTTGGGGCTGCATTGTCAAATTTTAGAATCTGACTATCAATCAAGGCTTGCACTTTAAGCTTAAGGATATAACATTTATCCACATTATGCCCTTTCTCGCCCATATGGTAGGCACAGGTCTGGCTCTCATCAAAGCCAAGATACCTTACAGGGTTTGCCCTAGGCGGTTCTTTCGCCACCAGGTGTTGCTCTAGCAGCATCGGGAGCAACTTGGATAAAGGCCTCGGGAGCTGAGAGAATTGCTTCTAGGGTTGCTTTCTTCTAGGCTCTTGCACTTTAGGTGTCGACCAGGACGATCCTCCTTTGGCCTGATTGGGATTGCCGAACGTCTTGGGCTTGTGGGGATCTGGTATAAATGCTACGTCGAGTCTGGCTTCTCTCTCCTTTTTAAAGGGGTATTGTCTTCTAGGAGCTTCATGAGGCTTTCTTTCCCTTAAGGCTCATTCTAGTCTTTCGGCAACCTTAATCAAGTGTGCGAATGTTTGACACCCGGAAGTATTTAGCCTGTCAAAGTACTCGTAGGGGAGTGCTTTCAAGAATAAATCAATCAGCTCCTCTTCTGGGATTGACGGCTTTACTTGGATAGCCAAGGGTCGCCACCTCTGGGCATATGTCCTGATTGATTCGCCTCTCGCCTTTGAAGTTCGTAGAAGATCTTCTCTTGTTGGGGCTGTAGCCGTGTTGAACTTGTACTGTCTGAGGAAGTCCTCTGCAAGATCCTCTCATCCATCGTAATCTTCTAGGTCTAGCTCAATGAACCAAGCCAGAGCGGCGCCAGCCAAGCTCTCTTGGAATGTGTTCATTAGTAGCGGAATATAATCTGAATAGTGCGCCATCTTGCGCAGGTAATACTTGAGGTGCGCTCGGGGACAACCTGTCCCATTGTATTTTCTTACAAACTCTGGCTCTTTATAGTCAGGAGGAGTTTCTACTTTAGCGAAAGGAGATATCTTGTCGAAGCGGGCTAACTCGTAACCTTGACTGCTCAAGCACTCCTCGATTTTGGCCAACCTTTTAGCCTCTGCTTCAGTTTTCATGGTCTGCTTCCCCTTCTCCTCCTTCTCGAGGTTGATAACAATAGGTGAGGCCTTTGGTTGTGATCGGATGTTTGGTTCATGGATTTCCTCCTCTGTATGTTGGGTGTCCCTCGTTACCTCTCTATCTGCTATATCAGGTACCGAAGAAGGGCCTGAGTTGTTCTGGTTATGGGCCGTCGTTTGCTTAGCTTGAGTGGCTTCCAGCATGGCCTTGATGTCAGCCATCATAGTTGCCAGGGCAGTCATCTGAGACTCCAACATGCCCACGCGCGGAGTCAATTCTTGCTGCTCCATTCTTGTTTTAAGGCGAGTACGGAAACGATGTGTTGGCAGTTCCGTGATGAGAGTGTACCTGTTCAAAAAGATCTCTAGTGAGTGCTTCACTTATTTTGGCAGAAAGAAGCAGTTAATTCTTTCAGTTGCATGCTTCTTGTCAGTAGATAAGAAAAAGGGCTACCTTGCGAGCCTTAGCCTCATGTAAGTAGTTCTTTTAGTCATTTCCTGACATGAATTCATGAAATTAAAAGAGGCGTAATTTCTGACGATAGTTTTTATGCATTCGCAAACTATGTTCACATTCATGCTCATGTGTCCAAGATAGTATCTAACAGTAATGAGAATGTATGAGAATGTGTCACAATGTTTGCTTATTTTACACTTGACGGAATAGTCTATTCAAGTCTAGGACGCTTGAGGTCTAAAGTATCCTCATCATCCCAGTATGAATTCCCCTCTTCAGTCTGGGACTCCTCATTTTCTGAACATGACAGCGGTCCCACGTCTTCGGGTATGTACGGCTCTATTCCAGGTACGTACGGCACGATGTATTCAGGTATGTAGGGCTCGACAAGGCTTCGTCGGGTCGCTTTGAAGTGTTGAATGTATTCTGCGGTGGCCCTATGAATGTTTTCCTCACGGGTCATGTTTTCTGGCCAACTTATTTCTTCGGCTTGTGAATTCTTCAAGGAGCGAATGATGGATGTCACCTTGGCTTCAAACTATTTCTTCTCTTCCTCCATGAGAGTCTTGCTTGGTATGTCAAAAGAAAAGATACCAGGTTGTGGTGGAGAAGGGATTTCCTGTAGAGCTCCAAACTGTCGAATCACCCTCCTTGGATAGTATGCGGTAGCGCCCGTGAATCCTAGCAAAGGGATTGGACCTCCGTCATCGCATGTTAATCTGACTTTGCTCAGCGTTGCCAACCTTAGCCGCCATCGGAGTTGTTCAGGTTTTAGGATTTTAAGGAAGTTTTTCCACTCTATGAAGTTGAACTTAGGAACACGTGTATGGGTTCTGACAAAGGTTTTAAGAGGGTGCGCATCGGGGCTGATTTCAGTGAAACCCATGCGAATGTGAAATTGTCTGATATGGGAAGTGAACCACAGATACAGAAGATCACTAGAGGCTCTAAAGATTCCCTTTTTACTTTTCCTGAAGCGATTTAAGGAAAGGAAGGTCTCGGCAAGGAGGATGTTTGAGTAATCCCACCCACAACAGACTTGTCTAGCTACTACAGCCATGATAGGGTCAAAGGTGACAGATGAGATCGGGAATAGTACAAAGCTAAAGAATGCCAAGACAAAGGCTCTACCAGATTTGGTTCCTTTAGCAGCAGAGAGGCGGGAAAATAGGTCTATAAGGAAAGATAAGGAGACTCGTCCAGAATTGCTTTTTGCATCTGCTTTGACTTCATTCAGGTCTGTGTCAAGGAATTCAGCCACCTGACTCAAGGGTTCAAATCCTATAGGGGGTCGGACGAGCGTAGGAGTGAACTCAACTCCGATGACGGCGCTGTATTCCTCGATAGTGGGAGTAATCTCTAGTCCTTCCATGCAAAATGTAGCGGTGGTGGGATCCCAGTAGAGCGCCATGGCTTGAATAAAGGCAGGTGGACACTCAATCTTCAGCAGGTCCAGTAGGTATCCTAGTCGTGATTCAGCATACTTTTAGCTGGCTTCGCCCATGCTGTCCCACCATGATTGGAGTTCGGCCCGGGGGATTTTGAATACTTGAATATCATTCTTTCCCATCAAGTCTAAAATATGCAAATGATTTTGAAAAGTCAATTGTCAGAAATTACTTTAAACGTATGAACGTGAAGATGTCATGAGGTATGTATGAGCTAACTCGATTGCATAGTTCAATTGAAGAAATGGAAATTAGGACCTTTTTCAAGTCTTGAAAGCCTGACTCAAAGCCTAATTTGAATTTCAAGGAAGTGAATTATGCAATTTAGTCAGGTTTACTCAGTGACTAAGGGAAATAGCAACGTCACATTCCATTGGTCAATACATCAAAAGAACAAAGTGAAGTGAACCTTTATTACAATCGAGATGCCTAACGGAAGAAAGGTAGAGAGAGATCTTTCAAACAAGAAAGCTGTAAAAAAAACCGTTGGAATGTGAGGATCCAAATCACTCTTTTCCCAGAGGTCTATCCAAATGACAGTCGGTCGGGAGTTTTCCTCTAATCAAGTGTAAGGGAGTCGTCTTCATTGTTTTGGTCGAGAGGCGGTAGTTCCTCTGGCCATTCTCTGGTCCACGGTACGACGACTTCAGGAGCCTTCTCGGGTTTCACCTTCTTGAGTGTGATACGCTTCGGCTTTGTCTTGGTAGCATGACGTCTTCTTTTTCCCCAAAAGGTGATTATGGGTACACTTTCTCTGGCCAGTAGTTCAGCCTTCCGACGGGCATATGCTTCTCTGGCCAACTGGTTGCGATGCTGCCTCTTCATCTCCATATAGTCCTTAAACATCTCGTCTGCTTGTCGCTTGAATCTGAGGTTATCGACATAGTAACGGGTTTGGAAATCTTCGGCGTATCCCAACTTACGTCCAGTCAGCTCCTGACCATGCATTAATCTATTGAAGTGCAGCCTTGTGTTTGGTCCAAGGCGAGTGACTTTCCTCAGGTATTCGAAGGTCACCAATTCTGTCGAGCTCTTAGGGAACAGCGACATTCTAACCTATTACCATTGCTGTTTCAATTAGTCACTTGAGCGATTTGCAGGATGTGAATGCATATGAATGTATGTGATGTATGAGTCATATTATCGAGCAGAGAGTAGTAAAGTACATCGGAAATAAATGCCTTACCAACCATACCTGGGGGAATGTGGAATGTCCCCCTCTTATCAATGGGCGGTTTTAGGTATACCAATCATCCATAGACATGCACATGAGACAAGTGGGTATACTCTAAGAAATCAAAAATCAGGTGAGGAACCTATGGTTCAGGCTCCCACGATCCACATGAGGCAGATTCCTCCCCAAGGGTACCTACCCAAGAGGGCTAGATATCGCCAATGCAGATGGTGAGCGGAAACGAGTACGAAAGTCTCAAGTGCCATCAAACACAAGATCATTTTCGCACTCTTTCCCTATCTAAGGTAACCTAAGGGTGGTTGCAGTCAGGGTTTGACCGCTAGTGTGTGCAATGTGTCGTGATCATCACAATGCAAAGTCATGCACAGCAGTTTGTATCAAAACACCGCTTCAGTATGTGCATAAAAATAAACATACATTCCCAACTCCAACCTGCAGGAAAAAGGTCAACAATCACTCCACCCCTTATTTCTCCAATCTGCAAGAACATCTAACACAATGGTTAGTGTACGTACCTCACCTTCGAGAGCATCTGCAGAAAATAAGGTCAGATAAACCAAACAACTTTTTAATCGGCTCAAGTCCTCTGGTCTGCGAAACCAGAGATTCTGGGTTCGGATTCGTTCCCCAGTGGAGTCGCCAGTCTGTCGCGACCCTCCCTCGAGGCGGAGCGGGCTAATGGGTCGTCCGATCGCTGGCTTGATCGGACGCGGGCCTCTCCCAAGGTCCATTACCTAAATCGCAACTGCTGGATATACGTGGTTGACCTTCGGTGTGGTCTAGTGACATGTGATGAGTGTACATGCCAAGGAGTCGCCACCAATCGTTTCGTGAAGGGTACGATCGGAAACCCTATCGAATAGTTGGGAGTGGTCTATTCGATTCTGCGGAAACCAGAGAAGTGGGTTCGGGGACTTGGTTACGCCAACTGTCAGAGTTGACGCCCTTTCGGTACCTAAGCTGAATGGTTTATCTGATTCTAGGATTTCATACGGACGAGTTGGGTACATATCTTAAATCTAGGGGTTCATGCAGATGGGAATTACTACCCTATCAATCACAATCAATAGAAATAAGTGCGCAAATCAAGGATCCAGTACATGCGGATAAAACACATGAAAGCAGCATGGCATCCCTAATGAGGCCCTATTAGCCTAGAGAAATATCAATCAAGGCTTAGGAATGATTTTGGCATGATTTGCCCATGAGGGGTAAAATCGTAATTTTGAACAATTCGGGGACAATTCTCCTCAAAAAGGGAAAATTTGTCATTTTAGATGAATCGGGAAGTCAAAAGATGGGGGAAATAGGATTAGCCATCAATCCAATCCATTTCATATTTTTCGGGAATTTCCAGGATTTTTCTGGAATTTTCAAGTGATTTTACCCTTGGAGGGGTAAAGTCGTCATTTGGATAAAGATGAGAACTGAAAATCTCAAATATTAGGGTTGGTCGTCCACCTGACCCAAACCCTAACTTTGAGCAATTTTATTCAATTGAGACAAGAAAGACGATTTTCCCATTGAAGGGCAAAATTGTCATTTTGAGAAAAGGAACAGGACTCGAAAACCCAAGCCTAAGAATTGGTCGTCTACCTGACCCTAATTCTTGCTATGGCATTATCGGCCTTATCTTGCATATACAGCAGATGCGACTTACCCCTAAAGGGTAATATTGTCAAGTCTTGGAAGAACAGATAAGAAACCTCAAAAATAGGGTTGACTAGTTGTCTGTGGTCAATCCTCGATTTTTGGGGATTTCTAGAGTGTCTAGGATTTTTCCACAATTTTTCTACATTTTTTTTTGGAATTTTCTGGAATTTTCTAGCATTTTTTTTCTAGGATTTTCTGATTTTTTTTTATTTTTTAAATCATTTTTGATTTTTTTATTTAAAAAATGTGATTCGGACCGGGTCGACCCAACCCACTTGGGTCGGAACCCGGCCCAGACCCGAACCCGCGAAACCCTCAGCCAAAACGACACCGTATCATGCATTTTTATTTTCAGATTACTCGGATTTAATCCGACGATCCCTGATGGACCACGTGGCTAATCCACGATCGCCGGATGAGATTACTAAATCTCACGGTTCAGATTGAATGGAGACTCAACCAGGGCCGTCTGATGTAATCGCTTAAATCTACGGTCGCGATTAAAACGTAAGACTTAATCTGGACCATTCGTTCCTACTTAACCTAAACGACGTCGCCTCCTGACTAACCCATACGGCGCCGTTTTCCATCATTTTTTATTTTCGATTTAAAATCATTTTCGAATTATCATAATTTCTAATCGGACGGCTACTATTTGTTGGACTCGATTAACCTCGACCGTTGGATCTCCCCGTTCGAACAACAACCTCCAACGGCCGAGCTGACTGTACTGACACGTGGACCAATGATCTACCGCCACCTAAGCGCTTTGACTCGTTGACCTGCCAGGTCGGCATCGTCTTCAATCTCGCGACCATTGCTGAACGAACGGCCACGACTCCCCGGCGATGATCCGACGGTGGAATCTTAACGGATTGGAGCGAGACCGGCGGCAATCGACTCGCGATGACCTCTATTTTAACATATCTAAGAATCGCAACATTTTATTCACAGAATCGCAAGAATCATGCAAAGTGTCGAGTACGGCCATGGGAGTTCGATCGCGTAATTTATCTAAGATCGCAGCAATTCAATCACATAACAGCACCAGTGGAGGTTCAGAAAACTCACCTCGAGCTCCGATTGAGCTCGCTCGGCCCAGATTTGGCTGGGGAAAGATGAACAGTGGTTCGACAATGGAGGTTGGATTGGAAGACTCGATTAGGTGTGTTAAGACAAAATCGATGCAAACAAGATATGCGACAATGGTCAGTAATGTTCAAGGAGTAAAACGCACATAGTAATTGAGAGAATAGGCAAGAAATGCTAGAACCGCCATTGAAGCTCAGTTCAAGAATCGAAGCTCGGCCTTACCTGTTCTCGCGATTTCGCGGGGCGCGGTCGGCGGCGATCGCTTTCTGGCGGTCTAGACGAACTTCGAACTGTCTTTTCTGGCTTTGGTCTGGCCGGGGACGGCCCAACCGGCGCCTTGCAGTTGAGCTCGAGTTCTCGACGGCAAAGGGCTGGAGAACGAGCTTTTTCTCGCCTTTTCTCTCTCTCGCACGTTTTAGTTCGTCCTCCACCAACTGAATCGACCAACCTCTTCAACAGAAAGCGATCACGAGCTTATATAGCTCTTCGGAATTTTGACGCCGAACCATGGAGCTTCAACCAACTCGGTTTGGCACGTGTAGTCACGTGCAATTAGGTCCAAACGACGTCGGGGGAGGTGTGTATTTCGCTCAATCCTGTTTGGTCCTCCGGCGAGCTTTACTTCATGCGAATTTGGCATGAATTTGACTTGCGTTTGGTATTTGCTGACTTTTGCAGGTACCGCAGCTTTGACTGACCTCGCCGGAGCTCGTCCGGCAGCCATTTGTTTCGGGGCTGGTCTCGATCGAAAGGTCTCGAGTCAAAGAACAAAACGCCCACCAGTACTTCTCTAATTGTAGTTGATTTGTCGATCAATTTTCTCTTTGAAATTACATCTTCTACTGTTCACTCGTGCATAGGCCTGATGAAGAAGAAGACACTGTAGCGGACCGGTTCGACCGGTCCAACCGGCGGTCAGACCGGTCCGAACCGGTCCCGACTTGCAATTTTCCAAATTAAATCCAAATTAACAGGAAATCTTTGCAATTGAACCTCATAATCGAATTTAGGGCATGAATTCTATCAAAAAAATGTGATTTTGCCCAAAAGTTCATATCAATTTCAACAAAAACCCCAAATTTCCTTTTAATTGCAAATTGGGGAATTATGCAATTGAAGGTCCAAATGATCAAATTGGGTTAAATTACCTGTGCCAATCGATTCAAAATGGTGAAACCCATTGGGCAGCATGTTTAATTTGCAATGATAGCCCTTGAATTGAAAGTAATTTCAATTATGCTCATTTTCAAGGACTAAAAATGCAATTTTAGTATGCAATTTTGCCAAATTCGTGCAATTGAACAATTTGTACAAACAATTGGGCTAAATTTCAATAAGGGACAGTTAGAATGGATGTCAAGATCCTAGAAAATACCAAAATTGTAAATTAAAAGACTCAACGGATATTTTTTTTTCTCAAATTCAATAGTATGGGTTACAAAGGAACACCCATAATTGAATCTGATTTTGAACTTTTTGTGAGGTAAAAAATACAAGGGATTAAAAATAAAAATATTGGCTATTTTTCCATATTTTTGTGGCCTCGAATGCTATTTTTCTTGATTTTTTTGAGTATTTTCCTATTTTCTAAAAATACTAAAAAATATGAAAAATTATTTTTTGTTCAAAAATGGTTCCTTGGGCTTGGCCAAGGCCACCAAAGTTGATTTTGTAATTGTTTGACTTTTTATGGATTTTTTGTGATTTTTCAAAATAAAGCTGAAAAAGACTTGGTCGAGAAATCACAGGAAAGTTTGTATAGCGAAAAACCCAACCTAGCTGACTGGAGATCTCAAGATCTAGGTTCAAAAGGGACAACCTAAGTATACAACCTTAAGATATCACTGTGGAGGCCTATCCATCAAACCATTCCTATAAAAAAAAATAGTGATTTGATATCCCTTACATATGTGTAGAAAAACCAATTACTGTGGAGGGTTTATCAGGAAAAAAAGATAGCAATTTTTGCTTTAATGATTCTTAAGTGGAGTAAACCAATTACTCAAGATTAAGTAATTACCTATGTGAGAGAGAAGTGGGGCCGCTTCAATAGAGAATTATTGAGGGCTGAATTCTTTAGAAACTCTAGTATAACCAAAACAATGTTCATTGCCAAAACGAACTTACTCATGAGAACTGAACAAGCGTTTAGACGATTCATGTGTGAAGTGTATATGTCATTTACTAAGAAAGCATGACAGTTTAAGGACATCATGTCTACTGTACATCTAGTAAATTAAATATATTTTCATAAGGGAAGGTTCAAAGGGTGACACGTACCTATCCTATGCAGGTTTCATTTGTTGAACACTATCACATAGTCAAAATCAAAATAATTTTCATTCATGTGGGGGATTGTTTGAAAATATGAGATATTTTGATGGGTGAGTGAATGAGAAATTGTTTATCAAAGAACACCCTTGAGTTAGAAGTGAGAAGTGACAGTATGCTAGTACACATTGAAAAGGAGGAAGGCCTTGAAGTACTTTATAAATAGTTACACTCCTTTTGAGTGATAACTGTCATAACACAAATACTACGCCTCCTGCGCGCGCACAAGGGGGTGCAAATCCCAGACCCCGATGGAGGTCCGACGAGCTGAAATTTGAGCGCGATGCGAATGCAGGATCGGAAAGTGGGTCTAGCGACAAGCCTATTTTTGCCTTCTGTTTTAATGTTTTCCAACTCAAGCCGTTACAATATAACAGTTCTTGAGTTAATTACTGGCATGTTAATGGAATTAACTAAGTAACGGCTATTATAATTCTGTGGTTACATAATTAAATACATAACTATTCTAAACGGCATATTTATTTAGACGTTATTCTTTATTTTCGACATGCCCCTACTTACCCTATAAATATGTGACTTCCCTTCTTGTTTGAAGTAGAGAAAACAAGACAAGGAAAATCTCTTCTCCCTCTCTTTCATTTCTCTGCATTTGTACTGTTTTCGATAGTGTTCACGTTTTGCTCAAGTTTGTCGAAAGCTTTGGAGTGCTGTGCTTGCCTCTATCGCTGCTCACCGTTGTATCATGAGAGACAGACGTTCGTAAAACCTCAAAGCACGTACGGGAGGGGACAAATTTGTTTTAAGGAAACTGTGTCGAATACAGGCCTTGATATTTGTTTCAATTCCATTTCTTTTAATGCTGTTGTGGTTCTGTTCAAAGTTTATATTTCTGTCAATTCAGATTTTGTACTTCTGACGAGTTCAGATTTTGTTGCTTCTGACGGGTTCAGATTTTGTGCTTCCGATGAATTGAGATTTTGTTGTTTCTAACGGGTTCAGATTTTGTGCTTCTGGCGAGTTCAGATTTTGTACTTATGAAGGCTCAGACTTTGTGCTTCTGACTCCTCAGATTTTGTGCTTCTGCCGACTCAGATTTTGTTTTTCTGTCAACTCAATGTTTGTATGTTTGAGGCAGTTTGCCCACATTTACTATTGCCATTCGAATTTTGAGTATCCTCTAATTTTATAAAACAGAATTGTTATTTTAACACTGTCCGTCCAACAGAAATTTCTCGAGATTTATCTGAAGATCTACCGTCCAATCGGTTCAATGAATCTAGGATTTAGAAATTACTATATTTGTTATGATGTTTGATCACTCGGCTAATTTTGATATCTTCGATACGATCTCAACAGTACCGACACATACGGCGGGTTCACTCCGCACTCGCCGGATGCACTGAGCGATAAGCTCGTTGTGATTGCTCGGACATACGGGGTGGGGAAAGCCAAGATGGTTCGGAGCACTATGTGATTGTTTAGGGAACCTCGGCAGTGCTGGGCTTGCCACTTTCGATGATGGACAGTGTCCACGAGTTGGTCCAAACAAAAGTAACCAGCAAGATCTCCCTTATCATTCCTGTGATCAAACTGTCGCGTCCCTGCCGTATGGGGCTCATCTCGCATGCCAAGAATGTGCGTGCCTTGTGAATCGTCGAAACGATTCAAAAGAATCATCATTTCAAGGGGGAGGGCCCTTCCAAACCCGATAGGTATGGTTTGGGACATTTCGTTTTGAATTCTTTTTTAAACAACCTATTAGGCTTTTAGGAGTCGCCGTTAACTATTTTTTGGTAGGTTAGAAAACCCAATGAAAAAAAGGAAGAAGCATTTTGATCCATACGCAACCAGAGTTCTAGGATAGGGAATTTGATTATGCTATCGCTCTTTCGGTACCTAACTAGTTGGATTTTATTACCTAAAAGGGACAACACATTTTCTTGTGAGTGTGGTGAAGGCTTTCTTATGTGAGCGTAGTGAGAAAGGCTGACTTCTTAAGGCGGCATGGGTAAATGATCACTAGATCAATATGCACATGACTGATACACGGCAGAAATTTATGTCAAACTTGAAACATTTTAGACTTACATCTTTTCGCAATAAGCAAAACAAAAATTTAAGTGCAAGTACATCTAACTAGGAAAACGTTAAGAAATCTTACATCATATCTAAATTTAGAAAGAATATTCTAATGGAATGTGGCTAATCTCCTAAATGGTGCTCCTCAATTCAAGTTGCAGGCATGTTTGTAAGCTTGGGGGTCAAACGTTTGGCCTCATCTAAAGCCATCACTTTTTCTTTAAGCTCGTTCGGCTATAATTTGAAAATTACCCGGAGGAATGTTCACCTTAAACTCGGGCTCCAATGATTGAGTGGTGTATCTTCATCTCTCCTTTTAGGTCATTAATCATCTCGATGGGAGTTAGATGATAACTATACCATATGCCAATGGTTTCGCTGAATTTGGCTTTGTCCTCCACCTCATATCGGTAATCAAAGGCATATAACCCCATTTTCAGAGGTGGAGGTGTCACGGGCCGACTTTTGAGAATCGATCCGTGCTGCGACTTAGGCTCCTTTGAATCATTGGAGCACCTAAGTTAAGCCTCAAATCACCCGGATCGTATAGAGAGAGAAGCTATAAAATAATTGTATTGTTTAATTGAAGTGGATGATCCAAATGAGAGAGATGACTCTTCTATTTATACTAGAGGGCATCTTATTACAACCATTGATATATTATACGATCTAACGGTAAAAAAGGTCAATCCTCGTATAGTCAATCCGAGGGTAAAGATTTACTTAATCTAACGGTGGTGGATGGTGATCCTCGTTACATTAATCCCACGGTGGAGATTAGACTCATCCGACGAATGAGATCACCAATCATTGCCAATCAAACCCGATTGTAGAGATTGAGCCCCTTTACGATATAATGGCTTCGAAGAAATTTCTTCGAATCGATGACATTGCAAATTTATTTGATCTGAGACAGAGGAACCTCTTGAAGTACATGGAATCAACGGATCACCCTTAAATGGTAATATGACGTAGATCTGTCAATCCCAAATGTGGAATCGGGTTGTCCAATCCATTAATAAGGCGTGCTTGAGGAGCTCCAATCCAACAAGAGATGGGAGTATGACCTTTAAAGAAGTTTACCCAATTAGAAAAGGACCAAAATGGGAAGATGTGTTCTTTTTCTTTGAATTGTTTGATAGGATGTAATTCTTGACTCACATTTAGGATCCTCGTGCTCAATTCAGAATGTCTAAAATGTGAGAAAAATCAAATTTGAAGTAATCCAATGGGAGCTTAAAAGTACCCATTCCATGCTTAAATCTATTTAGTGAGATAAATGTTTCATCTACGATTTGGTTAGCAATGCGTATGACCGACAGGTCCGTAGTTTTTTTTGGTATGGGGAAAGACTATCAATCCAAAAAATGGGGATAAGTACACTACATGTGCCATAACTTTCGTGCGGCATTCACTTAAGTGCCATAACTTTCAAAACGTTCACTTGAGTGCCACATCGGAGCAAAAGCGTTCAAATGAGTGTCAATTCCGGTCAAAAGTGTTCACTTAAGAGCAATTTTCGCCGGAAAACATGACATGGAATTTTCACTATTATTTAATGAATTTCTGAATGCCATGTGGAAATTCCACGTCATTTTTAAATAGTTTCTATTTTTTTATTTTTATACAAATCAGGAAAATAAAAGGCAAAACAAATTAATGATTTTTTTTTTAAAAAAAGAAGAAATAAGGTTTCTCGGGTGGTGGCCGGCGGCGACCCTCGCCAACCACTACCAGCCAGCCCAGGGCCAGGTTCAGCTTGCCCTAGGCCGACGAGGCCCCGACCGAGGGTGCGAAATCTGGGCCGAGGTCGAGGCGACTTTCCCGACGGCCGTAGCGAGGTTGAGGCGACGGTCGTCGGGCCATTGCCCGGCGGGGGCGCAAGGCCATTGCCTAGATCTGGCGAGGGCTTCGTGCCCTCGGCTACCGCTACCGAGGCCGCGACAACCGTCATCTAGGGTCGTGCCAGTGGTGGTCGGCGAGACCATCGCTGGCACCACTGAGAAATCAAAGATTTTGTTTTTGTTTTTGTTTTTTTGTTTTTTGAATTTTTCAATAATTAAATAAACCAGAAAATAAAAATCTGCATAAAAAAAATATATTTCCGGCGCCATGCCATCTTCCGGCAAGCCACGTAGGATCACTTAATATTAAAATAACGCCACGTCATATTTCCGACATGTCGAATCAGCAAGTAGCACTTAAGTGAACACTTTTTCGAAAAACTAGTACTCAAGTGAACGTTTTGAAAGTTATGGCACTTAAATGAACGCCGTACGAAAGTTATGGCACTTGTAGTGTACTTATCCCCAAAAAAATGCTAAGATAGAGACTTGAGGAATTTGATTACCCAATTTCAATAGGTAAAGGAAGAAAGTTTTGTTTGAGAAATGTCAAAGGTAAGACATTTGAGTTACCTTTGACTTTGAGGATGTTCTTGATATGATAAAGCTTTAATCCTAAATATTGCCTTAAGAGAGGAACGTCAAATTCCGATGAAGGATCAACCACACCGAACGAACCGGTATTTCTCAAGAGTTGGGGTGTCGAAGTGTCGGGATTCCAAAAATGTGACAATGCCTTAATCAAAGCAATCCTCGGCTTGATGTACAAGAGAGAAGCGAGATATCCAATTCTTCTTTCCACTTGCGCCTTCTGGTTCGGGTTGAGCCGCTCCCAAATATCCAAAAGCACTCCGGACACAATGTCGAGACCTATTTTTTAGTTGATAAACATAGTTAAATAAATACCTAATACAAAATAGCAAAAATACCATATAAATAACTAGGGCCACACTTAATAGACAATATTTTTTTGACAAAAAAACAAAGCATGTGCTTTTGCCCGTCAAATTGCCTCAATTCGGGTCATTGGACCTTTCACATCCACGATTTTAGCAATTAAGAAATTGAATATAGATTGAATTACTGATTAACCATGAATTAAGAAAATGTAACTGGATGGCCAAAATGATGAACAAGATGAGGCAAGGACGAGACGGTCCGGGACGACAATTGCCGACCACCACCCGGCTTAGCCGAGCAAGCCTGATCGATGTTGGGTGCATGCCCAACCAGGGCTGGTCTTGCCCAGCTAATGTGGTGCGGGGGTTGCCCTACTCAGGCTACTCATGACCGCCCACCAGGTTAGCCGATGCCGACCGCCCAATCGTGTCGTCGGTCTTCATTTCGATGTATGTAATCGTTAGTTGTCGGTAAAAAGTAAGTCAATGGAAAGTCAATTGAATAAAAATGCATAAGTAAATGGTAAGTCAATGCATAAGTCAAGGGAAAGTCAATTGAATATGGACAAGATTAATGTCATTTTCAAGCATTAAATGATAAGATAAGGATACACGTTACTTTCAAACTTGAGTATAAGATCACTATCATTTTCAAGGGTAGAAGAACACCTGGAGTGCCAATATTTGTGTACGGCACTCACTTTAGTGTCAATTTTTTTCACCGGCTCACTTAAATGCCAAATCGAAGAAAAAACGATCACTTTAGTGCCAATTCCGACAAAAAACGATTAGTTAAGTGTCAATTCAAGCCAAACAATACATGTGTCATTTTTTTTTTATTAATTTCTTTGTCCAAATGGCATCCATGTGGCAATTTTCCTTTTGAAATTCAGTCCACATAAAAGCCACGTGGATTTTTAAACTAACAATTGAGTTAATTTTTTTAAAAAAATTAAAATAACCAGAAAATAACTTAATTTTTTTTTAAAAAAATTATACTTGCAGCGGCAAGGGCTGTGAGCCCTTGTTGCCGCCGCTCACCATCACCGGCAGTGGCTGGCAATGGGTTGGGGAGTGCCCGGCAGGATCACCGATCCCCGACGACCCCCGCCGAGGCCTCGCACTCCCCCACCCATCGTCGGCCGGCAATGGTGGGCGGCTGTGGCGAGGGCTCAATCCCTCGCCGCTGCAACAATTTTTAAAATTGTTTTTTTTTATTTTTAGCTCATTTTCAGTTTTTTAGTTTATTTTTATTTTTTTAATATTAAGTGGATTTTTTTTATTATTTTGAATTTTTATTTGTTGACTAGGATGCTCCGGCGAGTCACGTAGGCGCCACATATGCTTTCCGGCAATGTTCACCGGACTTGGCACTGAAATGATCGTTTTTTTAAAAATTAGCACTTAAGTGATAAAAAAAAATATTGGCACTAAAGTGTGTACCTTACATAAATATTAATACCCCTTCTGTCCTTTTGCACATTTTCAAGCATTAAATGGTAAGATATGGTCCATTAACAACCATAGAAAAGACCAATCAAACGAAGACACATGGCTACTCTAGAAACCTTAGATTACTAGCCTAAACGGGTGGACTAATCAAACGCGGATAAATAGCTAGCCTAGAAACCTAAGAGAGAGACTTTTAGTTGGGCCAATAGGATTAAAACACCAAAGTAAAGTCATTAATGAAGTAACTTGTGAGAGAAGCTAGAAAACTATTATAAATAGGGGTATGATTTCTTCATTTCAGACATCCACCAATCCTCCCTCTCTTTCTCTCTCTCACGTGCTCCCTCTCGCTCTCTTTCGTACATCTCCCTCCGTCACGTTTACTCTCTCTCTCTCTCTCTCTCATGTGCTCTCATTTTCAATTTTCCGCTTCCACACTCATTTTCAAGTTCTTTGTGTTCTCCGAAAAAGATAGAGGAATTACTAAGTTTGAAGTAAGGGTGTTAGTTTAATACTGTGAAGTAGTGAATGCATGGTTATTCCTTATACATGAATTAGATATGTGCCGGAACGTGTGTATAATTTGCTAAAGGGAGATTGAGAAACAAGTCATTATTGTGTGCATAAGTATTTATTGCATACTGTATAGGACGTTTCTTAGAATGCGTGGATGGTATGATAATCCTAATCAATATTAAAAAATGAATTATGCGTGTGCAAGAGTGTGGTTGTCATTTCAAAGACGATTCTGCCATCGTTTGTGAGAAAAGTAACGACGTAAGGGCTTGAGATAACGACATTCCACTGTCATCTGCTGAAAAATACTACTTGAGGCGATGGCGTAGATGTCGCTCACCTAATGATAATATGATGTGTTTCTGCCGTCGTACACGTGCAGTGACGACATTGTCCAGTATCGAAGATCTCGATGGGAGGCTCGAGAAAAGAAAGCCTAAAAGGGAAAAGAAAGAATGTCTGTTGTATTTATTAAGTTTATACTTGACATTATGACAGATGTTGTGTACAAGGTTATCTTGATTAATGAAAGGCTCGGGAAAAGAAAGCCCGAAAGTGAAAAAAAAAATCTATTGCACTTATTAAGTTTATGATTAACATTACAACTAATGTCGTGCTTGATGATGCTGAGTAATGAATCATAGGATAACTTTGTGGCTCGCTACATCAGGTGTTAGAACTTTTACTTTATTTTAAAGCTAGTGGTTTTTCGACTGAGCTGTCTTATCTTCCCTTCATTTTTCAGGGAGCTAACAATGGCTCAGTCGGTCCCAAGCATCGGCTTGATTTATGGGTGTGGACATTCAAGAAAGGGACATAGTGTGTGTCAGTTCTGATATTGTGTTTCCTAGGATAAAATCTGTTGTATGGATCAATGTGAGTGGGATGGAGCGAGTTCTCGTGTAGTTCGTAACCTGGGCATCTGAATATTGATGGTAATCTAGTCGGGCCTCTCCAGGATTTTGACGGCCCCTCGGGCTTCCAAGGAGGAGGATCGCCTACTCGAGAGCAAGCTACCATGGATTCCCACCCCGGATAATATGATAATAGGTGTGATTGTGAGGCCTGAGGGCCAAGATGTCCCGTAAGAAGTTTGAATATGAGTGTTTTATTGATGGGGAAGTTGCGAGCCAACCTCTTCCTTTTCCTGACAATCTTGACTAGATGTAGTTTTATGAAGGAATTATATGATGTATAAATAGTAGATGCAATATAGTAAATAAAAAGAGTTGCTTGACTCAAACGAAGAAGTCTATTACCGATGTTTTGGTTGCTCCTTATCCGCACGCCAAAAGTTGTAGAGTAAATTTCATCACATAAACATTGGATAGACGAGTTAATATAGATAAGTCAGGGATTATCCTGAGTCTTCATAGGACCCAAGTTCCCATCTCTTTCGAAAAAATTACCAAAATAGTCCTAAACATATTGCAATTGTGTCAATTCAATCCTAAACTTTTTTTTTTGTGTGCGCCAGCATAGAATTTCTTATAGCCTTGGTGGCGCAAAACCATATTCCCTATCTAATAAAGGATTAGTCCGTAGAACTCATTCTGATTTTGTTTTGTCGAAAGGACTCGTTCTGATGCAATAGCGAGCTTCCAAGGGTTCATATGTCGAGGCTCAATAACAAAGCCTTTGCCCGACTCTGTATTGGGTTTTTCATTTTCACAATACTTGACAAGTAGCGGGATTTTCTTTATCGCACTTGAAATAGCTCGTCCTTTCAATACATTACGTATTTACTTACCGTAAATGGATTGTCCATTTGATTGTTGATTTTCTTTTCTAGACTAGGATGGGTTTAGTTTAGAAATGCATGAAAATGAATTGCAAAAATAAATTGCATGAATATTTAGCACTGGTTTAAGATAGAAGTCAGCCTTTCTGGCCACACTCACAAGGATCTTAGAGAGAGAAGCTCTGGATTTTTATTACTTGTGAGATGTTAGAAATGATGGAATGAGACCCCTATAAATACAAAGGCTTCCCTAATTACAACCTTCCCATCTTCCCATCTCTCAACTACCCCGTATTAATTACAGGAGCACTCTAGAATACGAGACATCTACAATATTGCTCATTTCTAAAAATATTCTAGAGAACTTAAGAAATCCTAAGAGACTCGCTCTTTTCGAATAATTCACGACCCTTCAATGGAACCTTTGGATCGTGACATATTGCTCTAAGTGCAATAGTCCATGGCTGCGTAATTGCGTCCGTCTTTTGGGATAATTACCCAATTAGTTCTAAAACCTTTCATTCGAACGTCATTTTAGTCTTAATTTTTTTTTTTTTTGCCAATGTAGTCCCAATCCTTTACGCGGAACTCTAATGTCGTCCTTCTGGCCAATTGCCGCCTAAAATTGCCAACGCAACATCCAATCGTCACCCACTGTCCTACATAGCTTGCTGATGGGGATAACTTGCAGATCGTCATGTCAGCGATTTACGACGGCGATTGGCTAAAGAGACCACGTTGGCATTCCACGCAAAATTTAGGACAGAATCAACATTCAAACAATAGATTTGAGACTGAATTAGTAATTTTCCCTCATCTTTCTCATTTTATTTACTATGTCCAGGGATAAAATTCAGTTTTGCTCCCATAATATAGATCAATCGTGCAATCAATTTTTTTCTAAAATTCATCGATTATACAATTTGAGTCTTTATTCTCACTACTACGCTTATTATTCTGACGTGGCGAATGACACGATGAATTCTAGTTTCGAAATAATAGAAGAGAAATAGTATTTTTTTTTAAAAAAAAAATCAGACTAATTGAGAAAAAGGCAAAAACAAAACAAATCAGAGAGAGAGAGAGCGTAAAGAAGATGGCGATTGCCGGCGGCCATTGTCGACGAGGGACCGGCACCACTGCCACCAGCTCAGCCCGCCTTGCCTTGCCCAAACCGAATCTTGTCTCAAGCCAAGAGTACTATTTATCTCTTTTTTTTTTTTTTGGTTCTAATATTACCCCTTATTTCAAACTATGTACAAATAACAATTAAAACAATAATCTAATTTCTTGCAAAACTCCTTTTTTTTTTCTTTTCATATATGATCAATGATCCACGACCAAGCACGCCAGCTCCGCGTACTTCAACGCTAGTTACAATTTGATTTAATGGTCCATTTATTTAAAGAGTTATTTTCGAGAAATTATTTCTTGGTTGTTCAGTTTTTGGACTACGGAGAAACTGATCGATTTACATGAAAAATATTTTTCATTGATTTAAAACTAATAAGCTTAGATTGGAAAAAAAAATAACTTCCCCTACTGGCAAGAAAGAGATCGCTTTCCTAAATCATCAAACAAATGAAAATTAATTATATTTCTCTAAAATGATTTTCGTGAATTTTTCTTTTTATCATGAAATTTTCAAAGATACAAAACGCGATGAGTTCGGTCACGATTAGGTGAACAGGATCCAGGTGTAGAAACTCCTCTTTCACATACTCAAATTGAACGGCAAAAGTACATTTTTATTGTCAAAAGTTGTGTACGGAAATCACTTTGGTGCCAAAAATTTCAATCGAATCACTTTAGTGCCAAGTCGGAGAAAAAATGACCACTTTGATGCCTCTGGCAAAAAATTCCGGCCAAAATTGCCACTTGGCATTTTTAATTAATTTTTTAATTTAAATTGGCATTATTTTAAGAAAAAGAAGTCCATGTTGGTTCCATGTGGACTTCAAAAATCAGATTTTTTTTTTAAAAAAATAAAAATAAAACTAACATAAAGTTTTAAAATAAAAATAAATTAAAATAAAATTGAAAATAAGAAAAAAAAAAAAGGCAATCGGTGAGGGTTTCTGCAACCCTCGCCGCCGCCGCCCCACCATTGCCTGCGATGGTTGGTCAAGGTGGGGCATGGTCTATTGGGGTCACTGACCCCCACCGACCGTGCCCCACCCTTGTCGGTCATTGCCGGCGATGGTGGGGCGGCGGCGGTGGCGGTGGCGGTGGCAAGGGTTCAAGCAACCCTCGCCGCCTGCATTTTATTTCAAATTTTAAAAATAATGCCACGTGGATCGCCGGTGAGCCACGTCGGCTAAAAATATTAATAAAAAAGTGTCACGTCAAAATTTCAGCGGAGCAAATCGGACTTGGCAACAAAGTGATCGTTTAAAAAAAACTTGGGACTAAAATTATCCGATTGAAACTTTTGGTACTAAATTGATTTTCGTACATAATTTTTGGCACTAAAAGTGTACTTTTTCCCAAATTGAACTTATTCCAATGGTCTGCAATGAAACTTCAAAGAAGCCTACTGCCTTTGCTGCCTTCCCTTTTCTCGCTTCCCTAGGGTTAACGCCACCGCCTGCATTTTCTGCCCTCCCCACCCCCTTTCAACCTCTTCCTCTCATCTGGTTCGCTCCCTCCCCCACCTCTTCCTCTCATCTATTTTTACTTAATCAGCTTCGGTGACATGCGGTGAAAGACAAGTTCCTTGTGGGATGGTGACCCTCCCGGGTTGATTTTGTGCCAGAAATCTATCTATTGACCGGCGTTGATTTAGTGGACGAAGTAGAACGTAGGTTCATGTGGTTTCTTGTTTCTGGGAAGCAGGGAAGGCTGACGAAGGCACCCCTCTTTCTAGGGGTGAGCCTGGTTCCCGGGTAGAATCGAGAACCGGAGAACCGAACCGCCGGTTTCGGTTCGCTTCCCAGTTCCGATGTGCCCGGTTCCGGTTCCCGGTTCCTTATTTTGAGGAATCGGCGGTTCCGGTTCCTGGTTCCACTATGGAACCTATCCGGAACCGGAACCGTATGTTATTAAACAAAAACCCTAATTTCCTATCAGTATCAGTGTTTTCCCTTTCAGTTTCCTTGCCTCACCTCGACGCCACAGCACTCCCAATCCCCCCATGGTTCCGGTTCTGGATTTTTTATTTGCTGGTTGATGTGAATTACACAGAAGTTTTCGCAAGTTTTTTTTTTTTTTTTTTTTACTTTGGAGTTTGGATGATTAAGTGTAGGTTCTCGGGTACCCTGGAACCGGAACCGGAACCGGTGACAGGGTAGGTTCCAGGTTCCACAGTGTGGTGGGTAGGTTCCAGGTTCCAAAAAATGAGGAACTTGTACCAGCGGGTAGGTTCCAGGTTCCAAATGGAACCTACTCGGAACCTGGAACCGCTCACCCCTACCTCTTTCATCTTGGTGGGGTTGGATTCGAAAGCTAGTCCTGGTTCATGCTTCTGTGTTTCGGAGTTCGTTAGCCTTCAGAAGCATATCGTCAAGCCGAAGCCCTCCACTGTCATTGGTTTTTTTTTTTGCTAAGTTGTTTTTCCATTTCTCTCCCACTTTGTTTTGGGAGTTTATGAGTATAAATAATTTTCTGTAGCTGATTAACTTGCTTTTCTTACCCGATTTAGATTTAGGTCTAGATCTAGAGATTTTACTCTCTCGATCTATATTTAGGTATAGATCTGGGAATACCCTACAAGTAACTTATATATGTTCTTTCAACATATTGTCGATGGTGTTCTTTCAACATATTGTTGATTGTGTTATTGCTCGACGTTAGTGATGGAGTCGTCGACTCTGGACTGGCACCGCAAGCTGTTGCATTTGGTATGGGAGCTCTCGATGTGTGCCTATCATGGACTTTGTTGATCGGCCGCCGCAAGGTTATAGTATCAGATATACTCTTGGAGGATGAAAGTGTGCTTCTAACTACATAATTTTCTTTTTGAATTTTTTTACTGTCTTTTGGGAGTTTGAAAGCATTCTATGTAACTCTCTCGATTATTAATGATCAAAATCTTTTTTTTACCAAAAAAAAAAAAAAGATCTGCGATCATGGGAGCTCGTGGTGGTTGCTATGCTGAACATTTCCACTCTCTCTCCTCCACTATTTTTCCTTTCATCTTTTGGGTTTTTTTGTCAGTTAATCTAAAATTCTCTATTTATTTGTTCTTTGGGGTATTTACTTACTTTTGTTATTTTAATGGGTATATTTGCCACATTAGCGTGATTAAATTTGTTAATTAAAAAAGGAAAAAAAATAAAAACCCTAAAATATGCTTGCCGTGACACAATTGCCTTAATTTTTTTATGACACCACATATCTCAATATTGTACACATGCGATACATTTATCTTCTAGTAGGATTTCATCAATGGACATGGTTAAAAATCTACCCACATGAAGGAAAGAAGGCAAACGGTGTAAGTGAAATAAGGAGGATTTGTTTTGACTGGAAAATTATCTTACAAAACCTTGATGGAGGAGGGTAAACAAGTCACATGAATATAAATTTGGAATTTCTGGTGTCACAAGAAATTTTTTTGGATAAATCTATCGCAATAGACATAATTTTGGGATTTTGATGCCACGAAAATAAGTTCATGGTAAATGTGTGAGAGTGGACATAATTTATGATTTTTGGTGACTTTTTCTTAAAAAAAAAACTGAAATGCGCCAGTTTTGAAACTTAAAATACTTAATTCAACCAATTAAAAATTGAAGGACTCAATTTCACAATTGACACAAATTACAGGGCTGGCCAGAAAGAGTCATCCCTTTGTTAATTTATGACGATTCACAGACTCTCGAAGAGAGACGTCGCACTTTTTTCCCCCCTTCCTACCCGATCCGGAGATAGAATGACATCGTCTCCGAATTAATGCGAGCTTCATAGGATAAGGTCTGTATTACTGAGCAAATTTTCTATTCATTTATCTGTTAATTTATCGAGCTATGGTCCTTGGTTGGATTCACCTTCGCATGGGAATGTGTCTTTTGTTTCCTGGAATTCGTTGTCTGTTTAAATTCTTGATGCAGACCAAAATCACATGGTTGCATTTGATCGTTAGGATTTTTAGTCATGATAGGATTGGATATGATATGATATGAAAATCATGGATTTTGTCATATCCTATCCATTTTTGGTAAATCATAGTAATAAAAGCTGGATATATCCATATCCTATTATGTTCACTGTACATTTATCGATGTAACTGAATCTAAAAATGCACAAACAAAGAATATAAAAATCTCTCATAATTTACTACCAACTCTAGTAAGAGAGAAAATATGATCATTCGCATTTGTAATCACGAAAAATTTTGTTTCTCTCGCTACTTTCGTTAAATTTTAACATGAATCATAAAGTTATAGAAAAGAATGAGTTTTGACTAACTTTCTACTTTCAAAAACTTTTAACGTGAACCAGAAATCTACGAAGGAGAATAAGTTTAAACTCTCTTGCTGTTTTTATAGAATTTTGACGTGAACTAAAAAACTATAAAGAGAAGTGATGAAACTTCAATATGAACCAAAGATACACAAGAGAAGGAGATTTCTAGTTTTCTTTTTTTAGAATTTTTTCCCTACGCTCTTCAAGAATTCGAAAGGTCATTTTCAAGTTCGAATTTGTTCATTTAAAATTTGGGTTGTTCTACTTCATTTTTATTTACTTTTTTTATTTTTATATCCATGTTTGCATTTTTTATTTTGTTCCATCATTTCTTAATAAATTTTTTATTAAATAACAAACTATACTGCCAAAAAAATCCTTATTTAACTCACCTAATAAAAAAAATCCTTCCATTCGTAATGACATAGATATGAAGTATGTGTGTATATGTATGTGCATAGAATATATATTGTAAAGTAGAAAAAAATTAAAATTTATAAATATATAGGAATAAAAAAAATATTTTTAATATTAGAATTCAAATATAATTCATATTCGATTTATTATTTTATTTGTATTTTTAAAGAAGTTTGTTATTTGAGAAAAAAAATAGCTTTTAGAGTATGAACATAAAAAATCCTATCCAGCTTTATCCCACCTCCCACGTGGGATAATTTTATTCAGACTATAGCCCCTAATTAGCGGTAGCCAAACACAAGATATGATAACTTTTATCCCGTCCTGATTTTTATCCTGACCACCAAATGCAGCCATAGAGAAGACAGTAAAGAATCGTACCAACTCAAGTAGTCGTCCGAATTTAATTTCAAACTACATATATTGTTGTAGTTTTATATGTTTTAGATTTAAAAAATCAAAAAGTGTGAACAGTAAGATTTTGATATGGTAAAAAGTAACAGTAAAAATTCATTTAGATATACACATCAGATAACACGGATTTAATGGCGATAACACTACAAAAAAAAACACGCAATTAGCCACGACATTAGCGACGAGAATTTCGCAAAAATTCGTAGCTAAATTGATTTGGCGACGAATTTGCGCTGAGAAAAAATTCGTAGCTAATTCGGCGTCGCTAAATTTAGCGACGAAAAATTCGAAGGTCGTCGCTACAATTAGCGACGAACGAAGTGGTTCGTCGCCAAAATTGGCGACGTACACAGTGGTTCGTCGCCAAAATTGGCGACGAACAAAGCCATTCGTCGCCAAATTTTAGTGACGAACGGCTTTGTTCGTCGCCAATTTTGGCGACGAACCACTGTGTACGTCGCCAATTTTGGGTCGGAGGAAGTTCTGGGAAATTGTCCAAGAAGAAGATGGCAACGAAGATTGCAAGGAAAATGAAAGCAGAAGCATTTCCAACGATGGCTACAATTCCAAATACATAGACACATGAAAGTTCAGCCAAAAGCCGACAACGAAGACGTAGGACGGCATTCTACGGCGGTGAAATCATCGGCTCCGCCGTCGACCGGAGAGGGAGGGGTTCGGGTCGATCGCCGGAGTGAGCTTCCTTCCCTCTGAGATGCTCACGGTAACGAGAGCGGCCGGGGATGTCGAGTCGATCGCCGGAGTGAGCTTCTTCCGTCCGAGCTCGCTCCTCGACGATTTTGCTGAAAGTGGACGACGGAGTCTGGTGTCGAGGCGAAGGGAGAGAGAAGGGAGGGAGTGGCAAGTGGAATGACGAGAGAGGGAGTGACGACAGCGGCCGGGGAAGCTAATTTATAGACGAGCGGCTCGGGAAAAAAAGCGCCATTTTTTGACTCTGCGAAATTGAAAATTAGCGACGACCTTCGAAGGCCGTCGTTAAACCGTCGCTGGTTTAGCGACGACCTTCGAATCTCGTCGCTAATTTTCAATTTCACTGCTAAAAAAAGGCGCTTTTTTTCCCGGGCCGCTCGAAATTGAAAATTAGCGACGACCTTCAAATGTCGTCGCTAATTTAGCGACGAAAAGAGATGTTCGTCACTAAAAATAAAATTGAATAATTCGCTAAATTAATTAGACACATCAAAATAAACCCTAGCCGCAGCATAATAAAGATTTGGTTCGTGACCTCCAAGTTGGGCCAGGGGCAACTCTCCGCGTCACGAACCAAATCTCATTTTTTTCTCTACTTTTGGGTGATGAATCAGACCGAGTGCATAATTTTCAATACATATTTAACAAAAATGTGAAGCTTCTTAAAATTAGCAAGAAAATATGTATCCTTTATAATTCAAAAGAATTCATTAAATTAGCAACGAAAACAAAAATGAATAAGATGAAACACGATGGGAATGGAACCCGCGATCACCGAAGTACTTCATCCACGCGACAACAAACAAGGCAAAAGATATGGTATGATGTGTAATAATGATTACACATAAATAATGAAACAGAATGAATGCTTTCTAATTCAAGAATAAGAATAACAGAAATAAACCTCAATTCCAAGAAATTATATTTTCTTTAAAGCATTCACTGAAGAAGCAGAAACCTTTTTCAAAGAAGCTATCTAGGAACAAAATGAATTCTTTCTAATTCAGGAACAAGGATAATAAAAATAAATAAATTGATCGCTCTTCATTTATGCTTATTAATGTAATCTTTACTTAATTAATAATATATTCATTTTTAAATTTCAAAAAAATATTCGCTCTATTTTCATTTTCTTTTAAAAAGAATTAATGTAGATTAATATAAAATAATATAATCGAAGAAATAACATAAATAAGCTAAGCTAAACGACGTATCATAAGCGTTTCTTATTTATATCATTCACCGTTTGAAGAGAGCAAAGATTCCAAATAATCGATCTTTCTTTTAGTTATTATTGAACATTTCTTTGGTTGATTGACGTGTGATATATTGAACCCTCATTAATAATATTGAACAAAACTAGATCTTATAGAATCACATTTGAATATTTTATGATACATTCCGTACCTTGCTAAAAAACTGATCCTTCTAATATTTTTGAAATCTTTATTAATTGATTTAGAACATCTCTTATTCGCTTATAGTATCTTATCTATCTTTCAAAATTAGAAGAAAGAACCGATCGATTTCATTTTCGTGGATCACACAATTACAATATATATTTTTGGTGATCAAATATTATATATGCAAAGTAAATCATTTTCGAATAGATCCTTACTCTACTCTATTTAGTATCTCATCAAAGATGATTTTTTTTCTAAGTTATATTTTATCAAAAGAATTGATCTCCATTTTTTGTTTGTTCACAACTTTATATGTGTAATTGTTGACACCCGATTTTCGACCAAGTCTTTTTCAGATTTATTTTTTGAAAAATCACAAAAAAATCCATAAAAAGTCAAAAAAATTACAAAATCAACTTTGGTGGCCTTGGCCAAGCCCAAGGAATCATTTTTGACCAAAAAATAATTTTTCATATTTTTCATATTTTTTAGTATTTTTAGAAAATAGGAAAATACTCAAACAATTCAAGAAAAATAGCATTCGAGGTCACAAAAATATGGAAAAATATCCAATATTTTTATTTTTAATCCCTTGTATTTATGACCTCATAAAAAGTTCAAAATCAGATTCAATTATGGGTGTTCCTTTGTAACCCGTACTATTGAATTTGAGAAAAAAATATCAATTGAGTCTTTTAATTTGCAATTTTGGCATTTTCTAGAATCTTGACATCTATTTTAACTATCCCATATTGCAATTTAGCCCAATTGTGTGTACAAATTGCTCAATTGCACGAATTTGGCAAAATTGCATACTAAAATTGCATTTTTAGTCCTCGAAAATGAGCATAATTGAAATTACTTTCAATTCGAGGGCTATCATTGCAAATTAAACATACAAATCAATGGGTTTTACCATTTTGAATCGATTGGTACAGGTAATTTGACCCAATTTGATCATTTGAACCTTCAATTGCATAATTCCCCAATTTGCAATTAAAAGGAAATTTGGGGTTTTTATAGAAATAGATGTAAACTTTTGGGCAAAACCACATTTCTAGATAAAATCCATGCTCTAGATTCGATTTTGAGGTTCAATTGCAAAATTTTCCCATTAATTTGGGTTTAATTTGGAAAATGGTAAATCGGAACCGGTTCTGACCGGTCAGACCGCCGGTCGGACCGGTCGAACCGGTCCAGAACAGTGTCGTCGTCTTCCTCAAAGAACCGTGCGAACGAACAGTGTCAGGGTCAATTTCAATGGCAAAATTGAGGGTGAAAACGACCATGATTGGAAGAGTTTGAAGAGGGGTTTTGTTCCTCGAATCATTACCCATCGATTCGAACCTAAAACACGAGCAATGGTCGCCGGAACGGAGAATAATCGGCTGGTCAAGGCTGCGGCACCTGCGAAAGTCAACGGCGACAGAACTCAGATGAAATTTGTCCAAATTCATGCCAAATTCGCTTGAAATAGAGCTCGCCGGAGGACCAAACGGGACTGGACAGAATGCCCATCCTCCCCGACGCCGTTTTGACCTAATTGCACGTGATCACACGTGCAATTGAGGCCGGTACACAGTCCACCATTCGGCGCCAAAAATCCAACGAGCTATATAAGCTCGTGATCGTTTCCTGTTGAAGGAGGAGGTGGATTCAGTTGCAGAGGGCGAAACTGAATCGAGAGAGAGAAAGAAAACGCGAGAGAGAGCTCGTTCTCCGACCCCCCGTCGTCGAGAACTTGAGCTCGACTGCAAGGCGTTGGTCTGGCCGTTTCCGGCCAAACCGAAGCTGAAGAAGACCGTCAGAGGTTCGCTTAGAGTGCCAAGAAGCAATCGCCACTAGCCGCGCGGGCTATCGCTCCGAAACAGGCGAGTTCGACCTTCGAGCTTTCTCACAGTGCTTTAATGGCGGAACTTGATTCCGATTATCTTGGTTCGAATTAGAGTAGGCGTTTTATTCCCCGAACATCACTGACCATCGTCGCATATCTTTCTTGCATCGATTTTGTCTTAATACATCGAATCGAGTCTTCCAATTCAACCTCCATTGCCGAACACTGTTCATTCTCACCTAGCCAAATCTGGGCCGAGCGAGCTCGATCGGAGCTCGAGGTAAGTCTCCTGAACATTGAATGATGCTTCCCTGTTAATGAATTGGTTTAATACGCCATGAATCGAGTGATTAGAGTATATGTGTACGTACCGGTTCGTGCTTGCTCGCGCTCGATCCTGTGAATGAAATCGTGTAATCTTGCGATATGTTGCGTACGAAGCATAGACGAGTCAATTGCCGCCGGTCTCATTCGATTCCGTTAAGGTTCCACCATTGGATCATCGCCAGAGAGTCGTGTCCGTTCGTTCAGAGGTGGTCGCGAGGTTGAAGACGACGCATACGTGGCAGGTCAACGAGTCAAGGGTCTAGGTGGCAACACGTGATTGGTCCACGTGGATGTCGAGTCAGCTCGACCGTTAGTCTGTTAGGGCGAGTCAGCTTAGATCGGACGGTCTAGATTAATCGAGTCCAACAAATAGTGGCCGTCCGATTGAAAATTAGGATAATTCGAAAATGATTTTAAATCGGAAATAAAAAATGATGGAAACGGCGTCGTATGGGTTAGTTGGGAGGTGACGTCGTTTAGGTTCATATGAATAGACGGTCTAGATCGAGTCTTAGGATCTAATTGTGGCCGTAGGTTTAAGTAATCCGATCAGACGGCCCTGATAGGGTCTTCGCCTAATCTGAACCGTAGGTTTTAGTAATCTGATCTGGCGGTCGTGGATTAGCCGCGCGGTTCAATAGGAACCGTCGGATCAAGTCTAAATAATCAGAAAAATAAAAAGCGAATAAACGGCGTCGTTTCATGGCTGTGGGTCGCGCGAGTCCGGGTCTGGGCCGGGTGCCGACCCGAGTGGGTCGGGTCGACCCGGTCCAAATCATATTTTTTTAAATAAAAAAATAAATAATCAGAAATGATTTTTTTAAAAAAATAAAAAAAAAATCAGAAAAATCCTAGAAAATAAAAAAAAATGCTAGAAAATTCCAGGAAATTCCAAAAAAAATGTGAAAGAATTGTGGGAAAATCCTAGACATTCCAGAAACCCCAAAAAATCGAGGGTTGACCACAGACAACTGGTCAACCCTATTTTTGGGGTTTCTTATCCAATTTTCCGAGACTTGACGATATTACCCTTTAGGGGTAAGTCGCCTCTGCTGTGTATGCAAGATAAGGCCGATAACGCCAAGGTAAGAATTAGGGTCGATAGACGACCAATTCTTAGGTTTGGGTTTCAAGTCCCGCACCTTTTCTCAAAATGACGATTTTGCCCTTCAATAGGAAAATTGTCTTTCTTATCTCAATCGAGTTCTGAAAATTACTTAAAGTTAGGTTTTGGGTCAGGTGGACGACCAACCCTAACATTTGAGATTTTCAGTTCTCGTCTTTGTCCAAATGACGATTTTACCCCTCCAAGGGTAAAATCACTTAAAAATTCCAGAAAAATCCTGAAAATTCCCGAAAAATAGGAAATGGATTGGATTGATGGCCAATCCTATTTCCCCCCCTGTCTTTTGACTTCCCGATTCATCTAAAATGACAAATTTATCCCTTTCGAGATGAATTGTCCCCGAATTGTTCAATATTACGATTTTGCCCCTCATGGGCAAATCATGCCAAAATCATTCCTAAGCCTTGATTGATATTTCTCTAGGCTAATAGGGCCGCATTAGGGATGCCACGCCGATTTCATGTGTTTTATCCGCATGTATTGATTCCTTGATTTGCGCTCTTATTTTTAATGATTGTGAGTGATAGGGTAGTAATTCCCATCTGCACGAACTCCTAGATTTAAGATTTGTACCCCATTCGTCTGTATGAAATCCTAGGATCAGAGAAACCATTCAGCTTAGGTACCGAAATGGCGTCAACTCTGACAATTGGCGTAACTAAGTCCCCGAACCCATTTCTCTGGTTTCCGCAGAATCGAATAGACCACTCCCAACTATTCGATAGGGTTTCCGATCGTACCCTCCACGAAACGATTGGTGGCGACTCCTTGGCATGTACACTCATCACATGTCACTAGACCGCACTGAAGGTCGATCACGTATATCCAGCAGTTGCGACTTGGGTAATGGACCTTGGGAGAGGCCCGCGTCCGATCATGCAACATCGGACGGCCCATTAACCCTCGCTAGCCAACAGATGGCGCTCGTGAGGGTCGCGACAGTAATAAATATAAAAAAGGGTCCTAATAAACCTTGAAAAAAATATAAATTAAGGATAGCAATTAGCGACGAACAATTGTTTTCGTCGCCATAGAAAAATTACATAAGATTCACGAAGCTTGTAGCAATTGATAAAAGAAAATTTTAAAAAAAAGAACTAATTAGCGACAAAATTGACATTTCGTCGCTAAATTAATTTAAATAAAAAATAATATTTAGCGACGAACAAAGTCTTTCGTCGCTAATTATATTTTTAAAAAAAATTATTTTTGCGACGAAACGACAATTTCGTCGCTAATCAATTCTTTTTATTGTATTTTTCCTCAAATTATCGACGAACAACACTATTCGTCGCTAAATTTGCCAAAAAAACAAATACAAAAGAAACACTAAATTAGTGAACAACACTATTCGTCGCTAAGTTGAGCAAAAAACAAAAAAAAATTCATAAATAAAATTTAGCGACAAACACTAATTGTCGTCGCTAAACAAACGGTCTTAGTCGTCGCTAAATAGACCAAAAACCAAATAAAAATTAAAATAAAAAAAATTAGTCACGAATAACATTGTTTGTGGCCAATTTAGCGACGAATAATGATTCTCATCACTAATTTTTTTTTTAAATTTCTGGTCATTTAGCGACGAAATTGTATATCCGTCACTAAATTAGCGACGGATTGTTCTTCGTCGCTAAGTTCATCTCAATTTAGCGACGAAATTAATTTTTCGTCTCTAATTTAGCTACAAATGTCTTGGTTGTCGTTAATTTCGTTGCTAATTAGCTACGAATTTCTTGTTCGTCGCTAATTTCGTCGCGAATTAGCTACAAATATTTTTTTGTCACAAAAATCGTCACAAAATTTGTGAGAAATTTTTTTGTCACTATTTTCGTCGCGAATAGCGACGAACTTCCATGTCGTCTCTATTTTAGTCACAAATTAGCGACGAAAATGATCTCGTGGTTAAATCGCTGTTTTTTTGTAGTGTAAAGTAGACTATAATACAATTGCCACGGGTAGTATAGAGAAACGTGTAAGAGTTTTTTTCCAATTTAATTTTAAAAAAACAGTTACAAAATTAGTTACAATTGAAATATATTTACCGATTTGGGCCAAGCGCGACAATTGGTGTGTCACGCGAGACCCCCGTGACGGTGACTACAGTGTGTGCGTTGGGTAAGCCAGCGTGCGAAGGGTCGCGCGCTAGTGTCTACAGTGAGCGATTGGCGCGCTCTGACCTTTGCAACGCGCGACCCTTCGCACGACGATACTGCCGACAGTCGCACGCTGGTGTCTACAGTACGCGATTGGCGCGCGCTGGCCCCCCACTGTCGTGCAACGTCCATGCGTCGCACGACGATACTGCCGACAGTCGCACGCCATTCAAAATGGAACGCGACTGTGGCAACCAGGCCTACGCCTGCAAGATTTTAGTGCGTCTGAGAACTTCTCAGACGCACTAAAAACAACCCCCCAACCGTCCGTTCTTCAAATTGTGAAGATTGAAAAAGGGAGAAGCAGAAGTCTCACGCATTCTCTCGTCTCATTTCGCTCCTCCCTTGTTCTCTTAGAAGACTCACGCCTTTCCTTCTCAGTGGCTCTTGCACTCGTTCTTCCTCTCTCGGACGGCCGTCTCAGCTATAACCGTCGTAGTCGCTCGTTCTTTCCTCTCCCATTGTTCCTCCCTTACGCGCTCTCGGTATTAAACTCCCTTAGGCAATCGCATTTAATTTATTTAATATTTTCGTGTTATATAATTTTTTTTGACAGATAAAAGCAAAGCGGGCCTTTCTCTTGGCAGTTGGAGGTCGGATTTGGTGCGTGTTCTCCCTCGATAATTTGAGGTATATTTTAATATACTTTTTTTCGTAGTTCTATAAGCATAAATTTATTTATTTGGTCGTTATTTATACCAGAATAGTGCATGTTATTTATAGATTGTTAATATTATGTCCCGAGAAGCGTGGGTTGGATTTTATCCGGTCCAAAGAATATTTTTAAATAAATTAAAATTTTGAATAATTAAAAAAATAGAAACTATAAAATGGCCACAATCAACTGACCTTGGACTATTTTCGGGAGTATGGTCTTCGAATTTTTTAAAATGACGAATTTGCCGTTTTGGCAAATAATATACGAAAAATTCTGAATTTTTTTGAAAAAAACTCCAAAAAATAGAAAATGGCCAGATTCAAATGATCACGGACTATTTTCGGTATTTTGGCCGCCAAATTTAATAAAATGAAGATTTTACCCTTCTTGCAAATAATATTCCGAAAATTACCGAAAATTTCCAAAAAATAGAAAATGGCCATATTCAACTTATCATGGACTATTTTCGGTAATTTTACCTTAGAATTTTTAAAAATGACGATTTTGCCCGTCTGGCAAATTATCTCAAAAAAATTTTGAAATTTTTTCCAAAAACTCACAAAAATAGAAAATGGCCACATTCAACTGACCATGGACTATTTTTGGTAATTTGGCCTCCGATTTTTTTAAAAAAATGACGATTTTTCCTTTCTGGAAAATAATATTCTGAAAAATTCATAAAAATTCCGAAAAAATTCTAAAAAATTCCCAAAAATAGAAAATGGCCACATTCAATTGACCATGGACTATTTTCTGTAATTTCACCTCAGAAATTAATAAAATAACGATTTTGCCCTTCTGGCAAATAATATTCCAAAAAATTTTGAAAAATGCCAAAAAAATTTGAAAAATTCCCAAAAATAGAAAATGGCCACATTCAACTAACTATGGACTATTTTCGGTAATTTTGCCTTAGAATTTTTAAAAATGACGATTTTGCCCGTTTGGCAAATTATCTCAGTAAAATTTTGTAAATTTTTGAAAAACTCCCAAAAATAGAAAATGGCCACATTCAATTGACCATGGACTACTTTCGATAATTTGGCCTCCGAAATTTTTTAAAAATGACGATTTTTCCCTTATGGCAAATAATATTCCCAAAAATTTTGAAAAATTCCGAAAACATTTCGAAAAATTCTCAAAATTAGAAAATAGCCACGTTTAACTGACCATGGACTATTTTCGGTAATTTTGCCTCCGAAATTAATAAAATGACGATTTTTCTCTTATGGCCAATAATATTTCTAAAAATTCTTAAAAATTAAAAAAAACCTAAAAATAGAAAATGGCCACCTTCAACTGACCATGGACTATTTATGAGAATTTGGCAAATAATATTTCGAAAAATTTTGAAAAACTCTCAAAAATAGAAAATGATCACAATCAACTGACCATAGACTCCTAAAAAAATGTGTGATGGCAATCAACTCGCCATATTCTAATTTGACTATAGTAGGATAATAATTACGGAATTGTATATGCGAAATAGTTTATAATTTCTTTATTTAGCAGAATGTCGTCTACATCTTTTGCGATTGTGCGTTGGGGAGGTACAATAGTACGAAATCAATATGGAGTTGATTACGATGGCGGACAATATGCTATGTTCAAGTTTGAAAATATATCCTCATTTGATGAGTTACATGCTACGATTGGACGCACATTGAATATAACATCAAATCAGTATATTCGGAGCATGATGTATAGATACCCGAGTGCAATGGATTCGCATTATGTTGTATATGATATAATGGAGGTGCATAATGATGGTGCAATTACGATGATCCAACAATTTGCACTTTCGGGTGGTTCTACAAGTTTTTTACAGTTCTATGTAACTGTAGATGAACACTAGCATGTTCATGTAGATGACGTTGAGGAAGGCTACAATTCTGTTGGGGAAGGCTCTAATGTTGGTGAAGATGGTAATGATGATAATGATGGAGATGATTCTGTTGAAGAAGATGATGAGTATTGGATGGACATTGATGACAGTGGTGAAGAAGATGTTGAAGGCAACAATATGGACGCTTACTACAACGCTCATTGCAGCAATCCCATTATATCGTTGGTAGATCCACCGCCATATTCCGAAATTGACTTTGATGTAATGCAAGTCGATACAAGAGCCAAGCTAGACCGTTCGTTATTTGATCCATAAAATGAATTTGATATTGGCATGGTATTTCCATCCCGGGACGCGCTGCAGTTGGCTACGAAAGAGTACTCTCTGAGAAGAAATCATCATTTTCGCAGTCATATAACAAATATTTCCCAATATGTGATAAAGTGTGGTAATCGAGACAATCCGTGTGGTTGGAGGCTCCGCGCGACTAAGAAAACAGGTACACCACTCTGGAAAATAACTAAGTATAATGGGCCACACACATGTAGGAGGACGACGTCATCACGGGATCATCAACAACTTGACCAGAAGTACTTGTGTAGCCAGGTAAAAGCAATTGTCACCACCCAACCAGCTATCAAAATCACGACACTGATGGCGGAGATTAAAGACAAGGTGGAGTTCAAACTTACCTACCGCAAAACCTGGGTAGCTAAACAAATGGCGATTGCTGAAGCTTTTGGAGGATAGGATGAGTCGTACGGTAGGTTGAAGACTTTCATGAACGAAATGGTGGTAAAAAATCCAGGTTCTCATTTTGTGATAGAAGATCGCATGAGCATAGATCACAGCAGCACGATTCTCGATCGGAAGTTTTGGACTTTTGCGCAGACGATTCATGGCTTCGCAAGTTGTCGGTTTGTGATATTTGTTGATGGTACTTTTATATACGAGAAATATCGAGGAATGCTCCTTTCTGCATCCTCACTTGATGGAAACAATTATATATACTCGTTGGCATTTGCTATGGTCGATCGAGAAAATGTTTCGAATTGGACTTGGGTTATGATTATGTTGCAGACATATGTCACTAGAATGGATAATATTTGTGTCATATCAGACAAACATCCTAAGATTATAAGAGCAATGGAGACAGATGGGTGGCGTTCTCCACATGGCCACCATATGTTTTGCGTTCGGCATATTGTCAGCAATTATAGTAAAAAAAATTCAAAAACGAGAATGGCAAAAGACTTATTGAGACGGCAGGTAAATTTTAAAATTTTTACATTTGAGGAAAGTACGTGTTCATAAAGTTGAATGTGATAGTACTAATTATTATTATAATATACAGTTTACGCTAATCAACAGTGGAAGTTCAATTGCATCATGAGCGAAATTAGGGGTATGGATTCATGCACAGCTGCATGGTGTAACCAAATTCCAAAAAAATAATGGACGAAAGCTTATGATGGAGGGAAGAGATATGGAGCGATGACAACAAACTTAGTTGAATCTATCAATGGGATGCTGAAGGGTTATCGTGGTATGTCAATAACAGCTATGGTTAATAAGATATTTTTTTTCCAATTGTCCAAGTATTTTGACACGAGAAAAACGGCGTACAGGACGTAGGTTGAGCAAGGATGTATACATACGTAAATTGCGGATGAGACGCTCAACCAAAACAGTGCCAAAGCAAATAGGCATGAAGTGATATGTTTCGACTCTAATGCAGGACTTTTCGAAGTTAAAACTACACGTGATAGACCCAGAGGATCAGGGGGTTAGAAACAGATGGTGTGCCTAGCTGAGCGAACCTGTACATGTGAAAAATTTGAAGAGATTAAAATGCCATGTTCTCACGTAATTGCAGCATGTCAAGCATATTGAGTTGATTGCCATGAGTATGTAGATGAATTCTACTCGTTGGATAAAACCCTCCAGTGCTATAAATACATATTTTATCTGTTGGGGCATCCTAATTACTAGTGTGGATCTGACAACCTGCCATTAGTACCAAACCCGAGGCGTATTAGAAAGAAAAGAAGGCCCCGTACATCACAAATACATAATGAGATGGACTGGAATACGGCGAGCAGTAGTAATGCGCGTGACCATTGCAGCAATTGTGGAAAATTAGGGCACAATAGAAAAACTTGTGTAGTGAGATCTGGCCGACAATATATCATAGTTTTTGTTAATTGTGTACAATAGATATTTTGATTTATTATAATGTTATAATATGACAATTGTACGATATTGATTTAGTTACTCTCTGGATTATGTGTAACATTGATCACCGATTTTTTTTTGTTTTTGTAATGATATGACAATTGCGCGATACTTATTTACTTCGTTCCTCCGTGCTATGTGCACATGATACATGTGAATTTCTTGTAATATTATAATTGACAAATGTGCGATATTTATTGGTATCCTCTGTAATATATTTGTAGATATGGATCAAAAGACGTACATTCAGCCGGGACCTGTGGATGATTCGCTACTTACACGACAGGATAGAAAAAAATCGCAGGCCATATGAGACGCTCAGATAATTGATTAATTTAGTAGTTGATTTGTCACTTGTAACAGCATTATCAAAATTCCTAATAACACTTCTTCATGTCACATTTCACAAGGTCATCATGATCAAGCGCTCACATATCGAAGATCGATGATACATGTACCTGAAGTTGATCTGCGCATAGTCCAATATCTGCGAGCTTCGGGCTTTTATCAAGTTTATATGATGGGATTTTTCCAGCTGGATTGGCATCTAATTACTGCACTGGTTGAGCGATAGAGGCCGGAGACCCACACCTTTCATATATCGGAAGGTGAATGTAAGATCATGCTGCAGGATATTTCGGTGCTGACAGGCCTTTCCATTGATGGACAGGCAGTTACCGGCCATACTAATAGGAATTGGGGCGTTCTATGTGACGAGCTATTGGGTTCTCGTCCATGCAATCTACGTAGTTGAGGTTGGGCTGGCTGAAAGAACACTTTACTTAGATCCCAGACAATGCCGATGAAGTCACCGTGCAGCAGCATGTTCGAGCAATCACTCTCCGGTTGCTTGGAGGATCTATTTTTACTGACAAATCATCCTCCAAGATTAGTTTGCTATTTCTTCCATTACTGGAGAACCTTAAAGACCATACCCAGTACAGTTGGGGTTTAGCAGGCTTGCGTGGCTGTATCGGGAACTTTGTAGTGCAACCGATCCAGATACAATGTGACATCCTGAAAATTTGACCTCATTTTTAGTACTAGAAAGTTCATTATGAATTATCTGTGAATTCCAGTTTGTTGCTTTTGATTGAATGTTGGTGATTTCAAAGAAGGAAATCGAGAATTTCCTAAATCAACGATCGAGTTAATTCGGGATTCGATCAATCGATCGTTTCATCTTAGGATTGAGATTCTCGAACTAGGCCTCGTCCTAATTCAATTGAATAGAGATTGGACGAGAGAATCCTCCCGAGAATCGCCAATTGTTGAGATTAGCCTTGAGGTGACAATTTACCAAAATGCCCCTGGACATTTCAAGAAACTACAAAACTGCCATTAGGGTTCTACCTGAAGGCCAATGTCTCACATGGAATAAGAGGAAGGGTTCAAGGGAACTATATCCCACATGGATTGGAAATGAGATAGGTCATTCCATTTTTCTTTATAAAAGATGAACACCCTATAACTAAATTAGAAGTCCCATATAGAGTAGGAGCAAGCTTATACCCTTCACTTCTCTCTATGTATCTCTCTCTCCCATCTCTCTACTGCCCTCTCACTCATCTCTCTCTCGCCTGGCCGTGGCCCATTTCGATAGGGCCGTGGTCGAGAATTCTAGCCCGTGTGCCAATCGAGACCGGCCCGTGGCCTAGTCGTGTTCGGGACCGTGGGCCATTTTTCCTGACTCGTGGCCGAGAACTTAGGCCCACTTGTTCAAGATTTTGGGTAGTGATCCGAGCAAGTTCAAGTTCATTTTTGAAGGGTTTTGAAGGATCGTCGTCGCACTTGCCTCGAGCAGTTGACTTCTAATCCGTGGTTAGGTCGTTGATTTCATTTGGAATTAGTTTGTTTAGAGTTCTAGGTGTTTAGGTAGACTAATTGGGGTCGGATTAGGTTAGTTAAATGGCATCAATTGGAAATGTTAGTCTATTTCGATTGATCAATGATTGATTGTTTGGTTCTGAAACGCCTTTGAATGTAGTGGTTACCCTGTAGTTTTATTGCATACTATTGAAATGTCTATTTATGATAATTGTTTGATTGCCATGATTATGTAACCATGAGATTGAATTGATTTGGAAATCTACTGGATGGTTGATTTGTGGTTATTGGCTTTGTGACTGCTTGAGATGAATAGTAGTTAGTGTGGTATATGCATATCATGTCGCATGCCTCATATGATACATTGGGCACGAAAATGGCCGAAGGCCAAGTCTTAAGAACGAATGCTTGATCATATGGCTATAAGAAAAGATAGAACGAAATGATTGCGAATGAACTGTATGGTCATTTGATGAAATGATGATGTGACACCTAACAAGTTTGATGTGCTTGGAGGTGCCAATGGCACTAGGGACTATAATCACACGACTTGTTAGATGCCCGACTTTCTTGGTGTGGTGCGAAGCTAACATGAAGCATGGAGAGGCTGTCGGAAGCCGATCGCAGCTTGTGAAAGATCGGACCCCTTTTTGGGAGGCCTACTTATTGTGCCTGGAGTGCCATGGGCATGGGGTCACAACTTGTAGATGCCGTCGCTGATAGGATATGGGATGGAGCCTATTTTATAGAAGACATTACCTAGAGTGCCATAGGCATGAGGTAGTGTAGACTTTATAAAATGTCATAGATCATCGATTAATTAAAATGAACTCGTGTTGTGTCCTAAGTCTGATTGATGCTTGAGTGCATTAGGTTTGTTTGAGTGCCTCAATGATTGAGTCGAGTTGACGTGGATTTGATATGTCATCATATGTTTTGTGCACTCGATGATATAGGCGTGTCCCGACTGCGGGGTTTGGTATGGGACGAATTGAGTAGGAAGACGGAAGCTCATGTTCGCTTGTGTTCAATTTATGATAACATTACAAGTATGGTACCTCGATAAATATGTTGGGTAAGTCTGAATAATGATGTGATACCTCATAAGTAATTGAATGACTTATTAATCGAGTTAATCTGATATGATTGTTAGATGATAGTCATGTCGCTTTACGGGTGATATCTCGGAAGGTAAGTTGCCTACGGTTGTAATACTTGTCGTCTGCTACATGATTGATTAATAGGATATTCTGGATGAATCAACGCCCTAGCCAAGGCTTAGACGTTGACTCATTGAGATTTATATCTCACCCCGTCGTGGGAAATATTTTCAGGTTCAAATTGACGAAGCTTGTGGTTACTTTGAGAATTGATGTTGATGATGAGAAAACAATACGAGGTTAACCTTACCCCGCCTCGAAGTACGAGGCTAATTTTGTGCACTACTCTGGTCGAGTTAAGATGTGTCTGTAAACGGATTGATGTATTTGAATCAATGCGTTTCTTGCTTTTCTATCCCTATCTCTTTTATTGTCTGGGAGTTTCATACGTTTCCGCATGTGTGATAAAACATCGTAGGTCGGTAGCATACTTGGGACGCCATCCTTTATGACCTGAGGAACGTTTTGACTCGGATGCCGCATACTCGGGGTTCGGGGTGTGACACAAAAAATAGATCGGCGGTGCCCTACATGTTTTGCAGATTTGGGTGTGAGAGCGTTTCAGATGTATCTCCCCATCCTTAAAGGACCGTACTCTTTTCTAGATAAACATCTCGATAGCCGGTATGTAATCTAATGTTTTTTCAGTTCGTGAGTCATTAATTCTTTCTAGTATGGATTATATATGAAGATCTTATTTTTCTTCCTGCAGATGGAGTCGGGCATGACAGATAACAGAGGTGCCCACATACTTTGCTACATCTGTGCTACTTACTTGATAGAATGTCATCTGAAGATGCAAGTAATGATAACAACAAATGAGTTTATTATAATGTTAACTTTTATATTAATTCTTCATTTAATTGGATATGTTTTATTGCGATAACATATTACTTGGTTTCCCTACACCAATGTGATAATGCAGCAATTACCAAATTACAGCTGGCAGGGACATCACATTTGGACGGCTTGTGTCCCACTCATATGTTACTGGATAGTTGAGTGGCATTATCCAGATCGAGTACTACGAAAATTTGCTATGCATCAGCCAATACCGATAGCTCCTGGCGATCATACGACCTTGCATAATATTGAGTTAAGGCCAGTTGGGAGGGATTGGATAGCCACACATAGAGAGCTCATCGACATATGGGACGATTGTGACAGATATATAGTCCAAGAAGCTCATGTAGTGGAGCCACTTCACTTTCATTCAACATATATGGAGTGGTTCCGTAGACATACACGAAAGTGGATTTCTATTCCGGGAGCCGGAATGTTTTCATCGGTTAGTGCAAACACTTTCAATTTAAATCGTTACTTTTTTTTTAATTAACATAAGTTATTGACATTTGAAAACTTTTGTATTTTTTATATCATTACGAAAGTGATGGCGTCGAACGTGCCTTACATATTTTAGACACCGCCAATCCATCTCGTCAGGCCTGGAGAGAATTACAGAAGATACTTAGGGCAACATTATATGCCCAACATGATGAGAGACGGATAACAATGATGCCACCACCTCAGCCAGCAACTTTAGCAGCACCAATTGTGCCACATGATAATGACCCGCCTGAGACAGTTTAGTCGACCCGGAGGACCACTCGAGCTCATCCAGGCTATGAAGCACCAACACCTGTTGAGAGTGTGTGCGTCGGTGTCGAACACCAACACGCTCGAACATGCTCCCGACACGCGGTCAGCGCGATCGACACACTGTTGACACCCGTGTCAGGCGTGTCGGACACTGGTCACTTGAAAAAAAAAAGTTTCATTTCAAATCCTAAATCATGCTCACTTCTTACTTTCTCAATGTTCTCACAACACAATCAGAGGGCGTCGTGGCTTCGTGAGTCACTCTTCCTCTCTTTGCAATGCAATCGATGCTTCATCCCTCGCTCGCTCATCTCTCTCACTCGCTTGAAGTCGATCATCTCCTTCGCTTGCTCGAACTCAATCGTCCTCCAGGCTCCATCCTCTTTGAAGCCCAGATCTTGGATTTTCCTTTTGTTCTCTTCTTGGATTTTCTTGAACCGATTCCTCCGATCGGCTCTTAAATCAGTTCTATCCTCGTACGTCGACAAGACAAGAATAGATATTTCTCAGGTTCGGTGTCTCTTTCTTTTCTTCCCCTCTACTGCTTTTCTTTTATCTCGTAGTCTTTTGAGTTCTGACTCTTCTCTTCACTCTTTCGCTCTTTCTGTTAATCTTAGGACGAAGGGGATCGATGATTAGACAAGCTTAGTTCTTCGGATATGATGTTTTAGTTTTGTTTTGTGGTTATTCGTGTGATGATTGGTTTTTTATACCCATGAATAGTTTATTTGGGTCGGTCAATTTTGGTGTTGTTCAGTGTTCTTGGTGAAATTGGGTTCTTTGAAGTTTTACTGATGGCCCCACTTGACCAAGGAGATTGATTGTGGTTTAGATTGATGCAAATATAGTGAAATTGGGTTCTTTGATCACTAATTTGGAAGCATACGGTGGCAAGACTCAGTTCATTGATCACTACATAAGTGATGGCTGATTATATATGTTAAATTCATACTTCTTAATGAAAGTTAAAACGTGTCATTGCTCATTAGACATTCAGCTTATTCCTTTTACTTTTTACTTCTTTTTTCTGTTTTTTTTAGAACTCGTACAGGCTAATGGGAGTATGGGACTTTTGATGTATTTGCAAATTCACAATCTCTTTTTGGTTTGAGACTCGAACTTTCTTGTGCTGCTGAAAGCCTGAAAGGTGAATGAGGTTGGCCTAACTCAAGGCAAGAACTTGTATAGTTGTATGTTATTCTCATGTCCTGCTTAACATTGCACATTGATTTTCATGGGAATCTTTCTAGTCAAATACTTCTTATGGATATGGTTCAGCCATTGCACAGGATACTTGGTCTGGATATATATATATACAGGATACTTGGTCTGGATATATATATATAAACGACGTGTCGAAAAACTCTATTTTTTAGAAATGACGTGTCGTGTCGTGTCGTGTTGTGCTGCGTGTCTCGTGTCAGTGTCCTTGCCACATAGCATCCAGGTGGTAATGTTGTTCCATATATCGTGGAATATCATACATCAGATTTCGCTCCGGGGTTCACTTTAGGGTTTGGCCAGACAAATTTCGATACAGGGTTCACCCATTTTGTTGACCCATCTTATGGGGGTTCTACTTTTCAATATGGTGATAATGAAAAGCCGCACATGCCCGCTACTTCTCTGACTTCATGGGGATCCGATTTCTCTCCTTATTTTCAAGCCCATCCTACAGTAGGCTATGCACAGTCTAGGAGTGGCATATTTTTGGACTTTGATGATGCATCACCATTACAGATTCATGAGCCATCACAACATATGTCTTCGTCATCTACATGTCATGCTCCTCCAGATGCAAGTTCTCATCGTTACAACACCAGACTCGCTAAACGACGGAGAGCACGTGATTGTGGAATAGGAGGCCATGTATTAGGACAACATCGTTAGTGCAGGTGCAATTCAGGTAGAGGATTGTTATTTTTGGGATCAGGTAAATTGAGGTTCATGATTATTATATATTATTATAAACTTTCATGGCTAAATATTTTTTAACTCTGGATATGTCGTATTTTGCCATAATGCTATGCATATTTTTAATTACTAATTTCATAATTTACATGTTTATTATAATAAATCCCGATCCTGTGGTGCGGTGGCCCGCGACAGTGGGTGGCGGCCGATGGGGGGCGTCGATCGCCGCGACAGTTGGAGGGGCGACCGACCACCTGCTAGATGGGCTTGCGCTCGACGACCGCGCGCTGGATAGACCGGCACGCGACGGCCCCACGTTGGAGCGACCAGCGCGCGTCGTTTGCACGCCAATATCGATAGTGCGATGGCCGTGTGCTAGATCGACTAGCACTCATCCGTCGCCCGCTCCCCACGGCAGTGCGTTGGTCTCGCGCGCCACACCAATTGTCCCGCGAGACCCAAATTTGTAAATATATTTCAATTGTAACTAATTTTGTAAATATTTTTTTAATATTAAATTGAAAAAAAAAACCCAACGTGTAACCGAAAGATGGATATGACATCAATGTCGTGAAGTCTTATCGAAACTGTCCGATTTGGAAAAATTAGCTCGTGAGTGTGAAGTCCCAACATCAATGCCAACTGGAAATACAAAAAAAAAAGTAATTTGGACAAAAATTTATTTTGAGTAAAATTAGCAATTCGTAGAAAATGTAGGGGTGTGATTCATACTCCCCAACGTCATGAAAGCACGGGACTCCGAGGAGGCTGCCTCGACGTGGTTGGGGGTAGCACCCTCGAGCTACTAGAAATTTTTATAGTTTGAGCTCATATTTTTCAATTGATAGTTTGTGTTTTGACCCATGAATAACTATTATTATATAATATCTCATTGTCTTTGTAATTAAGTATGTAAAGATGTGCAATGTACTAATTATAGTGGAATCCTCTACTGGATGTACTCTAATTTAAGTATAAACCTCGTATCGATTTCTTTTTCTCGCTTTACGCTTTACTTCATTGTGGTTGTGCGCCAAATTATACCAAAAAACTTATTATTAGTTATCATCTTTTTTATCCAATATTAATGATCAATTGAAATAAGTTAAAAGATCGCGCTATTTTCACCCTCTTATTGGCTTTTGACATCCTTTATCGCATTGATTTGATTACATTAATCCTTGTGGTCCCATTCTTAAGGTTAAATGTGAGGTCCACTCTTGATTTAATATCATTTCTTGCCTTCTTTTCTTCTTCTTTTTGATTTTTTCCTTTTCTTCTCCATTTGAAACAAAATGGGTGTTCTCATCTTCCAAAAGAAATAGTTTATTAGTAGATAGCTAATGAATTATCGTGTTAATGAGTTTATATTTCTCTTTTTTGTGCAAAGAAGCTATCATTTAAAAAATGACCTAAGTATAAGTAAGAGTAAAAAGAACCATGTACCATTTCATTCAGTTATAATACTAATCGGTGTCATTACAATGTATCCGTGTACTTTAGCTGCTGAACTTTCATTTTTTATTCAATGAATTACGTTGTAATCCATGTACTTTAACTGCTTAACATTCATTTTATTTGGTGAATGCAGTAGTCGTATAGTCATTTATTTTTCATGCCATCATCGCATGATATTTTAAAAGATACTTTCAAAAAAATTAAAAATATGACAAAGTTAAGCACATAAAAAATTCTAAACATCCCTTATTATCATATAAATGCATAATAAAATTCTCCCTAAACATTATTATATATAACACTAGCTTTGCCATGAATATTGGCATAATTAGCTGCTGATAAGAAACTATAGCAATTGCAATCACATTATAAGATAACCTATTCAAACCATTTGCAAACACACATTTGTTGTCAATTCCAAATGCATTGGAATTTCATAGAATCACCCGTGAAAAGAAAAAAACAATATAATGAAAGATGGATAAATTTGATATAGCACATACATCAATCATAATATTTGATCTTTGAATAAATTCTCGTAAACTTGTATTGAAGATTGAAATTGAAAATTCACGATCATGAAGATTGCCCATGAAAATAAAGTAAACAATCTACATATAAAACTGACATTTCTTTACTCTTATGTATGATTGGTGCTTGCTCAGATTACAATAGTGGAGAATAAGTTCAGAAGAAAACAAGCATGAAGGAAGCTTGAAATGTTATGGGTGTAAGAGAAGTGGCTACGGTGAAAAAAAAGTTGTTTGAAAGGGGTGGGCAGTTTGTCTTTTAGTAAAATGAAATTAAAAGAAAACGAAGAAAAAAGAAGGCCTAATTCCAAAAAAAACCTCAAACTTTGACGTTTGTCCCAAAAATATCCATAACTTTTTTTTGTCTCCTAAAAAACCTTCAACTTTTGGTTTTGTCCCAAAAAAAACCTCAAACTTTGGTTTTTGTCCCAAATATACCCCACAACTTTTTTTATCTCATAAAAAACCTCCAACTTTTGATTTTATCCCAAATTTACCACAGTTATTAAAAAAAAAGGAGTGTTTCGCGCCTAGTTGAACAGAACCCATGATTGTTCGAGAAAGATCAAAATGTACTTCCAATTGTTTTAAGGAAGAATATTTGACACATTGCAGTCGCATTAATTCATTTCTAGACATAATTGAGTTACCCGAGATTCACATACAAATTTCAGTGGGAACAAGATATTAACAAATCTTCTTCTTATACTTCAAATTTTTACCGAAATGATGATCACAAGAAAGCATTGGGGGCAGCAGTTTTTCGTCACAGAGGCAGGGTTGGCAGCAGTTTGTTGTCACAGATGCAGGGTCGGCAACAGCTTGTTGTCACAAATGCAGGGTCGGCATGATGGTCCTCGGTGGAAGGCTAGATTGGCATCGATGACTATCAACGGGTAAGAAGTCGATGACGAGGGTTGCTATTGTCTCGGGATAAGGCCACACCATCGGGCAACGGTTGAGAATCACTTGGAGTTTCGACAGAAGCTAAACGGCCGACGTCGGGTCGTCGGGAATTCTACGAGATGGGTTTTGAGGGTTTTTTTGTGATTAGACTAGTAGATTTGGGACAAATTCAAAAGTTGAAGGTTTTTTAGGAGACAAAAAAAAAGTTGTGGATATTTTTGAGACAAATGCCAAAGTTTGAGGTATTTTTGGGATTGGATTGGTAGATTTGGGACAAAATCAAAAGTTGGGGGTTTTTTATGAGACAAAAAAAAGTTGTGGATATTTTTGGGACAAAGGCTAAAGTTTGGGGTTTTTTTTGGGATTGGGCCGAAAAAAGAAAGAAAGAAATAATATTTAAATCAAAGAATGGGACTTGCAAAGGATAATATAGTCAAATCAACAAGATAGGGGCACGAAAACATGACCAAAATTGGATAATTCACCTAATTGTCGTTCCTTCCTAGTTCCTACTCTGTCTCTCTCCGTCTTCAAAGATCGTTACCTTTTCCGACAAAAAAAAAAAAAAAAAAACCGTTCCCTTAGATTTTGTCCTTGGTCTTCCGTTTTAACCGAAACTCTAGACATTAATCGTCATTTTTCGACTTTAGAATTCAGTTAAACAGCCAGTGATGCCAAGCAAAAGATTGCTTCACCTTGTAAGAACAATTACAACCTTCACCCCAAAACACAAACCCCTTCACGCACAAGCTCCTCAAAGCCCACCTCGTGATTATGTTTACTTTGCCAACCGAGCGCTTGATGATATGATTAAATCGGGAGATGTCGGCTCTGCCCTCAATATGTTCGACGAAATGCCGGCTCGTAACGCTGTCACTTATAATTTACTCATTTCTGGGCACGGTCGATATGGGTTCGCCGATGAGGCCCTTAGTTTGTACAGTACTATGGTTTCACAAGGACTTAAAGAAAGCGCGCAAACCTTTTCGACCGTGCTGAGTGTTTGCACGAACGGGAGTTTTTACAGAGAAGGAACGCAAGTTCATTGCAGGGTTGTTTTGCTTGGATTCAGTTCGAATCTGTACATAGGCAGCGCTCTTGCTGGTCTTTACTTGCATATGGGCTTCGTCGATGTTGCTTTGGTGATTATCCGAGAACTGCCGGAGCGAAGTTTGGGAACATGGAACTTGGTTTTACGTGGTTTTTGTGATGTGGGTCGACCAGACTTGTTGTTTGGATTGTTTGGTGAGATGAAAGTTGATGGCTTTGAGCCAAATGGGCTTAGCTTCTGTTATATGATCAATGGGTGTGCTAAGGAGAAGCTTGAAAATGAAGGAAAGCAACTGCATTGTCAGGTTATTAAGGCTGGGTGGGTAGAGTCTCAAATTTTTGTTGCAAATTCTTTGGTGGACTTTTACTCCAGTTGTTGGTGTCTAAATGATGCAAAGAAGTCATTTATTTCTGTTCCAGTTGAGGATGTGATTTCTTGGAATTCCATTGTTTCAGTCTACGCGGGGCACGGGTTGTTGCTCGATGCTCTTGAATTGTTCTCGAGGATGCAATTCTGGGGGCAGAGACCTTCTGTCAGATCAATTGTTGGTTTCTTGAATTTATCCAGTGAAACACAGAACATTGATCTGGGGAAGCAGATTCACTGTCTTGTCATAAAATTGGGTTTTGTTCAGGGGAGTGTTTATGCTCAATCTGCTCTTATTGACATGTACGGAAAATGTGGTGAGATTGAGTGCTCAATTTCAGCATTTGAGAGTCTTACTGAGAAATGTATGGGTTGCTGCAATTCACTCATGACGTCTCTACTGCGATGTGGCATGGTAGAAGATGTGGTTGATTTATTTGGTTTTATGGTTGATGAGGGGATTGGTTTTGATGAAGTCTCTCTCTCGGCAATGATGAAAGGAATATTGATGTCTTCTCGTGGAAGCTTAACGAGCTCTGATTTGGTTCATGGCTGTGCAATAAAATCAGGTTATGAATCAGACACTGCAGTTTCTTGTTCCTTGATTGATGCATATTCAAGATGGGGTCGCATAGATCTTTCCCACGAGGTTTTTGAGAGAATGGTTTCACCAAATGTCATGTGTTTCACATCGATCATCAGTGCATACGCCCGCAATGGAATGGGAAGAGAAGGCCTTAAAATGCTTGATACCATGACTAGAAAGGGTCTAAAACCTGATGAGGTAACCTTCTTGGCTACACTATCGGGGTGCTGTCACTCGGGGCTGGTTGAAGAAGGAAGATTCCTTTTCTATGTTATGACATTCCACCATGGGATAAACCCTAACCGGAAGCATTATTCATGCATGATTGACCTATTAGGACGTGCTGGGCTGCTTTCTGAAGCTGAAGAACTGCTGAAACAGGCTCCAGAGAAAGCTGATTGTGGAATGTGGAGTTCATTGTTGAGAAGTTGTAGGATCCACGGGAATGAAATGGTTGGGAGAACGGCAGCAGAGAAGTTGATGGGGTTTGAGTTGGGGGATCCTGCTGTTGTGCTTCAAGTATCAAACTTCTATGGTGAAATTGGGGAACACCAAACCTCAATGCAAATGAGAGAAATTGCCATGGAGAAGAAGATGACAAGGCAGATTGGTCATAGTTTAATAGAGGTGAAGACTCATATCCAACATTAGCATCTTGGACTGGTTGCACCATTTGTGGAAGTCTACATCTCCTTGATTAGTTTGCTAAGGCAAGTATGCTTTTGCTTGTAGCCTTGAGTATGCATGGGACAGTAGTTATGTTGGCCATTACCCTTTCTGTCCCGACTGAATTGACTGACGTCTCTTATTCTTTCCAGGTATTCGTTGTCATAGGCCATTTTATCTGTTCTTGCTTTATTTTCTTTTTCCTTCGGGGTGGGGACAGCATGAAGAGTGCCCATTTGATTTCGATGACCTCTTACACAATATACATGTTTGGGAGGAAATTCATGCTCTGTTTGAAGCACATAGAGCCTTGCATATGATTTCTCTCTCTGCCAGATTTGATAAATAAATATATTTTGGTGCAAAGTGGATTCAATATTTTATTGCACTTTATTTTTGGTGAAGGAGTAGACCCACGGACTTGAATATCCATTAGCTTTTTGACTTGTGTTTTTGTCCACTGGATGAAGAGTAAAGCAAGGAATAGAGAATTTCCCTTGTACTTTAAGTGTGGAAATTCTGCACCTTCATCTACTTCCAAGCCAAGCCAAGCCAATCCCCCCAATACTAATATGCTATTATTAATTTAAAGTGTATGGCTTCACTGCATTTTATGCAAAAGCAGTCATCTTGGGAGCAGTTAAGACAGAAGAGAACTATGGGTAAATTATTCATTTTGTTTCTTAATTTGTTGATAATAGTTCATGGAGCAGCAAACAAGATTGAGTATCAGGAGTATAGCATTCTTGAAGAGTTTGAGAGTTTGCGCGTAGAAGAGGAAAATGAAGTGGAAGATGCAAATGTTCCATCATGGTCAAGCCAATATGAAGGCAAGGTCCTTGTGAATGTGGATAGCTTCGGTGCAGCTGGAGATGGAATATCTGATGACACTCAGGTGCATATACATGTTGTTTTCTGGTACTTAGGCTCTAAGTTTCAAGCAGTTTACTATGTCTGTTACTCATTTTTCTAATGCTTGTTCGAGGGAACTGAATGAATCATCAACCAGTAGTAATAACTGAAGCTAAAACAATCAAGTTAGAGATATATCCAATGATATACCATACAGCATGTCTAGCAGACTGGTTACTAACTTATCTAGCATTTAGCATCCAAAATTATCAGTTTTTCTTAGTTCAGTTGCTTAATGGTACAGGCCTTCGAAAAGGCATGGGATATGGCCTGCGCAACACCAAAAGCTGTTTTCTTGGTGCCCCCAGGACGCCGTTATCTAGTCAATGCCACACGATTCAAAGGACCATGTTCAGATAAGTTAGTCATCCAGGTATCTGTTCCCTCCACCATACAAGGATTACCTATGAATTCTTGTATATCTTCCAAGTTCTATCTTCAAATGTTCCATTATCCTTGCAGTCTTCTATATCATTCTTGTCATTCTTAATGTGATAAACTCCGCCTGGATTTTCTTTGACCACGAGTGAACCTGTTGGGATTGCAGATAGATGGGACAATAGTTGCACCTGAGGAGCCCAGTCATTGGGATCCAAAGTCTGCTCGACTTTGGCTTGATTTTTATAAGCTAAATGGAGTTCTTTTCCAAGGCAATGGCATCATTGATGGATCAGGCAGCAAATGGTGGGCTGCATCTTGCAAAAAGAACAAAACAAATGTATTAATATCTTCACTATCTTGAAATGATGTTAGTCCCAGTTTTCATGATACTAACTTCAGTCTTTAATTTGTGTTAACAGCCTTGCCGAGGGGCACCGACAGTAAGGATCTTTCTTCATCATCGTGTGCTTGTAGCGCCCATCTAAACAAATTCATGGCATGCGATTTGTTATTGCCAGTCATACATGCAGTTAATATAACATGAGAGGTTTTTGCAGGCCCTGACAATTGATTCTAGCTCATCCATAAAGGTAAAGGGACTCACAATTCAGAACAGCCAGCAGATGCATTTTGTGATTTCCCGCTCTGACTCAGTTCGGGTATCTGAAGTGCTAGTCTCGGCTCCAGGAGATAGTCCAAATACCGATGGAATCCATATCACCGAATCCACCAATGTTGTCCTCCAAGACTGCAAAATAGGAACAGGTTGCTAAAAATCCATTTTCTGCTCAGTTCTCAATGCATGAATGATAAAAAGATTAATGGTTATGTTATTTTGATTAACGAGGCATAATGATAATTCAAAGAAAATCCGTAATGGTCAATACACGACAGCATTGATAGTGATTTTCAGAAAATAAAATATGGTGCTTCCTGTATGACTTTCAGGAGATGATTGCGTCTCCATTGTCAATGCTAGCTCCAACATTAAAATGAAGAGATTATTCTGTGGACCAGGACATGGAATAAGGTATAGTATTAACTTTCTTTTTTTAGAATTATACAGTTAGTGCCCTTAACCAACTCACAAGATATGAAAACAAGAAAATGCTACTATTCTGAATGTGAGCTAAGTGTAGCTTGAATCTTGAGTTTTTTCCTCATGCTTTATCATCCACGATTCTCTTAAATAGCATTGGAAGCCTCGGGAAGGACAACTCAACCGGCATTGTCTCTAAAGTGGTCCTAGACACAGCATTCCTTAGGGAGACCACCAATGGACTCAGAATAAAAACTTGGCAGGTAATAATACTCTGAAGCATAGATAGGTTAACTGAGTTATGTCAGCTTCAGGCATTTGAGATTGCGTTCCCGAGCTAGCTCCTTCAAACAAACAAAAAAATTGATTGTGGGCCTCACTATGCATCACAACAGAGACACGTGGTCAAATTAATTTAGACAGCGACTCTCATATATTCACTGTCTTTCTTTACAGGGAGGATCTGGTTATGTCCGTGCAGTACGGTTCGATAATGTGAGGATGGAAGATGTGGCGAATCCAATCATTATCGACCAATTCTACTGTGATTCACCAACTGTGTGTCAAAATCAGGTACAGCTCCCAAGTGGTCATCTCTGGCTTTTCTTCTGTGGTCACGCTACAGAAATCCTCTTGCCTTGTCACAACTGACTTTTCGCTCTTGTCCATATCCCGAACCATTGAAGACATCAGCTGTGAAAATAAACCAGATAATGTACCGGAACATCAGCGGGACCACAAAGAGCGAGAAGGCCATGAAATTTGCTTGCAGCGACACTGTTCCATGCAGCAACATCGTCCTCAGCAATATCAACCTAGAAAGCAAGGATGGGACTGTGGAGACATACTGCCACTCCGCTGAAGGGTTCGGCTATGGTATCGTGCATCCCTCGGCGGACTGCCTCAGTTCGCAAGATAAGGACTTAATTTCTATTGGCTGGGCTCGGGAAGCTGCGACTGACCGACCTATCGGAGAGGATATTGTTCACACCGAGCTCTGACCTTTCTTCAAGCAAGTTTTCTTGAAAATAAAAAAGCTGCCTCAAATAGATATAGCAATACGAAAAACTGGTAGTAGAGTGGTAGTATTAACTATTGAGGGTTGTTAGAGAAGGTTTGAGGTATTTCCAAGGAAAATGGAGGGTAATGTATTATGGTCAATGCTTGAACTGCGGTACAATTTATTCAAGAAGATACCCGATTTATGAAAGGGTAATACATACACAATAAAATGGAAAAAAAATATGCTTCTGAATGAGATATTACAGAAATTTACTGCTACTAAGGCCTTGCTTTCAATCTTTTCCCTTTGTTTTTCCCTACAATTGCTGTCAAATTCTAGCAGACGTTAGGATACTTGTGATGCCCTTTTCTTTTTCACTTTTGAGGCAAATTCCATTCTGCATTTGATGAGCTTAAGTTTGCAAGAAGAAATTAGCGTCTCATACCGACTCATACCCAATCCATATTCCTGAAATATTTTCATAGTTAACTAAATTTAGGAAAACTCATACCTAAAATGTGGTAAGAGTGCTGAGCGAGTGAGGGTGAGAGAGAACGAAGAGAGAGTTAGGCCTAAATAAATTGTAAATCCATTTATGACCCATTTATCATTCATAATGTTAATAGATAAGTTGAACTAGTAACGACGAATTAGTAGAAGGGATGCATGAGATAATGTTTTGATATGTTGATTCAAGCGAATACGATCACCCATGAGTAGAAAATAGCGTCTTTACATTTTTTGGCTCCTCTACCATTTCATCATCAATCCAGCATACACACCTTACGATTTTCACCTGAGATGCCAAAAGATTCTCCTCAAATTTCAATTTGTACCTTCCAATCTAGTCGACTAATATAGCGACACAGAGGTTAAAAGCTTAATTAAGCCGGAAAGGCGACTAAAACGGATTACAGAAATATTAGTTTTCAGGATCACTTTTAGTAAAGCGTAATACTCTCAAGATCATATCAGCTAGAAGTAATACTGGTGAAGCAACTGCTTCCATCTCGAGTGAGTTATCTTCAACTGAACGACAAAAGTGGGCTTGACATCGATTCATCGTAACGAGCTTTTAGGAGATTAGTCAACATCAATCATCAGACGCAACGTTGTCTGATAGATCCTATTAAACTTTTAGCTTACGGAAAAACCAGACAATGTGACACCAGGAAGTGCATGGGCAAAAGAGGAATTGGGTACGGGCAGGACACCAAAGCCGTTGGTCCCGCCTTGATGGATTAGAGGTGTGAGGACCGAGGTATCGACCCCGACACCTAGTCATATTTTGGAAAATGATTTTGATTTTTGATTTTGTCTTTTTGCAGAGAGCGTGGGAATCGAACCCCGCACTTGTGATATTAGCTTCCCTACCCTCAAATCCCTTTACCAACAGGGGCGCATGTTGTGATACTAACGTTCCCATTCCCCTAACTCTTTTATCAGTATGGCCGCATGCCTATCGGCTCGCATTTGTTAGAATATATTATAATATATATTGATGTAGGCTTTATTAATTGTTATTATAAATTAATTGGTCTAATAAAGAAAGATATATACAGTTTTCTAATTCTAGTCGGATATGGGGCTGGATAGTGTGGGCCGAGATAAACCTAATCTTTGATGAGGTGATAGATTTCATTATCTATAAATAGTGCTCAAGTCCCTCCTCTAAACTCTAATGTCCACATAACCTCACATCTAGAATCGTCTGAAGCGAGAGTGAGGGGCCTGTGGTTCATAAAGGAGAATCTCTTAGGTATCGGATTATCGCAATTCCGTATCAAGAACGATGAATCCAAAATAATGTGCGTTAATTAGTTAACTCTATGGATTAGTGGTTCGTGTATCCATACATGTGAATTTTGGGTCACTGCATACGGATGAAATACACAGCCTACATGTGGTATTAGAGCCTGCACGTATTAGGTAAAGAATTGCGTTCTCGGTGCTTTTTCAAAATTTTATTTTTGTCAAAATTAAAAGAAAATTATATATTCGGCAAGGGTTCGACAAAACGAGAAAAACCGTATCAATATCGTCGTCGGTGACCGCGGAACACGCCGACAAGCGCGGCCAGAAGCTACTGCCCATCGGGCGCGTGGCTGCAACGCACCTCATGGGCTGGCTAGGCCCCGTGCATGCATGGCACGTGTAGGGCTAACGTCAGCTGACGTCATCCAGCCGGGTGTAGATCTTACCTGCCCGGAATCCGACCTGACCCGGAATCCGACCCGACCCGTGACTCGACTCGAATCAGTTGGTCGTTGACTCAGACTGCCTCGACCTGGTTCGCGATGTTTGGCTAAGGATCGGTTGGACCGGTCTAGCTGGTCAAACCGATTTCAGAACCGGCTGAAGACCAGAACACGTGCGCAGCACGTGTCAGCACGTGGGCCTCATGCGCCGAAGCTTCAGGCGGCGCGTGAGGGAGCAGGAGAGGTCCGATGGAGGTGTTCCAAGCACCATCGTGCTCATATGCTCATGCTCTACAAGATGGTATATTTATTTTATATTTTTGGTACTTTTATGGATGGAAAATACCTATAAAACTCCAAATATGTGTATAATTTGGGGTATTTTTGAAGTATTTTCTAGTATTTCTATATGGGTTCGTGAAATACAGGTACAAGCTTACATGAAAGTACCACATGCAGTTATGTGGAGCATGATTTATCAATTTCATGTTTATGGTTTGACATGAATTATTGAGGTATCGACGAAAATTAGCAAGACGTGTAATTTTGAGATGATTGCCACTAATTTATGAAATTGCATGCATACAGTAAATGAGAAATATAAAATTGTATCCCAATTTTAGGTAAATTCAGTTGGGTTGTGACCGTCAAAGCGGCATGCTTGGTTGAGTTTAATAAAGAACAGATTACATAATATTGGGATGTCTCCTGTTTTAAGCGTACTTATACTCTCAAAGGAGGTAATTGTGTATTGATGCATGGAGGTTTACATGTATAGCATATGGTTGAGAATTGATTATTCTAAGTGTTGTCATACACCCAAAGGTGGTGATTAACAAAGATTGAAATAAATTTTCATGGCCACTGTAATGTAGGGAGTATACAACTGCATGTCATGTTTTCTGCCCAAAGGTGATTATATGATAATGTATCTCTCAAGGTGAAATTTCACATTATGCTAATTAAAAATATTGGTTATTTTTCAGTCACATTTTCTGTGAACGGCAACTCCATAGCTATTGAGATTCTTACTGGTAGTAATTTTAAGAAGTGGAGAGATGATTTTCTGTTTGGTATGGAACTGGCGAATGTTTATATTGCTCTTAATGACGATAGGCCGACAGCTTTTACTGATGAGAGTACAGATGCCCAAAAGGCACATTTTGCTATTTGCAAAAAGAGCAATAGAATTTGCTTATTGTCAATGAAGCGATCCATATAGGAACATCTTATAAGTGATTTTGCTACTGACATCACTGCTAGAGAAATGATGGAAGCCTTGGTGGCTAGAAATCGTGACTCTCCCAATGCTGAAGTTGGGACACATATGTCAGGATTATTCAGTTTGAAGTATGATAGTCCTAAGGATGGTGGTTTTGCAATCAAAGCTCAAGGCACTTAATGTTCAAATTCCTGATGCTTATATTATACATCTTGCGCTTAATTCTCTTGCACCTGAGTTTGGTATTATCCAAACACAATATAATATCGCTGATCAGGCATGGACAATCAATGACTTGATTGTTAGGGTGGTGTCAGAAGAGAGCAAGCTGAAGAAAGGTAATGCGCATATGGCTATGTATGCTGCTTCCAATTTTGGTGCCAAGAAGGGCAAGGACAACAAGAATCGTAAATGAACTCATTCATCTACTGGTCAGTATGACAACTTGGGTTCAAAGAAATCGACTTTTAAAAGGGACGATAATGCTGGTAAGGATGGTCTTTGCTTTTTTTGTAAGAAGGGATGACACATAAAGAAAGACTGCGCTAAATATAAGAATTGGTTATTTAAGCGTGAGCCTAACGGTAATGGTTCTTTGGCGTTAGTTTGTGAATCTAATATATCAGAAGCCCCGTCTTGTTCTTGGTGGCTAGATAGCGGTGCAACTAACCATGTTGCGTTTACCATACATGGATTCATAAACCGGAGGAAGCCAAACAATGAAGAATCAAAGCTCACCGTAGGAAATAACAATAAAGTTGACGTCAAGTTCGTGGGAGATGTCATTTTAATTTGATGTTAAAGAATACATTTTATGTACCTTCTTTTAGACGAAATTTAATTTATGTATCAAGTTTGGACATGTGTGGTTACTCTTTTGAGATTTCAGACTCTACAATTTCTATTTCTTTTAACTCAAATAAAATTGGGTATTGCACTATGTCCAATGGATTGTACATATTATGTTTGTCTCCCAACGAAATGTACGTCGCTTATACAGCTGAAAAGATTGTTTCCAAAAGACCTCTACCTAAGGAACAGTCATACGTAATATGACATAAACGTCTTGGTCACATCTCTAAAGAAAGAGTGAAATGACTGATAAAAGCTGACATTCTACACACTCTTATAAGTTACATAAACACATGCGTAGACTGCTGTAGAGGTAAGATGACCAAAATAAAGAAGAAAACTGCAGGCCGTAGTTCTCATTTGTTAGAGATCATCCATACAGAAATAAGTGGACCCTATACAGCAACATTGTGTAGAAATTTTTATTTCATCACATTTATAGATGATTATTCCCGATATGGTTATCTGAACTTAATTAAGGAAAAATCTGAATCTCTTGATAAGTTCAAGATTTTCCGAACTGAAGTCGAGAAACAGCTGGGGAAGGTCATAAAAATTGTCAGATCTGACCGCGGTAGTGAGTACTATAGTCGACATGGTGATGCTGGACAGTTTAAAGAGCCATTCGCCAAGTACTTAAAGGGTTTTGGGATTGTGGCTCAGTTTACTATGCCCGGTAGTTCTGAATAGAACGGTGTGGTTGAAAGGCGTAATCGTACTCTTATGGATATAGTGACGAGTATGATTAGAAGATCTAATTTACCTGGTTTTTTATGGGGCGAGGCTTTGAAAACGGCGCTTTACATGCTGAATCCAGTTCCTACTAAATTTGCGCCACTTACTCCTTTTGAATTGTGGACTGGACGGAAGCCTAACTTGAATCATCTGAAGGTTTGGGGATGCCCTGCAGAAGTAAAATTGTATAATCCATCTTTGAGCAAGTTGAACTCCAAAACTACTCATTGTTATTTTGTATCTTATCCAGATCATTCAAAGGAATATCGGTTTTATAATCCCAATGGAGGATCGAGAATAATGGATTCACAGACAACAAAGTTCCTAAAGCTTGATGTAGCAGAAAAGAGTTATTGCTCATAGACTATTAAGGATAACAGCACAGTGAGTACTCCTACGTCGTTTTCTATACCTATACAGACAATTGTGGAAGTTCCTATACCACAGATTGAACCTGTTGTGGCTTAGGAACCTGTTATGGAAGCAGTTCCTAATGAAGTCCCGTAAGCCTCTCAGGAAGAGAATGAGGTAGAAGATGCTCCTCTAAGGAGATCTGTTAGGCAGAAACGATTAGCTATACCACCAAACTATATAGTCTATCTAGGAGAACATGATTATGATATTGATTGTGTTGTTGATCCAATAACTTATACAGAAGCTATTTCTTGTCCTCAATCTGATTTATTGTTAGATGCAATGAAAGATAAGATATTGTCTATGAAACATAATGGTGTTTGGGAGCTTGTTGAATTACTAAAGGTCATGTTGATTGTAAATGGGTTTTTAAGACCAAGAAAGACTCCATAGGAAAGATTGAAAAATTTAAAGCTAGACAAGTAGCTAAGGGATTTACTTAGAGAGAAGGAATAGATTATGAGGCAACATTTTCTCCAGTTTCTTCTAAAGACTCTTTTAGAGCAATTATGACTTTAGTAGCTTATTTAGATATGGAGCTTCATCAAATGGATGTTAAAACTGCTTTTCTGAAAGGAGATCTAGATGAACAAGTTTATATAGCATAACCATAAGGTTTTGCAGTAGATGATACAGGTAATCTAGTTTGTAGATTGAAAAAGCCTATATATAGTTTGAAGCAAGCTTTTAGACAGTGGCATTTGAAGTTTCATAGTATTGTTACTTTTTTTGGTTTTGTCGAGAACAAGTTAGATCAATGTATATATTGCAAGGTCAGTGGGAGAAAATTTATTTTTCTCGTTCTTTATGTTGATATCATCTTGCTCGCTAGCAGCGATATTACATTAATGCATGAGACAAAGAGAATGTTGTCACAGAATTTTGATATGAAGGATCTTGGTGAAGCATCTTTTGTCCTTAGCATTGAGATCCACAGGATCGTTCTCGCCGCATATTGGGCTTATCTCAAAGGGCTTCTATTGGTCATATTTTGGAGAGATTCGACATGCAAGAGTGTAAACCAGGGATTGCTTCGGTCTACAAAGGTAATAAATTGAGTATTTCACAATGCTCTCATTCAGATATTTATTGACACCTGATTTTTTATCAGTCTTTCATAGTTTATTTTTTAAAAATTCATAAAAAATATATAAAAAGTTAAAAAATTAAAAAATCATCTTTGGTAGCCTTGACCAAGCTAAAGGAACCATTTTTGACAAAAAAAAATAATTTTTCAATTTTTTAATATTTTCCAAAATAGAAAAATACATGAAAAATGAAGAAAAATAGCATTCGATGTCGTAAAAATATAGAAAAATAGTCAATATTTTTATTTTAATTTTCTTTTCATTTTGAACTCATAAATAGTCAAAATTCAAGTTCAATTGCATGTGTTTCTTCACGACGCATAGAGTTGAATTTGGCAAAAAAAAATATCATTCGAGTCTTTTAATTTGTAAATTTCTACATCTTTTTTAGTCTTGATGTCCAATTAGATTGACCACCATCTACAATAAATGCCCCTTGCTGAATATTTTCGTTTTTGTTTCACATGATTTCATGATGTAAAACGCCGAGTGGATCCCTAAATATAATCGGGTCGGCATGAGCTCGATAGCTCGTCCAAGACCAAATCAGGGCACGACGAACCCAATGTGAGTACTCTCGAACTCCTTCGATGCTTCCTAATGCTTTTCTTAGGTTAGATCGTGTGTAGAATGGCTAGGACAGCTAAATCATTCTTGAGCTGTGATTGATAAATAGGGCCTTACTAGGAATGTCATGTGATTTATTTGCATATCTAGATTTCTTGAGTTGCGCATTTTATTACTGATTGTGATTGCTAGGATAATCACTCTTATCTGCATGAATTTTTAGATTTAGGGTTCATACCTTACTCATCCGCATGAATCTCAGGCTAGAAAATTCAGTCAACTTAGGTACCGAAAGGGCGTCAACTCTGACAGTTGGTGTAACTAAGTCCCCGAAACCATTTCTCTGGTTCTCGCAGAATTGAATAGAAACTCCCAACTATTCGATTGGGTGGTCCAATCACACTCTAAAAAAATGATTGGTGGCGACTCCATGGCATGCACACTTAGCACATGTCACTAGACCACACTGAAAGTCGATCACGCATACCTCCGTTGCGATTTGGGTAATGGGCCTTGGGAGAGGTCCGCGTCCGACCAGACAGGACGGCCCATTAGCCCTCGAGAGCCTGACAACCTCAAGAGGGTCGCGACAGACTGGCGACTCCGCTGGGGACTGGTTCTTAACCATTTAGTGGACTTGAGCCGATTAAAAAGTTGATTGATTCTTCTAACCTAATTTTATGCAGATGCTCTCGAAAGTGAGGTGTATATGCTAACGAATGTGTTAGATGTTTTTGTAGACGGGAGAAATAAGGGGTGAAGTGCTTGTTAACTTTGTTTTATGCAGGCAGGAGTTTTGGATGTATGATTGTGTGGATGTTTATATTGAAGCGGTGATTGTTAAATAAAATGCATGTCTTTTACTTTAGCACGACACAATGAATACACACAATTGCGCCTAAAACCCCAGGCGCCCTCTTTAGGAACACAATAGAAGGAATTGAAAATGGAATCTCCGTGAGGAAAAACATGGGGTAATCCACTTTTCAATTCCGCTCACTTCGAACTATGGATTGAGTCCCAATGCAACGATAGTTGTGCAATGGAATCGGCTCTTCCCAGAATTCGAGGTGAGAACCTTGGCTTTAGGTACCAAGCCATATCTTTTGATTTTTAGGAGTTTTCCCTCACTTGTCTCATGCGTTTGTCTATGGAAGGTTAGTATACCTAACACTGCTAAAAATACAGAGAAGCTTGATTTTCTCTTAAGTTTGGTTGGTAAGACTTTTCTATCCCTCGAACTTGTTACAGCTCTTAATCATTATATTCATTGCATAATTCCGGTGATTGGATTAAATGCCATTTTGAGGATAGATAGGTGTGTTTTCCTCCCAATGTTCTTGATGGAAGATGAAGATGGTGTCATCCCATTACGAGCGCCAAGTGGACAAGAAGAGCCTGCTATGGACATCATTGAGGTATCATCTAATGAAGATGACGATTTGTAATAGGTGATCCTGAAGTCACGTCTCAAAGATCGAAACTGGGGCATCTCTAAGTATTAAGATCACATTCCTTTGTTTTAATTTTCATTTCTAGCCTTCTTGTATAGGATTTATTTTGCTGAGATCCTCTCGATCTGATCCCTTAGATTGATTGTATTAGGGATCTATTTGTGTTTATATACATTCAGATTGAAATTTGTTGTATTTCTATTGACTTGTCATTGGAATGTGATAGTGGCATTTCTTCTAATCACTCGAATACTCCAAAATCAATTTTATAATTCCTTTGGATGAAATTGAAATTGGAAGTCTTATACAACCTTTTGGCCGTATAGGGCAATACAATCCCAATTTCGCCAGAAGGAACTATAAACTTGAATTGGTTCATGCATATTTTGCATCATTGGTAATCCACAATAATTGATCAAGAGTATTCGTGTTTTTCAAATTTAATGAAAAGATAGATATCCAAATTACTCTCGTTCTTAGCAAACGGCTTTAATTTGGATACCGTATCTTCAATTGAATTTAAAACACATCGTAATTGTATACTTTTGAACATTCCATTGATTTTCTTGGAATTGATCAAAGGCGATTATCGTGAATTACATTCCTTTCAATGATATGCTTTCCTTTGAGGAATATTGATAAAAGCTTTTGCACAAGGTCAAAACCCTTGTAAAAGCTCTTATCCCTATTAATCACAAGTAAGCATAAAATTGAAAGGATTTATGCTTTATTTTTCAAATTCTTTCTTCTGATTCTGCCTTTTCATTTGAAACAGGTTAAAAACAAGTAGAGAAGAGAAGTCTTTTTGTGGATAATCGTGGTGGGAGGTTCCTTTATCCGATCATAAGCAAGATTAAAAAATCAAGATGTACACGCTCGAATCATAAATGTCAAAGCGCAGCTTGCCTAGGTTGAGAGTGGTCAGGTGTTCGAGAAAGTCAGCCATACAGAAGTTGAGACACACACATTAGAGCTTTCATTCATTTCGCTCAATCGAGGGACCTTAAAAGCAGATCATACAAATCATCGGGGTGGAAACATAAAACCGCAATGAGCCCTAATTAGCATCACAAAGGAACCAAGTTGGCCCTCCATATTATTGATGCTTTGCTTATACTCACCACCTCGAGACTCGAGATCTGCAAGCTTAAGAAGAAGGCGTTTACATTCCCCTTTAAGCTCGGCAACCTTGGTCCCGTGATCTTCGGCGGCTATTTCCAGGTCCCGAACTAGTCCTCTCCCATGGGCTATATCCGCGGTAATGCTGTCAAGCCTTTCTTCCTGCCACTCACATTGAAACTTCAACACGACATTACGACGGTCGTGCTCATAGGTGGTCAGGGATAAGGCCAAGCGCTCCACCAAATTTCCCTTCTCGCGAAGCAACATCGAGACTCGCTTGTTGGCGAACTCAACAGCCTTTCTGTGACTATCGGCCACAATGTTGGCCAACACCAAGCAATTGGACCGATCCTCATAGCGAGCTCGCAAAACGTGAGCCACGGTAGCTTTTCGATGAGCGACACGGTAAGTCTCTAAAAAGTTTATAAAGAGGGTTGGGAAGATTCTATATTCCCTCTCTAAATTAGTGCCCTCGATGGAGGTGGTGTCTATTTCCACGAGCAAAATGCAGATTTCATCTTCAGTTTCTGGGTGATCGGCTATATGAGCATAGCCTCGACCGAGGAGGTTATAGAGTTTTTCCCACTGGGCCAAATTTTCGGCCGAGAAAGCGCGAATAGGAGAGGAGGTCATTTTCGTTGGAGTGAGGGAGAAGAAGATGAGTGTGGTAGAGTGATTAAAATAAGAAAAGGCAATTATGTAAGAGTGTTAATCTTCTCTGCATTAACTCCTCCTTTTATAGCAACTCGAGAATGAAGAAAGGCATAGCAATAATGCTCGTGGAGCCAAGTTAATTGGGTAAAGCAGTGGTGGCTCTTTCGGTGAACCATCAGATCTGTCCCAGTCCGCGATTTCAGGCTTGATAAACCTAAAAAAGTTGTAAAAAGATATGTCGGTGTCACCATATTAAAATTGAGCGGGAGTTAAGCGCAACTATCGAAAAAAGTTGCGAAAGGATTTGGCGGTCCCATCATATTAAAAAACTGAGCAGGAGGCGAGCGTAGTTCCACCTTTTTGAAAATAAGTGGGAGACAGACATGGATATCGAGAAAAGGAAATCGATTTGGTGTCCCTCCACGTTGAAAAGAAGAAAGAAGACGACAAAGCGGGAAATACGAAATCTTGGGAGCAACGCTTGCCTGATGATCTTCATCCATGTTTAAAGAACGTTTCATGGGCATACAGAACCACTCAAAAGAAAATTTAGAGAGAGTGAGCATACATGAGAGAGTAGAGAACCCTGAGTGAGCAAAAACTGATCGAACATTTCTCGATCCAACATGTTTGAGGGTTACCATCAGTTGCTAGAGGCGACTGATCCAAAAATCTCAGAAAATGAACTACTGAGAGATCTCGAAGATTCCAGGATGGCGTCTGGTACCAGAACCACAGAACCCAACCCTTTCGGCAACGAAGTTCAGGAGCTCAGCAGCGACGACAACAGCAGCAGCGATGGTCAATCTCGGAAAAGGAAACGTCGCCAGTGCCACACTCAGAATGAAATCCAAGAGCTTGAAGCTTTCTTTAGTGAATGCCCTCTCCCGAACATGAAACAAAGAAATGAATTGGGCCAGAAGCTAGGGATGAAACCTTTGAGGGTCAAGTTTTGGTTTCAAAATAAGCGAGCCAAATTGAGGGCTCAACACAGACGTCAAGAACTTGCGATTCTAAAGGAGGAAAACGAAAAGCTTCGAGCGGAGAACATGAGGTATAAGAAAGCTCCCAGCACTATCGCTTGCCTTAATTGCGGTGGCCCTATCACTCTCGGCGAAATGTTCCTTGATAAGCCTTATATGAGGATTGAAAATGCTCATTCACCACCCCACTCCCTCGAACCATCTTCGATACAATCGGATTTTGTTGGAGATATGCATGAACAAATCAATTCTACGAAGTCAATATCGATGCCTTCTAAAGGATGTGATATGCGTCACCATGATTGGAGTTTCCTTAACGATGAGCTTACTATCACGACCGACCAATCCAAAGCTGATGAATTCCCTCCACAACAATTTCTGGCTCGATCAAATTCTACTGGAAATAGGCCAGAGAGCAATAGCCAAGTTGTCAACACTGTTCCGGGTCGCAAGAAGACGAGGGTCAATTGGTCCCCCGAGCTTCATCTCAAGTTCCTTAGTGCGGTTCAGCAACTAGGGATCAACTCAGCATATCCAACGCGCATACTTGAGATCATGAACATACCAGGACTCACTAAAGATGGAGTCGCGAGTCACCTCAAGAGCTACAGAAGGGCGCTAAGACAGCGCCACACAGCACTGAACCTGAAAGAACTCAACTTGTGCCTAAACACTAGGCATGGCTATAACTACAATGCCCCTGAAGTAAGAAATACCCTGCCGAATTTAGGCACCGACCAAGCTGGTAGCAGCACCATCGACTACTTGGGCGCTAATCAGAATATTCCCCCAAATCATCTCAGCACCCCTCAAGAGTATATGCCACAAGTGCAGCAGGTACGAACTCCTTGGTTTGAGCAGCAACTTTTCGCTAGTGCTCTTCCTATCCCCGATCAACATATTGCGCCTAGTGTTCAAAGATCTGCCCGGCTTGGGCATATGATTTCGGAAGATCAAGCGGGCGGATGCTTTGAGGATTTTTGTTTCTCCCATTCCCAAATGGAAGGTGCTTTTGATAGTGAACCGATCAATCATCCTCTTATAATCTCGAGCAACGACGAAGGTTCTAGCTCGAAGAATCAGATCGCTCACAACAGAAACAGGAATCCTTCAACGCCAAGCGATGATGGTCAACCCGAATATCAGTTGCTCGAAGAATCAAAAGATTTCCTTGATGAGGAGCTCCATATCTGGATCGATCAGTTTAAAACTGATGGACTTATGAAGTTATGATCCAAAATGACGATTATATGTCTGATTCATGGTGTAGCTGGCTGATCACCGAGAATCCTCAAGGGAACTAGGCACATGTGAATGGATGTATCATTAATCTTTCTGTCATAAAGTCTTCCATGCAAGATAATCTTCCTTAATGCCTAGAGTTAATCTGGGGCAGCGATCAGTACTACCTGCGAGCATCATCATGCTTGAGTACGACAATCCCTTGTTAGATTAGAGTCGAGGCGAATCAATTGAACGCCACGAAGAAAAACATTTAAAGGCTTCACATAGGAAAATGCGAGCAAAAGCCCGAGCGAGCTCAAAGACGGTTAGCTCTGTATCGTTCTAAGGGACCTTTAGTCGTTATGAACTCTAAATTGAGCTTGTTTCATTCTCGATGGGGGTCGCTAACTGCTTCAAGAATTTTATAACAAAAAACGAACCAGTTAGGGACGCCAATAGTGCTTTGTCCTGGTAGTCAGTGAACTGGAAGTGGTACGAAACGTCAGGAGTTCGATCTCAGGATTGAAAAATCATTTTATCAGTTTGTCTATCACCCGATGAAGTTCAAAGAGATTCGACGCAGATGATTATAGAACTTGGGGCAATTCGAAAATCATCGATTCATTTTCATCAAGCGGCGAAGTTGGTATTGTAAAATGTGAAGCACGCAAATGACAAATCCGAAGCAGAAGGAGATGAATCATGATTCGCTTATCCAAGGTCGGGATTTCAACCTTCGACTAAAGCCAAATCTAGGATGAGTTTTTGATCTTGCCCACTCGACAAAACCCATCTCCACTGAAAATGGGGGCAAACCATTCCTACATCTGGAAAGCATGTCGAAGCCGAAGACATCAAATTCATCGTTTGATCCGTGGGGCAAGTCCCCGAAGCGATAGTTATCATCCGCAGAGCGTAATGGAATCCATCCTTTCAATGTAAAACGCATTTGGCCGCGGAGCCACCCATTTGGTAAAAAGAACGTATCGTTCCTAAATGATTTTCAATCAGATGCGGGGATAATGTTCTCTCATTTTCCTCTCAGGTGATGAACAGAGACGAGGCACCCAAGAAGCCATGCATTCAAATAACATAACAGTGCATGAAACACGCCCAAAAAGATGAATGAATCTCCTCCGACGTAAATCCTCGAGGTGGATTCGTTGCCCAACCAAACGAAGAAATCATGGCCACAAGCTTGAGGGCCGGCTTCTACAATCTGCACATTGGCATGCAGAATGGAATTCAAATCAAGAGTAAAGTAGTATCGTCCCAATTTGTTTTGAATTTGGAAACCCAAAATAATGCTTAATATTTATCCTTGGCAGGAGCTCGCCATCAGGGCAGACATATTTTCACAACCCTTGTACACTCGTTGGAGCATATGACCAAGGGTAAGATGTATCGTTCCAATTTTTGTAAATTTTTAGAATATACGATGACATATCCCTTTTATATTTCCAGGATCTCCAGCCTCGATGGGCAGGTAAGTATCTCTTTTCCCAATTCATTGGAGATTAAAAACTTTCAGAATTAATTCGATTCTCACATCTAAAAAGACATAGAATTCTTACTTCATTGACATTCATGTTTTAAAACATGAGATTGTCTGAACATGAATTACACATGTATGGTGCATCACAAAATCCCTTTGAAGGATAAATCTTGATGAAATGAAATGAATTTTTCCAACAAGATTCGTTTGAACTGTTCAAAAGGGTATTTTCTCATAAGAGAAGCGAGCCTAATCCAAACACGTCCCATACACACTTGAGAGATGAGGAGATTGGAAATCATAGCGAAACCTTAACCTATGGATATAAGGGTCATTCGCAACGATTACATGGATCGAGATGACAGAGGCATTTATTTCTTCATTCCAAACACTACAGATGCCCATTGAGAACCCCATTGAACGGCGATTTTCATTCTCAACCCTGTCAAGAACCACCCCACATTGGGGCAAATGAAGGTTAGTCCAACAGTATCAGAAAGTAAACGGTTTGAAATTTTTTTGCTCGGACTAACATAAATCTTTGTGTGTTGTTTATATGATAATCCAAGTGTCATAGGATGACGAGAATAATTCATTTCTCTATCCTACACACTGTTATCCTTTGCACGACCAAGTTGAGCCAGCAAATTCATTTCATCAACCTATTGGTGATCATTGCATATTCCAAAGCAAAGGCAACATCACTTTAGGAATGGAAGCGTGCCAAAGTTTAAGTTGCATATCTAGCATGATTGCCGAAAATCCAAGCTCCAAAAGAAAAGAAAAACACGGGATTAAAAAGAGGGGGAAAAGAAAAATCCCTAGACATCAAGAAAAAGCAAAGTGCATGGTAAAAAGCAAGGCTGATGTCTATTCAAAATATCCCCAGTAAAGTCTAGATATACGATGAAAAGACCCTGCAAAGGAGTCAGATCAAGATGACTACTCTCCAAATGATGTCGTGCTCAAATTGCAAACACACAAACAGACGGTCTCTTAATGTAACAAGAGACGCTTTTAAACATCCTTGTGCGCTCTAAAAGAGGAGTGTACACTTCAAGAAATGGAGATGTTCTTCGAAGGACATGTGGCAAATTTGCAATGATCACCAATGCCAAACCCTTCACAATTTCTAGGCAAAAAATAAGCCTTTTTCGGTCCCCAATCCTTCCAATGTTACAACCCCGAAGCAGTCTTATCTGACTAAGACACTTGGGTTAATGTATAACTTAGCTCAAAGAAGTACGAGCAAGACTATTTCTTTCTCATTTTACAGGGTTCTTGACTTGTAAACCCGGAGCAGATAGTGAAAAATTTCGTTCAACGGCCTTGACTCAAAAGTGAGTCCCCCTTGGAAACCGATATCCAAGCCTAACACTACGGTCCCGTGAAAGACCTCCTGATCGGTCGAAATGTATGCGTTGCGAATGATCCTGAAACCCAGGCACAGGTCGGTAGGAAATTGAGCACTTTCCCTATTAAAGATCATTATCACAGAGCAGTGAGGAGCCTTCTTGGATGAGAAATACTCCAATGGATGTTTTGAGCAAACTCTTTTTGAAATTTTCAAATTGTTTGATCTAGAGTTTCCGTGCAAGGAATTTATGATCACATCTGTATATGGTAGGAATGTTTTGGATAACCTCCAGCAATCAAAATGCACATTTCATGACTAAAACTTAAGTTGTAGAATTTTGTCAGTTAGACAATTATTGTCTTCCCAAAGATTACTAATATCTTCTTGGCGAGGAAAATTTTTTCAGGTCTAAGCTTTCTGCAGGACTTTTGGCCGCCCCAAAGACTGGGTGCGTCATCCTTAGGTGAAGCCTTTTAGTAGGCAAATCTTTTCTAAGACCGATCCACAGAATGATCGAGTCTCCGACTAGCCCCAAAGAGCGGGTACGTCATCCTTTGATTCATATCAATTTGGAATCTCATAAATGGTAGAAACCGCCTGAAGGGTCAACTCAATGGTAGAAACCGCCTGAAGGGTCAATCAATGGTAGAAACCGCCTGAAGGGTCAACACAATGGTAGAAACCGCCTGAAGGGTCAACCAATGGTAGAAACCGCCTGAAGGGTCAATGTATGGTAGAAACCGCCTAAAGGGTCAACCAATGGTAGAAACCGCATGAAGGGTCAACTCAATGGTAGAAACCGCATGAATGGTCAATGAATGATAGAAACCGCCTGAAGGGTCAAAGGACTGGTAGAGACCACTTGAAGGATCAACCCAATGGTCCGATCCACCATACGGATCAAAACCTTGATGAATCCCGAACGCGGGAGGAGTCGTTTTCCCTAATAAGCCTTACATTAGGCAAGCCATTTCTAGTTTAGTCCACCACACGGATCAAAACCCTTGGCCAATTCCCAAATGTGGGATGCGTCTTCCTTAGGTTCCTATCAGTTAGGAATCTCATTATGGTTTGACCTACCATACAGGTCAGAGCTTAACATCCCTATGACACTCCGATGACGAGTCCTTAGGAATCTACTTGAACCCATCAGAGACAGCAAATGCCGCAAGCGTTCGGCAGGTAAGGGGCAGGGAAGTCTATCTACTCCTTAACTTTCTTACATCATATCAGGGAATTGAATGAGCACATCTCTTTTTAAGGAAAAGCACACATTGATGGGCATGAAAATTGGATGTCATGATTTCTTTTCTTTTCTTTTCTTTTCCCAGTCGAGTCGATCGGAACACAGGTGTCACCTTGTCTTTGAGAGAAACCTCTGACGAAATTCCTCTCAAAGAGGGGCAGCTATTGACACCTGATTTTTTATCAGTCTTTCATAGTTTATTTTTTAAAAATTCATAAAAAATATATAAAAAGTTAAAAAATTAAAAAATCATCTTTGGTAGCCTTGACCAAGCTAAAGGAACCATTTTTGACAAAAAAAAATAATTTTTCAATTTTTTAATATTTTCCAAAATAGAAAAATACATGAAAAATGAATAAAAATAGCATTCGATGTCGTAAAAATATAGAAAAATAGTCAATATTTTTATTTTTATTTTCTTTTCATTTTGAACTCATAAATAGTCAAAATTCAAGTTCAATTGCATGTGTTTCTTCACGACGCATAGAGTTGAATTTGGCAAAAAAAAATATCATTCGAGTCTTTTAATTTGTAAATTTCTACATCTTTTTTAGTCTTGATGTCCAATTAGATTGACCACCATCTACAATAAATGCCCCTTGCTGAATATTTTCGTTTTTGTTTCACATGATTTCATGATGTAAAACGCCGAGTGGATCCCTAAATATAATCGGGTCGGCATGAGCTCGATAGCTCGTCCAAGACCAAATCAGGGCACGACGAACCCAATGTGAGTACTCTCGAACTCCTTCGATGCTTCCTAATGCTTTTCTTAGGTTAGATCGTGTGTAGAATGGCTAGGACAGCTAAATCATTCTTGAGCTGTGATTGATAAATAGGGCCTTACTAGGAATGTCATGTGATTTATTTGCATATCTAGATTTCTTGAGTTGCGCATTTTATTACTGATTGTGATTGCTAGGATAATCACTCTTATCTGCATGAATTTTTAGATTTAGGGTTCATACCTTACTCATCCGCATGAATCTCAGGCTAGAAAATTCAGTCAACTTAGGTACCGAAAGGGCGTCAACTCTGACAGTTGGTGTAACTAAGTCCCCGAAACCATTTCTCTGGTTCTCGCAGAATTGAATAGAAACTCCCAACTATTCGATTGGGTGGTCCAATCACACTCTAAAAAAATGATTGGTGGCGACTCCATGGCATGCACACTTAGCACATGTCACTAGACCACACTGAAAGTCGATCACGCATACCTCCGTTGCGATTTGGGTAATGGGCCTTGGGAGAGGCCCGCGTCCGACCAGACAGGACGGCCCATTAGCCCTCGAGAGCCTGACAACCTCAAGAGGGTCGCGACAATATTGAGAAAGAACAGATGAAGAATGTACCTTTTGCTAGTGCACTTGGTAGTATTATGTATACTCAAGTTTGTACTTGGCTAGACATTGCTTTTGCGATAGGACTTCTAGGCAGGTGTCAGTCAAATCCATGACACGATCACTGGATTGCTGCCAAGAAGGTTTTGAGGTACTTAAAAAGAACTAGAGACTATATGTTGATTTATAGATATGTTCAGAACTTGCAGCTAGTGGGGTATTCATATTCAGATTATACTGGTTGTCAGGATGACAAGAAGTCGACAACATGGTATATCTTTATGCTAGTGGGTGGTGGTGTATCATGGAAAAGTGAGAAACAGAAAATTGTATCATCCTCTACTATGCAAGAGGAGTTTATAGCATGCTTTACAGCTGCTACTCAGGTTATTTGGCTCCGGAATCTCATTAGGGAGTTGACTGTATTTGAATTTTTTAATAGACCCATACAGTTGTATTGTGACAATAGCTTTGCAGTGTTGTTCATTAACAACAATAAATGTCTCAAGGAGTCTACGCATATGGAGGTCAAGTTTTTGACCATAAAAGAATCTGTACAGAATAGTGACGTTGCGGTAGAGCATATAACTACAGATGCTATGATTGCTAATCCATTAATTAAAGGTCTACGCCATTGTGTATTTGAACGACATCTCATTAATATAGGCTTAGAAGCATCATGGGATGCCATTGTTTAGTGGGAGTTTTTTAGTTTTTGCTCTAACAAAGTTTACAGTATTATGTTACTTTTAGTAATGATTTTGATATGTATTGAACTTTTACATTCTTTGAAGCATTTTTTAATGTGATATTGCTTTTGCGATAGGACTTCTAGGCAGGTATCAGTCAAATCCATGACACGATCACTAGATTGCTGCCAAGAAGGTTTTGAGGTACTTAAAAAGAACTAGAGACTATATGCTGATTTATAGATATGTTCAGAACTTGCAGCTAGTGGGGTATTCAGATTCAGATTATGCTAGTTGTCAGGATGACAAGAAGTCGACAACACGGTATATCTTTATGCCAGCGGGTGGTGGAGTATCATGGAAAAGTGAGAAACAGAAAACGGTATCATCTTCTACTATGCAAGAGGAGTTTATAGCATGCTTTACGGCTGCTACTCAGGTTATTTGGCTCCGGAATCTCATTAGGGAGTTGACTGTATTTGAATTTTTTTAATAGACCCATACAGTTGTATTGTGACAATAGCTCTGCAGTGTTGTTCATTAACAACAATAAATGTCTCAAGGAGTCTAAGCATATGGAGGTCAAGTTTTTGACCATAAAAGAATCTGTGCAGAATAGTGGCGTTGCGGTAGAGCATATAACTACAGATGTTATGATTGATGATCCACTGACTAAAGGTCTACGCCATTGTGTATTTGAACGACATGTCATTAATACGGGCTTAGAAGCATCATGGGATGCCATTATTTAGTGGGAGTTTTCTAGTTTTTACTCTAATAAAGTTTACAGTATTATGTTACTTTTAATAATGATTTTGGTATGTATTGAACTTTTACATTCTTTGAAGCATTTTTTAATGAGATATTGTTATTTAATGCATATCTGTTGAAATTCTCAATGAATTGTGTAAACCTTGAGTGATGGCTAAGGCATTTATTTTAGCCAAAAGCATGTGTCTTGTTACACGTAAATGTAAGACATATGTTGGTTCGTTGGAACTGTAAAGATGTTCTCTCGTGACACATCCGGTTTCGTGACACATAAAGTGAGAGAATTGTGACTGACAAGGAGGATAACATATAAGGTGTTTCTATTATTTGAGATGTTATCCGATTGCCGCACTACCATATCAAATCCATATCAGTAAAGTTAAAAGTATTCGTGATCATAGATAGCTCTGTGTCTTTTGATGTAGTTACTGGCATGGTCCGGTGCTTAAAACTTTATGGGATTGGATTGACTATTGGGAAATATCTCTAGACCAATATAAAGATGCGCATATATAGTACAATTTCAATTAATTTAGTCCAAATGGGAGAATGTTAGAATATAATATAATATATATTCGTTTGGGCTTTATTAATTGTTATTGTAAATTAATTGATCTAATAAAGAAAGATATATATAATTTCCTAATTCTAGTCGGATATGAGGCTGGATAGTGTGGGCCGAGATAAACCTAATCTTTGATAAGGAGATGTGTTTCATTCTCTATAAATAGAGCTCAATCCCTCCTCTAAACTCTAATGTTCACATAACCTCACATTTAGAATCGTTTGAAGCGAGAGTGAAGGGTCGTCTCATTGAAGCCGGTGATAAATGGGAGTTCATAGAGGAGAAGCTCTTGGACATCGGATTATCGCAATTCCGCATCAAGAACGATGAATCCGGAACAAGGTGCGTTAATTCTTTAATTCTATGGATTAGTGGTTCGTGTATCAATACGTGTGAATCTTGGGTCGCTACATACGGAGGAAATACGCAGCCTACAACATTGTCTTGTCCTGAATTGAAGCATAGGTTTTTCGTAGACTCATTTTCCTAAGTGAACAAAACGCCGGAAGATGAGGAAAATATTTTTTTTCTCAGAAAAATGTTATTTGCGAAACAAACCAAAGTATAGAAGTGCTTTCCATATTATCTCTTTGAAGTTATATGCCTTGGATTACAGGCCAAGCAAAGGAAAGAAAAGCATGGGACGGAAAGAAGTGGGTCCAACCTCTTATCCTGATTAGGAAAAGAAGGAAGTACGCATGACATGACAATTGGTAACTCTAGTTTCTCAAAGGCAAATCCAATCCGTGAGTCCTAAGATTCCAAAGGCGTTTTGATTAGTTTTGTGTTGTGTTGTGTTGTGCAATCAAAGTTAAGGGCCCAATCTCAGAGCACTTGTTTGTATTTTCAAGGTAGTGATGCACGAATTGGGTGTGTACGCGTGAATTCGATACATGCACCGGACGACGAACGGTTTTCCCGAGCTCTCCTAAGCTAGCTCAAATCCTTTTAGTGGAATGAGCCAAACTGCGCACCACGAGCAAATGACATCAGGAGGGCCCTTCAATGCTTAAGTTAGTAAACCTAATAATAGTAAAAGGAAAGGAGAGAACTTTGAGAGAGGAACTCTGCTCGGAGAAGAGAGCAGAAACAGAAAACGCAAGCTGAATCACCAAGTGTGGTTTTTAGGAGCCTTTGTGGGAGACGCGCTTGATGGGGAGAATGGGCCTTGCGAGCCCAATAAGGCATTATATTTGTGTCCGTGAATTTGTTTAGACCCAGAATCGTTATCCACCATGAAAACATCTTTCATTGATTAATTATTTCGAGTGATACAAGAGATCACTTTTAGAATTTTTTTTTCCAATGATTCATTTTCCAATGAAATAAACTGAGCCAAAGAGAATGTACTATATTAGTTAAAATTTGCTCACATCAGAGTCGGCCGTGCCACGTAGGACGGCCCGCATTCATGTTAGCAATTTTTGTCCAAAATTGATCAAGTGGATCATATTGGCAAAACAATAAAAGATTTAGGACTAAATATTTCAAAATGAACATAATTGTTATCAATTATGAAAATATTTTTCATCGACCAATTATTTTAAAGCTATTCGTTTTTCGCTAAATAAATTGAGCCTTAGGGTGTGTTTGTTTCAAGGAAAGTGATTTTCAGGAATTCATTTTCTGGAAAGTGGTTTCTTGAAAATCACTTTCTCGGAAAACGATTTGTTTTTCTTTGTTTGGTAATATGTTATCGAAAATATTTTTCGGTATTTGGTTTTCGTTTGGAAAACGATTTCAATCTCATCAAAGGGACTGTCCTTGATACTGAGGAGAGGCAGATGGTCAAGAGAGCTGCAGTGAACTGACCCAGCCAGGCCTCGGTCTCGATCCAGATCCCGGCCCCGGTCCTCGGTTCCCGGCCCTTGTCCCCGGTCCCGGCTTGGGCCCCCACCCGGGTCCCCGGCCCCTTGTCTCGGTCCCCAGCCCCTATCCCAGCCAGGCCCCGGCCCCAACCCGGGTCCCGACCCGGGTCCCCGGCCCTAGTCTTTGTCCCCGGCCCTAGTCCAGGCCCCGGTCCTTGCCCGGGCCCCGACCCGAGTCCCCGGCCCCGGTCTCGATCTCCGGCCCCAATCCCGACCTGGCCCGACCCCGGGTGCACCGGTCCTGGTCCCGGCCCCTGCCCCTGCCTCGGCCCCGACCCTCGGTCCCAATCCCAGTTTCGGCCCCAGCCGAGATCCCCGGCCCCGGTTCCGACTCAGTCTCAGCCTGGTCCCGATCCTGGCCTCGGCCCGGGCCTCGGCCCGGCCCCAGTCCCAGCATGATCTTGGTCCCTAGCCCTGGGTCCCGGCCCCGGCCCTCGGTCCCAATCCCGGTTCCGGCCCCGGTCCAGATCCTCGGCCTTGATCCTTGCTCACCAGCCTCGATCCTGGTCCCTCGCCCCGTCCCTGGCCCCGGTTGCGATCCCCAACCCCGGCCTCGATCCCTGGCCTCGGTCCTCGGCCTTGGTCCCCGGCCCCAATCGCCGGCCCCGACCCTAGCACTGGTTCCGCTCTTGGTCCTCGGTCTCGATCGCCAGCCCCGGCCCGGGTCGCCTGACTCGGCCCCGAGATCGATCCCCGGGATCGGTCTCAGTCCCGTTTTCAAAGAGAGTGAGAGACTCAAATTTGGGAAAGTGTTTTCATCTTTTTATTTTGGGGAATTCACTTTCCTATTTTAATGAATAAAATCTTTGTTGATTGGAAAGTACTTTCCGTTGACCAAATCATTTTCCGCGAACCAAACAGACGAAAGTCCAGAAAACACTTTTCCAGAAAATACTTTAATGTCCTTTTTGTTCTTTCCACCAGACAAATCCGTGAGATTCATGTATATGTTCACGTTTTCGTTGAAAAATGAATCATTGGAAAAAAAATATTTTTTTTAATTATTCATTTTGTGAGCAATATAAGTGATTATTTCTAGGAAAATATTTTTCGAATTATTCATTTTTTGTAAAATAAATGGAGCTTAATGTAAAAATAATAATAATTGATTTCTGATTGGATTTCATGAGATCTTACCTTCTATTATAGTGTGTCCAACTCAAAACAATTATCTAACAAAGCTTCTGATTGGATCATTTGAGATCTGGCCGTCCATGGTCATTACAATACAAAACTATTCAAAAGTGGCCCTTTTATGTTCGTGTAAATTTATCGGTTCAATAGGCGGATCCGGACATGTCGGGTCGGGCACTGGGCTAACCATTCTACAAATACACTGAAAAATTTTGGGCCTAAGTGGAGGCCTAAGAGTAAATATGCTTGAACCATCTGCACACCCATGTTCACAGAAGGAAGGCAAAATTGCAGGGGAGAATGCATTGATTGTCAAATTCAAGAACAAACTGATCCCATCATTTTCAATTTGTGTCTACTTAGTTTAATCCTTCTTCGGAAAAAGATTCATATTATGATTGAAAAAAGATTCAGACATTTTCTGGGAAAGCAAAAGAGTTTCATCTACTTGCTGCTCTAGTTAGATGCCGATTTACCTGTACATTATTATCTGACAGCAAAAAGGGAAAACAAAAAGTACATTTTCTGACAGGAATATGCTTGCTCCGCGGATCGACGCGACGCCGCCGATGTCTACCGCCTCTGGAAATTCAGCACCTTGATGGAAATGGCGAAAATGAACGCGAAGAGCGCCGTGAATCCTAGCATCACGGCGGAGATCATGCCCAGGAAATCGTGTCGGAAGCCGATGTAATCTCTCACGAATTCTTCCACCGTGCCTCCCGTGTCATCGAGCGTGGTCTTTAAATCGCCGAACTGAGAGACCACCAGTCCATATAGAGTCCAAGAAATCGGGCACGCCCAATAGTACCATCTCCACCAGATAGGTATCCTCTGTTGAATTATGAAGTCATGAGGATGTCAAGGAGTCAGGCACTACACAGCAAGAAACATCAAATTGGACAGGTTGCGATTAGAACTTACAGTCCTTGGTACAACGAACCCGGAAAAGAGGTTCCATATGCCGTAGAATGCGGAAGAGACGATGGAAGCGATGTGGTGGTTCGGTGTCATGCCCACGGCCATCATACCATAGTATGTGAAGTACAACAATGTGAAGCACATGAAGAACAGATACCAGAAGAATTTCGCGATGGTCCATTCGAATCCGATCATTGTGTAAACTATGACCCCGTATGATATGGCTTGCACGAGAACATAGGGGACTTCAATCAAGACCTACGAAATGTGAATTAATCACATAAGCAACTTTCCAATGTTGAATCGTGCATAACACCATTAGAACAAGCGTGCTCGGAATCATTTCATAGCAATCCTACCTGTGCTAATGCGTATGGCAGGGCCGAGTACATCCCTGCAGCTCGCTCTCTATAGAAAACCGTTCTCTCCACTGCTACAACTGGCTGCACAGAATTTGCATATTGGATCCCGAGGAAGACAACAGCCACGTACATAGATCCCATCGCGTTGATCAAATCTTGTCTCTGGGTGCTGAGAACATGACATTCAGAAACACACGACATCGAGAATGAATGAGGCAGAGATTGACATTCTATGCTGGACTTACATTTTAGAGCCTAGGTCCCAAAACACAGTCCCCAACATTAAGGCAATGAAGATGGTGAAGAAGAACCGAACAGCCGTATACGACGGATTCCGCCAGTAAGACCAATGTTGCTTCCATAAGCAAGCCATTAATTGGGTGAAAGTCGACTGGGAATACTTAGTTCGGAAACAGAGGTCCTTAGAATTTGGAGGAGGTATGCTCAACTCTTCAATCAAGGCCTTGTTTCTCCTGAAAATCAGGAAGATGTGATTTCACATCGACATCTTATGGGTCAATAGCAAGACTAAAAGTCGTAACTCGACATATGCGGTAGACCGACCTGTACAAATCTGAGTTTTTGTATAATTTAGAAAAATCGACGCCCAAGGCGACTTCTTGTGCCGGGCTTGTAACTTCGAGCATCCAAGTTGCTGGATTGTAGCCATCTTTGATTTTGCTAACTCCTTGGAATCCCTTCATTTTGAAGATACCTTGGTTATTCAAATAGCAAAAGAAAAATACAGTTGAAGCCAGATTATGTTCGTCAAACAGTCTGTACCTCAAAATACTCTATTAGATGAGAAGAATGATGACCCAGAGGACCGACATATATCTCTTGTCCTCCTCGTTTCATTAAGAAAAGCTGCATGAACAAGTGAAAATTCAGTAGCTTCTAAGCTTGAGTGTGCTGCAAACAGATTCTTGGCATTTTGAACGTGTTGAGATAACTCACCTCATCGAAAGCTTCGAATATATCAATGCTCGGTTGGTGAATTGTGCACACGACAGTTCTTCCTGTGTCCACTGTATTCCTAACTGTTCTCACGACAATAGCAGCAGCTCTTGCATCAAGCCCTGTGGTTGGTTCGTCCATGAAAATGATGGAGGGGTTCGCAACTAGTTCAGCAGCAATGGCCAGCCTTTTGCGTTGCTCAGTGGATAGACCATTCACACCAGGCAAACCAACAATGGCCTGTCCTAGTGGATTTAGCTCCACAAGCTCCATCACTTCCTCAACAAACAGCTAGAATAATTTTTTTTCCATTGGAAATGATTTGAATTAGATTGATCCTCAATTAGACTACAAAACCAACTAAGCACCAAGCACTTCCACAATTTGTTTGGAGTTAAGAAGGCAATCCTGGTAGAAATATATTGTGGTGGTAGATGCAAACCTTTCTGGTTTGGTCGTCCATGCTAGGAGGCAAACGCAGCCATGCCGAGTAAAGTAAGGACTCGTAGACAGTAACATGAGGTGAATGGATGTCGTTTTGTTCACAATATCCGGAAATCCGAGCGAATGTATCTTGATTCTTTGGGTACCCAGAAATTGTTATGTTCCCCTGGATGTATCCTCCGGTTTTTCTCCCAGCCAACACATCCATTAAAGTAGTTTTACCAGCACTGCTAACGCCCATTAGAGCTGTAAGAACACCTGGCCTAAAAGCACCACTTACACCTTTCAAGAGCACCAATTTATCCTCGAGAACACCTTGATTCTTCATTTCCTGCCAAGATAAACAACAAACGCTCAATTGTACTTTGGATGAACATTCGAGCTTTAACACTTATGATCTACTATCTTCAGACTTCTAGCTTAACACAGTTACCTGTGGCATGTCAACTGAATAAGTTATTTCATCGAAAGCAATTGAGTGCTGCTCAAATGGAAGCCCCATTCCTCTTTTCCTATTAGTGGCAATGGCTGTCTCGGGCCGTATAGGTATAGACCTGGATGACCTTCCTACAAGATCCAGAAGAAAAAGATAGGCAAAAAAGTAACACAGAGTCCTTAATGGACCAAAGCCCTTTTGTTCACCCCTTTGTGGTCTTAACTACTGCTAAATGATAGACAATGAAAAGAAACCAACTATCAACACTTCATACCCGATCGATTATGCTGACTAGATCCTTGAGATTGCAACTGAATTGATCCTCCAATTCTGTTAACGTCCTCATTGCCCTTAGGATCATCTGATTTTACTATCTGGAATTTGCCAAAGGCTGCATCATCAAATGAAGCTTGAGTAGGCAAGCTCTTGTGCGACGGAAATGTCAACAAGAAGAAAAGCATAAGGCACTTACGGTTTAGAAGAGCGAGAGCCATCGAAAATCCAAAGTTGAAGAGGATGACGAACCCAAACAATGCGCCAACTCCTATCCAATACCAGTATGCCTCAGTAAAGAATCCGCGAGACTTCAAAATTTGAATTCCCAGTGGTTCGTTTGAACTTGAATTTGGGACAATCTAGCATAGGGAATAACACGATAAATTGGTCAATCAGAGGTTTGTATGTATGAAAGGTCAATACATTGGCATTAAGCAGTTACATTACTTCACCTTATCCCAACTCGATCCTAAAAACTCGTTAACGACTATCGCGTTCTGCCCATACATTAAAGGAGATATCCAGTAGCCCCAAATCCACCATTTCTTTACGTCCTCTACAATTCAAAGAAAACAGGATTTGGACTATTTATGAAAAAGAAGCCACAAAAAAATAAAGAAAGTGGATGAATTCTAGTATTTGTAGTACCTCGGGAAAGAACAACTCCGCCCAATGCAAAGAGAGTTTGCAAAGTAAATGACCCAAATATGTTGGCGATGATCAGGTTTCTCCCAAGTGCGGCAATCAATCGAAACAATCCAGAGGCCATCTGATTAACGACCACAAGCAAAAGATACTGCTTGAACAACCTATAACAGAAAGACAGTTGAATATGTCAACCAGAACGATGAGATTAGAATTTCCATCTTACCAGATCACAGCTCTTTCTTACCTTCCACCATTTGGATCGTATCCAATTACGAAGTAGGTGATGAACACCCAAACCGCAACCTCCACAAATGTGATAGGGATCTTTAGGATCCATGTTGGAAGAGCATATGCCCAGGCTGGAAAGAAGAGAAGGTCTCTTTGCTTGTAGAAAATTGGGAGCTTGGCTATGGTCATTGAAAGCTCCGACATTCCATTGAACATGATCATAGTCACGGTGAAGAACAAGGCACCAATGTAAACTCCACCATCAGTTACGGTGTCCCGATGCATCTTAGTCCGCAAGAATAGGGTCATCGTAATAGTCGCTATGATTGTGAGCTAATAAAACGAGTCATATCAGTTTTAAGTACATCAGACAATTCATGGTTGAAATGAACTTAAAGAGAATGAAGTTGGTATTTACCTGAGTGATCTTGAAGATGTAGACAAAGGAGTTCCTTTTCATGAGCAAGTACCCTCTTGAAATGCAAGCTTTTAGCAAATCCTTGATTCCAACACCAAATCTTTTGGTAGTCAAAGCGGCCGGGTGGTTCTTGCTCTTATCAAATGGAGTGGAAAGTTCATCTCTGAGTTTTCTTCCCACGTGAAATAATTGGAATGCCTCCGCAAATTCCTGAACCGTCACAAAAGCGTAAGGCTCGTCTTCACGTACCCAATACTGATGCTGATCTTTTCTTGAAGTTACCTATCGAAAGGTATAAAAGTACGTTATTGCAAGAGACTTCCTACTGAGAATATCTATTATATCCTAAAAGTTTCTGAAACAAAATGTTCATATTTTTACATACTTCCTGCAAGAAATCGGCAACACCCTTCCTCCCTGGGCATTTGAATCCTCTGGACTCGAAGAAATCTAGGACGCGTTCACGTGGGCCCTGGTACACGATCTGACCATCAGATATGAGAATTATGTCATCAAACAGATCGTAAGTCTCTGGAGCTGGCTGAAGGAGAGAGATAATGGCTGTTCCATCAAGAATGTGAATAAATTGTTTCAGGGAGTTGACAATCTGGTATGTTGTCGAGCTATCGAGCCCAGTAGATATCTCATCCATGAACAACACCTCGGCAGGCCCAACCAGCATCTCACCTATAAATTACAGGTCAGAAAATTGAACATTTCCAGTTACTAAAAGTTTGATATGCTTCTAGTTCTAACCTGTGGTCACACGCTTCCGCTGCCCTCCAGAAATGCCCCTCAACATTTCATCTCCGACCATCGTATCAGCACATATTTCCAGCCCTAAAATCTGTTGAGAAAACTTGGGCATTAAAGTTCTGCCATTTGTCAAGTGCCTGTATGGTTTAGTGGTGATTCTTGTCAAAGTTACCTTGAGGATATAATCAGTGACAACATTAGCCTCCTGACCTTCTGTTGCTGCTGCCTGTAGAATTAGAACCATTGCATTAGAAAAACCAGACACCAATGTTGGTCTAAGAATTCAAAAACACAGTAACTGCTTGCTGTAGTCCGACTCAAAGCCATTACTTCCTCATCAGTTTCTTCTTAGAGATTACTTAATTCATTTCCTTATTTACCTGGAAAAACGAAAAACAACTCTAAGCACCTCTTGTTTAACTACCTTCATGAAGATATCAAGATCCGGGTCTGGTTTTATATTTGCCGCTTTCTCTCTTCTCGACAACTCTGACAACATATCTGCAGATGCTGCCAAAAGAATCAGCATTTCTTATTCGGAAAAAGAAATTTCTAAGTCAAACTCAAACATGACATCATAAAAAAAATAAAAGTATCAATTCAAATTCGCTAACCGTATCGTGATCCAACACCCTGACATCTTGCAGAGAAGGCCAAAGTTTCTCTAACCGTCATTTCTCCTATGTGAAGATCGTGTTGATTTATGTAAGCCGCGGTTCTTTGGGGCACAAAATCATTCAAGCCATGTCCATTGTAAGTTACCCTACCTGTTGTCTGAGGAACAATTTTCACTCTTTCAGTATAATTGGATGATGTTTTGATGTATCATGTAAGAGTTGAAAATCCACAAAAGAAGGGGCTTAAATCAAATGAAAGGTGATTTGCATAATAAACCTTTAGTTTAGGATCCAGCTTGCCGGCCAAAGCTAACAAGAGGGTGCTCTTCCCGGAACTAGGTGGACCCAAAAGCAAAGTCATCCTAATATTGTCTATCCAAATGAGAAGAAACTCGCCATAAAAGAAAAGGAAAGCTAAGTTCAGTGCAATTTGGAGGCTTCAAGAACTGATTTTTGAGTGGGTTTGATTTGCTCACCTGCCAGGTTTGATGATCCCACCGACATCCTGAAGGATATTCAAGTGCTTCTTTCTACTAGGAAGTAAGTGCAGAAAATTGAAGAAGCCCTTCAGGGGGAGAAAGAGGATAAAGGTTAAACAAAGAAACCAATCAGAACACGCAAGCAATTTGCCGAATATCATTTTAGGTGGTTGCTAGCTTACATCTAGAATATTAATGCAGAAATTAATGACGGTGGGCAAAGCTCTGCTTCCTTCATGAGCCTCTGCCTCCACGTTTAAATGCTCAAATCTCACTTCGATTGTAGGAACATCAATTCCAACTCTGCAACCAAGATTCACCAAAACCACAATTACTCAAATCCAAAAATAAAAAATTACATCTTGAGAATACAGGGAAAACTTTCTCGGGGGGAAAAAAACAAAACATGAAAGAGTCATGAATGAAAAATTCCCACCAGTCTGGACGAGAAAATTATCGCTAAAAGGAGACGTTCTAGCATGATAATGATTTTTCTTGGTAAATATTTTTCTTGGGAACCAAACAGACTCCACTACCAAGAAACGTGGCAAATTTGGTGACCCCACAAACAGAGGTTTCAAAAAGCAGAGCAAACAGAGACTGTACCTGTCAATACGGTTCCTGAGCTTCCGCAAGAAGCTCTCATTGTCCTCAGTGACCCTCTCCATCAATCTCCTCCTCTCGTGAAAGCCCAGGTTATGGATGTCGATCTCGTTAGCCCCACCTCCCCCCGAGTCCGTCAGAACTCCTTTCCGGAGACGTTCGAAGGTGGGAAGCTTCTCGAGAGCAGCCCATCTCAGAGCTTCTTCGTCGTCCTCGTCGCGCGAGGACCTCGAGAACACGTTTGTCGTCGTTGCATGGTTCATCCACATGCTGGAGCTGGTCGCGCGAAGGCTGTTGCCCGCGCTGTATATATCTCCTCCATCCATGGATGAAGGTGTCAGCTAAAAGGGTTGCTCTTGCTCTGTTTTCAAAGCACAAGAAGCAGAAGGAAGAAGAAGTGGAAGAGGTAGGTGACAGCGCTTTGCGCTCTGTTAACTGCTGATGTGCGCTTGAGTTTCATGTATGAAAAGTTGCTCTTTAGATCGAGCTCGAGAGTAAAGAGCGAGACGTGAAAATGGAGTTAATATTGAGAGATTGGGCGTTAGGTGTCTGGATGGCAGAGATCACCTGCCCTGGTGCTATCAGGGCAGGGTGTGCCCTGATCCATCCCATCCGTCCGTTGATGGAACGGACAGATGGGACCTCCCAAAATTGCGGCTGGGGCAATTTTTTTTTCGGTCACTTTTTCGCCCGGATCAATCCCATCCGTCCGTTGATTGATCCTAGCAGCCCCTACCCTTCCAGCACCAGGGCAGACGATCCGCGCTCATCACAGTGGCCCCAAATGTAATGATCCCTGACAATCCGGCTAGGGATTTTCTACCATAAAAATAGGAAATCATAGCGTTCATAGCCCTTGGCCCTTGGACGTCGCCGTAGTAATTTTTTTTTTCCAATATGGACGTCCATGTGGGAATGGGGGAGTACATATTGGCTCAATTTCACCCACATTATATTCATGGCTAAAATTTCCCACTCGCCCATCACAATTTGCATCTTCCGATGGCCATGTCAACTAAAATTAGTCAGATTTGCTGTCAAAGAGACTTGGTTAGAATATTTGTGAATGTAGAAAGGCTTGATCTGGCAAATTAAACGTACTAGAATTAAGTTAGAAAAAAATGTGAGAGTATAGGCACAAAAAAAAAATAAGATCTTTTCCAAAAAAAAAAAAAAGACAAACCAAGTGACTCGGATTTATATCTCCTGAGGCTTTGTTTGGTTGTCTAGATTTCAAGTCAGTATATGACAAAATAAGTGCGATTTAAAATTCAAGGCATTACTGAATTGCAATAATAGAGCAAATGTTTTCATATCCTTTCTCATTCATTGTTGGATAGGAACCATATCATTGTCAATGCACAAATAGAAATTGTAAAAATTCTCACCATTCACTACTAAAGAAATTGAAATGCAATGGTTTCTAAACTTAGTATACGATCTAATCTTTAAATACCAAAAGAGCTCATTATTATATTCCAGAGCCATAGAATTGACTATGATTACACTGATATCTAAAAGATGGTTCTCAATTAAAGAATGCCAAAAACAGTAAGAGAGAGAAAGTTCTATTAGCGATCTCTAAATATTTACAAAATTAATTCAAAAACATTATATTGACAGTTTTAGGTCTCCCTCGGCAATTCAATTGCCGAGGGAGAGAGAGGGGGAAAATCCCCATCCAGTTTTTTTTCAAAATAATATAAAAATAAAAAGTATTTATAATATTAGATTAAAAAAATAAATTATTTAAAATTTTGAATCTTGCACTTTTAATTTGTTTGGTTGCTCGAGATTGTCGAGCAAAGCATTTTAATTTTTTTTAATTTACGTAAATATTTTTTCGACGCCGCCTCGTCGCTTCCTGATCCCGTCGTAAAAAAAAAAAAGATTTACGCATCTCGACTCCAAGAAAAACGAGCGAGGCGACGGCGTTTGCTTGCGGGATCGCGGACCGATCATATCTATGTCAAAAAAATATTTATGCGCCTCGCGAGGCGACGACGTTTGTTCACGAGGTCACGGAGCTATCATATTTACATTAAAAAAAAGAAATATTTGCACATCTCGACTCCGAGAAAAGAGAGCGAATGAGCGAGGCGATGACATTTGCTCACGGGATCGCAAAGCGATCATATTTACTAAAAAAAAAATATTTGCGTGCCTCGATTCCGAGAAAAGCGAGCGAGCGAGGCGACGGCGTTAGCGCTCGCTCCGGGGCCGCGGAGCAATCATACCTCGCTCCGAGAAAAGTGAGGCGGATAAAATTTTTTATGTAAATATGATCGCTTCGCGGTCCCGTAAGCAAATGTCGTCGCCTTGCTCGTTCGCTCATTTTTTTTTTAGTCGAGGCGCGTAAATATTTTTTTTTACGACGGGACCGCGAAGCTACGAGATGGGGTCGAAAAAATATTTAAGTAAATTAATAAATTAAAATGTTTGGCTCGACAGTCCAATTGCTGAGTAAAGCAAACAAATTGAAAGTGCAAGACCCAAAATTTCAAATAATTTATTTTTAAATATAATATTATAAATATTTTTATTTTTTATATTATTTTGAAAAAAAAAGATGGGGTTTCCCCCTCCATCGGCAATTGAGGGCCTGTATCGAAACTCTCTAGGAAAACTATTTCTATTCCAAAAGTGTTCCGGGAACACTTTTGGAACAGAAACGCGAATGGTTCAAAAATGTTCCAAAAGTGTGTCAGAGAAAATTTTTTAAGAAACAAAAAAAACTTGCTTCTGAGTTTTGGAACACTTTTGGAACCATTATCCATCGCCGCCGACGTGGTCACCGGTCACCATCGGCCGCCGGATGGTGGACGCTAGTCGCCAGCTGTCGAACGTCGGATGCCAGTCGCCGGCCGCCCACCGCTGTCGCAGCCGCCACCGGTCGTCAGCCGTCCGCCACTGCTTCCACCGCCGGTTGTGGCCGCCACAGTCGCCGGCCTCCACTAGTTACCGGCAGGCAGCGGCGAAAAAAGGTATTTTTTTTACTTATCAAACGCGTTTTTTGTTCCCAAAAATCGTAACTAGGAATAAAAACATAAAAAAGTGTTTCTGTTCAAAAAAATGCTCTTAGAAACATTACCATACGCTGCTTGAATTGCCAAGAGGGGCCTCAACCCCTCCCCCCCCCCCCCCTCTCCATCAGCAATAGAGGGAGAAGGGCCCACGGTCTTCCTTGGCAATTGAATTGCCGAGGAAGACCTAAAATTGTAAATATACTTTTTTAATTAATTTTGTAAATATTTATTTTTTTAATATTATTTTCGAAAAAACTCTCTTTCCTAAAAAACCAATTCCAAAACGAAAAAAATTAATTCTTATTTATCCTTGACATATAAAAAAAATTTCTTGACGAGCGTTAACAAAAAGTAAGTTTTGCCAAGTATTACAAAAGGTTTTAGAAACCCTACAATAGTGTATCGATGCATGGGAAAGCCCAAGCTATTCTCGCCAACTATGATTGTTATAGAAAATAATTTGAACCAAAGGAAGTTCAACAAAGGCCATATTATATCTAGTTGGCAATAAGAAAATTAAACTCAACAATTACTTAGGCTACGTTTATTTTGTGAAAAAAAAAATATTTTAAAAAATATTTTCTTGAGAATGATCGCATATACACCTTGAAATAGTCAATCAATTTTTCATTATCAATAACAACTTAGTATTAAGAGCTCTTAACTTTCCATTAAGCATTACTAGCAAAAGCCAATTTGGGGTTGCGGCTGCTACACATGCAAATTAGCCAGAGGATAGCGCCACGTGGTAAGGAAGGTTCTGTGTAGCCAAAACGTCATGCGTGTCGTCATCTGCAAAGTCCTACGGGCCATTGTGCCGAATGTCATGCATATCGTCATCTGCAAAGGTAATTCTATTTATGGTGTCGCCGCGCTTCCCCAGAGGGAAGAAGCAACAATAAAGAACATGAGAAGAGAAGTCGGGATCTGAATTTGCTGCTCCCAAGTCTTAACCCTCTCAACATGTGAAAACGCATTTCCGTCTAGAATAGGAACACTTGCCTCCTAGGAATTGAAAATAACTCAAAGACAACTCGACGGTTGTTGGCTTAGCTGGTAATTAGCATCGGACACCTAGTGCCGATCATATGTTTAGGTTCGATTCTCGCCGGCTTGCCGTCTTCCCATTAATGAGCGAAAAAAAGACAAATAACTCGAAAGATAATCATGACTCATGAAGTACAATGCATGCAAAGAGATGATGAATTAGGCGGAAGGACAACGGAAATATCAAAAGTGGTATAAGACGCCATCAACACCTAATTTTTGACTTTCCATTTACGATCATGTCGACACCTAATTTTGGCAGTCCCATATTTAATTTTATTTGTAAAATAGAGTATTTTTCTAATTAGTTAAATATGCATTTTTTTCTTATTTTATTACAAAATAAAAACACTATTTATTAAAAAAAACAAGAATTAAAAATATTCGGATTAGGCCGGCGCCGCACGACCCGTGCCCTTTCTGCCGCATGCCCACTCTCTCTTTCATTTTTTCCGTTTCTTTTTTGAGCCCGCGCAGCCCAGCTAAGCTAGGCCATTTCCTTTTATCAACCAAACCTGGCTCAGTCACCCTTTTCCCTTCCCTTCATGCACAGCCGCACCCTCAAACAAACATGCACGTGACTCTCTGCCCCCACCCTTATGTCATGTCTCTTTCGCGTCTGGATCATCTGTCTTACTTTTTGTAAGGTAGACAAATCCCCACCGCCCACAAACATTTACCCCCTATAAAAAGGGGAGGGGGCGATGGGGATTTAATGGCTCCTCTGCTTTTAAGGCAGAGGAGCCGGATCCGTCTCTTTCACTCCCCTACCTTACTTTTTGTAAGGTAGGGGCATCCCCACCCTCCATCCCTTTTTTATAGGGGGAAATGTTTATGGAGAGTGGAGATGGGGGTATGGCAGGTGCCTTAAAGGCACCTGATTCATACGTATTTCACTTCCCTCACCCCTGTCTTATTTTGCTTAAGGCCCGGCCCTTGATATAGGGAGTCCACCTCATATTAAGGGTGGGAAGGTGGGGTCAACTGCCTTTAAAGCAACTAATCCCCACCCCTCTCACGGGAGATGGATCGCTTGCTGGTTTTTACCACCCAAAAACATTTCCCCTCTATAAAAAGGGGAGTGGGCGGTGGAGACGGATCTGGTGGAGATCCTAAGGCTCCTCAGCCTTTCTCTCTTCCCTCACCACTCATCAGAGACGACCACATGGTCTTCCACGCCGGATCCGGATCCTCTGCCTTATTTTTTTTAAGGCAGAGGGATCCCCACCCTTGATATAGGGGGGAGAGCACTATCAAGGGTGGGGATCTGCTGCCTTGAAAAAAAATAAGGCAGAGGATCCTCACCCCCTCCACGTCTCTTCATTTTTTCCCATCCACACAATGAAAGTGGCGATATCCATGACCGAGAGAGCGAGAGAAAGAGAGGGAGAGAGAGAGAGAAAGGAACTCGGAGCAGGGATCCCAACTCCTTTGTCGCCAGGTTCGAGAACCATTGAACCGGCGTCGGTACTCGTGTGCAACTCCGGCGACTCGTGGGCAGCGATGGTGGCTCGGTCCGAGCCATCTAATGGATGGTCATGGATCTGCAGTGGATGGGGCACCAACCTGTCGCCACCAGTTGTGACCATCTCGCACCTAGCGATACTCGACGAAGTAGACGATGATCCGTCGCTGCTTCCTAGAGTCGTTGAGGCACCTGGTGGAGGCGGTGGCAACGCTAATGAAGAGCGAGGGCTGTGCGCCGCTGGGTCACCGGTTGGAGTCTGGTAAGCCGTCCCGAGAACATAGACCAAGAGCGAGCCAAGACCCAAGAGAGAGAGAGAGAGAGTGTGTGTGATGATGGGAATGGTCGCAGTTGGTCTGCTGTGTCGAGGACGGACGTGGTGGACAGCAGCGGATGTGCGCTTTTGGTCGTCCGCGGATCCATTAATGGCCGTGGTCGCCGACGACTTGGCGTAGAGATGTGAGTTCGTACAGGCTCGGTGAAGAGGACGTGCTGGGAAGAAAATAAATGGTAGCGGCGCTCGGTCCAGCCTGACTGCCGAGGAAAGCCTGGTGGCCGTCGGACTCGGGTGAGGCTTCTCGGTCAGTCTTGATTTGGCGATCGTTCAGGCACGACAGGTTGAGTGGAGGTCCAGCAGATCGTTGCTCGAGCAGGGGAAAGAAGAAGAGCGCACAGTTGAAGGAGGAAGACTCCTCCGCAGTTGACTCTGGGAGCTCACCGGCGACTTCGTACAAAAAGGTTGGCCTTCTCTCTTGGTTTGGTTGCCCCATTTCAGTCCCAGAGCTCGCCGGTCCGAGGGCTTTGATTTTTAGACCGGCAAGCCTTGGGTCTCTGCGTTGTCTATGCCACTACGGATCTTTGCTGTTGAAGTCTTGGTTTGCTTCAGTTGGATTCTATGTCTGGTCCTGAGCTTCTAACCCCTTTCCTTGCCGGCTCCACCTCGTGAGACGATAATCTTGAGCCTTGGTCGAGTTTGTCGCTGGTGGTTCTCGGTCAAGTCCGTCGCTGATGGTCCTCGGTCGAGTCCGTCGATGGTGATCGTTGGTCCTTCGGACGGTCGTGGGTCTGTTGGGGCATGGTCTGGCGACGGACGGTGCGAGCATAAGGTTGAGGCGCACGAGCTCGAACCTGGTTTAATGGCGACGCGAGCTCGTTTCGGTAGCGACGCGATGCGCGAGCTCGGACCAGTGACGAGCAGGCCCATACGAACAGGAGGAGGAGCTAGTTCCGAACGGCGGCTGTCCGACGTGGTTATCCAGGCGGCCCGAGGACAGGCACAATGACGTTTTCGTTTTAAAGTAGAGGAGGTGAGGCCGGACCGGCATTGGAAAATCGACGGCCGACGAAGCCAGCATCGGTGTCCGCGTTTCGACCAGCGGTGTCCGATCTTCATCGCAGCGCCGCGAACGCAGGAGGGTGCGCACGAAGAAGATGATGAACAGTGGCAGTAAGGCCATCCCACGCTTCTCAGTTTGCGGCTTCGGGCTGGTGGAGTGGGCTGATGTGTAAAAAAGGAAGGGTGATTGAGCTGGGTGATTGGGCTTTTGCAGAGAAGAATAAAGAAAAAACTTCTGGACTTGGGTGATCGAGTGGGCTGGCATGAAAAAAGATAAGGGGGTGAGTGAGCCGAACGTTGATCTAGGCCTATGCCATGCGAGCGAGGCCCGGCTCCGGTTCTCTACCTCAGACCGGACTAGGTTTGACAGCCTAATTCAGGCCCCGATCCGAGAACTCAACCCAGACCCGACTCCTTTTTTTTTTTTTTTAATAATAAGAAATAAAAAATAAAAATCCCAAAAAAACCCAAAAAAATCAGAAAAATGTCAAACAATAGGAAATCCATGGGAAATGTCTCTGTTTGCCTATACTATTTGATTAGACTTCTATGTGCTTGTTTATTGCGTGATTTTCATGTTCAATTCGCATGTTTTAGTTTTAACTTTGCATGTGAATATTTTTATAAATGATTAGCTATTAGCATATTTCGATGGATAGATTAGCATGGTAATTAAAGTTTAATTCGAGATGCTAGTTTTATCTTTTAACTGACTGAACTTTGCTGATTATCTACTTTGAGTGAATTGATATGCTTCCCACGTGGCGATTGATAGAGGTGGCAAATGGGTGGGTTGGGTCGAGTTTGGGTCGGGTCGAATATGGTCTGACCCATATTGACCCATATTTAATAACCCAAACCTGACCCGACCCACGACTGACCCATACCCGACTCGACCCGACCTGTTTTGACCCATATTATCAAAATACAATAATATTTTAAGAAAATAATATTACTAAAATACTTCCCGACCCCGGGACTTGGCCCCGGCCCCGACCCTGGGACCCAATCCCGATCCCGGCCCAGGCCGCCGGCCCCGGGACCCGACCCCGGCGACGGTCACGGCCCTCGGCCCCGACCCCGACCCCGACCCCTGGCACGGACCCCGCCTCGGGACCCAGCCCCATAAACGGCCCAGGCCCCGACCGCGAACCCCGGCCCCGGGACCCGCCCCAAGCCCCGGGGCCAGGCCCCGGTCACGGCCCCAACCCTGGCCCCGACCCCAGACACGGCCCCGACCCCAGCCCCGACCTTGGACACGACCCCGGTCATGGCCTCGGGACCCGGCCCCTGCCCCGGCCCTGGCCTCGGTCTCGGCCCCGGGACTGGTCACGGCCCAGGCCCCGACCCCGACTCCGACCCCTGTCACTACCCTCGGACCCAACCCTAGCCCTGGGACCCGACCCCGGTCACGGCCTCGGTCCTAGCCCCGACCCCGGTCACTGCCCCGGCCTCGGCCCCGGCACCCGGTCCCGAGACCTGCCCTGGCCTTGGGACCCGGCCTCTAGATCAGGCCTCGGCCCCGGAACTGGTTCCCGGTCCTAATACCATTTGTAACTTTGGAAGGATGTTGTCCTTATGAGTCGAAAGTTGGTCTATATGAGTTGAAAGTGGGTCTATGTAGGCGTTAATGACCCATGGGTCAAATATGGGTTTGTGACCCATATTGCCACCTCTAGCGATCGACAGCGATGTCCACGAAAATGATAGTCCATCGAGGCTTAGTGATTAAAGACCAACATCCAATCCTATTCATTTTTGTGTATCCGATCCACGTGTCGAGGTTAACTTTTTTAGATATCACCATTATAGATTTGGTATGCATGTGCACATCCCAGTCTTACATTTGGCATATTTACCTAATTGAGTGTTTACTATAACATTGTCTTTTGAAAAATTGCACGTTAACCGTGTTTCCTAGATGTTAGGTTAAGGATAAATAGGTAATTGCACGAAATGACAGAAAAATATTATGCATGATCATCTAGCACTGGTTAGATACCTAGTAAGCTTATGCAGAATGTATGATCACCTCAGGGAATACTAACTGGTTAGGTACCGAAAGGGCGCTAATTATCTAGTTAACGTAAACAAGTCCCGAACTCAGAAGCTCTAATTGTGTAGGAATCGAGATAATACTCTCGTGTCTCGATTGGTTTTTAGTCGACCCCAATAGGCTAGTGGCAACTCTTAATAGCATTTTAAGTTTGCTAATCAGTAAAACAAAATCCAACGTCATGCGAGGTAGGACTTGGAGAGTCCACGTCATTGACCGATGGTAATACCTAGAGGTGGCAAATGGGTGGGTTGGGCCGGATCAAATATGATCCGACCCATATTGACCAATCTGACCCATATTAACCCATATTTAATGACTCAAACCCAACTCGACCCGCGACTGGCCCATACCCGACCCGACCCGACCTGTTTTGACCCATATTAATAATAATAATAATATTTTAAGAAAATAATATTACTAAAATACTTCTCGACTCCGGTCCTTGCACCGGCCCCGTCTCTGGCCCTTACCCTGGCCCCGTCCCTGATCTCCGGCCCTGGTCACGGCCCCGGGCCTCGAGACCCGTCCCCGACCATGATCTATGGCCCCGGCCCAGGCCCCGGGACCTTGCCCCAGTCACTGCCCTAGTCACGACCCCGGCCCCAGACCCTGGGACCCAGCCCCGGTCACGACCCCGGCCCCGAGCCCCGCCCCAGCCCCCGCCCCGGGACACGGCCCCGGCCCCAGTACCCGCCCCAGGCCCCGGGACCCGGCCCCCACCCCGAGACCCGATCCCGACCTCGTTCCTGGCCCCGGCCCCTGCCTCGGGACACGGCCCCTATCCCGGCCCCGGCCCCGGCCTCGGTCTCTGCCCCTACCCCGGGAAACGGCCCAGGCCCCGGGACCAGGCCTCGGTCCCAGCCCCTGGCCCCGGCCCTGGTCACTGTTATGGTCCCGGGACTCGGCTCCGGCCCCGGCCCCGGCCCTCGGTCCCGGCACCTGGTGCCGAAACCCGTCCTGGCCCCTTCCCCGGCCTTGGGACCCGGCCTCTGGACCAGGCCCCTGCCCCGGTCACGGCCCCGAGACCCGGCCCTCAACCCCTGGCCCCGGTCCCAGGACTATTTGTAACTTGTGGAAGGATGTTGTCTGTATGGGTCGAAAGTGGGTCAATATGGGTCGAAAATTGATTTAAGTGTGACACATTTTTTACCCATTTTTGGTGAACCCTTTAAAAGTTAATGACCCATATTTGACCCATTTTATACAAATATGGGTCAAATATGGGTTTGTGACCCATATTGCCACCTCTAGTAATACCTCTAAACCCGCCGGACCCTCCGGGAAGGCTGGAGGCAGGTCGCGATAGACCCTAACAAAAATATTTTAATTTTTACGTCATATTCATCATATTTAATTATTGTAACATTAATTGGACGGGCGGTGGATGGTTCCAAACTCAATTATCAAATTCGGCCCAAGTCCGTTGCACATTTTGGCAGCCGAAAATGATCGGAAGTTCTAAACTTGAGCATATGTAATTACGGCCGGAATTGAAAGTTTTAAGCCTAACTGAGCACATTAACTATTTAGAGTCCTTAAAGTAGCCGAAATCTAGCCATTTAGGAGAGAATCGGACCTACTTACTCAATACAAATCCGCATTCTGTCGTGCAATTCATGGGAGGCAGACATAGAGAGGACGTTGAGGAAAGCAACATAAATTTCTTCTTCTGTTTTTTTTTTCTTGGGGTCTCGTGCTTCACATTCAGCTAAAATCCGATACTTACTTTCACCTGAGGAGAAAGCTGGAAAAAACTAAAATGGAGCTCAAATCCGAGCCCATCAATATATCCAGTTGGGCCCACCTTCACTCAAAAGCTTTAAGCCAATGAGTTATGGGCCAACTTGGATATATTAACTGCTCAACACCATATTAATTTTTTAATATATGACTTCTTTAACAAAACTCACACGTGAATCCTAACAACAACAACATCGATGATCCATCAAGGTCTTAATCATTCTCATTACATCAATTCGCAAATTTAAAAGAAATCGCGCAATATTCAATTTAATTGTGTCCGCTTTCTATATCTGAATTGATTTGATATGGGTTGTTATTTGTGGAATATTTTGGGTCTCGTGCCAGACCATAAAAAAAAATTGAGAGAAAAAGTAGAGTACATAGAGAGAGGACGTTGAGAATGCAACAGAAATTTCTCGTGTTCTTGGGGTCTTGTGCTTCACGTTCTGCTAATTTTATTTGGTGGGTTTGATGCCACCAAACCTCAACATTTCCAACACGATTCCATTGCATCAATCACGCCCAAACCAGCAAAATCAGCGTCTCCTTGGGTACTTGTCCCTGTGCCAGACCATTCCTTGATCGACATTTAGCTACCGGGAAAAGTGTTCAAAAAATCCTAAATCTTGTAAACCTTTCAATTATGTCAATTTCTAAGCATTTTGCATTAGTTCCAATCCAGTGATAAACTTTTCAATTGTGCCAATTTAGTCCTATTTTTTTTTTTTGAATTTGTGTCAATTCAGTCCTAGACCTTTCAACTGCGTCAATTTAGTCCTAAATTTTTGCATTTTCATCAATTGAGTCCATCCAACCAATTTTAACCGAAAAGCGCTGCTGTGGATGCAGGTCGTCCTACGTGGTACAATTGGCGCTGACATGGATGACTTTCGAATTTTTTTAAAATTTTTTTTAGTATCTTTTTTTCTTTTTTCTATTTTGTTTTTAGATAGAGGGCGGCACTGGGCAAGGGTTGTGGCGGCCTCTGCCAGTGTTTGCGATAGTCAGCGGCGCTATGTCCCAAAACAAGAAACAAACTAATGGAAAAAAAGAAAGAAAGAAAAAACCAAAAAATTATTAAAAATAACAAAACATTTAAAAATGCCCATGTCAACACTAACGAGAGGTTTATGACTACATTGGTGCAATTGAAATATTTATAACTGAATTGGTACCAATGTAAAAAAATTTAGTACTTCTTGAACACTTTTCCCTTCGGCGACTTCCCAGTTCCTTGTTGACACATGAGCAACGCAACAGTGGCGGTCCAGCAAGGTCTTAATCATTTCTCTATAAGGCATTAGATTAATTATCGAATTTAAAATAAATCACAAAATATTCAATTTGATTTTATCCACTTTTCATATCTGAATTGATTTGCTGTGGATTGTTATTTGTGGAATATTTGATCCCAATTTCCTCATAGATTAGGGCTGCACATAGTTCTAGATAAGATTGCATGTTCAAATTTAATTGCATTCTAGAATAGAATATTTGCATGTTTGAAAGATTTTAAGAATAATATAGATATATATTGAATTCTAGGTTAGAATATGCATGTATTTATGGCATAAAAGCTATTTTTTATAGAATAACAATCTTCTTAAATAATAAATTTAAAATATTAATTAAATATTAATTATATTTGAATTCTAATATTAGAAAAAATATTACAAATAAAAAATTATAATTTTATTTACTCCTAAATGAATTTATAAATTTTAGTTTCTTTCTATTTTATAATATATTTTTGTGCATTCATATATACACACACAAATGCACTTCATTACTATATCATTACGTATTTTAGATATGGTATTATAGTTTATTATTTATAAAAAAAAAATTATCAAGAAATGATGGAACGGAATAAAAATAATGAAAAAAGAGATATAAAGAAATTAGTAAATAAAAGTGAAGTAGAAGTACCTAGATTTTAAATGAACAAATTCGAACTTAAAAATGATATTTTTAATTCTCAAAAATGTGGTGCAATGAAATTTCTATAAAAAAAAAAAAACTTAAATCTCCATCTACTATTGCTATATATCTCTTATTCATGTTGAAGGTTCACCACTCCTTTGTGGTTTTTCAGTTCACCTCAAAACTCTACGAAAACGGCAAGAGAGTAGAAACTTCTTTTCCTAAGGTTTCTGGGTCATGTCCAAAGTCCATGAGAATCAAAACTCATTCTACTCCGTAGCTTTGTCGTTCATGTTGAAGTTTAACGAACGTAGTGAGCAAAGCAAAACCTTTTGTAGCTACAAATGTTAGTGATCGTATTTTCTCCCTTTTACTAGAGTTATAATTGAATTATAAGAGAATCTTATAATTTTTGTTTGTGCATTTTTAGGTTGATTTACATCGATATATCATATATGTAAATATCAAATAATAAAAATGATACGGTGTAAACATATCCGACATTATTACTATGATTCATCAAACAATAGATTCGACTTTATTATTGTGATTCATCAAACAGTGGATATGATATTACAAAATCGTTATATTTCATATCCTATCTTATACAATATTATCATGGCTAAAAATTCAGACGGCCAAACGCAACCTTAATATTATAAGATGATTTGACGGTTTTATGTAAGTGTAGATCTCGTTAGCACTGGCGGCCTCACGAATCCGTCAGAACCCCGTTTCGTAGATGTTCGAAGGTGGGGAGCTTCTCAAGAGCGGCCCATCTGAGAGTTTCTTCGCCGTCCTCGTAGTGCGAGGACCTGGAGAACACATCCATCCTCGTTGCATGGTTCCTCCACATGTTGGAGGTGGGCGCGCGCAGGCTATTGCCCGCGTTGTAAATATCTTGTCCATCCGTGGATGAGGGTGTGTCAGTGTCTGCCAAAGCAGAAGGAAGAAGAGGTAAGTGACAGCGCTTCGTGCTTTGTTTACTGCTGACATGCGCTTGAGTTCACGTATGAAAAGTTGCTCTTTGGATGGACCTCATAAGAACGAGAGAGACATGAAAATGGAGTTTATATAGAGAGATTGCGCGTGCGTTAGGCCCCACAGGGCGGCATCTGAATGGTTGACTTTAAATATTTTCCTGGTTTGGCAAAAAGAGGTTAAAAACTCATTTTTCATTTCAATATTTATGCTTGTTTAAATTGAAATTGTATTTTTTCAATTTATCCAATTAAATCCTTCAACTTTCGCATTTTATTCGCATCACACTTTGCATGGTGCGATGGCCAAACTGAAATTAGTTGGATTTGGTGTCAAAGGGACTTAATTAGAATATCTGTGAAAGTAGAACATCTTGATCAGACAAATTAAAAGTAGGTGAAATTTTTTCTTACTGGAAAAGTAGGAGAATTTAGTTAGAAAAAAAATGAGTATACAAACGAAAAGAAATATCTTTTTTATTAAAAAAAAAAGGTCAAATAAATTATTGGGATCCTTGGGATAACTGTAAAATTATCTTCGTTAAATTATCCGATAAGACTATATTTTGTTGTCTAGATTTCAAATTAGGATAGGACTAAATAATGTGGACTATAAAAGTCAGAGACTTTGCCATTAAGGAATGTAGTAATAGAGCTTATTTTCATATTCTATCCTGGTCATTGTTAGGTAGAAACTACTATATCAGCATAAATGCACAAATCGAAACAATAAGAATTTCTCATGATTCATCACTAAAGAAATAGAAACACAAATGAGAAACCCGCAACTATCAATCCACAATTATTATACGATCCATACTTTAAGGATGCATTCAATAACGTTTCCGATTCTTTGTTTTTCTGTTCTTTTGCTCCCCAGAAAAGAAAAGGAACATAAATTCTTTTAGACATGTAAATTGAGAAACAAAAAGTTCAGAAAAGCAGCTTCTTTGTTCCTAAAAACAAAATTAGAAACAATGTCATTTTAGAAAAGCAAGCTCAGAGTAACTTGATGCTCATCTTTATAACTAGGGATGTGCATGGTCCGGGCCGGTCCGGTCCAGGTATGAAATCGAGGACCGAACCGTAATCCCGATCCCCAAATTTTCAGGACTAAGGATCCGACCGGGACTAGACTGGACCAAGACCGACGGTCCCAATCCGGTCCCAATGGGATCGCTAACACTAGCTGCTTATAGAAATTATTGGAATACATGCATGGTTGGAGAGGCAAAGACAAGAGAAGCGAGCGCTGAGCAAAACTACGTTACGAAGGCGAGACGTGAGCGTCAAGCAAGAGGAGTGAGTATCAACTGTCGAGTAGAAAATAAAGATAGGTAAACTTGTTTCTAGCGAGAGGAGTAAATGTCGACTATCGAATAGAAGATAATGATTGAAATTAGGTTTAGGTTAATTATTTCTTCAAAAATTTCTATTTTTTTCTATCTCTCTATATATATTTGTATATATTCTGAGCAGTCCAGTGCGGGTGATCCGATCCGGTCTCATACACCATGGGACCGAGAACCGGACTACTCGGCCATCGGTCCCATTTATTGGGACTAGGGACCGAACTATCCCCCTCAAGGATTTGACAAACTCGTGCGGTCCAGTCCGATTTCATTCCGGTCCAGGTCCATTCGGTCCAGTTTGCACATCCCTATTTACAACTATGAGTTCGTCGCTGCCGGTTGCCACCACAGCTCGCCGGTCCCCGCCGCCTCTACTGACGTTTTTAGAATTAGATAAAAAAAATTAGAATAGTAATTTTCAGAGTCGTACCAAACACATTTCTATTTTTTTATTTCAGGAATATAAATTTTGTGCAATCTGTTCAGAAACTATTTTCTGGAACATAATAAGAAAAAATCCAAGCTTGACTAATAGGACTTTCTAGAGAGAGGTGAAAGTTGTGTTAAGATCCTGACTAATGAATCAATAAAAGAATTCTTCTCTCGTCAAAGGCCAACTAAAGATTCTTAGAAAAAGTCCAGATTCTGTGAGAGAAAGTCTAAACTCACCTTTCTTCTTTCTTATCTGGGCCCTTTATCAATCCTCGTGAATCAGTATAAAGCAAAGCTCCAGACTCTATTGAATTGAGAAGGATTCCTATTAGTCTTGATGGTCAGAAATTATTCCTGGAATAGAAACGTCGTCAAACTCGCCCTAGTTATCAAAAAAGCTCATTGTAGTATTCCAAAGCCATAGAATTGACTGACAAGAAATAAAAACTGATTATCTCAATACTATGAGATAGATCAACTAAAAAATACCAGATTTAATAAGAGAGAAAAAGTTTGATCATTCACATTTGCGATCTCCAAAAACATCTTGCTTCCACTCTTTCCCTGCTTTCGTGAAAGTTCGGTGTGAACTAGAGCTTTACGAAGGAGAAACAATATCAATTTTCTTGTTGCTTTCTGAAGCTTCGACGTGAATCAGAGAGTTACGGACGAAAATGAGCTTCGAAGGCTCGACATGAATCAGAGAGGTATCAAAGAAAATGAGCTTCGATTCTCTCATCACTATCATGATGTTTCAACATGAATTAGAGAGTTTAGGGGAATCGTGAAGTTTCAATGTGAATTAGAGTTACGAGAGAGGCAAAGAAAGAGAGGGTAGGGTCTTTCAAAAAAAAAAAAACACTATGGACATTAAAAGGTATGAAAGAAAATGGAAAAGAAAGCAAATTAAGATAGCAAATCTTGACCATCCAATTGATGTAATGATGAGTTATCAAAGAAGGAAGTAATTTAAATTACTTCATAAATGTTTTATTATCTCGTTCCAAATAGAAAAATATATTGGCGAGGTAGAAGAAATTCTTCTTTCCTGAAAAACCAATTCCAAAACGAAAAAAATTCATTCTTATTTATCCTGTTAATGAGATTGAAAATGGTTGACATATAAAAAGTTTTCTTGACGAGTGTTAACAAAAGTAAGTTTTGCCAACGTTGGCATAACGAAATGTCTGCTTAGGGCCTGTATCTTTGATTTTGTTTCTCGAAACCACAAATGATAATAATTTTGTTTGGTAATGTAAATAATTTTGATTCTGATTCTGTTTCCAAAAATAGTTTTGGAGCAAAAACAATAATAAAAAAAGTTGGTTCTAGAAAAAAGAATCACTTTTGAGAATCATAAAATAGAATAAAGTCCATCGTCTCTCACTTTTCTGTTTCAGTTCTCTTGTCAAATTTTCCTCGACCTAAAACATAAATATATATAAGATAATAAAGTAAAAAAATTAAAAATTAAAAAATCGAAAAAATTGGAAAAATTCTAAAAAATCAGAAAAATTTCAGTAATCCCTAAAATAGAATAAGCTTAGATTAGGCTAGTTTAACCTCATTTTCATAAATTAGGCCCAGATTCTCTAATTTCATAGATTTTGTCCTTCTTTAGAAAAATCATAAACATATTAGCAATTAAACTTGAACTTCATTTCTCTAAGCACTTAAGGCTTCATTAAGGTTTTATATTGCGATTTATCGATGTCATGATTCCGTTATTGCACACTTGATTTCATTGGTTATGATTTGCCTAGGTTTATGTACTTTAGACTTAGTCTAGTTTCAGAAAATTCTGAAAAAAGACAAAAATGACCATCGTGAACACTTAGTAAGCTCTCGTTTTTAAGTTTTTGATGAATTAAGACTGATATTTAATTTCTCATAATAAAAAAATGCATACCAATGCAGAGTATTGTGGTGCATTTCCTTGCATAAACAAGGGTGTCGCTCGTGTTGGTTGTCTGCTTGCTCAAAAGAATTCGATGAAACCCTACAATAAATGGTGAAAATGACTTGGGATGATTCTTGATATTTATTTTTACATTTCAATATGAAATATGTTATATAAGAGAATTAATATGAATTAATCATCGATTAATTTGAAATGTAGGATGAAATTTCACAAAGTAACTACGTAATTATTTGACCTAAATGATAGAAATTGAGAAGAGCAGTTATTTCCGGGAACATAAATTTTGTGCAGTTATCAAACTTGTTTATGTTCTATGGACAGAAATTTTGATAGTTACCAAACGTATTTTGATTCTCTAAATCTGATCCGGAAAATAGAATTAGAAAAAGTTATTTTTAATCATAATCATTTTTTCGGATCAGAATGATTGCCGTACAAGCCTTTATAATCCAAAGAGGAGCGCTCTATGAATCTGAATGTGCCAAAGCAATGGAGCTACATTTATCACACTCTCGTGTGTAGATACCTGCATTGTACTCTTTGAAAATTACTAGAAATCCTTACAAACTATTACCATTTCTCTCCCTCATTTACATCGTGAAAATGGCTGTCACCAGCAAAATCGAGTCATGTTGTGTAAGAGCCATGCAACCACACAGGTTGCCCAATCCGTGGGTCGAATCACAAGATGTCGTAGCTTTTGACCGTAGCCATGCATCTAAAGAGCATATGCCAAATTGGGATTTGCTCGGATTAGGCAATCATATCACGAAAATATGATATAAATTTTCCAAAGTCTCGAGAAACATGTGGAACAAAGTTTTATTGACGGAGAAATCGTAACTTTTCACTAGAGCTGTCCGGTCAACCCGGTTCGGGAAAATTTGTGATGCTTGTAACTTTTCTGAAATCGCAGCGCAAATTGAGGAACTTCACATTCCGACTTTCTGTCGAGATAAAAATCAAGTTGAAGATGTGGGAGAAATGAGGGATCAAAGTTTGATCAAATTGGGGGTCGCGGCTAGTGGTTGTCGTGCTAGTCCTCCCGAAGAATAGTCGAGGTGCGCGCAAACTAGCCCGGATACCTCGATCATTAAAAAAAAAAGTTTGATGGAAATGTAAGAAAATGCCAGCGTGGCAGCGTTAATTGGCGCGACATGGGCACCCATCACATCAGCGTGATAGTGCGCCACGTGGCGCGCGATTATTGCCTGGTGCCAGGCTGCGGTGGGCTCAACGGGCACGCATCCTTGGTAGTTCCCAGCAACACGTTGGCCTATGCTGGCGCCAGACTGATGCTGGTCCGGGCCAGCGTGGCGCTTGGCACGGTGCAGGCCCAACGCTAGCTCGCCCGTCTTGGGCACTAGACGTGCGGGCCCGATGCATGCTCGCTAGTCGCTCCTATCGCGCTCTAACGATTGTTCACCGTCAGATTGAATGGGACAGCTTCTAGTCGTTGGATAAATCTCAATCTGGATGGCTGTGATTTGGTGAAACTAACTGTGCTGGATCTGTTGGTATTAAAAAGGGAGTTACGTAGACTTTTTCAATTGATTGCATAGCGTTTTTCCTTGGAAAAGGGAGTACAGTTTTGCTGATTAATCCATCAAGAAAGCACATTGCCATCTAAAATGGTCTTAAGATGACGAAGAACAACATTTTTTTTTTGGTCATCTCTGGCTTTTCTTCTGTGGTCACGCTACAGAAATCCTCTTGCCTTGTCACAACTGACTTTTCGCTCGTCCATATCCCGAACCATTGAAGACATCAGCTGTGAAAATAAACCAGATAATGTACCGGAACATCAGCGGGACCACAAAGAGCGAGAAGGCCATGAAATTCGCTTGCAGCGACACTGTTCCATGCAGCAACATCGTCCTCAGCAATATCAACCTAGAAAGCAAGGATGGGACTGTGGAGACATACTGCCACTCCACTGAAGGGTTCGGCTTTGGTATCGTGCATCCCTCGGCGGACTGCCTCAGTTCGCAAGATAAGGACTTAATTTCTATTGGCTGGGCTCGGGAAGCTGCGACTGACCGACCTATCGGAGAGGATATTGTTCACACCGAGCTCTGACCTTTCTTCAAGCAAGTTTTCTTGAAAATAAAAAAGCTGCCTCACATAGATATAGCAATACGAAAAACTGGTAGTAGAGTGGTAGTATTAACTATTGAGGGTTGTTAGAGAAGGTTTGAGGTATTTCCAAGGGAAATGGAGGGTAATGTATTATGGTCAATGCTTGAACTGCAGTACAATTTATTCAAGAAGATACCCGATTTATGAAAGGGTAATACATGCACAATAAAATGGAAAAAAAAAATATGCTTCTGAATGAGATATTACAGAAATTTACTGCTACCAAGGCCTTGCTTTCAATCTTTTCCCTTTGTTTTTCCCTACAATTGCTGTCAAATTCTAGCAGACGTTAGGATACTTGTGATGCCCTTTTCTTTTTCACTTTTAAGGCAAATTCCATTCTGCATTTGATGAGCTTAAGTTTGCAAGAAGAAATTACTTGTAAGGTACTATTGTCAGGTATTGGCATTGGTGCTGAGTACGTGGGTGTGGTCGGCAAAAACGTGGCCATCGAGGAAGGATCAATCCATACTCGACGACAGCTACATCAAAAGATAAAAGACAAAAATACGTAAAATGCATGAGACACCCACCCATGAACATAGACCTGTTAAACGGGTGAGTTGGGTCATAAATGGTTCGACCCAAGTAGGCCTATTTAAGATCTTTGTGACTCATTTATTGCAATGCAAAACTAGAGTCTTATACCGACCCATGCCCGATCCATATTCTTAAATTTTTTTTCGCATTTATCCAAATTTAGGAAAGCTAATACCTAAACTGTGGTAAGAGTGCTGGGTGAGTGAGGGTGAGAAAGAATGAAGAGAGAGTCGGGTCTAAATAAATTGTAAATCCATTTATGATCCATTTATCATTCATAATGTTAACATATAAGTTGAACTAGTAACGACGAATTGGTGGAACGGATGCATGAGATAATGTATTGATCTGTTGATTCAAGCGAATGCTGTCACCCATGAGTAGAAAATAGCGTCTTTATATTTTATTATTTGGCTACTCTTACCATTTCATCATCAATCCAGCATATACACCTTACGATTTTCATCTGAGATGCCAAAAGATTCTCCTCAAATTTCAATTTGTACCTTTCAATCTAGCACTAATATAGCGACACAGAGGTTAAAAGCTTAATTAAGCCGGAAAGGCGACTAAAACGGATTACAGAAATATTAGTTTTCAGGATCACTTTTGGTAAGGCGTGATACTCTCAAGATCATATCAACTAGAAGTAATATTGGTGAAGCGACTGCTTCCATCTCGAGTGAGTTATCTTCAACTGAACGACAAAAGTGGGCTTGACAACGATTCATCGTAACGAGCTCTAGGAGATTAGTCAGCATCAATCATCAGACGCAACTTTGTCTGATAGATCCCATTAAACTTTTAGCTTACGGAAAAGCCAGACAATGTGACACCAGGAAGTGCATGGGCAATAGAGGAATTGGGTACGGGCAGGGCACCAAAGTCGTCGGTCCCGCCTTGATGGATTAGAGGTGTGAGGACCGGGGTATCCACCCCGACACCTAGTCATATTTTGGAAAATAATTTTGAATTTTCATTCTGTCTTTTTGTAGAGAGCACGCGAATCGAACCCCACACCTGTGATATTAGCGTCCCCATCCTCAAATCCATTTACCAACAGGGCCGCATGTTGTGATACTAACGTCCACATTCCCCCAACTCCTTTATCAGCATGGCCGCATGCCTATCGGCTGGCATATTATCTTGTCCTGAATTGAAGCATAGGTTTTTCGTGGACTCATTTTCCTAAGTGAACAAAACGCCGGAAAATGAGGAAAATTTCTTCTTCTTCTTTACAGAAAAACGTTATTTGCAAAACAAACCAAAGTATAGAAGTGCTTTCCATATTATCTCTTTGAAGTTATATGCCTTGGATTACAGGCCAAGCAAGGGAAAGAAAAGCATGGGACGGAAAGAAGTGGGTCCAACCTCTTAGGAAAAGAAGGAAGTATGCATGACATGACAATTTGGTAACTCAGGCGTTTTGATTAGTTTTGTGTTGTGTTGTGTTGTGCAATCAAAGTAAAGGGCCCAATCTCAAGTGATGCACGAATTGGACGTGTTCGCGTGTATCCGATATATGCACTGGACGACGCACGGTTTTCCTGAGCTCTCCTAAGCTGGCTCGAACCCCTTTTGTAGAATGAGCCGAACTGCGCACCACGAGCAAATGACCTCGGGAGGGCCCTTCAATGCTTAAGTCAGTAAACCAAATAATAAGTAAAGGAAAGGAGAGAACTTTGAGAGAGCCAAGACAGAAAACGCAAGCTGACTCACCAATTGTGGTTCTTAGGAGCCTTTGTGGGAGATGCGCTCTCGACGGGGCGGATGGGCCTTGCGAGCGCAACAAAGCATTATATTTGTGTCCGCGAATTTGTTTAGACCCAAAATCGTTATCCATCATGAAACGTCTTTCGAATGATACAAGAGATCGTTTTTAGGAAAATATTTTTTTTCAACGATTCATTTTCCAACGAAATAAACGGAGTCAACGAGAATGTACTATATCAGTTAAAATTTGTTCACATCAAAGCCGGTCATGCCACGCAGGACGACCTGCATCCATGTTAGCAATTTCTATCCAAAATTGACCGGATGGATCATATTGGCAAAACGTTAAAAGGTGTAGGACTAAATTTATCAAAATAAACATAATTGTTATCAATTATGAAAATATTTTTCATCGACCAATTATTTTAAAGCTATTCGTTTTTCGCTAAATAAATTGAGCCTTAGGTTATACTTACACGACAAGTAATTTAATGTCCTTTTCGGTCTTTCCACCGTACAAATCCGTGAGATTCATGTGTATGTTCACGTTTTCGCTGAAAAATGCGAAGGATAGATTTCCGATCGTACTCTTTTGATCATGCCTTCCACGGTAAATTATGCTCTAATGCTCTGTTTGTTTTACAAATATGAATGATTTGAAAAAAAAAACTCCTAAAAATCATGGCTTATTTTGCTCAAAATACTTAGTGAATAAAACGTAATTACCTTATGGACAACAGCTTATATCTCACTATTTCGTGCACGATGATTTTCTTTTTTGTTCATTCATTGTTGTGAGCAATATAAACGATTGTTTCTAGGAAAATATTGTCAAATCATTCATTTTTCGTAAAATAAACGGAGCCTTAGTACAAAATAAATAATAAATTTCTGATTGGATTTCATGAGATCTTGCCTCCTACTATAGTGTGTCCAACTCAAAACAATTATCTAATAGGATCATATGAGATCTGGCCTTCCATGGTAATTACAATACAGAACTATTCAAAAGTGAATGTTCTTGTAAGTTGTAACTTTATCGGTTCAATTTCGACCCCCCCCCCCCCCCCAAAAAAAAAAAAACTTGTCGGGTCGGCACTGGGCTAACCATTGTACAAATACGCTGAAAAATTTTGGGCCTAAGTGGAGGCCCAAGAGTAAATATGCTTGAACCATCTGCACATCATGTTCACAGAAGGAAGGCAAAATTGCAGAGGAGAATGCATTGATTGTCAAATTCAAGAGCAAACTGATCCCATCATTTTCAATTTGTGTCTAATTAGTTTAATCCTTCTTCGGAAAAAGATCCATACTATTTCTAGGGGTGTCAATGGGCCGGGCCGAGACCCGGCCCGGCCCGAGCCGGCCCGAATTGAGCAGTACCATGCTCGGGCCGGCCCGAACCAGGCCGGGCCGGGCCGGGCCCGATTTGAGCCGAAAATATTTTTTTCTTTCCTTTTTTAAATTTTTTTTGAATTAAAATTAATTAACAAACCATCAAATGAAAAAATATAAAAATAAATTAAATTTAAAAGAAAAAAATAGGTATTTACAAAAGTTTAGCGTCGGGCCGGCCCGGCCCGGCCCGAGTACTAGACCCGACCCGAAAATGCAGAAAAAATTCGGGCCGGGTTGGGCCGAGCCGGGCCGGCCAGTCCGGCGTGGGCCAAATTGACAGCAAAGAGGAAAACAAATTTTTTTCCCGAATTAGTCTATTTCTATGATTGAAAAAGAATCGGACATTTTTTGGGAAAGCAAAAGAGTTTCATCTACTTGATGTTGTAATTAGATGCCGATTTTACCTATACATTAATATTTGACAGCAAAAGAGGAAAACAAAAATGTACATTTTCTGACAGGAACATGCTTGCTTCGTGGATCGATGCGATGTGGCCGAAGTCTACCGCCTCTGGAAATTGAGCACCTTGATGGAAATGGCGAAAATGAACGCGAAGAGCGCCGTGAATCCTAGCATCACGGCGGAGATCACGCCCAGGAAATCGTGACGGAAGCCAAAGTAATCTCTCACGAATTCTTCCACCGTGCCCCCTGTGTCGTCGAGGGTGGTCTTTAAATCGCCGAACTGAGAGACCACCAGTCCATATAGAGTCCAAGAAATCGGGCACGCCCAATAGTACCATCTCCACCAGATAGGTATCCTCTGTTGAATTTGTAAGTCATGAGGATGTCCCCGAGTCAGGCATTACACAGGAAGAAACATCAAATTGGACAGGTTGCGAGTAGAACTTACAGTCCTTGGCACAATGAACCCGGAAAAGAGGTTCCATATGCCGTAGAATGCGGAAGAGACGATGGAAGCGATGTGGTGGTTCGGTGTCATGCCCACGGCCATCATACCATAGTATGTGAAGTACAACAATGTGAAGCACATGAAGAACAGATACCAGACGAATTTCGTGATCGTCCATTCGAATCCGATCATCGCGTAAACTATGACCCCGTATGATATGGCTTGCACGAGAATATAGGGGACTTCAATCAGGACCTACGAAATGTGAATTAAACACATAAGCAACTTTCCAATGTTGAATCATGCATAACACCATTAGAACAAGTGTGCTCGGAGTCATTTCAAAGCAATCTTACCTGTGCTAATGCGTATGGCAGGGCCGAGTACATCCCTGCAGCTCGCTCTCTATAGAAAACCGTTCTCTCCACTGCTACAACTGGCTGCACAGAAGACGCATTTTGGACCCCGAGGAAGACAACAGCCGCGTACATAGATCCCATCGCGTTGATCAAATCTTGTCTCTGGGTGCTGAGAACATGACATTCAGAAACACACGACATCGAGAATGAATGAGGGAGAGATTCACATTCTAGGCTGAACTTACATTTTAGAGCCTAGGTCCCAAAACATAGTCCCGAACATTAAGGCGATGAAGATGGTGAAGAGGAACCGAACAGCCGTATACGATGGATTCCGCCAGTAAGACCAATGTTGCTTCCATAAGCAAGCCATTAATTGGGTGAAAGTCGACTGGGAATACTTAGTTCGGAAATAGAGGTCCGTAGAATTTGGAGGAGGTATGCTCAACTCTTCAATCAAAGCCTTGTTTCTCCTGAAAATCAGGAAGATGTGATTTCGCATCAACATCTTATGGGTCAATAGCAAGACTAAAAGTCGTAACTCGACATATGCGGTAGACTGACCTGTACAAATCTGAGTTTTTGTATAATTCAGAAAAATCGACGCCCAAGGCGACTTCTTGTGCCGGGCTTGTAACTTCGAGCATCCAAGTTGCTGGATTGTAGCCATCTTTGATTTTGCTAACTCCTTGGAATCCCTTCATTTTGAAGATACCTTGGTGATTCAAATAGCAAAAGGAAAATACAGTTGAAGCCAGATTATGTTCGTGAAACAGTCTCTACCTCAAAATACTCTATTAGATGAGAAGAATGACGACCCAGAGGACCGACATATATCTCTTGTCCCCCTCGTTTCATTAAGAAAAGCTGCAGAACAAGTGAAAATTCAGTAGCTTCTAAGCTTGAGTGTGCTGCAAACAGATTCTTGGCATTTTGAACATGTTGAGATAACTCACCTCATCGAAAGCTTCGAATATATCAATGCTCGGTTGGTGAATTGTGCACACGACAGTTCTTCCTGTGTCTACTGTATTCCTAACTGTTCTCATGACAATAGCAGCAGCTCTTGCATCAAGCCCTGAGGTTGGTTCGTCCATGAAAATGATGGAGGGGTTCGCGACTAGTTCAACAGCAATGGTCAGCCTTTTGCGTTGCTCAGTGGATAGACCATTCACACCAGGCAAACCAACCAAGGCCTGTCTCAGTGGATTTAGCTCCACAAGCTCCATGACTTCCTCAACAAACAGCTAGAATAATTTTTTTCCATTGGAAATGATTTGAATTAGATTGATCCTCAATTAGACTACAAAACCATTGATCCTCAATTAGACTACAAAACCAACTAAGCAGCAAGCACTTCCACAATTTGTTTGGAGTTAAGAAGGCAATCCTGGTAGAAATATATTGTGGTGGTAGATGCAAACCTTTCTGGTTTGGTCGTCCACGCCAGGAGGCAAACGCAGCCATGCCGAGTAAAGTAAGGACTCGTAGACAGTAACATGAGGTGAATGGATGTCGTTTTGTTCACAATATCCGGAAATCCGAGCGAATGTATCTTGATTCTTTGGGTACCCAGAAATTGTTATGTTCCCCTGGATGTATCCTCCGGTTTTCCTCCCAGCCAACACATCCATCAGAGTAGTTTTACCAGCACCGCTAACGCCCATTAGAGCTGTAAGAACACCTGGCCTAAAAGCACCACTTACACCTTTCAAGAGCACCAATTTATCCTCGAGAACACCTTGATTCTTCATTTCCTGCCAAGATAAACAACAAACGCTCAGTTGTACTTTGGACGAACATTCGAGCTTTAACACTTATGATATATCTTCAGACTTCTAGCTTAACACAGTTACCTGTGGCATGTCAACTGAATAAGTTATTTCATCGAAAGTAATCGAGTGCTGCTCAAATGGGAGCACCATTCCTCTTTTCCTATTGGTGGCAACGGCTGTCTCGGGCCGTATAGGTATAGACCTGGATGACCTTCCTACAAGATCCAGAAGAAAAAGATAGGCAAAGAAGTGACACACAGTCCTTGAAGGACCAAAGCCCTTTTGTTCACCCCTTTGTGGTCTTAACTACTGCTAAATGATAGACAATGAAAAGAAACCAACTATCAACACTTCATACCCGATCGATTATGTTGACTAGAGACTTGAGATTGCAACTGAATTGATCCTCCAATTCTGTTAACATCCTCATTGCCCTCAGGATCATCTGATTTTACTGTCTGGGATTTGCCAAAGGCTGCATCATCAAATGAAGCTTGAGTAGGCAAGCTCTTGCGTGACGGAAACTTCAACAAGAAGAAAAGCATAAGGCACTTACGGTTTAGAAGAGCGAGAGCCACCGAAAATCCAAAGTTGAAGAGGATGACGAACCCAAACAATGCGCCAACTCCTATCCAATACCAGTATGCCTCAGTAAAGAATCCGCGAGACTTCAAAACTTGAATTCCCAGTGGTTCGTTTGAACTTGAATTTGGGACAATCTAGTATAGGGAATAACACGAGGAATCGGTCAATCAGAGGTTTGTAATTATGAAAGGTCAAAACATTGGCATTAAACAGTTACATGACTTCACCTTATCCCAACTTGATCCTAAAAACTCGTTAACGACTATCGCGTTCTGCCCATACATTAAAGGAGATATCCAGTAGCCCCAAATCCACCATTTCTTTACGTCCTCTACAATTCAAAGAAAACAGGATTAGGACCATTTACGAAAAAGAAGCTACAGACAAATAAAGAAAGAGGATGAACTCTAGTATTTGTAGTACCTCGGGAAAGAACGACTCCACCCAATGCAAAGAGAGTGAGCAAAGCAAACGACCCGAATGTGTTGGCGACGATCAGGTTTCTCCCAAGTGCCGCAATCAATCGAAACAATCCAGAGGCCATCTGATTAATGGCCACAAGCAAAAGATACTGCTTGAACAACCTGTAACAGAACATAGACAGTTGAATGTGTCAAACAGGACAATGAGATTAGAATTTCAATCTTACCAGATCACGGCCCTTTCTTACCTTCCAACATTTGGATCGTATCCAATGACAAAGTAGCTGATGAACACCCAAACTGCAACCTCCACAAATGTGATAGGGATCTTTAGGATCCATGTTGGAAGAGCATATGCCCAGGCCGGAAAGAAGAGGAGGTCTCTTTGCTTGTAGAAAATTGGGAGCTTGGCTATGGTCATCGAAAGCTCCGCCATTCCATTGAACATAATCATAGTCACGGTGAAGAACAAGGCACCAATGTAAACTCCGCCATCAGTTATGGTGTCCCGATGCATCTTAGTCCGTAAGAATACGGTCATCGCAATAATCGCCATGATTGTGAGCTAATAAAACGAGTCATATCAGTTTAAGTACATCAGACAATTCATGGTTGAAGTGAAAGTTGGTATTTACCTGAGTGATCTTAAAGATGTAGACAAAGGAGTTCCTTTTCATGAGCAAGTACTCTCTTGAAATGCAAGCTTTTAGCAAATCCTTCATTCCAACGCCAAATCTTTTGGTAGTCAAAGCGGCGGGGTGGTTCTCGCTCTTATCAAATGGAGTTGAAAGTTCATCTCCAAGTGTTCTTCCCACGTGAAATGACTGGAATGCCTCCGCAAATTCCCGAACCGTCACAAAAGTGTAAGGCTCGTCTTTGCGTGCCCAATACTGATGCTGATCTTTTCGTGATGTTACCTATCGAAAGGCAGAAAAGTACGTTATTGCAAGAGACTTCCTACTGAGAATATCTATCATATACTAAAAGTTGCTGAAACAAAATGTTCATATTTTTACTTACTTCCTGCAAGAAATCGGCAACACCCTTCCTCCCAGGGCATTTGAATCCCATGGACTCGAAGAAATCTAGGACGAGTTCACGTGGGCCCTGGTACACGATCTGACCATCAGATATGAGAATTATGTCATCAAACAGATCGTAAGTCTCTGGAGCTGGCTGCAGGAGGGAGATAATGGCCGTTCCATCAAGGATGTGAATAAATTGTTTCAGGGAGTTGACGATCTGGTATGTCGTCGAGCTATCGAGCCCTGTAGATATCTCATCCATGAACAACACCTCGGCAGGCCCAACCATCATCTCACCTATAAATTACAGTTCAGAAAATTGAACATTTCCAGTTACTAAAAGTTTGATATGCTTCTAGTTCTAACCTGTGGTCACACGCTTCCGCTGCCCTCCAGAAATGCCCCTCAACATTTCATCTCCGACCATCGTATCAGCACATATTTCCAGCCCTAAAATCTGTTGAGGAAACTTGAGCATTAAAGTTCTGTTATTTGTCATGTGCCTGCATGGTTTAGTGGTGATTCTTGTCAAAGTTACCTTGAGGATATAATCAGTGATAACATTAGCCTCCTGACCTTCTGTTGCTGCTGCCTGTGGAATTAGAACCATTGCATTAGAAAAACCAGACGGTCTAAGAATTCAAAAACGCAAGTAACTGCTTGCAGTAGTCCGACTCAAAACCATTACTTTCCTCATCAGTTTCTTCTTAGGGATTACTTAATTCATTGCCTTATTTACATGGAAAAACGAAAAACAACTCTAAGCTCTTCTTGTTTAACTACCTTCATGAAGATATCAAGATCCGGGTCTGGTTTTATATTTGCCGCTTTCTCTCTTCTCGACAACTCTGACAACATATCTGCAGATGCCGCCCAAAGAGTCAGCATTTCTTATTCGGAAAAAGAAATTTCTAAGTCAAACTCAAACATTACATCATAAAAAAAAAAAGTATCAATTTAAATTCGCTAACCGTATCGTGATCCAACACCCTGACATCTTGCAGAGAAGGCCAAAGTTTCTCTAACTGTCATTTCTCCTATGTGAAGATCGTGTTGACTTATGTAAGCCGCGGTTCTTTGGGGCACAAAATCATTCAAGCCATGTCCATTGTAAGTTACCCTACCTGTTGTCTGAGGAACAATTTTCACTCTTTCAGTATAATTGGATGATGTTTTGATGTGTACGTAAGAGTTGAAAATCCAAAAAAGAAGGGCTTAAATCAAATGAAAGGTGACTTGCATAAACCTTTAGTTCAGGATCAAGCTTGCCGGCCAAAGCTAACAAGAGGGTGCTCTTCCCGGAACTAGGTGGACCCAAAAGCAAAGTCATCCTGCAATATTGTCCCTCCAAATGAGAAGAAACTCGCCATAAAAGAAAAGCAAAACTAAGTTCAGTTCAGTGCAATTTGGAGGCTTCAAGAACTGGTTTTTTAGTTGGTTTGATTTGCTCACCTGCCAGGTTTGATGATCCCACTGACATCCTGAAGGATATTCAAGTGCTTCTTTCTACTGGGAAATATGTGCAGAAAATTGAAGAAGCCCTTCAGGGGGAGAAAGAAGAGTAAAGGTCAAACAAAGAAACCAATCAGAACATGCAAGCAATTTGCCGAATATCATTTTAGGTGGTTGCTAGGTTACCTCTAGAATATTAATGCAGAAATTAATGACGGTGGGCAAAGCTCTGCTTCCTTCATGAGCCTCTGCCTCCACGTTTAAATGCTCAAATCTGACTTCGATTGTAGGAACATCAATTCCAACTCTGCAACCAAGATTCACCAAAACCACAATTATTCAAATCCAAAAAGAAAAAATTACATCTTGAGAATACCGAGGGGGGAAAAAAACAAAACGTGAAAGAGTCATGAATGAAAAATTTCCCACCAATCTGGACGAGAAAATTATCGCTAACAGGAGATGTCGTAACATGATAATGATTTTCCTTGGTAATTATTTTTCTCGGGTACCAAACAGACTCCACTACCAAGAAACGTGGCAAATTTGGTGACCCCACAAACAGAGGTTACAAAAAGCAGAGCAAACAGAAACTGTACCTGTCAATGCGGTTCCTGAGCTTCCGCAAGAAGCCCTCATTGTCCTCAGTGACCCTCTCCATCAATCTCCTCCTCTCGTGAAAGCCCAGGTTCTGGATGTCGATCTCGTTAGCCCCGCCTCCCCGCGAGTCCGTCAGAACCCCTTTCCGGAGACGTTCGAAGGTGGGGAGCTTCTCGAGAGCAGCCCACCTCAGAGCTTCTTCGTCGTCCTCGTCGCGCGAGGACCTCGAGAACACGTTCGTCGTCGTTGCATGGTTCCTCCACATGCTGGAGCTGGTCGCGCGCAGGCTGTTGCCCGCGCTGTATATATCTCCTCCATCCATGGATGAAGGTGTCTGCTAAAAGGGTTGCTCTTGCTCTGTTTTCAAAGCACAAGAAGCAGAAGGAAGAAGAAGAGGAAGAGGTAGGTGACAGCGCTTTGTGCTCTGTTTACTGCTGATGTGCGCTTGAGTTTGATGTATGAAAAGTTGCTCTTTAGATCGAGCTCGAAAGTAAAGAGCGAGACGTGAAAATGGAGTTTATATAGAGAGATTGTGCGTGCGTTAGGCCCCACAGGGCGGCGTCTGACTTTAAATATTTTCCTGGGTTTCGAAAAAAGAAGCTAAAAACTCATTTTTCATTTCAATATTTATGTTTTTTCGCTTTTTTTTTTGTCGGATGTTTTTTCGCATTTGAACTTCTATATTTTCAATTTTGTCTAATTGAGTCCTCCAACTTTCACAAATTTTCTGATCAGATCTTTCGACCAGTCGGTCCGCCCAAATCCAATGGACATGGCCCTCGGACGTTGTCTAGCGTAACGTACATTAATTTTTTTTCCAATATGGACGTCCATGTGGGAGTCCATATTGGCTCAATTTCACCCACATTATATTCATGGTGCCTACATTTGCTAAAATTTTCCCACATAGGTTCGCTCATCACACTTTCATCTTCCGATGGCCATGTCGACTAAAATTAGTCAGATTTGCTGTCAAAGAGACTTGGTTAGAATATTTGTGAATGTAGAAAGACTTGATCAGGCAAATTAAACGCACTAGAATTTAGTTAGAAAAAAATGTGAGAGTATAGGCACGAAAAAACAAAAGATCTTTTCCACAAAAAAAAATGACAAACCAAATGATTCGGATTTATATCTCCTGAGGCTTTGTTTGGTTGTCTAGGTTTCAAGTCAGTATATGACTAAACAATGTGCGATTTAAAATTCAGGGCTTAGACTATTACTGAATCACAATAATAGAGCAAATATTTTAATATCCTATCTCGTTCATTGTTGGATAGGAACCATATCATTGTCAATGCACAAATAGAAATTGTAAAAATTCTCACCATTCACTGCTAAAGAAATTGAAATGCAATGGTTTCTAAACTTAGTATATGATCTGATCTTTAAATACCAAAAGAGCTCATTGTAATATTCCAGAGCCATAGAATTGACTATGATTACGCTGTTATCTAAAAGATGGCTCTCAATTAACGAATGCCAAAAGCAGTAAGAGGGAGAAAGTTCTATTAGCGATCTCTAAACGTATAGTGCCTCAAGTTTCTCGCTGCTTTCATGAGAGTTTGACGTGAACCGGAGAGTTACGAAAGAGTTTCGATTTTTCTTGTTGCTATCTAAAGCTTCCACATCAATCAGAAAGATACGGAAGAAAGTGAGCTTCGACTGTCTCGTCACTTTCGCAATGCTTCAACGTGAACCAACGAGTTACGGAGAGTTGTAAAATTTCAATGCGAATCAGAGTTACGGAAAAGAAGGAGAAGGAGAGGGTAAGGTCATTTAAAAAAAAAATATAGCTCTTATACTATGGACATTAAAAAGTATGAAAGAAAATGGAAAAGGATTGGTGTAATGATTCAAGGAAGGAATAATTTAAATTACTTCATAAATTTTAGAGGATCTCGTTCCGAATGAGAAGAGAAAAATATATTGGCGAGGCAGTAAAAAGTTCTTCTTTCCTGAAAAACCAATTCCAAAACGAAAAAAAAAATAATAATTCTCATTTATCCTTGACATATAAAAAAAAAAAAATTCTTGACTAGCTTTAACAAAAAGTAAGTTTTGCCAAAGTTGGCATGACGTTGTCGGTGCGCCGTAATAGCACTAGTGCTCCTTTTCGGGTTTCAAACTTTGAAAGTAAACAAACGACTATTTTCACTTGTTCATATGTCAAAAGGCTGGTAAGATTTTGCCTTTCGAAATCTTCTCACTTGTTCATATCTCAATGTTTTTACGTCACTGAAAACTTTCGGTTTTAAAATTTTGCACCGGCAATACATGTTCCTTCTATTATCCCAAGCGAAGCTCTTCGCGTCGCAATGCCTATTGTATCGGCTTGCCCTTTCATAAGTGGAAATAGAATAAAGCGTCCATAATTTCCAATGGTCTGACCAAAAAATGAAAAAAAAAAAACACACAAACACAAATCTATTATACTCAGTGCTAAGTTCCTAACCCTAAATGGGGTAACATAATTTTACCGCAACGAATTCAATAAGGAAAATTCACACTAAGGTTTTGTTTGTTTCGCGAATTATGAATGACTCGAAAAATAAAAATGTATAAAACTTTCTACGGAAGATGGACATGTCTTTTTTTTTCTTCCTACGTTCATTCTTGTGAGTAATATAGACGGTCATTTTTTAGAAAATATTTTCCGAAACGTTTAGCTTCCCGCGAAACATACGTACTCTGAGGATATAATTTCCCAAAACACTTGAACTGATTGATCAGAGCTTAGGTTGAATTGAACGTGTGAGATTTGTAAGACGTATTTCTGTGCACATGTTCTGTTAAAGATAATACTACTTTCTTCTTCACAAAATAATTTTCTACAAAATCTTACGTCTCGTATTAGAGATGAATTATGTCTGCGGGTCCGACCCCATCGAAAATATCATTTTTGCGTCCTCTAATGTGTTCAACACTTTTACAATTCGTGACTACGTACCTTCAATTAGTGCCCATCAACCAAGTATTACAAAAGGTTTTAGAAACCTACAATAGCGTATCGATGCATCGAAACCCTCAAGCTATTCTTGCCAACTATGATGTTATAGAAAATAATTTGGACCAAAGGAAGCACAACATGAACAAAGACCATATTATATCTAGTTGGCAATAAGAAAATTAAACTCAACAATTACTTAGGCTACGTTTATTTTGTGAAAAAAGAACAATTTAAAAAATATTTTCTTGAAAATGATCGCTTATACACCTTGAAATAGTCAATCAATTTTTCATTATCAATAACAACTTAGTATTAAGAGCTCTTAACATTCCATAAAGCATTACTAGCAAAGCCAATTTAGGGTTGCGGTTGCTATGCATGCAAATTAGCCAGAGGATAGCGCCACGTGGTGAGGAAGGTTCTGTGTCGCCAAAACGTCATGCGTGTCGTCATCTGCAAAGTCCTATGGGCAACTGTGCCGAACGTCATGCATATCGTCATCTGCAAAGGTTCTAGGAACGATGGTGTCGATCCGGGTCCCTCCTCCAGAGGGAAGCAGCAACAATAAAGAATATGAGAAGAGAAGTCTTGATCTGAATTTGCCGCTCCGGAGTCTTAACCGTCTCAACATGTGAAAACGCACTTTTCCGTCTCGAACAGGGACACTTGCCTGCCCAGGAATTGAAAATAACTTAAAGACAAGCCGACGGTGGTTGGCTTAGCGGGTAGTTAGGATCGGACACTTTGTGCCGATCATATGTTTAGGTTCGATTCTCGCCCGCTTGCCGTCTCCCCATTAATAAGCGAAATTCAAGGGCATGCCCGCCCTTGTCTTGGAATGTGAGTAACCTCACTTCCGCCTAAAACGTTTTTGTTACAAGGAAAAAAAAAAGAGAGAAATAACTCGAAAGATAATCATGACTCATGAATTACGATGCATGCAAAAAGATGATGAATTGGGCAGAAGGACATCGGAAATGTCTAAAGTAGTATAAGACGCCACCGGCACCTAATTTTTGACTTTCCATTTACGACCCTAACAAAAATATTTTAATTTTTACGTCCTCTTCATCATATTTAATTATTGCAACATTAATTGGACGGGCGGTTGATGGTTCCGAACTCAATTATCAAATTCGGCCCAAGTCCATTGCACATTATGGCAGCCGAAAATGATAGGAAGTTCTAAACTTGAGCATATGTAATTACGGCTGGAATTGAAAGTTTTAAGCCGAACTGAGCACATTAGACGTTCAAGAGTCCTTGACGTAGCCGAAATCTAGCCATTTATTAGAGAATCGGACCTACTTATTCAATACAAGTACGCATTCTGTCGTGTAATTCATGGGAGGCAGACATAGAGAGGCCGTTGATTGAGGAAAGCGACATGAATTTCTTCCTTTTTTTTTCTTGGGGTCTCGTGCTTCACGTTCAGCTAATTTTGCTTGGTGGGTTTGATGCCACGTAAGCCTCAACAATTCCAACTTGGTTCCGATGGCATCAAACACGCCCAAAGCAGCATCTCCCTGGGTTCCAGCAAAGTCAGCAAGGTCTTAACTATTGAGCTACTAGCTATTGGGAAAAGTGTTCAAAAAATCCTAAATCTCGTAAACTTTTCAATTATGTCAATTTCTAAACATTTTGCATTAGTTCCAATCCAGTGATAAGCTTTTCAATTATGCTAATTTAGTCCTAATTTTTTTTTTTGTATTTGTACCAATTCAGTCCTAGACCTTTCAACTGCATCAATTTAGTCCTAAATTTTTGCATTTGCATCAATTGAGTCCATCTAATCAATTTTAACTGAAAAGCGTTGCTGTGGATGCAATTCTGGGTTCAAACTTATGGGCCTAAACTGATCGAGTCTCTCGGGGTTCCTCACTTTCGAAATAAGAGTTATGTGAGTTTTGTTCAATTCTGGGTTCAAACATCTTGTGTCAAAAAATCCCTTCATTTCCTTGAAGACCCTCGCCTTGATGTGCTTCCAGTTCTGCTGATAGAATAGTCCGTTTAGTCCGTCTGGTCCAGGCGCCTTCTCAGCTCCCATTTCAAAGACAGCTCTTTGAACTTCTTCCAAGGTTACCTCACATGCCAGTACTGCATTCATATCATCTGAGACGATTTTGGGGCATTGTACAAGCACTGGATCGAAGTTCCGATAACCTCGTGAGCTGTATAAGTCAATGAAGAAGCCCGTAGTCATTTCCTTCAAGAGAGATGGGTTTCTTGTCCAGGTATCTTGCTCTATCCCTTTTAGCATCGAAATTTTGTTCCTTTGCCTCCTCTGAATAGTAGTCGCGTTGAAGAACCTAGTGTTCTTATCTCTCCATTTCAGCCAATTCACTTTGGACCTTAGCCCCCAGTATATTTCTTCCCTTTTTCATAAGTTTTCGATTTGGGTTGAAATTTCTCTCTGGGTACTTTTGCTTGCAGGTAGGTTCTAACTATTTGTGAGTCTCTGGAGCTCAAGTTGAAGCTGTTGGATCTGGTTTTTTGCTATTTGGGAACTCCTTTCTACTCCATTTTTCCAATGCTGCCGAGACGGTTTTTAGAGTCTCCACTAGATCATCCCCTGTGTATTCAGATTCCTCCCATACATCTTTAATAATGCGGCCGCAATGTTTTCTTTGCAGCCAAAATGATTCAAACTTAAAGGATTTCTTCCTTTTGACTTTCACATTGGGAAAGGATAGCAGAATAGGGCTGTGATCCGATCCAATAGCAGGTAGTGCAAAAACCTCTGCCGATGGGAAAGCAAGCCTCTAGGATAAATTACAAACAGCCCTATCTAGTCTCTTTCTTACCAAGTCTTCTCCTTCTCTATTGTTAGACCATGTGAAAGCACGTAGGCTTAGGGGTGTGCGTTGTTAATTCTGCCGTTTGACGGGTGGCTTTGTGTGGTCACTCTTGAAGGTGAGGGAGAGAGGTCTTGTGGCGTTTGTCAAAATGCTCTTCTGGAGATTTGAAGTCAAGGTGGAGATTTATTATATTCTGACTTCCAAATTTGTGATAAGGTTATTTTGGTCCATTCACTTTGTTTTAGGTTTCTTAGATGGGGGCTATAAAAAAATATATCTTGGATATCTCATGGGGATGCTTACTTTAGCTTCTGCCCCGAAACCCTTTGTTTTCACTTTCTTCTTGTCAGATCTTTAGATCTTTGATTGTACGCTTGTACTCGTTATTGAAAATAGTGAAACCCCTCTCTCTCCCCGTGATTTTTCCCGTTTTGGATTTTCCACATATATCGTGCCTCGTGTTTTATTTTGCTTTCATCATTGCTATTACGCGCTTGAATTTGCGCATCTCTTGGCATTTTTCCGCAACAGTACCGATTAATCACAACTTCGGTTGAATTGAACGTGCAAGATTTATAAGACGTATTTCTGTACACATGTTCTGTTAAAGATAATATTACCTTCTTCTTCACGGAACAATGTTCTACAAAATCTTACTTCTCGTGTTAGAGATGAATTACATCTTCGCATCCGATCCTGTCGCAAATATCATTTTTGCATTCTCTAATGTGTTCAACACTTTCACAATTCGTGATTGCCTTCAATTAGTGTCCATCAACCAAGTATTACAAAAGGTTTTAGACATCTAGAGTAGTGAATCGATACATCAACCGCTCAAGCTATTCTTGCAATTATGCTGTTATAGAAAATAATTTGGACCAAAGGAAGCACAGCAAAGATCATGTTATATCCAGTTGGCGATAAGAAAATTAAACTCAACGATTACTTAGGCTATGTTTTATTGGTAAATGCTTTCCTGACAGTACTATTAGGACGATACAATCTCAACTGTAAATTCACATACTATTATCGCGTATTTTGTTTAAAGCACCCATTGATTGTGAGATCGTGTGGTCAGAAATAACTGACAGTACTGTCAAACTGTCAGGCTAGCAGTTTTCATATTTATTTAGAGAAAAATAAATTATTTTGAAAAATATTTCCTTGAAAATGATCGCTTGTACCACTTGAAACAGTCAATTCATAAAAATATTTTCATTATCAATAACAATTCACATTTAAACAATTAAAATATATTTTGTTCATGTATTTTGTAACCAATACATATGATTTTTTTTTTAGAAAATTACTTTTCAAATCATTTATTTTTCACAAAATAAACAGAGCTTTGGATGTGTAAAATGACTGAAAAATAAGATGCCTATGTAATAGAATTGAAGTTAACTTAGTATAAGGAGTTCTAAAAATAAGCCCCTCTTAATTTTCCATGAAGCAATGCTAGCAAAGTCAATTTGCGGTTGCTACACATGCAAATTAGCCAGAGCCGATAGCGCACTTGGCGGGGAAGGTTCCGTGTTGCCAAACGTCATGCTTGTCGTCATCTGCGAGATTCTATGGACAACACTGCCGAACGTCATGGATATTGTCATCTGCAAAGGTTCTATGTCTGGCATCGCCGAGCTTCTCCGGAGGGAAGCACAACAAAGAACGAGAAGAAGAGTCCTGATTTCTGAATTTGCTCCACCATGTGAAAACGCATTCTGGTCTAGTAACAGGAACACTTGCATGCCCAGGAATTGAAAATAACTCGAGACAAGCTGACGGTAGTTGGCTTAGCCGGTAAGGATCCGACACTTTTTGTACCGATCATATGTTTAGGTTCGATTCTCGCCGCTTGCGATCTCCCGTTAATAAGCGAAATGCAAGGGCATGCTCTTATCTTGGAAGGTGAGTAATCTCACTTCTGCCTAAAACGTTCTGTCATAAGGAAAAAAGAAACAATTCGATAGATAACTATAACTTATGAGTTAAAAGGGCATGCAAGAGACGACGAATAGGCCAGAAGGAAGCTTGTTGACACCAGAAATGTCAAAAAGTGGTGCACGACGCTGTTGACAGATGGATTCCTTTTAAAAAGCAATTCTCTCATGCTATTTTACATTCCACGCTTAATTAATGGATCGTCCGTGACCGGCTCTCCTCGCGAGGCAGATTTCGACACTCGAGTCGAATCACGTAAATATCTCATGTTCATTAATATTCCTCGCTGTATTTCTCTGTTGATTTGTTTCATACTTGATTTAATTACGCTCGGACCAATAACTAATTCGTGAAGAGCAATTTCAGAGAGCGTCCTCACTTCTTCAGATTTCACCTTCATAAATTTGTGCATGAATTTCCTATTGACCAGAAAGTGTTTTTTGTTAATTAAATTATTTTTCACAAACTAAACAGACAAAAGCCCGGAAAACTAATTTCCCTAAAAGGAAAAAATAATTGTACTCGGACAAACGCACCGTCTCTCTGGTTCTCCTAAGAATAGTGGCACGCTTGAGAGTCAGGCTCAATTTCGTACATACAAGTCATTTCATAATTATGACAACCCACGTAAACGAAGACCAAGACTAAACAAATTATTCGTCTCCTTCAAAATTCCCACCGTGGGTGCAATGGTCTCATGGAGAGGACGTCGAGAAAAGCAGCAGAAATTTCGCCTCTTTTCTTGGGGTCTCGGGCTTCACGTTCGGCTAATTTTGCTTGGTTGGTTTGATGCCACGAAGCTCTCACCAAATCCCAACTCGATTCCAATGCATCAAGCACGCCCAAACCAGCAAAATTAGCATCTCCCTGAGTCCGGCAAGGTCTTTTAACCATTGAGCTACTACGGCGACTTCCTAGTTCTCGGTCGACACATGAGCGTTAGAATATGCATGTTTAGAGTAGATTACTCTACCTAAAATAGTCTATCTAATAGGTTAGCGTTTAGGTCAATTAGGGCAGGGCTGCACCGCCCCCAACCTAGGGAGTTGTTATGTCCAGTATGTCCCCCCTTATTCTCGACATGTTATGGTGCCGCATCTACTCTCAAAAAGTCTGTTTTTTTTTTTTTTTTTTGCTAGTTACTGTAAAGATATCAGATAGAAAGATTAAAGGCCCTAGAGCTAAACTCTAACATCAAAGACCGTATTCTTCCTTACAACCTATTCTCGGCATCTAAGATGAATTGACAACAAGTATGTTTCCTGATGCTTGATAGCACAGGAAAAAGACAACACATTATGATGAATTGCCCTCAGCCTTTGTTATTTTTCTTTGCGCGAACCCAATCTCTTGAGCAGCAGCATAGTCGTCAACCTATTCGCTACGCCCCCGAGTCCCTTTCCTGCTTGGCTTTGACTCTCTTATTGTGATTGATTGAATATCTCCCCTCCCATCTTAATCAAGAAAAAACCTTTTTCGTTTGTTAATATTGGTGTTTCCTTCTATTCGAATTTTTTTTCTTTTGGAAGTTATTGAATTGACGCATATGAATAGGGTGAGGATGAGGCCCTTAGAAATGGGGGAAAGAAAAGGGAGTGGGGATAAGGTCCATTTTTTTTTTCACTTCGAATCGAATTCGAAACCGGCGTGGCGCTGCTGGATGCTTATGATCAATAGAATAGGAAGAGGAGCCAAAAATCAAATACCACCAAAAGTAACGACTACCAAGATAAGCATAGTGATTCGATCTTTTGATCACCCATTTTTTGGAAAACCATTTTTTGGGGCTCTCGCCTTACACACGGAAAATTGGATTGCCTGAATCACGAGTATTATATATTGTGTTACGATCACCTCATATGGATAAAAAGTCCCGAGAACAATTTGAAATGGAAATCAAGAAATTCTTTATGGTCATAAAAACAGAAAGGCATGAATTGCGCAAGAAGTTCTTTCGGTTAAAACGTCGTGCGACTCGGAGAACATAAGACTTCTTGGTCAAGCTCAATTGTCGACAGGATGCTCCTCCCCACCATGCATGGCCTTACCTTAAAGAAGAAAGAGGGGGGGTACGAAGCGTGGAAAAGACTGCCAGAAGTGTATGATAAACAGGGAAATGCAATTCAAGAATGACAATTTGAAAAAGCCCCACTGAACCAACTTCCAAGGCCTAAAATGTGTAAGACAACTATTATTTTGTCATAGTTTATTTTGGGTCAAAATTAATTTCGAAAATCACAAAAAAAAAAAATTGTCATCCATGCCATGTCATCATGCATTACATGTCACATTTGACATGTCATTTAAAATTGCATGTTTGGTTTAATTAATTTATTATGTAGATTGCATGTTAGAATTAATTTTACTAAATTGCATGTGATTAGGATAGTGATGTAGTTTAGTTTAATTTAATGCATTCTTAGGATAGCTTGCATTTAGATTAGAATTTATGCATTGCAAATAGATTGGATTAGTGAAAACCCAGTTCACGTGGACGTGCTTAACAGCGATGATGTCCAAAATGAAGAAATAGGTCGGCCTTGTCCCGCACACTCCATGTCGCTTGCTGGCGTTGCTCGGTCGATGTCGTTCGTCGTCGCTCGCACTCAGTAAGCTGGATTTCTCTCTTTGTGCCGCTCCATTGGAGGGGAAATTAGGGCTCGTAAGGGAAAATTTAGGGCTCGTAGGAGAAAAATTGGGGCTGGGAGGGTAAAATTGGGGATGTTCTTCGCTTTGTTGAGACAAATTTGAGCCACTGCTGAAGTTTCCGTCCTCCATTTGCAAGTTTGAGCTGTTAATTTTGAGGACAAACCGAAATAAGATGTGAATTTGGATCCGATGGCCGGTTAGGATTTGAAATTGAGGGTTCTCTTCCAATTTGGTGATTTTAGGATTCTTATTTGAGGCAAATACATTCAACGATGTCGTTTATGCTTTAGATGCTGATTGGATCATTCAGCGAGCTACGTCAACTTAATATATTAATAAATAAAAAAAAGTGACGTCGAAAAGATTGTTTTTCACAAAACCTATTTTCTGGGCGAACCGTCCCGAGTCAACCAGGTTTTCAACAGGGTTTTCAAATCAAGATGGATTTATGGTCATCTCACATATATATATATATTTGGGTCGAGAGAGTAAACTTAGACTTTTTGACACGGAGTCTCGATCAAGAAAACGAAAGACTTAGCGGGGTCAACGTACGTGACATACGTGAAGATTGACTTGCAAAATCTTGGGGACGAAATTAAGACAATGAGCACGAAAATTCACACAAACCCGTTTTGTAACACATGAAAATTGGCACCACCCTTGGCCCGCCTCGTCCCATAGGGCTTAAGACGGATTCGGGGTTTGGCCTAACGTGTGACCAAATCCGTTGAGTCGTTCACTAAAGTATGATTACTAATTTAAAAACTTGAAACTGATTGGATAGTTTTGGAACCCTAAGTAATATAAATTGATCGGAACCAGACATAGTTCTTCGAACCCTAATTTCATATTTTGGTTTGGGACGACAACATGTTAAGGTTATAAGATGGTTTGACGGTTCTATGGAAGTGCGATTGATTTTCACGTTTAGAGAACAAATGGGGGAGATTATTCCAAAGTTGTCCCAACGAGAATAGTAAAGTTTCGAGTGAGGATTGTTGGGTTATATCTCGAGTTTGAATTGTTCCGGATATTGATCGGTTTGTGAAATCGATTTACTAAAAGAAAAGTAAATCTTGAAGTATAAACAAGATTGTCCAAGTTGTGCTCGTGAATATGAGGGACTCCTATATCCAAAAAGAGCTAAAATATATTATTGATATTTCTTTTAGCTTGTGGGGCCATGAAGTAATTAAAGAAGAAAAAAAAAGGAGAGGGTTTTGCTTCCTTTTTTTGTACGCCTGCTGCAGTGGGTGGAAAAGCAAGGGTCCCACTAAAGCGTCCGGATCCCCTGCCAATCTTCCCCCTGTCAAGGTGTGCCCGGGTCAATCGTGGCCGTCCGTTGAACAGTGCATGAACAGTGCAGCCGCAATTTGATGTGATCGTGACCGTCCGTGATTGAACAGACGGCCACGATTGACCCGGGCATACCTTGACAGGGGGAAAGCTTGGCAGGGGATCCGGATCCTCCACTAAAAGCTAGGTTTGTTGACTAGCTTAAAAGGCCATGTAACAAAAAGAGACGCGGATTTTTGTTGGATGTGCCGCACGCATAGAGGACGAAAAATAGGGTTCTCTTCCTTATTCGAGGGCGTGGATTTTCCTCAGCAAAAGTGACCGCACGAAGGCGGCTCTGGCAGAAGGCGGCCATACGAATAGAAGGCACAACGAGCCGCACGAAAAGGAAGTCGCACGAAGACGAAGAAAAGAACGTCGCGGGGTTCTTTGTTCATCCGTTTTCGAGAGCAAACAAGACAAGTATCGTTTCTCTCTGTGAGTTTTTTTGAACGAGAGTTCTGTGAGAGATTGTGAGATTGCTTGTGAGTTTGCGTTGGGCTTAATCTAGGTGCGAGAAACACTCGAGTGCATGGGCGATTATAAATTCGACTCACCGATTATAGTGGATTATCTTGCTGGCTCTCCCCGTGAACGTAGGTATCGATCTCGGACCGAACCACGTAAATATCTGGTATCCTTTATCGTTCCTCATAATTTCTCTGGTGATTTCGTCTCGACATATTTGCAAGATCCGTTGGCGTTTCCGCATTATCGTTGCTATAATCTCAACAAGGATGTTAATCAATTCCCAAAGAGTTTAAGGATTCTTGTAATGGGTTTTCATCTTCATTGACGGCCTCGATCTGTTGCGCATATCCGACCGACGGCCAACTACTCATCATAGCCCATTCCATAAATCTCCATCTACTACTTCTAAGTGAGAATCGCATCCGACATATTCTTCTCTTTTAAAAAACTCACAGGCACATCAACTTCCCTCCATCCTCACCAGGCTTCTCGAAAATTTCCGAACGGGCGGAGGACTCGCCTTGCCGAGCTCCGCCGAGCGCATGCAAACGCGACGAGAGCAGCAAAGACGTGCCCGGAATGTGATATCAATTCTAGAGTTGCTGCTGATGACGAAAGAAACGTGGTCAAAGATGAAGAAGACTGGATCGTAATTTTACAACAATCCCACTTTAGATTCTAATTATATTCTAATACAGTTAGAATTCTTTGGATTTATATCCTAAGGATTTGGTTTAAAAAATCGATATACGTCCTCCAATCGAAATGGGTCTTGGACACGGATTTCAAACTCTCGAGACATCATTTAGTAAAAAATCTAATACACCCACCCTTTTACTTGACTGACAAGGCACTAGTCAATCATATCGCGAAAACCCGATTTAAGTTTTCCAAAGTCTCGAGAAACATGTGAACTAAAATAGCTGATTCAAGCTCCCGAGGATTCGCACCGTAAGCAGAAATCGAAACAACCTTCTACATCACACATACCAAACGTCCAAACAACTATAGCGACTCGTGTAGAACATGAATACAAGTCCAAAAATCAAACCGCTTTGCCAACATCAGATAATCTGTTCAAGCGGCAGAAAGTTATACCTGAACCAACATGCCCTCTCTACTGTAATTACCCCGAAACGATCGAGCATATGTTCCTGTTATGCGATTGGACTCGGGAGGTCTGGAAAAATCCAATCTTGAATATCAGAATTTCGGACCAGGGACTAGGTCGCGTGGACGAGTGGCTCTTACAATGAGGAAACCCCAGAGGAAGCTCACCTTAGGTGGAGTTGCTAGCAGGGTCTTCTGGAATGTATGGAAGGCGCGTAACCACTTCATTTTCCGGCACAAGAAACCTGAACTACAGAGTGTAGTGGAGATGGCTTTGGCTGTACAGAAGAATTTTGAGAAGTGGAATTCCAGAACTAACATACGTAAACAGCAGATCAAACCCTCACCTGAGTTTTGGAAACCGTCCAGCAAAGGAGGGCTAAAAATTAATGTCGATGGGTCATTCGTAGACGGTGAAACCACATGAAGTATCGCCGGGACAATGCGGGGAGCGTCGTCGCTAGTTTTGCGAAAGAGATCCGAGCGAATTCGACTGAGCAGACTGAAACCCTCGCATGCCACGGAGCACTCCGTTTCTTCAAGGATCAATTTACACTATCCCTCTCGTTGGAGTCAGACTGCTTTAGGATGATCTGCGCACTTACAGATCATGATCTGTGCTCGTGGGAACAGCAGCTCCACTTATCACAGAGTGCCTTAGATCAATGTGCTAATATCAACATCTCTGAGTGGCCTATTGCGGAAGAGAAGAGAGCCAAGTGGTTGGTTGGGTTGCCAAAGCCCACAGACGAAAAGCTTTACCTTGTAATTGGACTACTGATCCCCCCTCATGTTTTATAGGACCTCTTATGTTCGGAAGCCCATGTTGGCTGTGACTCTGAAATCACTTGAAGCAATAAAAGCAACATATAATTTGACCCCAAAAAAAAAAAAAAAGATACGCACCCTCAATGCTGAGGGGAACTAATTTGCACGATTCGGAGTGCTGTCAATGGGCCCGGCCCAGCCCGAGCAGGCCCGAAGGTGAACAGTATTGAGTTCGGGCTGGGCCGAATTATTTTTTATGTTCGTTTTTTTTTTCATTTTTTTGAAATTAAAATTAATTGACAAATCTACCAAATGAAAGAATATAAAAAGAAAAAAAATTAAATTAAATTAAAGGAAAAATATGGATGTTAAAAAACACTCGCTCGACCTGGCCCGAAAAGGCCCGAAAATCAACTGAATTTTTGGGCCGGGCCGGCCCCCCTGGCCCGGGCCTTTTTGACACCCCTACTCATAATATCAACTTATGAGTTTGTAAATTGGGCTATCAAATCATGTAACGCTTTATTCATGCAATCAATTTTTATGATTATTAATCAGTGTAATCAAGTTCTGAAACTTTACTCCATTTTAATATAGTCCTCCAATGATCAGTGTTGAAAGTTAGAAAATTTGAGATTCGAGTTTCACAATCGTAGCAAGTCTCATTTCTTGACCAAAAAATTAGCGAGTGTCCTTAGCATCTCATTCGCCTTTTTAAATTAGGAGCATTGCATTACATTAGATTCCAATTTATTTTTATTTATTTTTCAGATGCGTTGTTTGGGGACAGTGAATTTAAAGACCTCAAGTCCGATTAAGGAAATTTCAACCTACGAAGCGAGTTGGCCATTTAGATCACGATACTTGGCACCACGCCATTGAGTTATTCGGGCTAACAGCTCTTAAGGATGATGCCACTTGGCGCGAGGAGGTTGGCGGCAAAAAGGAAAAGGACAGTAATCCCTCTTTTATTAGGTTAAGGTTATTGAGAAAATATTAGGTATGGGGGCACTATATCTATGGATCCGGATCCCCTGCCTTACTTTTTGTAAGGTAGGGGATCCCCACCCTCCATTCCCCCTTTTTATAGGGGGGAAATATTTATGGAGGGTGGGGATGGGGGTATGGCAGGTGCGTTTAAGGCAGCTGATCCATACCCACTATATCAGCAACACACCTAACTCCATTCATCTTACGACACGTGGCGCTCGCGGCCTCGTTCAAATACATGGAAAAATATTGTTGGTATTTAAAATTGATCGGTGATTGTTTTCAAATAATAAATTGGTAAATTATCAATAAATTATTCGGAATCATCAATTTCCTTTGATAGTTTGCAAATTCCTAATATTTTGTATTAACTTACCATCTTCTATAGCATAACCTACGCTTTCGATTTATTAAATCTTACCTCAAATTACCGACCTATATTAGTGTGCCTGGCCAATTCTTTTTTTAATTAAGTTACTGGCTAATTTTGCATTACCAACATTTAGTTATTTTCTAGAGCCTGTGCATCCGTCAGGTCTTCTTGAGCCATCATCAGAGGAAGCTTACACAACAACCAACCCAAATCTGCCTTGAAATTTAGAGCATGGTGTGTACTTTTCTTTTCTTTTTCCGATCTGTGAAAAACAAGATCAACCCGACCACCCACCCATGAGTAACTCAGTTGGTTAGAGCGCACTTGAGATTGTGTGGTTAGGCGCACTAGTCTCAGGTTCGATTCCTCAGATGAGCACTTGTGATTTAAGTGAGGGACTATGACGGTGGGTTGCTGTGCTAGTCTCCCCCGAGGAATAATTGATGTGCGCGCAAGCTGGCCCGAACACCTTGGTTATCAAAAAAAAAAAAAAAATCAACCCGACCCAAATCTAAAAAATTCCGGGTAGAGTTGAGTCAACACTATTTAGCTCAATTTGACTTGACATGTGAAATTTCTTTCTATAATTTTGTGCCGGAATCATAGTCAAAATTACACAATGTCCAATCTAGCTAGCCAAGATATGTACAATAGACCGAAGAAATATGAGACATGTGATTCCCTATATCACATTGGTGAATAAAAATAGGTTGAATATTTTTTAAGACGTACTAAGACTCATCTGCTAAACTTGCTTTTTTTTTTTGTCCAAACTAAACTTGCTTGTTAAGTAATATGGTAGACTTCTGTCTGTTTCTTGAATAATTGGTAGAAGGACAGCAGGAGTGTCAATATTTGTGTACGACGCTCACTTTAGTGTCAATAATTTTGTCCGGATTACTTCAATGCCAATATTTATGTGCGACGATCACTTTAATGCCAATTCCAGCCAAAAATAATTAGTTAAGTGCCAATTCCGGCCAAACAATGTACGTGGTATATTTTATTAATTTTTTAATATTACGTGTCAATTTTTTTTTAAAAAAAAATAAGCCACGTGGATTCCACATGGACATTTAAATTATTAAAATAGTTAATTTTTCATAAAAAAAATAAAATTAAATTAGAAAATATCCTAAATATTAAAAAAAGGAAAAAAATAAAAGAAAAAGGAATCCTCAACAGTCTTCTTCTTCGTGGATCTGGGCACCGCCGCCCCCGTCGCTGGTTGGTCGACGTTCGAAAACTCGACGCTTTGAGACCCATGAACTCCAGATCCGAGGTCTATGCCACTTCGACTCCCTCTAGCTCACATCGCACCTCCAAAGCCCTTCCGTCGTCGTCTCAAAGCTTCGTCCGTCGTCGTTCGAGCTCGTCGGATCCAGCCACCCCCGATGCCCAGCTCGACGAGCGGTGGCTGGGTGATTCCGGCCTCGCCCAGCCACGGCGAGGTCGGCCTGGCCGTGGGGCCGCAAGGCCTCGGCCAGCCACGACCGGGCCTCGCCGACCCCCGGCGGGGGCTCGCGGGGGTCGCCGGGGATCGGCAACCCCGCCGAGTACTCCCCCACCCATCGCTGATTGGTGAAATGATTTTTTGTGCTTTCTCGTTTCAAATCTGGCTCAGTTTAGTGGGTTCAAGCAGCTGGCGAAACAAATAGGTACAGTGCAGAGGCGTTTAAAGCTAGCAGATTGAGCGCCATTTTCGATTTTTCTTTTTCCTGCTCCAAGTTGATGTGGTTGTTGTTATTCTGATCTGTGTATGATTCCAGTTACTGTCGACATTGACGAGATCGGCCGGTTCAACGAGGTTCGCAGGGGCGACGCGCTGGCGATTCGGAGCTTGAGGAGAGCAGAAACCTCGCGTCGTCCATCGGAAATTCGCCGATCCAGTCCTCCCAGCATCGTCTTCGTTCTCCTCCGGTTCCGTTCTTGGCTTCATCATCGTCATCATCATTATTATCTCTTTCCATGTTTATACATTAAATCTCGCCGTGATTCTCCATATGTTTTTAAATTTTCTTAAATTTTCAATTTTTTGGTTTATTTTTACTTTTTAATTATTAAGTGGATTTTTTTTATTATTTTGAATTTTTATTTGCTGACTAGGATGCTTCGGCGAGCCACGTAGGCGCCACATATGTTTTCCGACAAGCCATGTCAGACTTGGCACTGAAATGATCATTTTAAAAAAAAATTGGCACTGAAGTGATCCGAAAAAAAATATTAGCATTAAAGTGAGCGCCGTACACAAATATTGGCACTTCTGCTGTCCTTCTGCCTTGAATAATCATATTATCTTGATAATTACTTTGATTGTCAAATTAGTTAGTAAACTAATTTGTTAGACAAATCTTAGCTCTTTAGCATTGGAGAAGTAATTGATAGATTGGGTTTGGTTGTGGTAGGACAAACAAATTGATAAAGCAACAAGCAAGTTAAGGAAGAACAAGAACAAGACGGCATCAATTTGATGAAAATTTCCTATCTTTTGTAACTAGAGGACTACATTGGACTAATATGGACTTAATTCAACAAATTAAGATTTACATGCCTGGATTATACAATTCAAATAAGTTTTTTTTTTGTAAAGTAAGAAATATATTAACTTTTGATGGAGCAACTTAGTGATAGCTGAACAAAAAAATCTCGTACCTATTACAACACATGGATGTGTCATAGCAAGTGCAAAGATGTTACAACTAATCAAATCATAAGTTTTTTTTATAACTGATAAGATTAAGAAAGATTAAATCCGATTTGAATGGGGTTGAAATTCATCAATAAAGAAAGTTTAAAAATTCAAATTCGTTGAAATTCACCTTAAGGCTCCGTTTGTTTCACGAAAAATATTTTTCCAGAAAATGTTTTCCCTAATTTCCAACGTTTGGGGGCGGAAAATAAATGGTCAACGGAAAATGTTATCCGATCAACAAAAAAACCCTCCTAAAATTGAGGAAAATGATTTCCATTTTTAAAAAGTGGAGATCATTTTCCCCTCGGCTGTCCTCCTTCCGATTGAAATCCCTCCCATCGTCTCTCTCTCCCTCTATCCCCTTCCATCTCTATCTCTATCTCTATCTATCTCTCTCTCTCTCTCTCTCTCTCTCTCTCTCTCTCTCTCTCCAGCCGTCTGCACCATCTCTCTCCCCACAGCATCCGCATCCGCTGCCCCATATCGCTCGACCTCATGAAGGACCCGGTCACGCTGCCGACCGGGATCACGTACGACCGCAGCAGCATCGAGAGATGGATCGAGGCCGGCAACGTGAGCTGCCCCGTCACGAAGCAGCCGCTCGGTGGCGGCGGCGTCGACCTCATCCCGAACCACGCCATAAGGAAGATGATCCAGAACTGGTGCATTGAGAACTGCTCTCCCTCAGGGTGGAGAGGATCCCGACGCCGAGGATCCTCGTCACGCGTTACGAAGTGTCGGAGGCGTGCAAGAGGATAGCTGCCGCCGCTAACCGCGGCGACGCTAGGAGGTGCTACGAGCTGGTGGGGAAGGTCAGGTCTTGGGTCAAGGAGAGTGAGCGGAACAGGCGGTGCGTGACGGAAGGTGGCGCTGGCGATGCACTGTCGGCGGCGCTCGAGTTGCTCGGGAGCGCCTCGACAGAGGGACGAAACGGCGGATTGCTCGAGGAGGTCGTGTCTGCATTGGCGCACGTGAGGCCGGTCAGTGAGGAGGGTCTCGCCAGGCTAGGATCGGCAACGTCCTTACATTGCATCCTAGGATTCTTGAACTGCGACGACCTGTCGTCGAGGCAAAACGTGGTCCTAGTGATGAAGGAAGCCATCTCGTCGAATCGGATCATGCGCAGGGCACTGGTTGAAGGCATTGAAGAGGCATTGGTCAGGATGATCAGAGAGCCAATTAGCCCAACCGGAACGAATGCTTGTCTAGTGGCCATGTTCAACATGATCTCTCTCTCTCCAAACAGCGAAAAGACGAGATCAAAGTTATTGCATCTGGGTCTTGTCCCTCTGCTGATAAACCTTCTTGTGGAGTCACCAGACAAGGGAGGGTGCGAGAGGGTCTTGGGAGTTCTTGACCTCCTCTGCGAGACAAGAGAAGGGAGGAACGAGGCCTTTGGCCATGCCCATCTTGGTCAAGAAGATCATGAGGGTGTCCAACTTGGCGATCGACTTCGCGGTTGCCATCCTGTGGAAGCTGTGCAAGAGCGAAGAGGGTGACGAGAAGAGAGCTCTGATAGAGGCGATCCAAGCAGGTGGGTTTCAGAAGATGTTGGTGCTGTTGCAGGTGGGCATTGGGGAGGGCGTGAAGGAGAACGTGAGGGAGCAATGGTCGTGGAGGGACTTGAGGAGATGGAGGGTGGAGAGAAGGCTGGGGAGGAGGGTCTGGAGGAGGGGGCTGTTGGACGAGTGCGGGGAAGAGGAGAGCGAGGAGAGGAGGGAGGTGAGTTTGGAGCGGAGGGATTGCCACCGCCCGGCGAAGGACCGGACGGTGAGGGACGACAGTAGGAGGAGGGAGAGGAGGGGGTTTATCAGGTCGAGGAGCAATTGGGGGAGTGGCGGCGGAGGACGGCGGAGGAAAATATATATGGCGGAAAATATTTTCCTTACCAAACGGTAGAAAAAATTTTCTATTCGTTTTCAGATTTGAGCCAAACATCGGAAAATAAAACTATTTTCTTAGAAAACCACTTCTTGGAAAGCATTTTTCAGAATTGCTTTATTTTCCGCGAAACAAACGGAACCTAAGTTTCTTTCCTTGTTTCCCTTCCTCGCCGACCTCTCACATACTTCCCTGCCGAACTCTTACTATGTATATAGTATTATTGTATTGTGTATAGTGTATACCTTCAATGGGAAAAAGAAGCCGCAGCCGCAGAGACAGCCGCAGCTGCTGCGGGATCTTGTCCGAACTCCAAGCGCCGTCATCTTCTTTTAAGGTGGTACTTTCACTTCTGCCTAATAGCTTAACATTGCATGTTGATGCCCCCTTCTTCTTCTTCTTCTTCTTCTTCTTCTTCTTGCTGCTTCTTGCTTCTTGCTTTTTAATTCGAGACAAAGTTTGCAGGGAATAACTTGTGTTAGATAAGTAAAAAAGCTAGCAACTTTAGACCGTGGTAATGAAGAACTCAGCTAAAATATACAATTTAGGCGTAGTCTAGTCATTGATCGGATTACATTAGATCGATTGGCCTGATTCAAGCTATGAACGGAATGGTTTTAAAGGGATCTTAACGATAGTAATTTCCCAAACTATTGAGGTGCATCAAAGAAATATGTTTTAGATCTAGCAATTGCGTTCATTGATGAATGATGGCGCTTTTCATGCTCTAGATAAACAGGCTCAGTTTATGGAGGAAACGACAGTTGCCAGCGAGTCTAAGGAAGCCGAACGGAGAATAAGACATGGATTCGGTTGCTTACAGCATTGACGATCTTTCGGAGGAGATACTTGAACACATCCTATCTTTCCTTCCGGCGAAGGATGCTTTCAGAACGCGTCTGCTGTCGAAAAAGTGGCGATACCTCTCTTGTGCTAATCTTGAACTTTTCGAGTCCTCCTTTTCCTGGAGGAAGCAGTTTACCAACTTCGTGGATAGAGTACTCGTTCACCAGGGCTCCTCATGCATAAAAAAGTTGGCCCTCGATTATGAAGATTGGGGTAAAGCATCCCATCCTCATTTATGGGTATCCACTGCTGTAATGCAAAATGTCAAAGATTGCTGTCTCCACCTTAAGTGTACCTGGAGAAATCTCGTCCTCCCTTACTGCTTGTTCAATTGCGCAACACTAACTCGCTTGGACTTGTGGATGCGGCAGGACTTGAAACTACCATGTGAAATTTGGCTTCTGAATCTTAAATTCTCGCGTCTTGTGAACATTGCGTTTGTGGACCAGGGCTCTACCGAGCAGTTGTTTTCTAGCCTGGTGCTTGAGAAGTTGATCATAAATAAGTGTAATTGGGATAATCTCGAGGCACTGACTATTCGCGCTCCCATGCTGAATATCTGAGGCTACACGACAAGGATTTCTATTGTGGGTCTCGTTGTTTTCACCCTTTTTGGTTCTGGCTGTCATGTTTTGATATGTGCAGAAAATCTAGAAAAAATGGTTTTGACAAGTGAATTCTGGAATGATTACCAGGTCGAAAAGTCCAGCTCACTACTGGAGGCGGACATCAATTTCCCCCGCTGCTGTCCGAGAAGGACTGAGCAAGCTGCCTACCGTCTACATAAGCTGCTCGTAGCAACATGTTCCGTCAAAACATTGAAACTGTCGAGCACAGTCATCGGGGTAGGTCTACCTCGCCTCAATATCAGTTCCATATGCACTTGGTCTTTGTTATTTTGTCTCTCGCCCGCTTCCTCGAGATTATTTTATTTTTACTAGAAAGCATGTCTGTTTTTGCCTTCTTTGCAGGCTCTAAGTAGGGCGGCCGAGCTCCGCTGGCATCTGCCTGTCTTTCCTAATATAAAGTTAGTGGACTTCGGGCGTCTACACTTGAAACAACAAGCCATTGTTAAGTTGTTGCATAGTTCCCCAAATCTCGAAACGCTTGTATTTACTCAGGTAAAAAAAAGAACCATCCTTTGTTGTTGCCTTCTGCGGTCGAAAAGCATGGTGCCTAAACTGTGCTCCTCTCGTTTCGATAATCAGGGCATCGAAGTATATCCCAGTGATAGCAGAGATGGTACGATGTTGGATCCCGCACCCTGCTGTCTCGGCTCGCACCTTAGGCGGATAGAATTAGGTAATGCACTCATGCACAAGGAGGAGATTCGCGTGCTGGAAGTGTTGCTGAAGCATGCTGTGGTCTTGGAAAAACTCGTGATATTAATGCTCTCAAAGAATTTCAGAAATGGCATGTTGGGAGCCAAGGAGAGGCTCCGCAAAAAGTTACAAAAGATCCGTTCTGGATCCAATAGTTTAGAAATAGAGTTAAAGATTCACTTAAAGTCCACAGGTCGGGTTGAGTTGTCATGATACTCGATCTGAAACACCATAGAACGAAACGCTATAGACAATGTCTCAAAGAGTTCGGGTCGTGTTTGGTGTTTCCATTCTTGAACATGCCCGAAAATTCGGAAAGGCCGAGTTTGTGTTTGGGTACGTTGTTCGGTTTGGGCACTCTTACAGGGTCACTTGTATAAATTTTGTAAGTTGCTGCCTTGAAAGTGCACATTATTTTGTTGTTTCTGGAAGTTGAGGCTGCGTATAGTAATGTTTCTGTTCCTGAGAGCATTTTTTGAATAGAAACATTTTTTTGTGTTTCTGTTCCCGGCTACGATTTTTGAGAACAAAAATACGTTTGATAAGTAAAAAAAAAACACTTTTTCCAGTCGGCGGCGGCAGCAACGGCCGGCGGCGTCGGCAACCGGCGGCTGCCGGCGGTCAGCGGATGGTGGCCGTGTCAGCGGCGATGGATGGTGGTTCCAAAAGTGTTCCAAAACTCAGAAGCAAGTTTTTTTTTCTTCAAAAGTGTTCTCGGAACACTTTTGGAACAGAAACGCTTTCCCTGGCTACGATCCATACAGGCCCTGAATCTCCCTCGCTCTCTTTCGAGAACTCGAGAAAATATTGCTCCACGCTGGATTAGTGGAAAACCATTCAGCGGTGGACACGTGGCATATCGGGCCCCACCGGGTCAGAGTTTTCAAAAACACGGACGACGAACCCCGTTCTCTCTCTCTCTTCGTTACCTCTCCCACTCCCAAAGTTCACGACTGTCTCTCTCTCTCCAACTTCACGACTGGCCAACCTCTCTCCAGATCTTCGGTCGACGACAACACCAGTCCCTCGACCAAACCACGAGCGCCTCCTCCGTCGTCCCGGAGCCCCCCTCTACTATCACCTCGTCTCTCTCCAAGTTCTATCTCCCTTCCTCGATTGTGCCCGCGATTCCGAAGTGAAAACTTCGCTTAGCCGAATGATCCGTTAGGGTTCTTCTTCGTCTGCGTCGAACGAGTTCAGGTTAGGGGAAGCCGTCGCCGCCGCCTCCTCGTGTTAGGCTTTTCGTCCTCTGGCCCGACGACCTTCAGAATAGTTTTTTTTTTTCTTGTTTCACTGATTTGAGACTGTTTGGAAAAAGTTTCAATGGGCGGCGTTCAGTTGATGAAGTTTGGTTATGGAACCATGTGTGCGTAATTAGCATCTGAGTAGCTACTTTTTTACGGGATTGGGATTTTTGTTTGCTGGTGGTTCATTTGCTTTTGTTGTTGCTGCATTTGGTCACCGTATGTTGTATATTTTCTGGAATGCGTAGTGCGCTGCTTTTGATTTCTTATGCTGGAATGTTGTTCATATTTAGTCAGAAATTGATTCGACAGCTTAGTGTTTCACGTCTTTTTTTTTTTTAGAACAAGATAGGCACAAGTTTAAGCACAAATCTAGCGTCAGAGCTTTTTTGTCTTTTCTTTCTTTCTCATGCTGCGTGTGTTTTCTCATGATTGTGTTCTAAAAGTGTTTGCTTTGTATTTGATTAGGGGGCAACTTCAGAATTATCTCTATTAAAGTCATCGCATCAATTTGCACGTGTAAAGTTATTGGATATCAGAGGATGAATTTAAATCTACTTAGAGAGAAATAAAAAAAGGGGTGGGATACTGGGAATAACAGTTGACTTCGGAGATTATATGAGCTTAGACATAAATGGAGTTCAGCTTTTGGTCGTGATATTTTTACATGTGGTATTTGATCAAGTCAAAGGAGTGAGAGCACCAATAATGTCTTCCAACGTATGTCGACGAAGATATGGTAAAAGAATATGGTAATTTGAGCTGCAGCGAACTTTAGTCAATAGTCATAAAAAAAAAATGGCAATTCGAGCTATTTCTTGTTAGGTAATCAGGTGGTGGAAGTTGTATTATACTTGAAGGAGTCCTGTATATGATTCTTTAACAGTTGCTTCCAACTTCTCCAATCCCATGGGCTGACACTACATGTGTTACATTGATCACAGGCTTTCAATGAAATCAACTCTAGGGAGAGGAGATAAATTTTTTCAACGGTATACTGAAAAGTGACGTCTTCGTGGCCGCGCTCACTTGTAGTGTTGTCTTCCAAATCATAATAAGGCTCCGTTTGTTTCGCGAAAACTATGACATTTCCAGAAAATATTTTCCAAGAAGTCATTTTTCAGGAAAATGACATTATTTTCCTATGTTTGGGTGAAATTTAAAAATGGCCTGGAATATATTTTCCGCCGTTTGGTGTGGAAAATTGGATTTGATTTTCTCTCATGAACTTCTTTAATTTTTTTTCTTTATTACATTTTTTTTAAAATTTTCTTAATATTTCGAATTCTTTTAATTATTTATCTTTTTCCTCTTTCTTGTTTCTTTTTTATTTTTATTTTTTTCTTTTGATTTCAACTAGTCGCCGGCCATGGCAACTGCCGACGATCAATTGTAAACGAGTGTCGCGACCCGTTTTTTCGAACGCTAATGGGCTAATGGATTGCCGATCGGGCCCCCACTTTGCAATGTGGATAGCGGGCCTTCTCGACGCGAGCCCTCCCAAACCCATACCAAATCGCGACGGGAGTAAATTAAGGATTTTCAACGATAAGAGTCGATCGGATTCAACCTTGGTGTGGTCGTGGTGGCATGTGCTATGTGTGCATGCATTTGGAGTCACTACTGGTCCTTCTTGGAAGGTGGACCAGAAACCTCACTAATCGATTGGGAGAGATCGATCAGTTCTGCGGAACTAGAAATTTTGGGTTTGGGGACTTGGTTACGTTGGTGTCATTACAAACGCCCTTTCAGTACCTAATGCGAGTGATTTTCCTAACTAAGATTTCATGTAGGCGCAATTTTGGGTGAGATAAGTCTAGTTCAAGGGTTTCATGCAGATTGGAAGTCTAGTCCTATCAATCATAATCAATATAATGAAAGCGCAATCAAGTGCATAAATGAACCACGTCAATGCGCATCAATTCAAATAAAGGATCTCCTAGTATAGCCTTAAGGGCTTAGGGAAAATGTGATTTAGAACCAGGGGTAAAATATAAAAATTTGGGGACGATTCGCCCGAAGGGCGAAATCGTCATTTTGGAAGGGATCGGATGTCGAATTACTCAAAATAGTCATTGGCCAGTTGATCGTGACCATTTTCTATTTTTGAGAAAATTTTTTTGGAAATTCCTAAATTTTCACGATTTTTGGAAGACGATTCACCCAAAGGATGAAATCGTCATTTTTTAAGATAATCGGGGATCAAAACACCCAAAATATATTTTGGCCAGTTGATTGTAACCATTTCCTATTTTTTGGGATTTTTTCGAAATTTTTGGGAAACGACTTGCCAAAAGGGCAAATCGTCATTTTTGAAAAGATCGGGGTTCAAAATACCCAAAATAGACCTTGATCAGTTGATCGTGGCCATTTCCTATTTTCTAGAATTTTGTTTATAATTTTTCTGAATTTTTCTGAATTTTTAATGATTTTTCTAATTTTTTAATATATTTTATTTATTTATTATTTTTTAAAATTCCGAAAATTGTGATCCGGATTGGGCTTCTGTGGCCAACGCTTCGAAAACCGCAAGCTTAGGAGGGAACTGAAAGCTCGAATAGAATCTAGAACAAGAAAGACCCATTTTTTGTGTTTTTTAATTACTTAAAGAAAAAGCCCATTTTTATTCTAAAGCCCACTTCAAATTAAGACTGGATCTGGCCCAACTTCCATTAATCTCTTCACAATTTCTATCGGGCCCAAAGTCCTTCCAACCCAATTTGCAAGAGGTGCGCCGAAGTGCACTCAATCCGCCTGCTCCCTTCAATTCATCCACGTTTTTTTCGTTCGCGTCTTTTTGTCCTTTTTTCTCTTATTTATTTTAATATTACTTTTCTTCCACTTTGTCTTTTTCTGGCCATCTTCTTCTTCGGGACTGCTTTTCACGAAGGATGAACAGAAGACCTCCCATGTTATTTTAGAACTTCATCATACCATCTCGTTCGGTGACCACTTCATATGACCAACGTAGGCGACCGCTACCAAACACGCTGGCATAAAAATGTCCGCGGACTGGGCGGACCGCCTAAACCGACACCACCATGACCACTCATCAACGTTCACTATGCCGTAAGCCAACGACTCCGACCACCGAAATCGACGTAACGCTACCGATGATCGCCTCCTACCCTCGAGAACTCTTCAACACCAACGCCTAATAATAGAGGCCTTCAACCGTCGCGATCCTCAACCCTCGTCGACGTTGGTCACCGCCTTCGCCGGCCTCGCATCTCGTCCCCGTTGACCAACTACAACCATCAACGACTACCGCCGGCACCGAAGCCCAGCGCCGATCTCGAAACTAACCGGCCCTAACTCTGAAGCCTTGGATGCATTCACGCGAGCTTCCCCCGAGTTCTCTTCTTCTCTTTTTTTTTTTTGGGTTTTTGATCTTTTGTTTATTTGCTTTTTTTTTTTTTTTACTTTCTGCTCTCAATTTCACATGCTCCTCCACCGGGCTCTTTTTTTTTTACCTTTTTTATTCTTCTTTTCTTTTTCTTCTCTTCGACGGTCACCTTCTTCATGGACTCTTCTTCGTGGCTCTCACTGGAAGCGCAGGCCTCGCCGTGACTAAGAAAATAGCACCTAAACGTCTTGTTTCCGCCCACCCTCAAGGCTATTCCACTCCTCATCATCTAACGTACATCATAATTAAATTTGGCTTAGAATGAACTATGGAACTAATCTAGCAGAACTTGACCATTTGCGATTTCTGTTCAAGATTTGAGCAAAATTTTCTACGTTCAAACTCGCAACCAGCGCATCAAACAACATCAATGTAGGTCAGAGATACTTACCTAAAGAACCGATTGGTTTGGTTTTGGTCAGAACCAGCTCGCAAGTTCACAAATGGTCCGCGAGTTCATCAAGGTCGAACGTGTAGTTTCGAGTGATGTCAATGCAAAAAAAAAGACGTGGATTCTGGCTTAGAGGGCTGGCTAGATGTAAATCGAACAAAGAACTCGAAGAAACATGCTCAAATCAGTGAGTCGCCATTAAAGGCCGAGCTCGAGAGCTTTAGCAACGTTTACCTTTTTTGACGACGAAAACACAGGCGAGCTAGTTCAACTCGTTCGCTCAGTCAAGGAAGAGCTTCAGAGGTTGACGGCGTATCTTGGCGCGGCCTGAAACGTGTAGACAACGTCCGTGAAACTCCGCTCACAAGATCCTTCGGTGGTTGCCGCGAGCTTATGCCAAGTATTCTCTCCCTCCTTTGCTCTTTGTGCAAATGGAATCCTTCCCTTTTCACTCTCTAGCTCTCATGTTCTTGGTACTCTCTCTCTCGTGCTCCATCGACCCTCCTCGGGAGCCCCCCTCCCTTGTTTTTGCGCGAAGAAGGAAGGAACTCTTCTCCCTCTGTCTTTCTTTGAACCCAAAAATCCTCTCCAACCCCCTCTCTGGAACCCTCAAACCAGCCTTCCTCTTCTATTTTTCTTTCATTTTTTTCACTCTTAGGAAGCTCATCCGCCCTACTCTCTCCTCAGCTTTCTCTCTCTGTGTGTTTTTCCTTTTTTTTAACCGAAGATCCCCCAAGTCTCTCCTTCTCTATCTTTTTTTTTTTTTGCTGGCTTGAAAGGGACCCTTGAAGATCCTCCGCCCAAAACCTGTAGGTCTATTCATCAAAATGGCTCCTACTTTCTCCCTGCTTCTTAGTCAAAGCCTGCTAGACTCTTTCTCCCCCCCTCTTCTCGTGCAACCTGATGGAGTTTGATGGGGGTTCAAAGACCAAGACCATCACAAACTGGTGCAAGCTTTTTGAAATCTTCCCCAGGCTTGTTTGATTTGCAAGATGGCGTGGATGGAAGGAGGGAAAGGAAGGCTTGATCTTTCCTCTTCTGCATTTACGGTTTTGTCCTATGTTTCTGTCCCCTTTTTTGGGTATCCAAATGAAGACTTTCTGAGGAGCCAAACGAAATTTCCTGGAACACTTTTGGAACAGAAAAATACTTTTGGAACAGAAACGCGTATGGTTCCAAAAGGAACACTTAAAAAAAAGAACATTTTTGCTCCAAAACCGAGGAGCGAAAAAAACTTGCTTTTTCTAATATGGAACACTTTTGAGAACGCTACCAGGAACACTTTCGGTTTAAAGCGATCTCCTCCCAGGCTCCCACGATACACACCTCTTTACACCGTTCACTCTCTCACTCTCGTTTGAAGTCTTCTACTGCAACTCCTCCCTGTTACGCGACCACCGACGCCGTTCGTCCACCAGCCAAAGCCGCTGCTCTCCGGTGAGTCTCCACTACGTCGTCCTCTTCTTCTTCCTCTTCTCGGCACCGAGTGAGGGCGGTGAGCGCAAGGTTGACCTATGGGTCGCCCAGGCGAGCTCTGCTCAGATCTGGGCGGAACTCGGCCTCGCGCCGCTAGCACGAAGTCGACCAGCGCCATGCGAGGGTCGCATGGCGCTAGTCGACTTCGTGCTCGCGGCTCGCGCGGCGCTGGTCGATTTCGTGCTCGCCGCGCGGTCGACCTGTGGGTCGCCGAGGCGAGCTCCGCTCAGATCTGGGCGGAGCTCGGCCTCGCGCTGCGAACGCGAAATCGACTAGCGCCGTGTGAGCCTCGCGCGGCGTTGGTCGATTTCGTGCTAGCCGCGCGGCCGACCTGTGGGTCACCCAGGCGAGCTCCGCTCAGATCTGGGCGGAGCTTGCCTGGGCGACCCACAGGTCGGCCGCGCGCTCGCCGCTTTAGTCGACCTCTGATCTGGGCTTAATACTATGGGGTCGGGAAGGGCTTAATACTGCCTGATTTTTGCTGGTGGAGTAGTACTGTGAATTGATTTGTTGATAGCCTTGGATGTCCTTGAGGGGGCGGCAATTTCAGAGGGGTCGGGAAGGGCTTAATACTGCCTGATTGTTGCTAGTGGAGTAGTACTGTGAATTGATTTGTTGATAGCCTTGGATGTCTTTGAGGGGGCGGCAATTTCAAAGGGGTCGGGAAGGGCCTAATACTGTGGGGTCGGGAAGGGCTTAATACTGCCTGAAATGTGATTTTGGATGTATGGAGATACGTGAGTTTGCACATCTGTTTACATATTCTATTGCTGATTGGCATTTAAAGGGAGTTAAAGTTACTTATCTAGACTAGCGATTTTTTTTATGAGAATTTTCGTTTAACCTTTTCAATATTTGCTCCCAATTCACTTATGTTGCATCCTTCTGCATTGACAGAGCAGGCATATTAGAGCCACATATGTAGAAGTGATCCTCAGCTTTGGTCTATATTTCCTTCTCACCCATATGCACAAATGTTAGGCTTCGATCCTTTCTACTGGATTCGTTTTCTTTCATGTTTTCCTTCTATTATTTTAGTGGTGATGTCTTCTTTCTTGTTACTATAAAGTGATGTCTTCACTGATCCTCAGCTATTTTTACAACATAACTCTTATGCCTAATTGTTGCGTTGATTGAGCTGTTATGTCCTTATGTCCTTACTGCTTGATTGTTGCGTTGAATTAGTCAAGATTACATGGCATCCCAAAAAGACTCGTTCAGTGCAAAATGGACGGAGACTTCTATCAACTTGTTTGTGAGTTTGATGGTAGAAGAGGTGAAGAAGGGAAATCGCACCTCTTGTACATTCAATAAAGCAGGGTGGAGAAACATAAGAGTCACATTCAACAACAAGGTGCGAGTCCAATATAGCCAAATCCAATTGAGAAATAAGCACAACAAGCTGAGAACACAATATGGTAGTTTCACGAAGTTTCTTGGGCAAACAGGTTTTGGTTGGGATAATGTCAATAAAAGAGTGACCGTCGATGATCCAAGCATATGGGATCTTCACGTCAAGGTATCATTTTGTCATTATTAAACATCTTGTACATATAAGTCTTAACATGTTTATTTATGATGGCTATTTCTTGTGAAAATTGCAGGATAATCAGGAGTGAGCGAAATTCAAGAAGGATGGATTTCCTATTTATCCCGAGTTGTGCATTATATTTGGTGATACATATGCTACTAGGGATCAAGAAATAGGAACTGGCCAGAATTTGCTACTGTCGGACGATGATGATAACCATGAAAATGATGGTAATGATTTGCCTGAGGGTTTCGATGATCATCACCTTGATGAGGAAGGCTTCACACCTGCCGATCATGATACTCCAGTTCATGATAAGTACAACTTGGATAGGACTCCAAATACCAAGAGAAGAAGAAAGAGCAGCAAGTACAACTTAACCACGACTTGCAAAGCCATCGAAGATATGATCAAGTCCTCATCGGCCACCTCACAGCCACCTGTGGCTGTTGTGGTTACTTGTTTACTTGAGATACCTGGGTTGGATGATGGTCTTTACACCAAAGGAGTGGACAAAGCATGTGCTAGTGCTGAATGGAGGGATGCTTTTATCACAAGCACCTCCGAAAGGAGGAATGCACTTCTTCGCAATCTTTAGTAGAAGTTTGGATTTGTATTGTGGATTTTTATGTGGTGTTTGGTTTTATTTTATTTTGGGACGAAATAGATCAACGATTGTTATTTGTTTTTAAGGATTTTCATGTTGAGACTCCTATTTGCATTTGCTATGGTATGATGGATTGTGTGAAATTTGTGTTCTTTTTCAGGTACTTATTTTAATGTCATTATATTTGTGTGCTGATATAGGTACCATGGAAGAGGAATCAAGTACTGTGTCTACTGGACAGTTAGCTCCAATTGGAACATGCTTGAATAAGTTTCATATTACGATAATACGTTCATGGATCTATGCTCAAATGTTGGACCAGTGCTTGCATTCGAAAGAACCATGCAGGGATAGTAAACAAACAAGAGCTGAATGGGTATGCGAGATTCTTCATGGACACTCGGATAGAATATACGAGGCATTTAGATTGGAAAGACATGTTTTTCTGAATCTATGCGATTTAATGATTGAAAGGGGTTGGTTGAAAGATAGTCCGCATATTAAGGTGGATGAACAAGTGGGTATCTTTTTATTGATGGTTGGTCACAAGAGCTCTATGAGAATTTTATCCGAGAGATTCCAACATTCCCCAGAAACAGTTAGCAGGTATTTTAATAAAGTGTTGATAGCGATGATCAAACTTTCAGAGGAAGTCATCAAAGCACCTTCCTTTGATGTAGTCCCGAAGGAGATTATGCTAGATCCTAATCATTCGTGCTACTTTAAGGTATGTTTTCATATTAAGTTTACATCATAAAAAAAGAGCTGTAATTGACTATCTTATGTAACACTATAATTTTATAAAATCACAGGATTGCATAGGTGCTATTGATGGTACGCACATTAGTGCTGTTGTGCCTAGGTCGAAGTAAATCCCATTAGAAATAGGAAAGGTACCACCACCCAAAATGTGCTACGTGTTTGTTCCTTTGATATGAAATTTACGTTCGTGTATGCTGAATGGGAAGGATCGGCCAACGATTGTCGGGTGCTCTCGGCCGCACTCGAAGATCCTCGACAAAATTTTCCCCGACCACCCATGGGTATTTTCTTTGTCTATTACTAGTAATTTACTTATGGTCATATTGCGGTGCATTTCATAACAATTTTATATTGTATCTTATTGTAGGCAAATATTACGTAGTAGATTATGGTTATGCAGTACTTTCAGGATTTTTGACGCCATTTAAAGGTGAACGGTATCATTTGAATGATTATAGAGGTAGAGGGAGACGGCCTACAACAACGAGAGAATTGTTCAACCATAGGCATTCTTCACTTCGGAACGTAATTGAGAGAACATTTGGGGCACTCAAGAAACAGTTCTTTATATTACAACACATGCCTTCCTTTCCAATTCGGAAGCAAGCGCTCATCGTCATTGCTTGTTGCGCTCTCCACAATTATATTCGCGATCAAGATAGGATGGACAAAAACTTTTCTGTTTATGGTGATCCTAACTACGCACATGTGTCTACAGAAGAAGATGTTGCTGATGGTGTATCGGATGTGCAGGCAAATGAGATGAACGTACTTAGGAAAAGTATTGCAAATAAAATGGCAAGGGATTACAATATGCCTGAAATTTCATGACTTTGTATTTTTCAATGATGTAATCATATTTCTAACTACTTGGGAATATTTGTGTATGACTCGTAATTGTAGTTTTCCTATATATGAAAAACAAATTTCATGTTCTTATTATTCAATTCCAATTAGCTCATTCTCTTTCAATTTGTTATCTTAATTGATTTCGTACATATTGTAATTTGATAAATCGTGGATAAATTATTTAAACATATATTAGTCTAATTTTATTTAGTAAATTGAACAAATGAGACTTCATTTGATTTATTAAGTTAAAAAGATAAAGACATATTAATTTATATATATATAGTCCCTTTAATTAAATAAAAAATTAGGAACATAATTTTTTTTGCAGTTACCAAACGCGTTTCTGTTCTTTTTTTGTTCTAGAAACAGAATTTTTTCCCATTTACCAAACGCGTTTCTGTTCCCAAAAATCGTAGTTTTGAACAAAAACACAAAAAAATGTTTCTGTTAAAAAAATGCTCCCAAAAACAGAAACGCTACCATACACAGCCTAACATGGCTAAAGCTCAAGAGGAATTAAAAGAAAATTTCGGCCTTTTTTTTCATATTTTTATGGCCTCGAACATTATCTTTGTTGATTTTTGGCTCTTTTTCTAACGAAAATAAATTCGAGAGAAAAAAAAAATTATGGAAAATATTTTTTGTTCAAAACACACAGAGAGAGAAAGCTGGTTTTGAAATTTTATGATTTTTTTGTTATTATTTTTATTTTTATTTTTTTGTTATTTTAAATTAATTTTGAAAATAAAATTGAAATAAAAGATAATCAAAAATCAGGTGTCAACATTGAGCTCGAGCCTTGGTCGATCGTCGACCAATGCGATCGAGAATAAGCATAGCAGGAAGAGTATGGGCAACAGCAGGGATTAAGAAGATCTCATTTCATCAAAATGAAGAGCATATACATGGAGGATAGTTCATCTCAGGTCCCCTTAAGAACTAATTCGACCACATCAGTCAGACAATAATGCACAATCCTGGCAAAACAGTTTTAGAGTTTAATACAAGCAACGTAATAAACCAAGATGCACCATTTATCGCCAGGTATGCATGAGAAAATTCAACTATAAAGATGTATCATACATATAGAGGTATCAAATCACATAATCTGTTGTGTATTGTCTACGACAGAAGTACATCTCCCTAATGTAACGGTGAGAACCCAGATTCTGCTACTAACTGTTAGAAAAGCAAGTGGCTAAGCAAGAAGTACAGCTGATTATGTCCTACCAAAGCAATGATAGTGGCTCAATCAAGTTCTGCTCAATCATTTTACCTCACCTCCAAGAAAGCCCCATAAATGTTCTCTGTTCTTGTATTGTCAAAAGAAAGATCCCAAGCAGCAGCTCCACAAATTCACGCTCTCTTCAGGAAACAGAGATGGGATGGCCTTCAATGAGTACTCAGTCGGGTCCAACTGGTAGATGACTCATAAACAAGCTCATGGAAGTCCTAGGTGAGTACCCAACAAGATGAAGCATACAGTATTCGGCCCTTCCACCCCTGCAGCATCAGTGGCCATCCTTATCAACCACGAAATCATCATGGTTCCGCAGAAGCTCTCTCCACCGGGTTTTCCTCTTCTTTTCTCCCCGAATTCTTGCTTTCTAGCTCTCGTGTCTCTTTTTCCTCTTTGCTTGAGTGAAGCTCCGAAGAGCTCCACCCAAAAAACAAAAACCCAGATCTCCCTCAACTCTCACTTCTTCTTCTTTCTTTTTCGCCCAAACAGCCCCCAAAAGAATGGATTTCTCTAACTTCTTACTCTTTTTTTAGCTCTCTGTAAATTTTTTGGACGAAGAATCAAAGAAACCCCCATCTTCATACCCAGATCTCTCTCTCTCTCTCTCCCATTCGAACTTCTTCACTCCTATAAAACTGTGTGAAGAGAAAGCTGTGTGAAGTTCTCAAAGGGCTATCATTTCGAGAACACCATCATGTAATTTTTTGGATGAAGGATCAAAGAAACCCCCATCTTCAAACCCAGATCTCTCTCTCTCTCTCTCTCTCTCTCTCTCTCTCTCTCTCTCTCTCTCTCCCTCTCGAACTTCTTCACTCCTATAAAACTGAGCTCCTTCCATAACGTGGCATCATAAGAAAGATGGGGGTTTCTTTGATTTTGAAAAATACAGAACGATCCAATTGAAAACCCTAACTCAGACAGCAAGAGTTCATAGAGCAATCTGCATAAACCAGGAAAAATGAAATGGCCGAGAGCTATACCTAGGGCCTGAGAAGAGACCGGAAACCGCGCTTTCATTTCTGGGGATAAAGAGGCAAAGTGCATCCGACAAAGAAAATCCTTCATCAACGAGCAAATCTCCCCGATCCTAGCTCAGTTCCCATTCTTCTCCGCGGCTTCAGTTCGCTTCATTTGTTCGATTCTCGATCTATATGACTTCACCGCGAGGAGCCCTCTCCTCTCTCTCTCTCTCTCTCTCTTATCCAACCCGAAACCGGTGCTGAATCTTGGCCGAAGCTTATCACTGGCACCGCCGTTGGAGCATCACCTGGCACTTGCGGTTCGAAGCTCGCCTGTCTAGGTTTCATTGATTTGTGAACAGAGCAAACGAGAGAGAAGGGAGGCGCTGGGACTAAAATGTGAGAGTGTACCTTGAGAAGAGAGCGAGAAGCACCGCGCAAGGAGTTCAGGAAAATGATCTCCGATTTTTAGATGCGGAGATCATTTTCCCTAATTTTAAGAGCAAATTTTCCATTGATCAAAAAATATTTTCTTTCACTCTATATTTTCTGCCCTCAAAATGCTAGAAATTAGGGAAAATATTTTCTAGAAAAACTTTTTTCATGAAACAAACGGAGCCTAAGTGAAAAACTAGGAACACACATCCTCTGAGATTGCAATAGCGGTTTGTGTTATGTATAGTGTATACATTCAATGGGAACGAGAAGCCGCAGCCATAGCCGCAGCGGCTGCCGTAGGATCTTGTCCAACCTCCAAGCGACGTCGTCTTTTTTCAAGGTGGTACTTTCACTTCTGCCTAATAGCTTAATATTGCATGGTGATGCCCCCTTCTTCTTCTTCTTCTTCTTCTTGCTTTTTGTTTTTTATTCAAGACAAAGTTTATAGGGAATATAGCTTATTTTAGATAAGGAAAAAAGCTGGCAACTTTAGAACGTGGTCACGAAAGACTCAGCCAAACGAAACAATTTAGGCGTAGTCTAGTCATTGATTAGATTACATTAGATTGATTGGCTTGATTCAAGCTGTGATCGGAATGGTTTTAATGGGATCTTAATGATAGTAATTTCCCAAACCGTTGTGGTGTATCAAAGAAATATGTTTTAGATCTAGCGATTGTGTTCAATAATGAATGACGGCGCTTTTCATGCTCTAGATAAACAGGCTTAGGTTATGGAGGAAACGGCAGTCGCCAGGGAATCTAAGGAAGCCAAATGAAGAACAAGACATGGATTCGGTTGCTCGCAGCATTGATGATCTATCGGAGGCGATACTTGAACACATCCTATCTTTCCTTCCGGCGAAGTACGATTTCAGAGTGCCTGCTGTCGAAAAAGTGGCGATACCTCTCTCATGCTGATCTTGAACTTTTCGAGTCCTCCTTTTCCCGGAGGAAGCAATTTACCGACTTCGTGAATAGAGTACCTGTTCTCCCGGGCTCCTCGCGCATAAAGAAGCTGGCCCTCGATTGTGGAGTTTCATCCCGTCTTAGTTTATGGATCTCCACTGTTGTAATGCAGAATGTCGAAGATTCCTTCAGGGTGTCCAACGAAAACCCGTCCTCCCTTATTGCTTTTTCAATTGCGCAACACTGACTCGCTTGGACTTATGGACGTGCAACGAATGAATTGAAACTGCTGCGTCGAATTTAGCTTCCGAATCTTAAGTTCTTGCTTCTCGAGAACGTTGTGTTTGTAGACCAGGTAGCTATTTTCTAGTCCGGTGCTTGAGGAGTTGATCATAGATGGGTGTGATTGGAATAATCTCAAGGCACTGACTATTCGCGCTCCCATGTTGAAGATCTTGAAGCTATTCGACACGAGTGATTTTTATTGTGAATCTCGTTGTTTTCACGCATCTGGCTGTCAAGTTTGATATGTGCAAATAATCTGGAAACAATTCTTTTGAGTACTCACAAATTTTGGAATGGTTATCGGGTTGAAAAGTCGCGTTCACTGCTGGAGGCGAACATCATTCTCCTTGTCTGCTATCCGAGTAGGACTGGGCAAGCTACTGTCTACATAAGCTGCTCGAAGCAACATGTTCCGTCAAAACATTGAAACTGTCGTGCACGATTATCTGGGTAGTTCTACCTTGGCTCAATATCAATTCCATATGCACTTGTTTGTTATTTTTCCTCGAGATTATTTTATTTTTACTAGCAAGCGTGCTTGTTTTTGCCTTCTTTGCAGGCTTTAAGTAGTGCGGCCGAGCTCCACTCGCATCTGCCTATCTTTCCTAATCTGAAGTTACTAGACATCGGGCGTTTAGACTTGAAACAACCAGCCATTGTTAAGTTGCTGCATAGTTCCCCGAACCTGGAAACGCCTGTATTTGATGAGGTAACTGGATGTTAGGCTAGAATAAGAACAATCCTTTCTCGTTGTCTTCTGCTGTTGAATAGCATGATGCCTAAACTGTGCTTCTCTTGTTTCGATAATCAGGGCATCGAAGTATATCCCAATGACGACGGAGATGGTGCGATATTGGATCCTGCACCCTGTTGTCTCGGGCTCGTACCTTAGGCGGATTGAGTTATGTAATGCACTCATGCACAAGGAGGAGGTTCGCGTGCTGGAAGTGTTGGTGAAGCATACTGTGGTCCTGGAAAAACTTGTGATATCAATGCTCTTAGAGAATTTTAGAAATGGCAGGTTGAGAACCAAGAAGAGGCTCCGTGAAAAGTTACAAAAGATCCGCTGTGGATCAAACAGTTTAGAAATAGAGTTAGAATTCATCTGAAGTCCACGGGCATCAAGGGGTCGGGTTGGGTTACCAAAATACTTGATCCGAAACACCATAGAAATATATTTGACCCGACCCGACCCGGGTCATGTTTCCATTCTTGAACATGCCCGAAAATTTGGTAGGGCCGTGTTCGTGTTAGGTATGTTGTTCGGTTCTCCCGCAAAGTCACCGGTATAAATTTTGTAAGTTGCTGTCTTGAAAGTGCACATTATTTGGTTGTTTCTGGAAGTTGAATCTCCCCCTCTTGTGACATTCTGAATTTCGACCCCTCTCGAGGTTATGGAATGGAAATATATCGATCGGTGTATTTCAGTCGTGACTCGCTCGGAGTTGGCCACTCTCGAGATAACTGACCAAAAAGGGAAAGACTGCCGAGGAGTCGGGTACGTGGACCTGGTGAAATTGAATAAGAATTGGCACTTTGACCATAGGGATTGTCGAGTGGATATTTTGGGCTAGCAGATATCGGTCTAGGAACAATCGAGGGATGCCTTGCTAGCGTTATACGTTGGGATGCGGGTGATTCCGCTTAACCAATGTGTAATTTGCGAGAATTTTCTAAATGGGATTCCGATGATCAGGACCGCAGGAACGAGTGATAGACCCTCATAATCACATGACAACCAAAGTCGCCGCGGCTTGAGAAATCCTAAGGTCGATACGCGTAGCGCCCGTAAGAGTCGCCCATCAGTTGGAAATAAACTAGAATTACAATCGACGAGAGCTCGAAATGAAATTGGACCTCGAGATTGGGTATTGGACATTGAGGAATTCCAACATTTGAATTGAATTGGACGTCGCCTCATCGAGGCCAATTTAAATTGAAAAAATGAAATTTCGGACGAAAGGTGTGAAAAGACGATTTTGCCCCTAGAGAGTTAACATTGTTTTAATAATTTGAGAAGGGAATTTTAGTCAATTTCACATCCCTATGGCTGGCAAAAATACAAGGGCAAAGTAGACAATGGATAGCAAGATATTATGTAAGCAATGACAAGTGTCAAAGTTGGATTAGTTGGCATTAAGTGAACAACTTTTAACCTACCATTCTAACCCTTTGACCAAGGTGGATTAAAGGTTAATTTCTCTCTCTTCTCTCTCACTTTGCACGACACCTTCTCTCTCTCCTCCCTCTCTCCTTCGTTTTTCTCTTCCTCGGCCAAGAAGACCTCATCCCCAGTTCGCTGCCCTGTCCCAACGCCTTCACTGTTCTGACCATATCTTCGTCTTACGATGGCCGATTGAGGTAATTCTACCGCCATTAGAAAGCATGTCGTCTTGCCTTTCCAAGGACATATTATAAGCTTGATTTGGCCAAGTGTTCAGTCCCATAGGTCGATTTGAGTGAGCAAGGGTCTGGATGGGGCAGAATCTGATCCGGTTTTGGGAAAAACTCATTTTCGCTCACTTCAAGAGCTCAATTGCCTCCAAATTTTCAGTGAGGCCTTTTTGACTTGTAGTATAAGAGTTTTATGAGCTGAGGTTGAATATTCATTGGGGTTTGAATGAGTTGTTGTGGGTGAAATGGGGTGATTCTTGTGGGACAAAATCTGACCGTGCGCGGACCGTGGGGAAAACGAGCTATTCGAAGACTTGGAGGTGTTATTTCGCAACAAAATCTTCGGTGAGCTTCCTAACCTCATGGATTAAGATATTAGCAAGTTGAATTCATGATGAATTGGAGCGTATGATTAAATGGTGGACTAATTTGTGCGGTTTAAAACAGAACTGGTTCTGTCTTGTGGGTGCCTTGTTATAACCGAACCTCTCGAGGGTTGTTTGAAGTGTCGCCATGCTTCTAATTGATCATTAAGGCATACTATGTGTTAATTGTGGTGTTAATGAGAAGTATGAGGATTGGATTGGAGTTAGAAGAGAAATTGAGGGTTGATAGAAGTGAAAACGTGAGATGTCACATAATCTGTCCTTGGCGCGCACCAAATTTGAATTGAGTCGTTCTAAGTCGTTCGATATTCGAATTGAGCTCCATTTTCGCCCACGCCTCCACAAGACATTGAAGTTTAAGATTCTAAAAGTTGATTTCATAAAAGGTTGAAGGATCAATGTCAGATTATTTATGAAGTAATCTGGTCGTGGGGCCAAGTAATATGGCAGTTTTGGGCGGAATGGTATTTATGATGACTTACCTTGATAGAATGGCTATTAACATGCTTAGGGCCATTGAATAGGCGCTGTGAGAACATGAGAATAAGGGGTTGTGTGTGCTATTGAAATAATAACATAATGGAAATGAGAAATGGCTAAGTTTTGGTGTGGTTTTTCCTAGGCGCCGTGGGTGCCCTATTCGACCATGAAATTGCTGACCTTGGAGGAGCATGGTGATTGGAGTTTGCTATTTGAATGAAGAGGTGAGTGACCCCTAACCTTTTATTAGGATATTTGGTCGCGACTGAACGGATTCTTTGAGGAATCGCTGAGTTGATTGATATTTTTATGGTGCTTGGTTGAGTGGGAGCCGAATGGTCCCGTTGAAGCATAGACCATGAGTGCTTGATGGCTATGGAATTCTTGGTCTCATGATTGAATTGACGACATGCTCGTCGTAGCCTCTTATTTGTTTGGATAGTTGCCTTGTGCTCGAATCTTAAATCGTGTTTGTGATAAAATACGTTTGTTTTTTGCAAACCTTGATTTATGTTATAATGCCTATAATTCCTCATGATGAAATGTGAAATGTACCCTGAGGCGAACTAATCGCGGGGTTGAGGAACGAGATACACCCTGAGGCGATCTAATCGCGGGGTTGAAGAATGAGACACACCTTGAGGAGATATGATCGCGGGGTTGTGGCTGTGGTCGAAAGTCCATCCTGATGCGTTTGAACGCGGGATGAGAATTGTACCTGTGGACACGAGCTTGGTGATAAGCTGCTAAACCTAATGCGTCTGAATGCGGGTTTATTGATCGGGATAGCCTGAGGCGTCTGAACTCGGGCTAGTATCTAGAAATGTGAAGTGAAGTGGAATCACCTTATGATTCTTATGTTATTATGAATTTTCTGATACTAGTATGGAAGCTTGGTTACTTGATGCTAGGGGTGTCAATGGGTTGGGTCGGGTCGGGCCTCCACGATACCCGACTCGACCCGAAACACAATAACATAAGGCGTGACCCGACCCGAAACAAATTTGAGCCAAACATGACCCGAAAATTTGGGTCAGGCCGGGTCGGGCATTTTCGGGTTGGGTTTCGGGTTTCCATTGTATTTTTATGTTTTGTTTTTAATTTAGGCTATTATGTCGTGCTTCCCAATTCATTAAATTACAAATAAAAATCATAATATCACAATGGAACTATGCAACATCCATGAAATTTCGAGCTTTTATAAATGTATGGTTCATCTTCTTTTATTAATGTATGACTCATCTTCTGCACTTTTTTTTTCCAACTTGATCACTTTTGTTACTGTTCTTGCCACTTTTGTAAAACATACTTCGCCCTGTTGTAACTTAGGGGTTCGTCAAGACATTATCGTAAACTAGAATTATCTCAAGCAAAGCCATCATCGCATATATTCACCAAGATATCACATCCCAACACATAAACCAAGGAAAGAACATTCATTTGGAGTGTCCAAGAACAGAACTATTTTGGCCAAATCCATGGACAACTAAAGTCTAAAGAAATAGACATATATGTAGTCATCCCACCACATAAGCTATCGGCACCGTGTGGCTTCTTAACCTACATAAATAAAATAAGCATAGTCAATTGTGGTTTTATGGAGATAATGTCTAGAAAAATAAAATAAGCATGGATCATTTGAGGTCCTCCTCTGAGTTTATTCCCCTGAAGCAATGCATGACGTGGTAAAAAAACTAATATTCTCGCAATTATCATGCTGTACCACAATCAGCTCTTACAATGTCGTTCTTACACGAATCGAAACATACCTTTATCTCAAAAACATCAACTTGCCATGTCGTGCCATCTTCTTTCTCTGCGACAATTGCGCTTCCCTTCTGAATCAATCCCCCGAGTCATAATTGGCCCGCGAGCACAGGATTTGCAGAATCCTCAATGTTGTACTGCCTTACGTCCCCATGAAGCCAGTTCACAAAGTACAGATAACGATCATCCGGCGATATCAAGAAATTTGTTATCAGACCAAGCATTTCAGGGAGGATCTTGTCTTCAATTCCGTGTTGGTCCCGGTCAAACGAAGTGTCTAGGTTTTGCACTTAGCTAAGATAGGAAGGACTGTGAGAAGACTGTGTAGATCTTCACTAATTTTGTGGTTTACCTTCGTTATCTGGGAAGAGCGAGCCAACGAACACAGAGTTATCCCCTATTAACTTATCGCATTCTTGTGCTATTAGCCAAATGATGATGCATCGAACTAGTCCATTGAACACTAGAACAACCAATTTGGGCCTCACATTATAAACATTCAGCCTTTTCTAGGCTCGTCTTCACACGGAATCCTTTTAAATTGATCCCACATAGAGGATCTCCTCTTTCTACTTGTGATTTTAGGATTCGTCGTTGAAGACATCTAGCAATCTAACTATAGCATGTAAATCCAAGACTTACGAGTAAAAATGGCCGAACATCTTAGCTGGAAGAAGATTGTGTAGTTAGTCGCCTGCACAATTGACATGGAGGAGCAAGCCATCTTAGCACCAGGTCAAATATCATAAAAACATAGAACACTAAAAAGTAATAAGCACAGAGGTAAATTGTGTTATGCTTCCATGAAAAAGTAATAAACACCATGGCCACTATAAACTGAGTTAAGATATAACAAGAAGAGAAGTAAAAAAAAAAAAAAAACAGCTTGTATTCTTTCCTAGAGAAATAAATCTGTAGGGGAAAATAGCTTTTACGCAAAGAACATTGGAGCGCAAACTGAGAATTGCACGTCGGATATCAACCTTCAAATTACCAATGAACGACTTACAAATGGAACAACAAGCAAGATTTAGGACGAGCAACAAACCATAATCAGTTGGAACCTAAATAGATTGAAAGAAACATACATTCAAGAACATCTGTTCTTGTTGGTACAGAAATTTTGCAGCAAAACAACTTGTAATTCTCTCTCTTTTGCATAAAAAAAGAGGACACGTTGATCATTTGCATCTTTCAATGCTTGTTTTAGCCCCAAAATCACATTCTGTTAACATCTTGCAATTCTCTCTCTTTTGCCTAAAAAAATGTAAGACGCCCACCTGCAAAAATATAGTGATTTTTCCTCTTTTTGATGACAAACAATGGAAATATGCTACCGAGAATCTAACTGTTTTTAATCTAAGTTTTTGGGACCATCACACTTGCCACTCAGTCCTCGCAGGTTGCTCCTCTTTCACAGACCCAAATGGGCCAAATCAGTGCATAACTTCACTGGGAATAATCACAATCTATGTTCCCTATCTACTCGAATCATATGCACCTCAGATTCTTCTTATTAGATTGATTGAATTCATGATCCCTACAGATCACTGCTTCCTCGACCTTAGAAAGAGATCAACCCGGATAAGAAATTGCAGTAGAAGCGAAAAACCAAAATAGAAGTCAAAAGCAAACCTTCTTCCTCGCGCTCTTCCAAATCTCAAGTGCGATGAATTCGACTCTCTCTTCCCCACTCCCAAGCCTCAGGAAAATTCATCTCTCCGTCGAAACATAATCAGACGACGCAATGAGGAAGAGTTTGTAGTCGAAGCTCGAGAACGGAGAGGACCAAGAGGCTCTCAAGATATTGGAGAGTACTCAGTGGCAATAGTCGCAACAGGCGTCGGAGAGGCGATGAGGGAGGTGAGACCGTCGAGCACGAGAGAGGGAGGCGAAAGCGAGAGAACGACAGCTTAGGGTTTAGGCATCCCGTATCAGTCTTCTTGGCATGTATGGTTTCTGGGCTTATTTCATAGATTGGGCTCAGGCCCGAGCCCAGACAAGGAAACAATAGTAATAGGCAATATTCGAACATGAAAACAAGACTAGCACATAATACCCAAACAAGTTAAGACCCGAACAAGAATATGTGTAAATTTTCGGTTCGGTTCAGTTCGGGTCGGGTCTTGTTTCGGGTCGGGTATCTTGTTCGGTATGGACACCCCTACTTGATGCCATGTTTACATTTGATTGAGATTCTCGTTTTAGCATGACTCGATGCCTTGAGAAAATGCATTGCCTTGTTTCAACTAATGATTGCATATTGCTATAAATATTTTAGTTCGATGGAACGATTGGCCTAATTTAGGGTTATGATAGCTCGCTGAGATTTATATCTCACCCCAATGGGGGCTAACTTTTTCAGGTTCCAGGCGAAGAAAGCCCGATTTGGATAAAGAAGTGGCTTATGAAGGAAGTATGTGATCAAATGTATCTAAGACATTGGGTAATCATTAGAGATTGTATATAATGAGGTGGATGTAGAAGTCAAATCTTTAGTTTTGATCATCCATGAGAATTGAAGTGTACTATTTCTCTGTCCTAGGTCATCTTGACTTTAATTGTGCACGGAGTAGCCTCTTGCTTCCGTAGATATACGATTGATTTGATGAGGGCCGAATGATCCTGGATGTCACAGTTTGTTTATGGCCAGTGGGATGTTCGCGGCTCGTTGGGTTCGGGGCGTGACACCTCTCCCTCTCCCTCTCTCTCTCTCTCTTGATTCGTAAATCTTAGTTGGCGTTCAGAATAATCAATACCACATATTCAGGCTTGTCTGGCAAGATATGTGTAAGTCTTCAAAAAACTTTTATATAAATTTTACAATTTCTGGGAAGTCAATTTTTTCAATAACATTTTATACTTTATTATCCCTTCTATTAATCTTTTTATCTCTTTCTTCTTCTTATTTTCCTTCCTACTTGTATTGTGGCCAACCAGGGTTGTGGGAGCTTGCCAGCCACTGTAGGAGTAGGCAGAAAAAAAAAGAGAAAAAAAAAATAAAAAGGAAAAATAAATTAAGAGATATCATTAAAAATTATCCATGCCAGCGTCGGTCGACAAAGTGGAATGAATTGGCACAACTATAAGGCTGCGTTTGGTCGTCCGGATTTTTTTACCATATAGGATAAGGTCGGATAGGATAAGGATATGATAGGATTTGAAATATCCTATACGTCGTTTGGTGATGTCCGGATATTATACATGGAATCAATTCATCTCTCTCATGGTGGTGTTGAAGAAAGATAAGACGCCACAAACATCATCTTTATCCTCCAGCAATGGCAGCGTTTGATGATGTCAGAACCAGCCACAACGTCTTCAATGAGCCCAAAAACAGAAGCGCACATAGAGTCAGAAGACGAAGCATAGATTACCAGTCCAGTCTCGCTATCGCTGGCGAGAATAAACTTCTGATCGGAGCTGTAGTCCTTCTTGAGCAAGTCTGTAAACCAAAATCGACTCGAACCTAAAAAAAAAAAACCAAAAGCGCACAGAGAGAGATATAGAGGAGGTACCTTTCACCTTTTTTTCGAAATCGGAGAAGAGAGATGGTCCTTTGTTCATGTTTCCGATAAGAGAAAAATGAAGAATTTGGAGAAATCTTCTCAGCAATTGGAGATACGAAGATTGAAGGAGAGAGAGAGAGAGAGAGAGAGAGAGAGAGAGAGAGAGAGAGAAATCCTCCGGCGCCTTTTTGATTTCTTCCTCCGAAGCCATAAATGGAAGTTTTGAGATTTTCTGCTTTGAGAGAAATCCTATCCGGCCTTATCCTACCCCCCTCCCCGGATTTTTTTATACGGGCTATATCCCCTCTATATCATACGTTATACTATTCGAATCACCTACCAAACACGGGATAGGATAAAACATATCCTATCCCGAGATTTATACGGACGACCAAACGCAGCCTAAAAGGTTTAGGACTCAATTAACAAAAAAAAAAAATTACGATTGAATTGGCATAATTACAACAAATTTATGATTTTTTGGTGAAATTGATGACTGGACTTGCGTATATATGCAGTCTTGAAAAATAACATGCCTTCTTTCTAAGGCAAAGGTAAGTACTCCCATGAAGTCAATTTGAAAATTTCACCTAATCGTTATATTGTACATGGACAAACAAATTGATAAATCAGAAAGCACCCGAGGTTAAGGAAGATCAAGAACAATACATCATCGATTCGATCGAGATCTCCTATGTTTAGTAACTAGAGGACTACATTGGACTAATACAAACTTGCTTGGACTAATCAAGGTTTATAGGACTTGATTATACAATTCACCTAAGCTATAAGCTTTCTTTAACAAAAGATAAGATAAACAAAGATCAATCCGGTTTAAATGGGATTGACCTATTTGACCAGACCCACCGGATGACTAGATATACCTCATTCAAACTCAATATACTGCAAAATCGCCCAAAAAAAAAAGGAAACTTAATATTTAAAGATCGAGATTCGTTTGAAATTAACCCTAAATCTCCTTTTTCTCCCTTCCTTGCCCGCCGTGACCTATATACTATCGTTGTATACCTTCTATAGAAAGCAGCAGCAGCGTCAGCATCTGCATCTCGTCCAACCTCCAAGTGCCGTCACTTAAGGTGATACTTTCACTTCCTCCTCCTCCTTCTCCTTCTTGCTTTTTGCTTCCTTTTTTTTTTTTTTTTTTAATTCCGGACGAAGTTTACGGGGAGTAGCTTGTGTTTAGAAAAGTGAAAAAGCTAGCAACTTCGGGAAGAACTCGGCTAGAATATACAATAATTTACAGGTAGTATCGTCATTGATCAGATCACAACAGATTGTTGAGATTGTGGATTAGGGGATGAATGATGTGTTGGATTTAATATCGCTAAATTTTGGTTTTTTCCTAACTATTGTTCTGAATCAAAGATTCATGTTTTAGCTCTAGCCATTGCATGTGTTGTTCTTTGATGGATGATGGGCTTTTCGTGCTCTAGGTAAACCGGTTCGAGTTATGGATGAAACAGCATTCACTAGAAAATCTAAGCATTGGAAGCCGAATGAAGAACAAGACATGGATTCGGTAGCTTGCAACATTGACGATCTTCCAGAAGCGATCCTTGAACACATCCTCTCTTTTGTTCCAATAGAGGATGCTGTCGCAACGTGCGTGCTGTCAAAAAAGTGGCGATACCTCTGGACCTCTCATCCTAATCTTGAACTTTTTGAGTCGCGGTTTTCTGGGTGGGAGCAATTTACCAACTTCGTGGATGGAGTACTCCGCCAGGGTTCCTCTCGCATAAAAAAGTTGGTCCTCCATTGTAACGGTTTCGACTACGCATCCTGTATCAATTTATGGGTATCCACTGCTGTAAAGCGGAAGGTCGAAAGTTGCTCTTTCCGCCTTTTATTGATCCCAGGAAATCTGGTCTTGCCTTATTGCTTGTTTAGTTGCGCAACACTGTCTCGCTTGGAATTATGTGTCTTGCCGGCAATGGAACTACCTTCTCAAATTTGGCTTCCGAATCTTTAAGTTCTTGCTTCTCAAGTACATCACGTTTGTGGACAAGGGCTCGACCGAGCAGTTGTTATCTAGCCCGGTGCTTGAGGAGTTGATCATAGAGCAGTGTAATTGGAGTAATATGGAGGCACTGACTATTCTCCCTTCCATGCTGAAGATCTTGACCATACACGAGAGCGAATATGATTTTTCCTTGGTTCACCCATATGGCTGTCGGGTATTGATATGTGGAAATAATCTCGAAAGAATACTTTTCAGAAGTAAATTTTTGAATGACTACCGGGTCGAAAAGTCATGCTCGCTACTAGAGGCGTGCATCAATGTCACGGCCTGTCCTCCAAGAAGGACTGGACGAGTTGCCTGCCGTCTACAAAAGCTTCTTGAAGCAACGTGTTCCGTCAAAAAATTGACACTGTCCAGCACGGCTGTCCGGGTAGGTATCTTAGAGAAATCTGGAAGTTCTATCTCCAAATGCACTTGGTTTTATTCTTACTAGCAAGCATGTCTGTTTTGCCTTCTTTGCAGGTTCTAAGTAGTGCAGCCGAGCTCTCGCATCTGCCCATTTTTCCCAATCTGAAGTTACTGGATTTTTATTAAAAAATAACATACATTTTGTTGTCTTCTAACATCGAAGGGCATGATGTCGAGCTTGTGCTTCTCTCATTTTGATAATCAGGGTATCCAACTTTATGGCATTGACAACGACTATGGTGCAATATTGGATCCGGCACCCCTTTGTTTCGGCTCGCACCTTAAGCAGATTGAATTACGTAATGTACTCGTGTGTGACAAGGCAGCCCGTGTGCTGGAATTGTTGCTGAAGCATGCGATGGTCTTGGAAAAACTCATGATACACCACATACAGAAATTTTCGAGGCTCGGATTCGAGGAGAGTTACCCCAAAACGTTACCAGAGATGCACTGTGGATCGAAAAGTTTCAAAATCATCATTTTACCTCCTCGTATTGACAAAAGGCCACTGGTATAACATGTAAGTTGCAGTCCTGAAAGTGCACCTGTTTTTGTTGTTCCAAGATGCTGGATCTCTTTTTCGGCCATCATGTCGACTCTATAAGTAGAACTACGCCGATGGCGATGGCGATGGCTTTGTACCCATTGTCCTGCCCCTGCAGATAATCTGACATTTCGTTTTGCAAGCTCGAATGCTTGAGCCAAAAACAGAAGGCTCGACTGCAAAACATGAAGTACTCCTCTGTTCAAAGCTTGGATCAATTCCACATGATTGATTTAAACCTGCTCTTAAAGTATTGTGGAAGAACTAGAGGCAGAATTACATTATTCCATGTCAAGAACTACAATTTTTCTTCTGTGGTGGTTGGTTTTAGAAGTTTGGGTAAGTACAAAAAATTATTGGCAAAAAAGAAAAAAAGGGACCGATGACTTTTTTTTTTGGCCAAGTAACATGTTGGCGACTTAATACTTTTGTGAGTTTTATGGTTTGGAAATTCTTAATATCTTGTATTAATTTACCAAGTTTCATTGCACAACTTACACATCGAATTTACTAACGCTTACCTTAAATTACCGACACAAATTAGAGCGACCTGCGAATTTTATCAAATTAAGTTTCCAACTTGTTTTGAGCTATCAACGTTTAACTGGCCAAATTTTATTTGCATTGCAGATTGACAGTACAAGGGTAATTCAAAGGAAGACGAATTCAAGAATTTCAAAAAAGCAAGTAAATACTTAGTTTGGGTGAAGATATCCTGTTCGACGGGCACACACTTCGTTTATCAAGCATCTATTGGTAAGCGCCCCTTTTTGGCACATGCTAATCCTGTGTTAATGATGTCTCAAAGCTTTATTTGTTCCACGAAAAATATAATTTTTTTAAAAAAAATATTTTCCTAAAAATAATCACTTGTAATGCTCACAAAAATGAATAAAGAAAAAAATATCTCCACGTCCATGAAAATTTTTATACCTAAATTGTTGTCAGTAATGAAATTATTTGAACCAATACAAGTGATAGTGTTTAAGAAAATATTTTTCAAAGTATTTATTTTTCTTGAAACAAATGGACCCAAAGGGTACATTTATTTCATGGAAAACTCGATTGCCAAAGAAAAATACTTTCCAGGACACCATTGTCCAGGAAAAATTGTTAGTTTTTCTTTATTTAGTGATATGTGACTGAAAACGTTTTCTTGTGTTTAGATCTCATTTGGAAAATGATTTTAATTTCATAATTTTATTTGGGTAAAAAAATTTAATTTTTCTTTATTTGTTATTCTTTTCTCTTTTTGTTCTTTAATTTTTTCTTCCTTCTTCCTCTATCACTCGCAATGTCACTACGACCGGTGGAGCCAACCTCTGGCGAGCCTCAAGCTCGCCGGCCAACCAGGCATCACCGAGGCCCAGCAACTGGCAAAGGTAAAAGAAAAGAAATTAAAATTAAAACTAAAGCTAAAATTAAATAAACATAAATTAAAATATAAATGTTAACGATAAGATTTTAAAAAATTAAAACATTCCAGATGACCAATTTCAAAACGTGTTTTCACTGCTTTAAATTCAAGAGTTCACTTTCTAAATTTTGTGCATGGGTTTTCAAGATGTTTTTGTTGATTAAGTCATTTTTGACAAACCAAGCAGATAAAAATCTGAAAAATCAATTCCCAAAAAAATACTTTCCTTCGAACAAACGTATCCTAAGTTAGACGCTCTTTCAGCTAAGCAATACTTTCGACCAAGCAATACTGGGGTACTCTTACGATGTGTTCCGGACCCCGGTACTCTTTAAGAACTGTAAGGCTGCATTTGATCGTCCGTATAAAACTCGGGATAGAATATGTTTTATCCTATCCTGTGTTTGGTAGGTGATCCGGATAGTATAAGGTAGGATATAGAGGGGATATAGCCCGTATAAAAAAAATCCGGGGAGGGGGGTAGGATAAGGCCGGATAGGATTTCTCTCAAAGCAGAAAATCTCAAAACTTCCATTTATGGCGTCGGAGGAAGAATTCAAAAAGGCGCCGGTGGATTTCTCTCTCTCTCTCTCTCTCTCTCTCCCCTTCAATCTTCGTATCTCCAATCGCTGAGAAGATTTCTCCAAATTCTTCATTTTTCTCTGATCGGAAACATGAACAAAGGACCCTCTCTCTTCTCCGATTTCGAAAAAAAAGGCGAAAGGTACCTCATCTATATCTCTCTCTGTGCGCTTTTGGTTTTTTTTTTTTTTTTTTTGTTTAGGTTCGAGTCGATTTTGGTTTGCAGACTTGCTCACGAAGGACTACAGCTCCGATCAGAAGTTTACTCTCGCCAGCGATAGCGAGACTGGACTGGTAATCTATGCTTCGTCTTCTGACTCTATGTGCGCTTCTGTTTTTGTGCTCGTTGAAGACGTTGTGGCTGGTTCGGACATCATCAAACGTTGCCATTGCTGGAGGATAAAGATGATGGTTTGTGGCGTCTTATCTTTCTTCAACACCACCATGAGAGAGATGAATTGATTCCATGTATAATGTCCGGACATCACCAAACGACGTATAGGATATTTCAAATCATATCCTATCCTTATCCTATCCGACCTTATCCTATCCGGCAAAAAAATCCGGACGACCAAACGCAGCCTAAGGTGTTGGCCCACCAAGTTAGAATTGTTGGTTATATCTCTGTATTAAAAAGTCAAACTGTCTCACCTGCTTGACCTGTTCAGTATAGGTCTGGCTTTGACATGGGTGAATCTACCTTGTCCCCTTGGTTTGAGCTTCAACCTAGGCATCTCCTTGCATAAGCAAAAGACTGCTCTGTAGGAGTGAATGCATGTTTAAGCTCTTAAACATCGTTTTACAGCTTTGAAAGGGAAAGTGACGCTTTCTCTCACTTTGGAAAGAGGAGAGCAGCTTTTTTTCCCATTGAGAAAACAGAAAACAAAAATACAAGAAACGAGAATTTTCTTTGACTCATCCCATACCAAGCCTCACAATTTTGTCCTCTTGAGAGTGATGAGCACGCTTAGCTTTGAAGTTCCAAAATTAAGCATTGCCGTTTCATTAAAAATCTTTTGCGTGAGTTAATTCCTGTTTCCACACACACACACACACACACACACACACACACACACACACATATATATATATCATAATTGCTCTTCTTATGTTTGGTGCATAGTTTCTCCTATAGATAGATTGACTTTACATTTCATACATCCACCCCAATTCCGATCTATTTGAAAATTGCTATAATTTATTTATCCATATATTTACGCATACATAAGAGCTATGTTCGGAGGAAACCGCCATATTCTACTAAATATATATCTGTGTTATCTATATCTAAGTCTTGAAAAAAAAAATAGATAAGATTCACACCTATCGAATCTAAAAAATCTTGTTTTTTTTAACATGAAAAGATAAAGAAGCCATTGCAATTGCCGGAAATACTAGGCCCACTAAAGGCACAAAGAGTGAAGGTAAGTTGTTAAGAGTTGTCATAAAATGGGTACCTCGATTTAATATTTGTACCTGTTATTGTTAGAAAGATATGTTAGAATAATTATAATTCGTATATAATTATATTGAGTATATCTAAGTGAGTATATATTAAATAATAAGTGCAAGGAATGGATAATTAAATAAATGAGACTTATTCTTCTTTATCTTTCTACATGAAATATACGTATGATAATCTATTCTTGTCTTAAAATTCGAATTGAATTCGAATCTTTTTTTCTTTAATAAATAAAGAGAAATTCCCGAAGGATTCGTTAGAATTCAATCCAACAACAGGATTCTTAGTCAAAATAGAGATTCTCAGAAGATATAGTCGAAAGAAACTCTATATCTATATTTTCTATATTTGAATATATATATCAGAATTGCTCTTCTTATGTTTGGTGCATAGTTTGGTTCATTCCTACCCCATTCTACACCCTAGTAGCTTGCAATGAGCCTCTTTTTGTCCGGACCTTCTGGCTCTGGCGACAACTCCCCTTCCTCGTTGGACTAGTCGTTATAGGCCCACTGGGCCATTGGCTTCTACATGGTTCGTCCCTGAACTGTATGTCTACTCTGGAGAGGTTCTCGCTTTGATACCATATTGTGCCAGCTTCTACAGTGTTCGTCCTCAAACCACACACCTATTGGAGAGGGTCCCGCTCTATTACCATATTGTGATGCCCTAGATTTAGCTCACTCGAGATTTTATCCACTTTGACCTGTATCATATGAAAACTTACAGTTTTGTCTTTTGACGTACAGATAAGCACCTTCTCAAGAGGTCACCATATTAGGAGTGCTTCAGCCTAAGCACGCTTAGTTTTGAAGTTTCAAAGCTAAGCATTATCGTTACGTCAAAAGGGGCATCCGAGTTAATTCACTTTTCGTGTCAAATTCACTTTTACTATGTTTGGCACACAGTTCGGTTCATTATTGTCCCTTTTGCTAAAAGCCTATCAGGAGTCGCTCTTTGTCTGGGCCTTTTGGCTCTGGTGACAAGTCCCCGCCCTCATCGGATCGGGTCATTATATTTTTCTCTATTCCTTTGTCATGCATTGTTTGAGGGCAATTTGCTCCACTGAAGGGCTTCTGGCTCATGGAATGATGCAAAAAGTTCGTTTCATCGTATGGATCTGACACGATGGAGCATCTGTGCATCATGTTGTCATGTTGTGTAAAAAGAAAGAGGGTCATCTGCACCGGACGAAACGTATTTTCAGTCTTTCTCGTTCAAGGTCTATGGTCGAATCACCACAAGTATCTCAAGAAATCCAAGCACGATTCTCTCCGCCTCCGTGATGGCTACATTCGAGAGAAAGCGGACGATCCAGTTTTCATTAAAAAAAAAATCAGCCGCACGCTCGAAGGACACCGAAAACCCCGTCGCGAAAATGTTAAGAGGAGGAGAGAGAGTTTAAATTTAGGGGGTGAACTAATAGTTAGAGAATCGTATAACCAATAGTCGGGCTTTTTTCCAATTTAGGATTTTTAAAAAAAATTACCCAAATAGAATTAAAAAAATAATATTTACCAAATTAGTACCCAATCGGCGGCGCACCTGTCGATTGGCCGCCGATTGGACCCCAATTGGTAGCTGGGCCGCCGATTGGCACTCAATTTGGCCCTCACTTAAAAAAAATCGTACTTTTCGCGTAAAAAATTATTAAGATAAATAAATACTTCTTAATTATTGTGTTTATGTAAGTATGTAAATTCATAAAATAATTAAGATGATTATGATATACAAAAAATGGTTAAATATTGAACTCATCATCATTTGGTGGTGGTGGCACGCCAAAAGAATTGTTGTGTTTAGGCCCAACCTTTATTTTAAAAAAAATCGTATTTTTCGCTAAAAAAATTATTAAGATAAGTAAATAATTCTTAATTATTTGTATTTATGTAATTATTTAAATTAATAAAATAATTAAAATGATTAAGATATATGAAAAATGATTAAGTATTGAACTCATCATCATTTAATGGTGGTGGCATGCCAAAAGAATTGTTGTGTTTAGGCCCAACCTTTATTTATTTATTTTTTAAATTTCGTATTTTTTGCTTTAAAAATTATTTAGATAAATAAATAATTAATTAGCTAGTGTTAATAATGTAGTGTTAATCGTGTGATATTTTCTCTTTATTAGCTATGGGGAATGAGAAAGCGAATGGCTATTGGGAAGCAGAGTTACCCCCGAACTATGGCAGAGTTGGAATCGAAAACTTCATTCGCGCAAAGTATGCCTTCATAGAATTCATGGGCACCAGATAGCTCAGATTTTGCCCTTTTTTTAGGGTTTGCTTTCATCTCTTTAAATGGCTTCTCTCTTTGGGTGACCCCTTTGGTCCAAGTATGTTGAGAAAAGATGGGTTTCTCGAGATGAAAAAATGAGATCACCACAAAGTACGACTGGAGCTAGAACACTTGTCTATAAATAATGTATTTATGTAATTACGTATTTTTAAATAATTTTTTAAGAGAAAAATATGATTTTTTTATAAATAAAAACAAAGGTTGAGCCTAAACACAATAATTCTTTTGGCGTGCCACCACCACTAAGTGATGATGAGTTCAATACTTAATCATTTTTCGTATATCTTAATCATCTTAATTATTTTATGAATTTAAATAATTACATAAATATAATAATTAAGAAGTATTTATTTATCTTAATATTTTTTAAGAGAAAAATATGAAATTAAAAAAAAATAAAGGTTGGGCCTAAACACAACAATTCTTTTGGCGTGCCACCACCACTAAATGATGATCAGTTCATTTTTCGTATATCTTAATCATCTTAATTATTTTATGAATTTACATAATTACATAAATACAATAATTAAGAAGTATTTATTTATCTTAATAATTTTTTACGCGAAAAGTACGAAATTTTTAAAAAATAAAAGTGAGGGCCAAATTGACTGCCAATCGACAGCCCACTGCCAATTGGACCCTAATCAGCGGCCCAGTTGCCGATTGGGTACTAATTTGGTAAATATTATTTTTTTAATTCTATTTTGGTAATTTTTTTAAAAATCCTAAATTGGAAAAAAGCCCCCAATAGTCCATGTGTGATGCATGTGACATTACACTAATAGAAAAAAAATATATATTGCATAATAGGCCCAATATGGACTATATTATTTGATGCACTTAGGATTGACGAACTCTGAATGTGCTCAAATTTGGTCGGCTATTGATCAATACTTACTGATTTGCTGTGATCGACGTCGTTCTCGCATTTTGGAGTCGTTTAGATGGGTTTTTAGGCATTTTAAGTTTTTAGGCAAATTTCGTGATTTTAATGATATTTTCGTAATATTGTGTTTCATATTATAATTAGGTTTAACACCGTATATAAGGGTGTTTAGGGTTTCTCGTGAAACAGACTTTAGACTTAGACTTTGATAATTGATTTTGATAATCACACTTGAGAGAACAGATTATTCCTCGTTATCAATTCTTAATTCCTATATAGCTAATTTTCTATCGCGCTTCGACATCGTTATCTGTTAGAGAATGTTGGGTATGACGGATATGCCCAAAGGACGGATTACTACTCGCCAGTTCTGAAGAGTCAGGTAACTATTCCTTACCTTGCATTCCACTATAAATATCGGATCGAATTGAACCGACCCATTTTTGGGTATTTCGGGTCGGGACCTCGATCATCGAGAATGTGTCCTTGTCGTGTGCACCTTGATCAAAATCTTAGCCTCTCTCTATCTCCCAACCGCTCCTCCACCCGTCGCACAATGTCATTGCCGAGGCCCTTCTTGCGCTCCGGCGAGGTGAGTGCTCAAATGGAGGAACCGAATTCAAAGACTTGCCAAGAGAGGAAACAGCATGGCGGAGGAGAGAGACAGCGGTAGCAGAGATGGCAAAGAGAGGAGAGAGAGAAAAAGGGATAGTTAGAGAAAAGAGGGTAGGACCATAGGAGAGAATCAATAGCAGAGAAAAAGACAGAAATCTCTGTATTTTCGGTTCGGGCAGAATACATACAAATACGTTTGGGTCGATTTGGGTAATGTGGAAATCCGAATTGACCTGAACGATTGGTACCCCTATAAATACCATAGTATCAAGATAATTAATTGTCTTTATGTTGATTCTAAGATGACGCATTAATCTAAATTCTCCTTGTTTGTCTTAACTATAACTGTTGTTGTAAACGACCATCGTTCCAGCTTCCCACTGTCCCTTCTTCACGCGATCCACTCGGAAGCTGACGAATCGACGATCACCCTTATCGAATCATCCAAAGCCCATAAAACAACCGGTTGACAATGGCCTCCTTATCCATCCTTTTCACAGAACCCCCCCAATGCAAAAACTCCATCATCACACACCACAGAGAGAGAGAGAGAGGGAGAGAGAGCGTCTTCCACTTGCTACTGACTGCTTACACCACCACCACCACCTCCTCCTCCTCCAATGGCGGATACGTCCGACGGAGGCATGGGCGCCGTCGCGAGGAGAGTCGCTGCGGTCGCCAACCACCTGTCCCCTCCCGACTCTGCACCGAAGGGGTCGCCGTTCTCCGTCTGCGCTCGACCCGGTGGTGGCTCCTCCATGAACGACGCCTATCATCGCATTCACGGTGAAGTCCCCGACCATCCAGTCGCGTGGAGGACCGCGGACGATGGGTCGGGCCAGCAGTTCACCGACGTCATCTACGAGAAAGCTGTCGGCGAAGGAATCGCCAAGGTTTAAGCGTGTGGTCTACATTGCTGCAGTGAATGATCATCAATTCATAATCAATACCCTTTTCCTTTATTTGTGTTTTGTGCAGATTACGATTAATAGGCCGGAAAGAAGAAATGCGTTCAGGCCGAAGACGGTCAAGGAGCTGAGCCGCGCATTTGGCGATGCGAGAGACGATCTTTCGATTGGGGTCATCATTCTCACTGGAAAGGTACTCTTCGTTTCTGTGATATCTTGATTTTCTTCTCATAATTCGCACTTTAATGTAAAGTAATAGCAGAGCATGCTGATACTTCGGAAATTTTGGGTTCGCGTTTAAATCAGGCCAAGTTGGATGAAACGGCGCAATGCATGGGATTTTTGTGTGATCGGAAAATTCTTCTTAGGTTAATAGGAAAATTTTATAGAATAGCGGTAAGACCTACCATGCTATACGGAGCTGAATGTTGGCCAGCACAGAGACAACATGAGCATAAAATGGGAGTAGCGTAAATGAGGATGTTAAGGTGGATGTATCGTCATATAAGGATGAATAAGATAGGGAATGAAGACATTCGATAAAAAGTTAGAGTAGAATCGATGGAAGAAAAGATGAGAGAACATAGATTGAGATGATTTTGGCATATTCTCCGAAGGTCCTAGATGCTCCAGTAAGAATAGAAGTTTGCTACCGATGACATAACACGAAGAAAGGAAGAGGTCGGCCGAAACTTACTTAGGGAAGAGTAGTAAAACAAGATTTAATGGAGTGGAAAATAGATTGGCGTACGGTTTGTCTTGGGTCAGAGTAGAGGAAGGCTATTAGTATTGTGGAGGGGCGAAATCCTCATGTTCCTTACTGTCATTTTTAGTCATTTCCCTATATATATATGTGTGTGTGTGTGTGTGTGTGTTTATTTATTTTTACATATTTATCTCTTTTATCTTGATTGGTATTGGCCTTGCTCTTATTTTATGAATCTTTTGGGTTCATCGACCGCCGATTCCAACTAGTTTGGGATAAAGGTGTTGTTGATGTTGTTTAAATCGGGCCAAGTGAACTACTTTTCTTCATTCATGGCTTGAAAAAACTTGATGGGGGAGTCTTAAAAATAGAGTTCATTAGGAACTCTGCAACTTCCATATGCTCATGAGATTAATGTCTCACATGTGCAATCTAAGCCGCATCAAAGAGTTGGTGGCTCATTCTTTGAGTGAATTTCAGGGTCGTGGAATGCCTAATTTTGTTTCTTCAACACACAATGTATAGGGAACCAAGGCATTCTGCAGCGGTGGTGACCAGGCTTCGAGGACGAAGGATGGTTATGCTGATCCCGACGATGTAGGACGGTTAAATGTCCTGGATTTGCAGGTACAATGTTAACTTGGCCAAATTTTGTCAAACTGTGTCGATGCAGTTGCCAATCCAATATCATCATTCTCTCAGTCGATGAATCTTCCTTTACAAAATTTTCAGACCAAGTGTTCAAAAACTATACATTTTATTTCTTTCACATGAATGAAATGGCCGCTTGTGGAGCTATTCATGTTCATGCAAATCAAAACAAGGCGCACCCATTTCTTGAGTGTCATATAAAGCAGGCTTTCATGTTTTGGTTGCTTCCACTTGCAGGTCCAAATTAGGCGTCTCCCTAAGCCAGTAATAGCAATGGTAAATATTGTCTTTATTTCACTTTCAGTGCACATATTAATTGTCATTTTCTCTCTGGTGAATTTACATGCGATGGGGTTTATATATTATCATCCATTACCAATTCAGGTTGCTGGCTATGCCGTTGGAGGAGGACATGTACTGCATATGGTCTGTGATCTCACCATTGCTGCTGATAATGCTATTTTTGGTCAAACGGGTCCTAAGGTACTTATAACTTGTCTAGACGTTTTCTTAGTCTAGCAAGGAGTTTTCAGTGATGTTAAGGTGAGAGGACATACTACCATAACTGCTTTGGATAAAGGATTCCGGGCTGTTTTCGCCTTCTTAATGTTGTATAGCACAATATAACCCTTATAATTAAGCTAAACTGACAACCTTTCAACTTATTCCATTTGTTCAATTGGAAGTCATGAAGTTATGCTGTTAACTTTTCTTGTTTTTCCCCTTTTGAGGTTGGAAGCTTTGACGCTGGTTATGGAAGTTCAATCATGTCTCGATTGGTGAGCATTATGGGTGAACTTGCCTTTTGCTTTCATGTCATGCCTATTTCTTTGTTCTTAATTTTGGATTGATTACTGTTGAGCGCGTTTTTCTTTTGCATCATAAGAAAATTTTGTCATGAATATGAACAAACAGGTTGGCCCTAAAAAGGCACGGGAAATGTGGTTCTTGGCAAGGTTCTATACAGCTTCTGAAGCAGAGAAGATGGGACTCATTAATGTTGTTGTGCCGGTGAGCTCATTCCACTGTATTCATTGTAACTTCACTTGTCCATAAGTTTCTTTCCGACTAAAAACTGATGAGGATGGGAAAGAACTGTAGATCTGTGCTTGAATCTTGTTTACTAGCACAAAAGCATAGCATGCAAAGTCGTAATAGTATTCTCATCGTGTCTTAGACTCCAATATATAGGAAGATGAACTAGGCACATTCTCTCGGCCTTCCAGTTTACCAAATTAAGCAATTCTAATGATTTGTTGATCTTGTTCAGCTAGAGAATTTGGAGCAGGAAACAATCAAGTGGTGCAGAGAGATACTGAGAAATAGCCCGACAGCAATCAGGGTGCTCAAATCAGCACTTAATGCAGTCGATGATGGCCACGCAGGGCTCCAGGTACCTTCAGTCACGAACATTACAAAGCAGTATAGTTGTCTATTCCAATTGTTACCACCCATGTTGTCAAGAGTCCGACGGCAAGCAATGTTGGGTCCGACAGGCCTTACAAACCATTCCCATCTAGCAGTTGAACCTTTTAGGGCTATCTGCCCTCATTAACATGTCACCATAGCTAATCAAGTTTCGGATAGTTGATGATACTTCACGTTCTCATAACAAGACTCTTGTTTCTTTTCCTTCCCTTGGTTTAGGAACTAGGTGGAGATGCAACACTTCTATTCTATGGAACCGAAGAAGCGAACGAGGGAAAAACAGCATACATGCAGCGGAGGCGGCCGGATTTCTCTAAATTTCCTCGGCTGCCATGACAATTGTAATTTCTGTACTTGTTATTTTTTGGCCGAGTGTGTGCGATTAGGTCTGATGTACAACCGTATTATCCTGAATTTGCTTATGATATCATTCTTCTCATGCCGCGCGCAGGTTCATTCAGTAGCTGTAGCTAGAGTGAAGATGAATCAAAGTACAATGGGAGTGAATATGGATATCCATAGGTTCAGGTTCAGGTCATGTTATCGGGTCGATGTAAATTGTCAAAAAGCGCTTGTGGATCAAAGGGAAACTCCATTACAGGTGGGTTTGGCAAGGTTTGCCAAATCCCTTTGGGGCTCTAAAGACCTTTAGCCCAAGGTAAATGGCGTTTGGCAAATTTTTTGGAGAGTTTTAGAGAGATGTAGGCTCCATTTGTTTCACGGAGAATGAGTTACTTTTGGAAAATATTTTTCGGTGTTTGATTGAAATATGAAGAAGACTCGGAAAATATTTTTCTGTTTGGTACGAAAATATTTGCCGACTCCAGCTAGTTTGGGATAAAAGTATTATAGATGTTGATGTTGATGTTTTTCTCTTCTTCTTTTTTCAATTTCCCCGGCGAGGCCTGGAGCTCGCCAGATCTGGATCCTATAAATCGCAGTGTTGCCTCGGATTCTCTTGAGAGCTCAGAGAAATCTGGATCCGAGAAATCGCCGACATTGCCTCGGAGGTCTGGCCTTGCAATTGACCGTATGCGGAGGACGAAGCTCGAAAGCCTGAGCAAGATTGAGAGGCGATGGTAACCACGAGGCCTCCAAATTGGAATCGTTGTGAGCTCCAAGCTAAAGTTCCTGGATTGAGCATTGGAAGGAGGAAGGAGGAAGGAGGAAGAAGGAAGAAGGAGAAAAAAAAAATAAGAAATGAAATTTTTCGTATGTTTAAAAGTTAAATAAAAAATAAAAAAAGAAAGGAAAAAATAATTATAAAAGAAGAAAATATGAAAGGTTTACTTAAAGGATCGATCTTCACACAACCGATAGAGATTCCAAGTTTCAATAGCTTCTTTAATATTATGTTTGGATCTTACGTCATCTCTTGCCATTGTAAGCTTTATTCTTAGCAACGACTATTGCAGCTTTGCAATGACAATGCATAGCTACATGCGACATTAGTGTCACACCCAACGAAATTTATGTTACGAAATCCCAATTTGGCCTCTCTTGCTACCCAACTCGAGGCAAGAGTTACAAACCTTTGAGTCCAAAGTAGATCTCGCAGTCATAGTTCGTATGATTGTTTTCCGACATAGCGCACCAAGTTTGAACAGTAACTATTTACGGATCTCGTCTCATCTGAATCTCGACCTATCTTTCTAATAAGGGGGTGCATGAAAACCAATCAGAAACTATTTCTGGTTGAGTTTTCTATTTCTGGAATAGATTTGGAACAGAAATTCGTTTGGTAAAGCAAATGCAAGAAACTATTTCTGGATAAGTTTTGAGAAACAGAAATAGATTTTAAGTAGAAATTCGCCGGCCGACCTACCGCCGCCGACGATGGCCGGAGGTCGCCCCCCGCCGCCCTCACCTCCGTCGGTCAAACAAATTTCTATTCTAGAAATAGAAATTTTTTGCCATTATCAAATGCATTTATTTTGCTTAGAAACTCATTCTGGAAATACAAAAAATTATTTTTGTTCCAAGAAACTGTTTCTGTACATGAATGGTTTTTATGCGCACCCTAACACAAGAGGCAACTTTTACCTCTCGGTTTTGTATGAGAAAAATGTACAAAAAAAAAAACAACTAAAAAGAGGGAAAGAGAAGTCGACACTGAAATTGAGGTGCGTTTGTTTTGGGGAAAGTGTTTTCTGGACTTTCGTCCGTTTGGTTCGCGAAAAATGATTTGGTCAACGAAAAGTATTTTCCAGTCAACTAAGATTTTATTCATTAAAATAGGAAAATGAATTCCCCAAATTTGAGTCTCTTACTTTCTTTGAAAACGAGGCTGTGGCCGATTTCAAGGACCGATTCCGGGCGCCGAGGTCGGCGCTCGGGCTGGGGCCGGCGACTGGGACCAAGGACCGAGAGCGGGGCTAGGTCCGGGGATCGAAACCAGCACTGGAACCGGGGCCAGGTCGGGGCCGGGGCCGAGGCCGGGGATCGGGATCGGGATCGGGACCGGGGTTGGGGCTGGGGGTTGGTGTCGGGGCCGGGGCTAGAGGCCGGTGTCGGGGCTGGGGCCGACGACCGAGACCGAGGACCGAGAGCGGGAGCGGGGCCGGGGCCGAGGTTGGGGACCAGGGCTGGGAACCGGGGCTGAGGCCGGGGACCGAGGATCAGGGTCGAGACCGGGGCGGATCTCGAGGTCGGGGATCGGGACCGGGGTCGGCGACCGGGGCCGGGGCCGGCGACCGGGGCCGAGGCCAGGGATCGGAACAAGGATCAGGACCAGAACCGGGGTCGGGGCGTAAGGGCCGAAGACAGGGGCCGAGGCCGAGGACCTGGATTGGGGTCAGTGTCGGGGCCGAGGACCGATGTCGGGGCCGGGGCCAAGGATCGAGACTAGGACCGAGGACCGGCAACTAGGGCCGGGGCTGGGGCCAGTGTCCGAGTCGAGGATCAAGGTCGGGACCGACGACCGGAGCCGGGGATCAAGACCGAGACCGGGGCTGGGGCCGGGCCAAGGACCGAGATCTGGCCAGGGCCAGGACTGGGGATCGGGGGCCGAGGCCGGCGACTGAGGCTGAGGTCGAGACCGGGGATCAGGACCGGGGCCGACGACCGGGGCTGGCGACCGAGGTCGACGCTAAGGCCAATGACCGGGGCCGAGGCCGGGGATCAGAACCAAGACCGGGACCAGGACCAGGACCAAGACCGGGACCGGGGCAGGTGTAGTGGCTTGGGACAGGGGCCGGGGCCCAGGACCTGGACCAAGGTCGGTGTCCGGGCCGGGGACTGATGTCGGGACTGGGGCCAAGGACTGAGACTAGGACCGGGGACCGGGGACTATGGCTGGGGCTGGGGCTGGGGCCGGTGTCCGGGCAGGGGCCGAGGCCGGGGATCGAGGTCGTGGCCAGCGACCGAGGTCGAGGCGGGGCCGGGACACAGACCGGGGCCGGAGACCTGGACCGGACCGAGGCTGGGGCAAGGGCCGAGAATCGGGATTGGGGCCGGGGACCGAGGATCGTAGATCGGGATCGGGACAGGGACCGGGACCAAGGCCGGGGCCGGGGCTAGGGATCGGGCTAGTGCCGTGGACCGGGGATCGGGACCGGGGGCCGAGGCCGAAGACCGGGGATTGGGGCCGGGACCAGGACCGGGGCCGAGGATTGGGACCAGGGCCAGGACTAGGACCAGGACCAGGACCAGAACCAGGACCAGGACTGGCGACTGGGGTCAGTTCACGTCAGCTCTCTCGGCCCTCTGCCTTTCCTCAGTATCAAGGACAACCTATTGATGAGATTGAAATTGTTTTTCAAATAAGTACCAAGCATCGAAAAATATTTTCGATAACATATTACCAAACAAAGGAAAACAAAACGTTTTCCGAGAAAGTGGTAATTTTCAGAAAATCATTTTCCAGAAAACGAATTCATGAAAATCACTTTCTTTTAAACAAATACACCCTCGTTGAGAAACATGCGGCGACTTTTGCCATGATCAAAGCCTTGCTTATTTGAGGATAATCGAAAAGGAAGACTTGAGAATGTAAAATATCAGTCCGAATAGATCGGACAATTTGCATGATTTCTATTTGTATTACTATTATCATTTTCCTCTTATGTCTACTACTTGTAAGTTGTAACTACTCTAAAAATGACGACTGAATTTAATGCTTAATTAAGGATAAAAAATAATTGCTTAAATTTGAAATTTCAGTAATAATTAGCTATGGCAGTGGCAAGGTCGTGTATTTGAACAGGAGAACTAGATTCATGAAAATTGGTAAGTTTTTAGCTAAGCTTGGCCACACGGAAGGGAGAACTGTATATCAATGCTAGTCTCGCGTTCACCTACTTCCACAATCTGCTTTAACTTTCAACTTTTCTTAAAAAATAAATAAATTATATGTAGTTTTAGCTTATTTTATATATTTGTTTAAAACTGTAATTCTGAGGGAAAAATCCAAATAAGGGCTCAAAATGCCTTTATGTTCTCAAATAAGGGTCTAAAATGGCTATGTCTGTTTCAAATAAGGGCATGCCCTTGTCGGCCGACTAAGGGCCTGTATGGTAACATTCCCTAGAAAGTGTTTCTGTTCCGAAAGTATTTCCGGAACACTTTCGAAACAGAAACGCGTATGGTAAAAAAATGTTCCCAAAGTGTTTCGGGAACACTTTTGAGAAACGGAAACACTTTTAGAGCAAAAACAAGAAACAAAAAAAAAATTGCTTCTGTATTTCTGGAACACTTTTTAGAAACACATTAGAACATTTTCTTACAAACAATTGGAATTTTTTTTTTGAACACACACTCTCTTCTCTTTTTTTTCTTGCATGATGTTGCCGCCTAATTTTTCATCATTTTATTTAAAAAATAATTACAAATATAAAAATAATTCATAAAATTACAAAAATAAATCTTGAAAGCTTAAGCCTTGGCAACCAATTTAGAATAAATTTATTTTCTTAATTTTTGACATTTTTAGGATTTATTTTAATTATAAAAATAGCCAAAAATCGGGAAAATAGCATTTGTGATCAGAAAAATGCGCAGAAATAGTCTATATTTTTATTTTAATTCACTTTTCATTTTGGCCTCTTAAAGTTTTAAAAATTCATTTTGGAACCACATGCCTCTTCATTGAACATAATCCTAAATTGACTAAAAAATTTCATGTTAAATCATTTTAGGCAAAATGTTTTACTTTAGAGTCATAACATGAGACTTTGATACCTTGCATCTCATTTCAATCCTCATATTTGAAACAATTGCACAATTACACTAAAAGTACCTAAATGCACAAATATTTTTCATTTTAGTCTCTGATTTCATTCAAAGTGCAATTAATATTTTTCTACAAGTCCCCACTTAAAGATAATCATATTTTTAACTATTCAAGAACATTTATGTGTGACTTATAATTGTAATTTTTTCTATCTATAGAAAACATATTTGATGTTCTCATTGTCCAATTGTAATTCGCGTTCTCTTTCATATATATATTTTTTATAATTGATATCGTCCATATTGTAATTTGATAAATTATGCATAAATTACTTATATATATATATATATATATATATATATATATATATATATTGGTTTGGTCTAATTTGATTTAACACATTGAACAAATGAAATTTAATTTGATTTAGTTAGTTAAAAAGATAAAGACATCATATATATATATATATATATATATATATATATATACACACTTAATTAAATGAAAAAAATAGGAATGATTTTTTTGTAGTTACCAAATAAGTTTCTTTTTTTTTTTGTTTCAGGAATAGAAATTTTATGTAGTTACCAAATGCGTTTCTATTTTCAAAAATCGTAGCCGGGAACAGAAATACTAAAAAATGTTTATGTTCGAAAAATGTTCCTAGGAACAGAAACGTTACCATGTGCAGCCTAAATATTTCGATTGGTCAAAGGCATTTTAGTCAAATATTTCAACTGTCCGACTAAATATTCGGACCGCTTAGAGACATTTTGGTTGGCGGAGTCGCCGGCCCTCGGCACCTCGCCAAGGGCGATGGCCACGGGGGGCGGCTTTGCTTTTCTTTCTTTTCTTCTTCTTTTTTTTTTTTGTAAATTTTAGTTTTTTTTAAACACAAAAATGAAAGATAAATACAAAATAAATAATGAAAATGCCTCCAACAACTCGTGAATAATGCTCTTATTGGAGACAATGTTCACTTCAGGTTCTTCTTTGAAAAAAATGAGAGTATTTCGGGCCATTATTTGAAAATTTTCCTAATTTTTATGCACTTAACATTCATTAACACAACAAAACATAATTATGATATATGAGAATACAACTTGAACTCTATAGAAAAAAATTAGCATATTTGGGTTTCGCCTTTATGGTATTTGTTAGAATGCACGTACGAGTTGTGTTAGATGAGTCATACATTGAAAAATTAATGTGACATTGAGCAGTTAATATATCCAAGTTGGCTCATAACTCGTTGGCTTAAGCTTTTGAGTGAAGGTGAGTCCAATTGGATATATTGACGGGCTCAGACTTGGGTTCCTTGTTAGCAATCTTCTTGATGAAGTAAAGAACTTCTGCCGCGTGCTCCCAACAAATGGTATCAGAGCCGATGGTTGATTGGTGGGCCTCCAATCTGTTCCGGTGTTTGGTGGATATCTCAAGGAAGAAATCTGGTGACCAATGCGGTTTCCGAGCCAGTGGCATTGTGGTGTAGCAATGCGGAATGCGGGTTCTGAGCCGGTGTGGCATTGTGGTGTAGCAATGCGGGCCCGATGGGCGTTGATGGAGGTTCAAGATGAGATATGTTGGTATAGATGGATACTTGGATTAAGGAGGAGCAAACCTAATACTGGAGCTCACACGTGAGGTGGAGATTGTTAGAATGCATGTGCTAGGTTGCACCGATACCGACACTGACACCGACACCGACACAATACATCGACATGTCATTTCTCAAAAATAGAAAAATTCGACACGTCGGGGACACGTTGTTATTTTTAAATATAAAAAAATAAAGCCAAAAAAATATATTGGTGAGTTTAACGGCCGTTTTGACCCATAGATATTATTAGTAGAAGACAAAAATTGAAACCTGAAGAGAGCTGTGGGCCCAATCCAAATCTTATCAACCGCTCCCCATCCCCCCCCCTCTCTCTCTCTATGCACTTCTCTCTCCCTCATCATCATCTCCTTCTTCTTCTGGACGCTCCCCACCCTCAGTCTCTCTCTTTTTACGCTGCGACCCCACCTCTCTCTCTCTCTCATTATCATCATCATCATCATCATCTTCTTCTTCTTATGGTTTTGGCCGACTCCACCCTTGATCTGCTCACCCCAGTGCCACCATCGCCACTCACACCATTCGACCAACGCTCCACCGCCGCCGCACCACCAGCCCGATGCCTAGCTCTGCGAAGCTTGAGCCATCCCCATTGTTCAGCCGTGCCCCGTGGCCCACTGCCGACCTCGATCCGCGTCTAGTGCCGCCACCCCGACTTGCAACCACGCCGTCTCTTCTCAGCCACATCCGCCGATGAGCTTTTGCGTGTCCGACACGCTTGATACGCGTGTCGGTACGCGTTGACCACGTGTCGGACGCGTGTCCGAACGTGTTGCACTCGTGTCGGTGTCCGACACCGATACACTTGCCTAAGAGAGGTGTCGGTGCTGCATAGTACATGTGTGAATTGTGTTAGATGAGTCCTATATTGAAAAATTAATGTGGCGTTGAGCAGTTAATAATAACTCATTGGCTTAAGCTTTTGAGTAAATGTGGGTCCAACTGGATATATTGACGGGCTCGGACTTAGGCTCCCTCTTGGCGATCTCCTCGGTGAAAAGTATAGGACTTCTGCCGCGCACTCCCAACATTATTTGTGGAAGATATGCATATTTCCACTTAATAAAACTTTTATCCGAGATGCACTGCATTATTAATTTCTTGATCTTAAGTTACTGAGGTGATCGTTGATCTATGTTAATTTCGTGTCAATCGAGTTACTTGTGTTTGCTCGAGTTTATCAAGTATGTCGACCGTGCTTTTCTTTTTAATTTTACGAGAAGCGAAGGGAGAAGTGTCAAAAAAGTCCTAAATCTATTGCACTAGTGCCAATTTAGTTCTAAACTTTTTTTTGTGTAATCTTTTATATTTATGCTAATTGAGTTAATTTGACTAATTTTGGCTGAAAATGATTGACGTGGACATCAATTGTCCTACGTGGCACGACAAACGCTGACTTGGATATTTTTTAATATTATTCTATAATTTTAAATAAAATTTAATCATTTTTTATTTTATTTTTTTAAATATATTTTTAAAAAATATTTTAAAAATATCAACGTTAGCGCAAGCCGTGCCACGTAGGATAATTGATGTTTGCGCCAATGATTTTCGATCAAAATTGACCGAATTGACTCAATTGACATAAGTGCAAAATATTTAGAATTAAATTGGCATTAATACAAAGGTTAAAGATTGAATTGGCATCAATAAAATGTTTAGAATTAAATTGACACAAATACGAAAAGTTTAGGACTGAATTGGCACTAATGCAATAGGTTTATTACTTTTTTGACATTTTTTTCTCGAGAAGGGGTTTACGAGAAATATGTGTCATGTCATTTTAACAAACAATGTCTGCAACCTTTTAAAAAAATTTCTTACGAGAAATATCCGTTACTTGGATCGATTCTGATATCTTACTATTTTATTTTAATTTTTAATTTTTTATTTTTTACATGATGGTATATTGGTAATTGCTCTCCGAAATCAAAGAACATTTTTTTTTTCGGAGAAATTTAAGGACATTGAAAAGGCTTTTTTCCTCCTTTTCAAAGGTTATGGACCTACGATGTCTTATTTGAATTAGGAAAAAAAAACACAAAAGAAAAAAACAGAGTTCTATTTCGAGAGAACAAATTCGCACCTTATTATATTTTTTTCCTTATTTATCTATTTATGCTTTTATTAAGTTCACCTTTTATTTCGGGTTTATAATATCCCCTAAATAAAGGAGTTTTCACGTGGCGTTACCTTACCATGGGTTCGGGTCACAATCTGGGTCAGAACATGCACACATCCCATATGATTTCATTTGAGTATAATGAAAATCCGAACTGGACAGAATTATTGATCTTATGCTTTAATGTTAAGTCATTGACTTTATTATTTTTAGTTTTTTGCCCGATTTTTTTGCAAATTTTTTAATGTTTCTTTCTAACTTTTTAACCTTTTAAGGAAGAAATTGCATCAGATACATTTAAGATTCGATTACATGATTATTTTTTGGGTCAAATGTTTAAGGATTCATTTATTTATTTATCTTCTCTTCCTTTTGGTACGTCCTGTTTTCTTCTTTCCTCCTTACACCGGAGCATAATCCAACGAAATTAAAATTAAAACCATCTGTTTTAGCGTGCGTGGCACTTCACTTCCTTAACCGCAGCAAAACTCGAAGCAAAACTCGATTCCCTCAGAATCTGCAGAAAAAACAAACGTACGGGCATCCGATTCACGCTGTCCAAATCGATTTTTTTTTTTTGTCAGACCAAATCGAGGTATTGAGGCGGCCTTTTGGGATGAAGAGGATTCGCGCGCTCTGACTCGGCGAAGGCGAAGATGAGCGGCGGCAACGAGTTCCGGTTCTTCTTGTCGTGCGACATCAATCTCCCCGTCACCTTCCGAGTCGAGAACTTGGAGGGCGCTTTGCCTGCTAAGCACTCTCCGAACTCAGGTATGATCTCTTTCGTGCGAGGAAAAAGAATGACAAAAGAGAATCCTTTGATTTCGTTCGGGGCTGTGGTGGATGTGAGTGATGGAATTTGGGAATTTCGGAGTCTGAAGTGGTAAAAAATCTTCTGGCTCAGCTCGGCGGTTGTTGTAGCTGAACTGGGTCTCCTTTCTATGCTCAATTTGATGAAGAAGTTGAGTGCGGTGGTGAAGAAGTATTTACTTTATCGAATTGATTACGGATCCGAAAAATGTCGTAAATTGTAGATAGACAAACTATTTGATTGTGTAAGAAGAGTTCTCTCTCTTATTTTATTTTATTTTATTTTTTTGGTCGAGTAGTTCTCTCTCTTAGATGGTGTGAATTTCCAGGGAAAGGCAGAATCTTGGTAGTATTAAGGGTCAGTAATTCCATTTTTTCCCTTATGCGTTAACATCTATGTATCCAATTATTGTGCGATGGTTTAACGGGCCAAGATTCTATTTTGATTATGCTTTCGTTAGTTATATGGTGTGTTTTGTTGAATCCTTCTGCAGAGATTGACCATACTGCAGACAAGAGACAGTCGGAGCTGTTTGTTGAGTGCTCTCTATACATTGATGGTGCCCCTTTTGGTCTTCCCACTAGAACAAGGTGCCTTCTTAATTTTAATCCTTGCTTTGTGTGCTAATTTTCTTCCCCTGTATGTTCGTTTTGTTGTCTGTTGAGCCAAACGCTTCTTCCCAATGACAGTTTCTTCCATTATGTCTCGTTTTACCATTTGCAGACATGTTAGAAAAGTCATTGTTTTGAGGAAATGACAAAGATGATTTTGAGATAATCTGGGGTAAATTCCAGCATTTCTAGTTACTTCTGAAAAGGTTTACCATACATGATGATAAATCAGGGGAAGGAGGTTTATGGTCCTGTGATGAGTAGCAGATTGGAGCTAAGAATGAATAATGATCTTTGTTGTGTTTTAGTGTGTAAATGTCCATATTTGTTTAAAAGAGAGGAGAGAATGAGAGTGACTGAAAGGGTGAAAAATGAGTGTGGCCTGTATTGATGGTAAGGAGTGCGGCGTATACTTACTCTGAATGCTCATTTTTTGGGTATTTGTTGATGTTGCATTTTTTTCTGGCACAATCTGGTGCGTGTAGCTTTTGAAACTTTCATCTTTCAGGTAGGGCTTAGGAGGGTAATGTAAAGTTCAAATGTAGCCCTGAAGAACATTTTGATTATCAGCGTGGCTACTATGGACAGAATTGTGAATTTCTCAATTATTAGTTTTAAAATCATCTGTCATTTGGTCAGTGTTCCATTTTTTCTTCTGGTGCCAAACTCTGTGTTTGACTTGGTCCACTGGAGTTATAATTTTTAATTCCGATTTTCTGGTGATACTGAATATCTGGAGCTTAAAGTGTCATCTGGTGCCAAACTGAACTGGTCAAGGCCAGTTCTGGAAACTGTTCGGAGAGCTGACGAACGATATAGTGTTGGGTTCCTCGGAAAGACGTGCACCTGTAGTTAGAATACTCATGCTTGTGATCCTTAGGGAATAACCATCCATAATTAGTCCATCCTTGTTAAAGATTGATGGAATATCGGAAGTATATGTTGGGGGTGTATATTTAAGATGATGGCTTGTAAGTGTCTTTTCTGCTGGTCATGGAGATCAAAGATGAGTCAAACGTCATGGTCTAGTGTCCATGGCCAGGAACATGTGAAATATTGAAACAGAACTCTTCAAGGTCTTTGTTCAGAGCTAGCTGCCCTGAAAAAGTTCTGGTTGTTCGTCCTTGCTATCAAGATTAAAACTGGCAATTGGCTTTTCTCTTTGTTACTACTTTTTACTGTTATCTATCCACTTAGTGTTGTTTATGATTTTGCAACAGACATACTGAGGAAATAAAGTATGAGAGACGTTCAAAAATTACTATTCAATCAGTTTAGTGGTGATCAATTCTAGGGTGGGTAGGTTCCAGAACATGAACATTGGAATACGGGTTCCAAAAATCGGGAACTGAACCAGTTCCCTTAGGAACCGGCCTGGAACCGAACTTATCGGTTTCAAGATTGACCCAAGAACAGGGCCTAACTTTAAGCAATATAACTATTTTAATTGTAAAACAGACCATGTTATCAAATTATGGCACAGTGGTTAAGGCAATAATGGATTTCCTAGGCTTCCCAGGTTCAAAACCCATGTCCAACACATCTATAGTTTTTTTAAACCAAGTGAAAAAAAAAATAAACCAGTTCAAAATCAGTTCAACTTGAGGTTTAAAGCCGGTACTACTTGAGAACCGGCCACAGGTAGAACCAAGTGTTCACAATATAAAACCAGGAACTGAACCGGTCAAGGCCAGTTCCCCAATTTTTTTTAACTTAGGAACCTACCTGTTCCCATGTGAACCGGCCAGGTTGCTTACCCTTAATTCAGGTTATATATGTATCGATTTCCACAATTTGCTGTTGTGGGTAAGTATGTGGTCCCTCAGATGGTGATTGACAAGCTTGTTGTTAAATCTTTCAAAAGGAGTATTAGAAGTAGTGAGTTAAGAGGTTCAGATCCTGTTGAATCTTCTATATATCTAAAATCTACTCATCTTAATGTCAGGTTGGAATCTGCAGGGCCACCATACTGTTGGAATGAACTCGTCACGCTGAGTACGAAATATCGAGACTTAACTGCTCACTCGCAACTTGCTTTGACGGTGAGTGTGAAGTGTTCCTTCACTTGTATTTTAGGTACAAGGTAACTGGAGATTTAAATCGGTGACTAATTACAATATATGCATAATTTAACTGATATTTCTCACAAAATTGGATATCCTCATTCGTCTTTACTTTTTTTGTTTACTCCAATCTTCATTGTTACAAATATTCCCGATCACTCTATGATAAAGGTCATTCCTAGGCAACACTCTGATGGTTAGAGCTTATACTACGGCATATGTCCTTTTTTTATGTTCATTAGCGTAACTGCATTCACTTCTATGAATTTGTCTAATCATATTTTGTCAAGATTTTTTAGCTTCTATGGAGAAGCATGACCTTTTAATGGAAGCTGATGCTTGAAATGGTTGCTTAAGAGAGCATCACACGACTCAAAATTTTCGGTTGGGCTCCTAAGTATGAGCCTATGGTTTCATCTTTCACCAACTTTATCCTCTCAAATGGAGTTCAAAAATAATTTGGTACTTGCACTTTGGGTGTTGATATGTATTACGGCGGGACGCAGGATAATGAGTCCAAAGTAGCAAGTGCGATTGGATGATAAATTACTACAATAGATAAGACCAAGAGTAAATTTCTTTGGGCATCTCATGTAAAGCATCCTAGGCATCACACCTATAGCTTCCTAAGCATCACATTATGATTTCTTTAGCATCACACTTAAGTGAAGAGCTGTCACACCATTTAAAAGCAACTACTCACTTAATTTCGATAATAATCATAAAAGTTTTTGGATAGTAATAATTTTAATTATATAAAATTCCTAATTGCAGTCGTAATAGGAAAGTTTTAAACAAGAAACACAATTGAAGGGAAACCTCATATAGCAAATAGAAAGATACTTATTAAACTCAAACAGAGTTGAAATCCTATTAGACTATGATTCAATTACAAGAAGAATCTTAATCCTTCTTGTCTCTTATTGAATTGTGGACGCATAGCTGATCAACATCAACATCAGCAACACCTTTATCTCAAACTAGTTGGGATTGGCGGTCGATGAATCCCCAAAGATACATAAAATAAAAGCAAGACCGATCGAGGAAAAAGAGATAAATATGTAAAAATAAATAAACAAAAATAAAAAATATATATGGAAAGGACTAAAAAGGACAGTCGGGAACATGGGAATTCTGTCCCTCCGCAATACTAATAGTCTTTCTCCACTCCGTCTTAAGACAAACCGTACGCCAATCTATTTCCCACTCCATTAAATCTTGTTTTACTACTTTCACTCAAGTAAGTTTCGGCCGACCTCTTCCTCTCTTCGTGTTATGCTCTCGGTAGCAACTTCTGTTCTTACTGGAGCATCTAGAGATCTTCGAAGAATATGCCTAAACCATCTCAATCTATGTTCCCTCATCTTTTCTGTTACCGGTTTTACTCCAACTTTTCGTTGAATATCTTCATTCCTTATCTTATCCATCCTTTTATGACCACACATCCACCTTAACATTCTCATTTCCGCTACACCCATTTTATGCTCATGTTGCCTCTGTGCTGGCCAACATTCCCCTCCGTATAGCATAGCTGATCTTGATCAAAACTCAGAAATTTAATTGACACTTTGGCCACGAAATAGCTTGTTTGATCTTGTGGGATGCATCCGAGAAGAATCTTAATGCTTCTTGTCTCTTATTGAACTGTGGAGCCATAGCTGATCTTGATCAAAACTCAGAAATTTAATTTATACTTTGGCCACGAAATAGCTTGTTTGATCTTGTGGGATGCATCATTAGGTCTGGGATGTTTCTTGTGGGAAAGAGGAGGGGTTGATTGGTGGGGCTACAATTCTTCTATTTAGCAGCAAAAAGCAGCTCAAAACGGGGAAGCAGAAGCTTAGACTCTGGCAAGGAAAGGAAGCTGATGGCTCGTTTCCAACAACTACGCCTGGCAAGGTTTCTGCTTGTTTGTACTGCGCTGGTGAACATGAGACATTTGGCCATGAATGATAAATTTTTTGACATAATATGGTTACAGGTCCCTAAGCATGAGCGTGGCGAGTTGGAGCGATTGGAAAAGCTTATGAATAAGTACGAAAGAGGACAGATTCAACGCATTGATTGGCTGGACCGTCTTGCATTCAAAGCTATGGACAAGGTCAAGGAACGGGAGAGCAATAAAGCTGGAAATTCTCACCTATACCTGGTTGTTGACTTCTGTAGCTTTGAACATCGAGTTGTTTTCCAGGTAAACATTTAGGAATAATGAGAGGAGGAATTATTTTATTCGGTCCAATGGTTTACTTGTTCTCCATTCAAAATTCACATTGCATATATAACTTAAATACTAGTACACAGTTCGACAATTTTTTCCCCCTAGAGAACACAATGTGCACTGTATTTCTTTTTTGTTTTCCTTTTCATTTGGCAAGATTGTTGCAATTGGACAAACTTATAGGCATCTCATTTTGTGAGACGGAGCTTCTCGTTATAATTTTTGGAAATTAGCAACAGTTTAGTAATAAAGCATTTTGCTTGGATGCCAAAAACTGCGATCAAAGGCTTTTGCAAGCAAGCGTTAAAGTCAATTTTTAGTTGATGCAGAGTTTTTTTCTCTGTGGGTAGTTGAACACATGCTTTGCTGACCAAAGATTATTTGAAATGGAATCTAGTCTTGTTTTCCAATTTCTATAGGTTAGAATCTATTATCATGTCTACTTGTAGTGTTAGCTATGCCAGCCTTTCTCATCTTGGCTAAGTTCATACTCTAGGTCAGAAGTAGGAATCCACTTGGTGATGACATTATAGTATTTTATGTTTTTGGCTATTGGTAGTCTCATCAATATAGCTAATATTGATATGAAGTAAAATTTTTTGCCAACACTTGTTTGGATGGAGGGATGTGGGATGAAATATTATCATGGCAGGGAGTATATCCTGTATTTGCCTAATTAAAAGGATGAAGGGAAAGGGTGGAAATGAGAGGAAACAATACCTTTGGACCACTCTCTTGAAATGTGGAACTTGATTATTGCTTCTATGTCTTCGATTGTTGGGCTGCATACACTATCAGGTTGACCTTCTAGATATTTTATGTGTAAAAAAAAAACATATATTGTGCTGGACTTGTAGGAATCTGGAGCAAATTTCTTACCTCCACCAATAGTTTCAACAAATGAACTTGTCATTGTGTGGGACCCTGAAGTGGGAAAAATAAATCCGTCTGAGCACAAGCAACTAAAGCTAGCGAGGAGTTTAACCCGTGGCATTATCGACAAGGATCTTAAACCAAGCTCTACCGAGAGGAAGTAAGCCCGAATTTGTTATATCATAGAAATTCAATAACAATTTTTTGCAGTGTCAAGGAAAATATATCTGAAGTTTTTTTTTTCTCTTCCAACTGCCGTTGTCATTTTGATGATGTTAATATTTTTTAATTCGTCCTGGTAAGATATTTGCTTTGGTTAAAGTAATCGGCCTTATATCAGTTAATCTTTTAATTGCTCTTCAATTTTGCTATCATGCAGCATTATTTTTCATTCTCAATGGATCTTTGATTTACTTGAGGATCCTCGCTTCTTCTTTTCACTGATCTTTCTTACATTACAGAAGACGGGTTAGACTAAAGTAGGTTGAGAGGTGTTAGCCAATTGAATTTGAACGTAGAAATTTGTTAGATGTCCTTTTCCACTATTTGCTTGATGAGATGTTGCTTCGTTCAATTCTGTCCGACAGACTAGTGAAAATTTCTAATTGTTAGAATAGTCTGTTGTTTCTCATTATGTAAATTTTGTTTATTTACTCTCTCTTGTGCTACTAAATTAGTTTTCAAGTTGTTTTTAATTGAATTAACCAATTACATTCTTTAGTAACAGCTTGGATGGTATAACTTCCTGTGTATTTTTCCAAAATCATCTGTCATGAATTCCCAACTTAAACCTGCTGCCAAATATGCATGAATTTGAAGAAATTATATTGGGCGCTTAAAGTGTTTGCCTCATCAAAATTTCAGCTAGATTGAACTATATCTACATGATTAGTGACCTGATAGAGCAGCTATCTTTAGTCTTGTAAAAAATGTTAAATTGAGTGATGTTGTACCCTTGATGGCCGGCTTCACGTGGGGCAGAGTATCCTTGTATAAGTCCTTGCAGTTCAGCAAGATTATATTTCATAGTCCATACAGAGTTCGGATTTTTAATAGTTAAATTCTTACTGCTAGCAATGTACTTTTGCTCTTCCTTTTTGGCATTTCATGGTAGTCATGCTTACCCTACCTTTTGACAAATGTAAGGTCAATACAAAGAATACTTAAATATCCGCCTACGAGGTTTTTAAGTGGAGATGAGAGGCAGCTCCTTTGGAAATTCCGTTTTTCTTTGATGTCTGAGAAGAGAGCTCTCACAAAGTTCCTTCGATGTGTTGAATGGAGTGATGTTCAGGTCAGCACTGTCTCTGCATCTCTTATATAGTCTTTGTATACCTGCTAATGCCAACTAACCAACCACATTATTTACCTCTGCTTTTACCCCGGGTATCTCCATTATTTTTGCTCCTATCAGTGTATACTCTTTAATCAATAAATCTTACATATGCCACTTTCGATTTCATGGTCAAATCATTCATTTGGTTAATATAGGGTGTTTGACAGCCTTTAGGCTAGCTAACAAAATATTTAAGCATATTGCCAGCATGGGATCTTTTATTATGTGTTTCTTGATCCTAGAAAGGCTGTTTTTCCTTAAAAAATGCTGAAAAACTAGAGAATCCAATTGACTACTCATAATATCACCAAATCATAATCCTTGTTCTTAATTCTTTTACCCTTGCAGGAAGCTAAGCAGGCATTAGAATTAATGGGAAGATGGGAAACAATTGATGTGTGCGATGCTCTGGAGCTCTTATCTCCAGTATTTGAAAAAGAGGAGGTAGGAGTTTTTGTAAGATATGGTTTGTTGTCATGATTCTAGTTATTTTCTTATTCTTTCTGCAAGCAAGTCCGAAATTTTATACTTTTGGTCCATCTCATTGGTATGACGTTGTGATTTAGTGTTTCTATTAGATTCTTTGGAGTTATAAAGAACTGAGGGGAGAAATATAGGAACCAAGTTTTTTAAGTCATATGTTTGATATCCATGTGGGTATGTTCTTGATATCTTAAGGTTTTATCAAACAGGATTGTTTAACATGGTATCAAAGGTCTAGGCTAAGGAATCTTGGCGTTCCCTTGTTGATATTATGCCCAGTCACTCTTCTTTGTCCTGTGGTGGTTATTTGATGTGGTTATGTCAACATTCTACATTTGACGTGAGTTCCTGTTTGCAAGTGAGGGGGAGTGTTGAGAGATACATTTGGTATACATGAGAGTATGCTTCCCGATAGGTTAAACTTTTGTTGAAAATGTTCGTTCAACTGAGTTATTAGTTTGAAGGCATTGAGATGGTTTGACAAATTAGACACATTCACATGCTTATATCTCCTCCATCCAAAGAGAATGGTATGTGCAATTCAACTTGACTGTGCTGTATAAATGGGTGCGAGTGAATTAATTTGTTGCGTGAAGTTTGTTGACAGCATACGTTTAGTGCATGCGACTTACACATTACAAATGAGGGGGACTGTTAAGAGATACATTAGAGTACATTTCCTGATCGGTTGAACTTTTGTGGAAAATGGACGTTCAACAGAGTTATTAGTTTGAAGGTATTGAGATGGTTTGACAAATTAGACACATTCACATGGTTATATCTCCTCCATCCAAAGAGAATGCTATGTGCAATTCAACCTTACTGTGCCATATAAATGGGTGTGGATGAATTAGTTTGTTGCGTGAAGTTTGTTGTCATCATAAGTTTAGTGCATGCAACTCACACATTACAAAAAAGGTAGAGGTCGACGTCATAGGAAGTGAGCGTCGGTCTGATGCTGTTGTGGTTTGTGACTTCTTCACTGCAGGTTCGCGCATATGCAGTTAGTGTGCTTGAAAGAGCTGATGATGAAGAGCTGCAGTGCTACTTGCTTCAGTTGGTGCAGGCTCTTCGCTTTGAACGATCTGATAAATCTCGCCTTTGTCAGTTTCTTGTGCAACGATGTATGCCTTCTTTTCCTCTTTGGGAATCCATAGATATTTCATGGAATCATTTTCCTGCTTATGATAGAAAACCTTTATGACAGCATTGCGTAACATCGAGCTCGCCAGCTTTCTTCGGTGGTATGTTGCTGTGGAACTTTATGATCCTGCATTTGCCAAACGCTACTACTGTACTTATGAGATCTTGGAAGAGAATATGATGAAGGTTGGAGTCTTTCAAGGTTTCATCGTTGGTATTTTGGTTTTCCTACAGGGGCTATGTCACATAAAATGTAGATAGTTGTACTTGATATTGAGTGGAGGCTCCTCCTCTAACTAAGTTTTATAAGAGCAAATTGTGGGGCAATAGCGGTTATAACCGCTATCGCTGTTTACCTCCGACTGAGTTGGGCAAAAATTAATTGATTTTTTCTCAATATTAACCATGAAAATGAGTAATGCACTTCTCTTCATTTGGGATTGAGCGTGTGTGCTTCCGCTTTGTGTCTACTTGGGGATGATTAATGGAAAGAGAAAGAAAAGAAAAAAGAAAGAAAATCCGTCCAAATTGTTTTGTACTTTTTTTTGTCAGTGAGAAATTAGTGCAGTATCATTGTACTTATCTTGAGCTTCTCGTTAATGGAAGTTCTGGAAAGGATGGCTCCATCTACTAGAGCTATTATCTGATGGTGTAGTGACCACATGCATTTATTAACCTGAAAACCTAAGCTGGAATCTCGTTCTGCATATCAGTTATTAGATTGTACTTTGTGCAGTTGGCATCTGGTGTCAATGGAAATGATGATGGATTCAAACTTTGGCAAAGTTTGGTGCGTCAGACAGAGTTGACTGCTCAGTTGTGTTCCATAACGAGAGATGTTAGAAATGTACGTGGCAATACCCAGAAAAAGATTGAGAAGCTTAGACAGCTTCTTTCTGGTCTTTTAAGCGAACTTACATATTTTGAGGAGGTATGTCTTATTCTTCTTTCTATCTGCCTTTTAACTTCTTTTACCCTATAATGGGATCTTCTATGTGATATAGATTCTTACTATTTCATCTTTATACATTTGATTAATGTTGTCTAGCCGATACGGTCACCACTTTCTCCTGGTATCCTCATCACCGGTATCGAGCCTTCAGAGTCATCGATATTCAAAAGTGCACTTCATCCTTTGCGTCTAACTTTTCGAACAGCTAGCGGTGGAAGTTGCAAGATCATATTCAAGAAGGGAGATGACATCCGACAAGATCAATTGGTAATCAAACCTCTCTTTGATGCATTGATAGTTGTTTCCTAGAGCTTTCACTTTCTGACTTTGTGGACCTTTTTTCTGAAAATGAAGCTTTACTTATTTGTAAAGAATAAACCCTTGTTTTATGAGAAGTAAGAAGAATGTTAAAATTACGACTTGCCTTAGGTATCGATAGACTCTTCATTTATCTCTCTCACTTTTTGCATTGTATGTCATTTGGGGGATTGAATGAGCTTTTTGGGACTTTATTCTTCTAAGTGTAATAGATGTGCTGGTAAGAAGCAGCTGGACATGCACGGCATATATTTTTCTAATGCCACAATTTTCTGTTATGTGTAGGTTGTCCAAATGGTCTCTCTCATGGATCGATTACTGAAGGCAGAAAATCTAGATCTGTGCTTGACTCCATATAAGGTGCTTGCCACTGGACAAGATGAAGGCATGTTGGAATTTATACCATCTCGGACTTTGGCACAGGTATCATATTGTAAAGACTACTCATCCCCTTTCCTCTTGAGTTAGCTGGCTTTAGAAATGGGTAGCTTAGTTCTTATAAACAAGATGAAATTGCCAATATATGTCCTCTAGCAAGTTTAGTCGCTGCAATGGATTCATGATCAAATGGGTTGTTATGCACATAAAAAATTCAAGGACAATGATCCAGACCTTTCATATGATGTATCGCAGTTACCTGGTTTTTTTTATATGATGTATCTCAGTTGCCTGATTACCTTTCTTTAACAAAATGCACTAGGGTAAGTCATAGTTAATTAAAGTGTTGCTCCTCTTTTTACCCCCGTAATTTCGTATTCAACATGGCAACGGCCATATTTTTGGTTTCTGGAGATAGCGTTAGTTACTTCTTCTATATAACAGTTAAGAAATTTTTTTTATAAGCAATACCAACATTTAATGCCCAAGCTGCTGTTAAACATTGCTCTTGGCGTGTACTGTTTTATGAACTGTTAGACGTTTCTATTGGCATGCAGATTCTCTCAGAGCATAGAAGCATCATAAGTTATCTACAGAAGTTTCATCCTGATGAGCATGGACCATTTGGAATTACAGCTACATGTCTTGATACGTTTATTAAGAGCTGTGCTGGGTACTCGGTTATTACATATATACTCGGCATTGGAGACAGGTGATAGGAGAATGCAGTTATTATGTGAAACCATTATTATTTGGTTTTCGTGAATTGTGATGTTGACATGCTTTCTATTAAAATTTGTTGACGTAGTGTTATTTCTTTTCAAATGCCAAAGTAGCCGTAGTGTTGGAGCTGGCGCTATTCTTTTAATCATGCTATATTTGACTGCTTGATTCATATGTAAAAATTCTCTTACCTATTTCTTGTCAAGGACGTTGCCTCATTAAAATCTGACTTTGGGATGAGTGAACTTGTGTCTTAGTCTTCTCCTGTGTAGATATCCTTTGTTTAGCGTGGTACGTGGTACGTGGTGCTAGATGAGTCTTGATAGGGTTAGTTCCAGCGGGAGAAGTTCCAATCCTTTTTTTTTTTTAGGTAGTGAGTAATAGTATCAACAATAAGTCTATCGTAATGACATTGTTGGGTTTAACAATAATTCCATTTGATTAGAGCATAATGATTGAAGATTAGCAGACCTCTTTCGGAAAACACATCAGTCTAGCAACATCTCGCCCAACTCCAGATGTCTCATCCTTATTGCAGCCTTTGTCTCTGTGATAGTGTTATGCTTTCTGAGTTGATTTAGTTGTTTCCAAACTATTAAACACTTCTGATACTAACCTTTCTGGTCCTCAGACACCTGGACAACCTTCTTCTCAGGGATGATGGACGTCTTTTCCACGTGGACTTTGGTTTTATTCTTGGCCGAGATCCTAAGCCATTTCCACCCCCAATGAAACTCTGCAAAGAAATGGTTGAAGCTATGGGTGGAACAGAAAGGTAGCTTGCTTTTCAATCTTTATAATATCAGAGAATGTTGCCAATGTAAAGATAGCGTTTTCGTTCTGTAAAAATTACAAGAATTCTTGGGGTGATATGGTTGATGTCCTTCCTGCATGAGGTAATAGGCAACATTTTTCTTCCACAGCCAGTACTATACGAGATTCAAGACATATTGTTGTGAAGCATACAACATTCTTCGGAAATCAAGTAACCTAATTTTGAACCTTTTCCATCTGATGGCGGGTTCCAACATCCCTGATATTGCTTCTGATCCTGAAAAAGGAATCCTTAAGGTGAGAATGAATTTCTATGCATTAAATTTCCCTTTGGAGACAAAGTTATTCATTTGGTCATGACAGAAATTATCTGTCCATGCTTACAGCTTCAGGAGAAGTTCAATTTGGACCTGGACGATGAAGCCTGCATACATTTCTTTCAGGGTCTTATCACAGATAGCGTGAATGCATTGTTCCCTCAAATGGTGGAAACTATTCACCGGTGGGCTCAGTATTGGCGATGATTCAGAAATATATCTGGAGCTTCAAATCTGAAGATTCAGGTGACGTGCGATTTCCCTTGTATTTCTGTCTAGATAAATATTCCGCAGGGGCGAAACACAGGACATCCTAGATTAAAGAAAAATGGATGAAAAAGCCCTTTCTAGCAGATGAATAAGAAAGCAAATAGAAGAAATGAAAACATGTTATTGTGGTGGGATGTGATTGAGGATAATCTATTCCTTTTGGTCCCTCCTTGGTATTTGAGTGTGCAGTGAAGTTGCTCCTGCTTCTTCATTCCTTTTTTTTTTTTTTTCAAAATGGAAGATCTTACTGCTGACTTGTTTTGACCAGAGCTGGTGCCTCTCTAGCATCCAAGACAAAAGTTGATGGGTGTTCTAGCGTAAATATAGTTTACACTAGTATCTGGGTTCCTGATCCTGAAAGGGTCTCTTAGACACATGCAAGTACCGAATCCGGGGGTAAAAGTTCGATCTCTGGCAATTAAACTCGCTCAAGAGCAGTGGTTGCATTCTGTTGCTGCAGAAATCAGGTGTGCTCAAGGAAAGGGGCAGGGGGAATTTCTATTTGTCCCCTTTTTTTGTAAGACGTATATACGTGTAACTAGGATCTTGTCTTCCCCCTGGTTGTCTGTTCTCCTTGTTCCTGCTTGGATGCGAGCATGTCGGTCGCTTGGGAGCTCAGAAATGATTAATTATCTGTACATATTTGTCATGCTTTAATGAAGGTAATCAAATCAAATTACTTTGCATCTATGTACCTCTATCGGATCTGAGTTTCGATGACAAATACCCGCCATAGTACTTCTTGAGTTCCATTTGAATGTATATGCTGCGCTTTTAAAAGAGTCAGGTCCAGGTCGTTGTTCTGCACTGGACCATTCTATTGTCGCGACATTTCCAGTTTTTCCAATTTTGAGTTTTGTCGCTACCAAAATTAGTGCGCGAACAAATCATGGATGATGGACGTCTTTTTTACCGAACTTTGTTTCCAAACTATACGATGTGCCCGAGACTAATCTTTGTGGGGCTGTAGTTGTTTTTGGGGGGATATGCTGTCAAATTAGATTCCAAAATCGCGTGTTCACGAGAGCTGATGATCCATTGGTACAAGCTAAGAGCAAAATTACTCGAGGATAGCAGCAAAATCAACTGCAATGAGGTCTTGACCTCGCAAAGATTTTGATTCCGATACTTCCGGCCGCAGTGGATACGTCCATTCTGAGCCAACTCTGACAGCAGCTTCCAAAAGTAAGGACCTATTAAGTTCTTTATCAACCAAAACAAAGTTTAGCAGGCGTACGTCGAAAGGCCTTACTGGTGAATAAAAGCTGTAAACCCAGTCAGCCGAACACATAGCAGTGAGACTTAAGACCACTTAGCTAATATGGTAGGAAGTCTATTGAGAATCTCTAACCAAGTCTATGCCGATCCATTTCGAACATTCTTCCAAAGCATCAGCACTTCAGCACTACGTAAGGAGCCCATTTTAAGGAAGCTGTGCCAGACAATACTATCATCAGTGGCAACATTAACTTGGGAAAAGAATTCCACTCAAATGACAGAACGCCACCACACCCATTGAAGTTCACAAATTACAGCTTCCGTTGTATCATGAAGATCCAAACCTGCATCACAAACCGCTCTCTTCGAATAAAGACCCTATATGCAAGTGCCATACTAGTATCGAATACATTGGCGGAAATTATAAAATCTCGGATAGTTTCAGCTCTGCAAAGCTTCTGTTGAAAATAATCAGGGCAGGGCAGGATAACACAATTGGAATATCCTTCACCGTTCGAAAGTTGCACTGTCAGCTAATGCAGACAATGATGGTCGGATCCGGATTTCCTACCATTGGAAATCTCCTACCATTTCCTACCATGATCGATCTGAACCGTCCAATTCAAAATGAATAGTCCAGATCAGTCCACATCATTTCCCACTAAAAAAACTGTGGATTGATCTGGACCATTCATTTAAATTGGATGGCCTAGATTTAATGTCGCCCGTACATTTATGGTACCAAATCCTTTTCCATGATGGTCAGACAAATTTTGTCACAGTTCAATAGCATATGCATACTAAGGGATGCCCTCTCCAACATGATCCTTTCGCACTGACAATTCATCCTTAAGCGTACCTTAGAAAACATGCGGCCGTGAATTCCATGATCAAGTCAAATGGGTTTTTCTTGTAGACCTTCCCTGATGTGAATCGCTGCGGAAACTGATCGTTCTACGAAGATCCATGGGTTGTGAATTGCTAACCTTGACCCCCCAATCGAACCTGTGATTGGTAACCTCGGTATGAGCGTGACCTGTTGATGAACCTGTGTCAACCAATCCACACTATAGACGCCACGAACAAGAAAATTCGCAATCTTGCTCGATAGTCGATCGATCGCCACAAGAAAGCTTTGATAAGATCTAGTCCTCAAGAGAACTTGAAGAAGAGAAAACATCTCTGTATAAAATTCTGAATCAAAATGTTCTGTCTTCAGAAACTCATAAGCACCCTTATATATGGTGCCACCCTAAAAGGCAAAAATTACAAAAATACCCTTAATTAATAAAAATTCGCCTAAAAATAAAAAAAAGCCTAAAAGTCCATCTAAACGATGCCGAATGGCCGAAATTCATCGCAGTTCATGGCCATAGGCCATGAGTATGGCATCGATCAGGATGTCGTTTCTCTTCAGCTGACCAAATTTGAGCTCATTCGGAGCTCGTTAACCCTAAATCCATTCAGAATTCGCGAGGCTAAATGTAATCGTGTTGGGCCAAGGGGCTTTAGAATCTTCAATTCTTGAATCAAGATCACCTCCACTCCAAAGATCTTGAACCATGATGCCGATAGCTTGCTTGAATTCCTTCGCCCTCGCTCGAGTAATTGGACCAAACGGATAGAACAACAAGTCCCTAGCACCTCATCCTCGATATGGTTCGATGTCCACATCATTCCCTCTCCCGTGCAAAGGATTTGCCCTCAAATCATCACCTGCATCGAAAAGAGTCAAGTCAGTAACATTAAAAGTAGCACTAATGCCATACTCATCTGGAAGATCAAGCTTGTAAGCATTATCGTTGACCTCTCCAACACCATGAATGGTTCATTCCCGTGCGGTAATAACTTAGAACGCCGTTGCTTGGAAAAACGCTCCGTTCGCATATGAACCTAAACCCAATCGCCGGGTTCAAACACTGCTTTCTTACGCCCTTTGTTGGCTTGCTTTGCATATTGCTCTGTCTTGTGTTCAATATTCAGCCGTGTCTTTTTATGCAATGTTTTCACAAATTCGGCCTTCTTAGCACCATCTAAATCCACACGCTCTTCAACAGGCAAATGAGTTAAATCTAATGGAGTTAATGGATTAAAATCATAGACAACCTCAAATGGTGTGAATTTAGTAGCAGAATGCATGCTCCTATTATATGCAAACTCAACATACGGTAAACAATCTTCTAAAGACTTAATGTTCTTTTTAATGATAGCACGCAACAATGTCCCTAGAGTTCTATTAACTACTTCAGTTTGACCATCAGTTTGTGGATGACAAGTAGTAGAGAATAAAAGTTGTGTACCTAATTTCTTCCACAATGTCTTCCAAAAGTAGCTAAGAAATTTAGTATCTCGATTAGAAACAATGGACCTAGGCATGCCATGCAAACGCACAACCTCACAGAAGAATAAGTCAGCAACATGTGATGCATCATCAGATTTATGACATGGTATAAAATGAGTCATTTTTGAAAATCTATCTACAACCACATAAATAGAATCCTTACCATGCTTAGACCTAGGCAATCCTAACACAAAATCCATAGAAATATCAACCCAAGGATGCGTCGGAAAGGCAAAGGCGTATACAAGCCATGTGGTTTAGTTCTAGACTTAGCTTGCTTACATGCAATGCATCTCTCACAAACACGTGTGACATCTCGCTTCATGTGTGGCCAATAAAAATGTTCATGCAGCACTTCATAAGTTTTATTGATTCCAAAATGCCCCATTAAACCATTACTATGCGCCTCTCGCACCAACAACTCTCGCAAAGAGCATCTAGACAAACATAACTTGTTTTCACGAAAGAGATGACCATCATGCCTATAGAATTTTTCAAACGCAGCATGCTCACAAGCTTCAAATACTCTTCCAAAGTCATCATCATCAGTATATATCTCTTTGATATGCTCAAAATCTAGGCACTTTGCTCCTAAAGTAGTTAGAATTGCGTACCTTCGAGAAAGTGCATCAGCTACCACATTTTCCTTACCTTTCTTGTACTTGATTACATATGAAAAGTCTCGATGAAATCTATCTATTTGGCATGTCTTTTGTTCAACTTTTGCTGTCCCCTCAAGTACTTTAATGTCTCGTGGTCGGTGTGGATCACAAACTCCTTTGGCCATAGGTAAAGTTGCCAAGTCTCCAAAGCTCGCACCAAAGCGTACATGTCCTTATCGTAAGTTGGATAGTTCAATTTTGCTCCACTTAACTTCTCGCTGAAATAAGCTATGGGACGTCCTCCTTGCATCAACACAACTCTAATTCCTGTACCAGAAGCATCGCATTCTATTTCAAAAGTAGCACTAAAATTTGGTAAAGATAACAAAGGAGCATTAGTTAGCTTATCCTTCAACAGATTGAATGCTCTCTCTTTCTCTTCTCCCCAAGTGAAATCCACGTGCTTCTTGATGACCTCGGTTAAAGGTACGACGATGATGCTGATATCCTTTACAAATCTGCGATAGAAATTGGCTAAGCCATGAAAGCTGCGCACCTCTCCTATAGTCTTAGGTGTCGGCCATTCTCGGATCGCTTTCACCTTTTCTTCGTCAACCTGTATTGCATCGGCTCCAACAACAAACCCTATAAATACTAATTTGTTAGTCACAAAAGCGCACTTCTTCAGATTAGCATATAGTTGCTCGGTCCTTAAAACTTGTAAAATAGCTCGCACATGTTCAATATGGTCATTAAGGCTTCGACTATATATCAAAATATCATCAAAATAGACAACCGCAAATCGACCAATAAAAGCACGCAGAACATGATTCATAAGTTGCATGAAAGTACTAGGTGTATTAGTTAAACCAAATGGCATGACTAACCACTCATACAATCCATACTTGGTCTTAAATGCAGTTTTCCATTCATCCCATTCTTTCATTCTAATCTGATGATAACCACTTTTTATATCAATTTTAGTAAATATGCAAGATCCATGTAACTCATCTAACATGTCATCTAATCTATGAAAAAGGATGTCGATACTTTACCGTAATATTGTTGATTACTCGGCAATCAACACATATTCGCCAAGTCCCATCCTTCTTTGGCACTAACAAAACAGGAACAGCACACGAGCTAAAACTTTCTCGCACATATCCTCGTTCCAGTAATTCACTAACTTACCATTGAAGTTCCTTTGTCTCCTCGGGATTACTTCGATATGCGGGTCGGTTAGGTAATGGCGCACCGGATATCAAGTCGATTTGATGCTATATGCCTCGAATCGGTGGTAAACCTCCAAGAACCTCATCAGGAAAGACATCCCCAAATTCCTGCAATAAAGACACGATAGAACTAGGCAAACTTAGGTCAAGATCATTAGTAGTAAACAATGCCTCATTGTACAAAAGTACAAGCATCGGTAGGTCCAAAACCAAAGCACTCCTCACTTCGCTCAATCTTGCATGTAAATTCTTTTCTCTCTTTTCTTTTTTCTCTGTTTTTCCCTCGACTTTTACCACTATGTTTTTCTCAGCCTCTCCTTTTCCTTGCGTCTCAGACTCTCCATGTAAGCTCTCAATTTTATCACTTTTTTTTTTCTCTTTCTCAGCCTCACGTTGTAGTTTCAATTGATCTTCATACACCTCAGTAGGTGTCATTGGCACCAAAGTGTAAGTCTTCTGATTCATCACCAATGAATATCGGTTAGTGTACCCATCATGATGTACCCTCCGATCATATTGTCATGGTCTACCAAGTAAAAGATGTCCCGCTTGTATAGGTACAACATCATACACCATCTCATCATTATATCGCCCTATCTCAAATGGAACTAGGACTTGCTTTGACACTTTCACTTCACCACTATCATTCAACCACTGAAGTCTATATAGTCTTGGGTGCTTTGTAGTCTTCAATCCTAGTTTCTCCACCATAGTACAACTTGCCACATTTGTACAACTACCTCATCAACAATTAATCTACAAACCTTACCATTTATCAAGCATATTGTATGGAACAAGTTATCACGTTGCTGGTTATGCTCATCCTCCTTGACTTGCACGCTAAGAGAACGTCTAACCACCATCAATTCACCCTTGACTGGCATCTCGACATTGCTACAGTCCTCCAATGGCGGCATGACATCATCCTCTTCCTCCCTGTTACTTTTAGATTGAACATCTCCAGGTCCAGTCATTATCATCACCCTCCTATTAGGGCATCGATTCGCCATATGACCCTAGCCTAAACACTTGAAACATTTAATTTCACGAGTTCTAGTGTTAGGATTTTCAGTTTTACCTAAAGCCAGATTCAAACCAACTCTGCCATCTTTCTCATTCTCCTTTGAAGTTTCAACCTTGGTGTTGTTTCCCTTCCAGTTCGGCTTCTCGTCTCTCTTTCAATTGGGTTTCCAATTCGAGCTTGAACCTCCACCACTCTTGTAATTTCGATCCAACTTCAGTTGCCTCTGTAGTTTGATAGCTTTGTCTACCAATTCCTCCAACTCGACATAATGTTGCAGCTCTACCACTCTTGTTATATCTCGGCTCAAACTACATAAGAATCGTGACATAGTAGCTTCATGGTTCTCTACCACATTAGCACGGATCATAGCAATCTCCATCTCTTTATGGTACTCTTCCACGCTCTTGTTACCTTGTGTGGGATTTTGCAGTTTATGGAACAAGTCTCTATGGTAATGACTTGGTATGGAGCACCTCCTCATCACTGCTTTCATCTTATCCCACGTTTATACCGATCTCTCATTATTGCGTCTCCTACTATTCATAAGCTGATCCCACCAAATTATAGCATAATCAATGAATTCAACAGCTGTAATTTTTACCTTCTTGAGCTCCGAATATCGCTGGCAGTCAAATACTATCTCCATTTGTTTCTCCCATTCTAGATATGCATCAGGATCATTCTTTCCTTGGAAAGATGGAATCTTCATCTTGATATTGCCAAGCTTATCATCTTCTCGATGTATGAACTCTCGGCATCTGTTTCTCCTTCAAAACCTGCCATCTCGGTCATCTTCTGTATCAGACACATAATCATCATTAAATTGCCTCTGCCATCTGGGTTGCGCCCTAGGCTCATCTCGTTGATTTTGTGACCTCCCTCGTGGTGGCTCTCGATCACCATCAAGCCTCGTCTCGCACCTTACAACTCTGTTGTTAAGTGTTTCAAGTTGTAAGCTCAACTGCTGGATGCCTGCTAAAATTCCATTATCCCTTGGGTTGGTGCCATCCTCCCTTTGATTCACGCTTTCCTAAACTGACATGATTTTTTTTAAACCTGCAAGAAGATGTTAGGAATAAAAGATACCTCACCACACTCCCTCGCGTGTTTCACGTGTTTCGCTCAAGGTGTTTGTCACTCCCGTCGTGTTTAACTAATCTAGGCTTTTTCTTCCCTCAATTAAGCTCACACACTCTTGCATTTTTCCTCTCGTTTCCTTCTTTCAAGCTCTTTATCAGACTAGAATTCCATTCTCACAAGCTCCTCATAACAGTCGACTAAACCACCAAGCAAGATCAATTCAGCAATATACTGTTCAATCAGTAATTCAACAACTTTTGCTAGATTTGAATTCAGGTTCAATGTTTACTACTATTTTTTTTTCTATTCGGTACAACTAACAATAATAATAATAAAAAGAAACGAGTCGTCCTCTTGATTTTTTTTTCGAATTTTTTTTATCGGTTCTTTTTTTTTTCACCGATACTTTTTTTTTTATTTTTTTTTCGTTGATTTTTTTTTTGCCGATTTTTTTTTATGAGATCAATACAATCAAAACAATTAGGACCGAAAACTCTAAGTCAAAATTCAAATCGCAGCAAGAACAGTTCAGAATCCTAATTCGAATAGTAATAAATCTCCAATTCTATAAACCATAGATTCATGAATTAAAATCAGTAAAAGTAAGGTAACTAGACTTTGTAGAACCAGCTCTAATATCAGATGATGTGAATCGCTGCGGAAACTGATCATTCTACGAAGATCCAAGGGTTGCGAATTGCTAACCTTGACCCTCAATCGAACCTGTGATTGGTAACCTCGGTATGAGCGTGACCTGTTGACGAACCTGTGTCAACCAATCCACGCTATAGATGCCACGAGCAAGAGAATTCGCGATCTAGCTCGATAAGTCGATCGATTGCCACAAGAAAGCCTTGATAAGATCTAGTCCTCAAGAGAATTTGAAGAAGAGAAAACCTCTCTGTATAAAATTCTGAATCAAAATGTTCCATCTTCAGAAACTCATAGGCACCCTTATATATGGTGCTAACCCTAAAAGGTAAAAACTACAAAAATACCCTTAATTAATAACAATTCACCTAAAAATAGAAAAAAAAGGCCTAAAAGTCCATCTAAACGATGTCGAATGGCCGAAATTCATCGCAGTTCATGGCCATAGGCCATGAGTATTGATCAGGATGCCGTTTCTCTTCAGCATACCAAATTTGAGCTAATTCGGAGCTCGTTAGCCCTAAATTCTTTCAGAATTTGCGAGGCTAAATGTAATTGTGTTGCGCTAAGGAGCTTCAGAATCTTCAATTCTTGAATCAAGATCACCTCCACTCCAAAGATCTTGAACCATGATGCCGATAGCTTTCTTGAATTCCCTTGCCCTCGCTCGAGTAATTGGACCAAGTGGATAGAACGAGTCCCTAGCATCTCCTCCTCGATATGGTTCGATGTCCACATCATTCCCCCTAGGCAATGTGGGACTAGGGAGGGGATGTCACAATCTCTCCCCCTTCGGACACAACGTCCCGATTGTGCCCGTATTGCACTAGGGCTACGGACGGCACCGCTACCCAGCTACGGCAGAGAGTCCACACATGCGGTCGGGGGTCGGTTCTGATACCAACTGTAACGGTCGGGATCCCACTTGCACGATATTGTCCGCTTTGGGTTTTGCAACCCGCACGGTTTTGCTTTCCGAGCACTCAGCCGGGAAAATACCTCATGCAAGTCTAAGGAGCCCCCAATGCTTATAAGCCAAGCCAAGACCTTCCCCCTAGGCAATGTGAGACTAGGGAGGGGATGTCACATTTTGGGAGTGGGCGATTCCTTTTGTTTAGTTGGGGAGTAGATACCTATAACCCTCGCAGTTCACTGAGTATTTAGAAACACTAGATCTTATGCATGTGTATATGTTTGGGCATGTGACTTTTGGCATATGGCTATGACATTACTGCTCCTCTTGTGGTTATCATCTCACTTTAGTACAAAATTGAGAATTTGCATCATTTAGGTTTAAATTGACCAATATGCTTTGTTCTAATTTTATTTGATTGGGTTTGAGTTTAAGGGTTAGTGTTCTCAATTATACCTATGCATGCTTCCGAGTAAACTTTAATAAGAAAGAAATTGTGTAGTCGATAGAAGTGGTGACCTGGGACGCCATAGCTCTGCTTGGTTGGTATCAGAGCATAGGTTTACCTAGAGTAAAAAGGTGAACTAGGGAATTGATGTGTTAGGACACGCGCAATAAAACACTAATGCATGTGATTGTTTTGCTTGTTCAAGATTGATTATATGGGTCCGAAATGATTATGGATCGATATGCAGAGACCGCTGTTCATAATGAGAAGGACCATGAACAGAAAAGAAACTACCGATGCGAGAGAAATAGTTCTGTTGGGTGAAAGCACACCTCTGTAGGAGGAAAAGGTGCAAGGAAGCGATAGAACCCGCAATGAAGGCATTGCGGAAATGAATGGGGGAGAATGACACGGGCCGTAAGTTTCGTGTCCCTTGAACAATACGGGGAATCGTAAGAATGGTGTTGTCGGGTCCTCCCATACTCGAAACCTTGAAGTGATGCTTGTTGGTGTCAAACATAGCTCATGAGCGATGCAAAGGGTAAGAAAGCGACTAGGTCAGTGGGAGTAGTGTCAAATCAGTTTATACTAAAGAGTTCTTGGATTAAACAGAATATATCCCTTAGGAGCTTTGAAGGTGGGGTTGGCCTCCCTGCGTACAAACTGATCGGGAGCTGATACCACTCTTCTGATGAGGCCATGGTAGGCCAAAAATCAATCGTAGTGTTTAATGTGGTCTGTTTCGATAGATATAAAGGATGCCCAAGCTGAGCTGGGCATGGTATGATTAAACATGGTAAACATATTCGCTTAAGTGTTCCATGAACAACTAAAGAAAATGGTTGACCTGGCCTCGCACGACCCGCCAGGCACCCCACGGGCTATTCCGCGGCTAGAGAAACTTTGAGCCCGTGTGACACTTGTCTTTAGGCAGCAAACACGTGGTCGGTTTGACTTTAGCCAAACGCGATGTTAAAAATTTCCATTTTTTGGTAGCTTAACTCGATGCGCTTATTTCATCGATTTGAGACGACGGGGAGCACGTGCTGACTGATAAAATGGCACATCTATCGAATGGGTTTAGACAATACAATAGGAACATTTACTTTTGACCATCTAAGTCTAAAGTCTGCTTTCATATTTTATTTTATTTTATTTTATTATTATTTTTTAGGCCAAAAAGTAGTCTTCTCGATTCAGACGTTCTTAATTAATTAACTAGTAATTCGTTGACGAGCAGCGCTAGCTAACAAGCTTGCGGGAGTTGTGGAAAGTTTCTAACGCGGAAAAGAGTGTGAAGACCAAATTTGTTTTCCAATTGCTTTAGCTTTTATTGTAGCTTCACAAGACTCTCTTTTACGACTTGAAAGTCCAAAAGTCACGCTGCAGATTTTTGAAATCGAACTTCTTCTATTTTTACTTGAAATTGCTCTACCGCAAAAGCTCGGGGAAGAAGAGAAAAATATGTTCTAAGATTTAAGATCTAAGATTTTTTTATGTAAATGCAGGGCCACTACCAAAACCTTTTTTTTTTCGCTTTACCACATTAGATTAAGCAACTAGGAATAGGTAACATTTAGGACTTCAATAGAACTTTCTCCAACCATATAAACTTAACAATGCACAGTTCCATAAATTTTGCAAAGCCATTCCCTTACCTATATCGTGACGATGATCTCCTAATTAACCTTTTAGACTAACATCATTCTCAAAAGCACTTTTCATTTCAAATATGTTGAGTCTATATTTATAGTTTGAGATTGAGACCAATAATTTACTTCTACAAAATTATGCGATTGATTCCTTTTACTATTTTTTTTTTTTACGTGAGTATGAGGGCAGTCTCGTCTCTCAAATAAAAATGGTGCGCTCTGAGCAATTTTGGCTACAAAAATAGCCAGGATTATAGTTAATTGGGTAATTTTCTTAGGTGCCACCAAAAAAAAAAAAAAAAATCTTACGAATTCCTGGAAATCAAGATGATGGACTGTAAAACTGTTGTGAGTCAGGTTCAGGAATTACAAACAATTCTGAATGACATCTTTGCTAAGGGAACGTTACTTAGTGAATAGTTCAAGTGGCAGCTGTTATTGAGAAGTTTTCTCCGGATGGTCAGATTTCAACAACGATTTGAAGCATAAACAGAAATAGATGAGCGTTGAAGATCTCATTCTTGGCTCAGAATCGAGGAGGAAAACAGGGAGAATGCAAACCCTCCTATTGAACCAACGGCTAATGTTTTATAGTCTTCCAATTCCAAGCAAGTGGGGAAAAGGTAGAAGAAGCCTTTTCAAGCAAAAGGCAAGTAGAAAGAACAACCCCAGAAATTTCAAGGGACATTTTTTTTTTTTTTTGCAATAACCTGACTATAGTGCTAAGGATTGCAAATATCACCCAAATAGAGGTAAGAGCAGTGATGCAGCTAAGCAGCTAAATCTGACAGAGCAGGAAGATAACGAGAGATTGATTGTGGTGGTGGCGTTTGAGGTATCCATGGTGTCGAACAATATTGATTGGTGGTCGGACACAAGTGCCACAATTCACATTTGTGTGGACAAACACCTATTATCATCCTACGAGAAGGCTGAGGAAGAAGAGACACTTTATATGACTAACTCTACATCAATAAAAATTGCCGAAAGAGAAAAGGTGATCCTGAAGTTCACCTCCGGTAAAGAAATTGCCCTCCTAAATGTGTTGTATGCACTGGAGACTCGGAAGAATCTCATTTCTGCTAAATGTTATTATTTTTCTGATTATAATAAATAGTGTTACGTATTTCTCCCGCTACATTAACGTGTGTTGTTAATTTCCAACAACTATTTCATTCTTTAACCTGTCGGATAGAATAACTATGTAATAGAAGTGAAGCCAATATCATGAGAATGGAAGATTAAATTGATCTCCATCTGCAGCTTTGCTCTAATTGGATTACATGTGTTTGATGCTATGCAATTTACTGTAGGCTTGTTGATCTGATCGTTTATTTACTCTGCACAATTATTGGGCACTTGTTTCTGTGAATCATTTAGATTCCAAAACCGCAGTCAGGCTTCAACATCCCACATAGAGCACAATCTCAGCTTGTCACTAGACTCCAGTAGCCTTGCTCTTCACACGTGAGACAATTTCAAATTTGGTTGCAACTTGGAACACCAACCTCATCATTCTAATTGCAAAATCAACTGCTATAAGAATTTTAATCTCGCAAAACTTTGATTTCGAGACGTCCAACCGCTGTGGATACATCCATTCCAAGCCAACTCTGACTGCACCTTCCAACACAAAGAACCTCTATGTTCTTTATCAACCCAACAAAGTTTAGCAAGCAAACATCGAATGGCTTCACTGATGAATCAAATCTGTGAAACCTGTCAGCATGACATATAGGAGTGAGTTAGACCATCTGCTCATAAGATCGTAAGTCGGAAGTCTATTGAGGATCACTAACCAAGTCTGTGCCGATCCATTCCTAAGCTCCTGCTTCTAACATTCTTCCAATACATGAAGAGCCTATTTACGTAAGCTGTTCCGGAAAATACTATCATCAATGGCAGCATGAAATTAGAAAAAATCCGCTCAAATGACAGACGGCCTCACCCATTCAAGCTCACAAATTACAGCTTGGGCTAGAGCATGTAGATAACCTTAATCAGAAAATACTCTCCTCGAATAAGGACTGAAAAGACCTCCATGCGAGTGCCAGTTATGATACCAGTTGGAAATACAATCGTCCGTGTTATTGGGCACTATGTAAAATTAAATGACTAGACTTTCAGTATTCTAGAAACCTTCGTAAGTTTTGGATCAATTCAGCAGCTTAATGTAATCGGGGCATCGTGGGATAACAATATGCTAATATCTGAGGATGCATTGTTATCGTCTGGAGAAGTCTAGGAAACATCAAGCTCCTGTTCCGTTGATGATTTTGTTTCTTTAGAAGTGCCTTTAGAAACTCTTTAAAATATCTCATCATTTACAGCACAACCAGTGTTAAAATAATCAAATCCTTCCAGTGAATGAAATGAAGTTAATATAGCAAATAAAATCTTTGCAAACTACATACTAATAGTAAACCAAAGTCTACAGAAACTTTGTTTGTCAAACTCAGTAGAAAATTTCCTCTTGAACTCTTTCAATCCAACTAATAGGCATCTAACATTATCGGTCACAAAAGCTTTGATCAAGTTAGTATAAAGAATTCAACTTAATTTGCATGTTTCTGTGGGACATAGTATGATTCTTTCCCCTATCATTTATGTGCTGTTCATGTGTCAGAGTAAATGCAAAACAGTTTGGAAATGGCGTATAGGATAAAGGAAAGTTTCCTTGAGAAAGTTGTGGCAATGCTTCCCGTGTTTTCCTTTTCGGCAAGTAATGCACGAACAAGAGCTTATGCATAACATAAGGGATTACTTCGCAGTGCAGTCGATTATGTCAGAATATATTCTCGTTCATTTCTGCCATCTTGTTTAATTTCCTGACTCTAGTTCAGGTAAATGTCAGATGGCATTTACTAACTCTACAAACATTTAGATGTATTCTTCGGGGTAACGCATTGTTTTCCTTGGACTTTTGGACATATCTTAGAATGGTTTTTCCTTTGGCTCGTTTGCTGGTTTACACACAGCCACAACCCTAGGAGAAGAGCCTGTTCTTGCATTTTGCATTTCTTGACCAATGTAATCACCTCAATCAGCTAATGCAGACAATTCTGCGAGATAAAATGTGTGGAACACAAACGGTTGGACAAATTTTGTTTACTATGTCAGTAGTGTATGCATTACTTCGGATGCCCTCTCAACATGTGTGGCATGCTATCAAATGTATACATAAGTTTTCAATTCAGTAATTCCAGCATTCCAGAATCAACCAAACATGGAGAATCTCTATTTTTCTACATAGGATGAAGAATCTTACCTGAAGGCTAATGACATAATGCAGTTAGAAGGCCTTTTGATCTACTCCCATTTCTGGCATGATGAGCAGAAAGATTTTGCCAAAGCATCATATTAACTTCCATTAATGTCTCCTCAGATTCCTTCAAGTAAGAAGAGAAGGGCACCGTCAACCAGGAAATACTAATTAATCGGTAGTAAATCTTAAAAGAAACTGCAAATAAGAAGTAAAAATAAAAATGGGGTGATAGATCTCAAAAGAGAAAAGGTAGCTTACCTGCTTTTTGTAACTTCATTAGGAAACGTGGATCATCTCAACGGTTCTACTCGTCACCTCCGTATGAATTATCCAAGTCCAACTTATCTTCTCCATACGACCAATCCCGGTCATCTTCTCCCCATGACTCATCGCAGTCCAAGTCGTCGGCGTCGTCGTCTTCGCCATATGAATCATCCAAGTCCAACTCGTCTTCTCCATATGACCGATCCGGGTCATCTTCTCCACTTGATTCATCCAAGTCCAAGTCGTCCTCTATAAACGACTCACCCGAGTCATCTTCTCCAAATTTCATAGTTATAGTTCTATGATCTGGGCCTGATGGTTCCTTCCTGTATTCAGAAATGCTCGATTCCACTTGTTTGTGCAATTTCTCGAGCCCTCGAATCTCAGTCAGTTTCTCGCAATTTTGCACAACTAGACTGCTCAAGTTGGTGCATGATGACAAATCAGGTAAAATATCAATTGAGGAACATCCTGAGATAGCAACACGTTCAAGAGACGTTGCCTTCTCAAGCCCAGGGATCTCCCGAAGTTCATGACAATTCGACAGCGACAATTTCTGTAAATCACGAAGGTTTGACAAGTTTGGTAATTTTGCTAAGGACTTGCAATCCTCAATCCGTAAACTAGTGCAGCATGGGAATCTCTCTAGGCTCTGAATATCATGAAGCTTGTCATGGCAGTTGATTGCCAACTTTTGCAAGGTGTTAAAGCAACATAAATCTGGTAACCTTCCAAAGGAGGTGCACCCAGAGACAATTAGCCTTTCCAAGAACTCCAACTCATCGAGACCTTGAATTTCAGCTAAGTTTTGGCAATTTTTAGCACTAAATAACTTCAGGCTTTTTGGAAGATTCAGCCATTGAATTGAATAGCAGCGAGAGATATTCAGCACTTTCAAGAACTCCAACTTATCGAGGCCTTGAATTTCAACTAAGCTATCACAAGATTCAGCATATAATTTCGTCATACCCACGGATTTTGAGAGGTCCAGCCTTTCAAGTGCACGGCACCCAGAGACATTCAGCTCTTCCAAGAACTCCAACCTATCGAGGCCTTGAATTTCGACTAGGTTCTTGCAATATGTGGCTCCTAATTTCTTCATACTCCCGAATTCTGGGAGGTGCAGCCTTTCGATTGAAGCGCACTGTGCGATGGAGAAGATTTTCAAACATTTCAATCTGTCGAGACCTCGAACTTCAAGCAAATTGTTGCAAAGCCTGGCACGTAATATCCTCAGATGGCTTAGTTGTGAAACATCCAATGTTTGCATAAACTTGCAGCGCATGATCACTAAGACATCCAAACTGAAGGGAGGGTTTATGGACTTTAGCAATCCTGGTCCTTCCTTATTTGTTCTAAGCAGGCACAGCACGACCATTCACTCACTTGTTGAGACTGCACTTATGCTGCTGAAGAACAGGATTGATCAAACAACAGGTTACTAACCCAGGGACGATGCCAAATTATCCAACAAATGGAAACATGACATGCCAGTTCATACTCTAATCCCAGCTGTAAAGAAATAAAGGTAATTGCTTCATTAGCAACTCTGCCCAGCTTAGTTCCGACGAAATGCTTCTGAAAGTGATCACCTTCCTTATTTGTTCGCATGGAAATTGTGCGATGTACAACACACCACATGTACTACTACCAAAACATATGCAAAGTGTTTAGAATACACCCACACATTCTCTTTGTTTCCAATTTAACTCCTGAACATCCAGGCATCCAAGTGTTGCATATACCATGATTCTGAGCTCACAACTTCTGCTTTTAAAAGATGAGATCTTTCCTTCCAAATCTCTTTGTACTTAGCGGTGAATCTAAGACTTGACGACGATATATGACATAGTTCAAGGCAATCATTACATATCTTCACATGACTACACAAGAACAAGAACCCCAAAGGGCAATTCATCACGCAACTGCGGCTAATCAAAAGGATCTTTTTTGAGATTTTTTTTTGGGGGTTGGGGGGTTGGAGGGAAGGCAAGCTGTGCAATTTCTTTAACCTAATCCGAACAGGGTCTCAACCTATAACTTCAAGTTGATATTTTAGACAGGCTTGGTCCAAGTTAAAAAAATTTCATTAACTTTGAGTCCCTGACCACAAAGATGGAAGACCAAAACATGGTAATAAGACCACAAGAAGGACAAATCATGGTAGAACCACTAAACACATTCACAATATTCCAAAGTGATGTATAGCAATAAAAAATTGATTGACATCAGCAAACTAATAATCTCGCAAAAATACTTGTTTGAAACTTCGTTCACATCCACGTAATCAAGCGTAATCTTCTGAAAAAAAACCACAAAAAAACCAAAGATCTCATGCTTTCTTAATGGGCAATTTGTAGCGGCACAGAGGGCATGTGTGGTGTATTCTCAACCAAGCTTCGATGCAATCTTTGTGAAATTCATGAGAGCAGCCCATCCGAACAAGTTCATCTCCGACCGCAACTTCTTCCATGCAAATCACGCAATCCAGTTCATGACTACTCGAGCCTTGGCCGCCCTCAAACACCACTTTGTTCAAACTTTCAATCACTGACTCATCTGCCGCTTCGGAGTTTATCCTCTCTTGGTCCATTGACTCCCTCATGACATTCCCCCGCAGCACATCCTCCATGCCGTGATCAGGGCTTGTCGCTAGCCATTGTCGCCTTTGTCTTATCATTCTTTGTCGCATCATTAGATTAATCGCCGATCGCTGCTCCAAAATCGACCGCACCCATCTCTCCCCCTGGATCCGTGAATGCGGATCCCGCAGCTGGAGCCTCGGCTGTTGGGCTTGCATCTCACACATCTCTAATCCGAAGTGTTCCTGAATTGAGCATGCATATATAGGCAGTGACCATCACTAATCCGAATAGGAAATATCAAACCTGCATTGACAGTGGACCATATTTTTCTATATATAAATTTGTAGTCATCAAGTTTTAGGAAAAGTACCCAAAAAGTCCTAAATCTATTGTACGTCAATCAATTCAGTCTTGAATTTTTTGAATCGCTGATAAAGATTGCTAGCAATTTCCACATAATTCACACCGAAATGAAAAAACTCTTCTTTTCTACGAAGGGTTCAAAAAACACCCACTAACGATCTGATCAAAGCAGGAACGATCACGGAATCAAGATCAAACCTTTTGAAGCCAACCTCTGGGTTGTGGAACAACAGCTCTCGCGGCCCTTCTTGCCCTCTTCCTTCTTCTCCTTCCTTGCAATTGGTCCCGAAGATTCCTCCGATGCTCGCGAACAGCGCCGACAGAAACCCCTGGAGACGGCCGTTTACTGTCGTCTCGCCTTCTGCTTCCGCGGACGCCACCCTCGAGACCCCCACAGTCAGTCGCAGAGATTTTATCACCACCCCACACACCAACTATTCTCGGCTTCTCTCTCTTGTTTCTTTTCAAATTTATTCTCTCTCTGTGTCTCTCTAGGTTGTTTCTCAAGCGAGTAAAGTGCTGTGATTTGTGATAGCCTCTCTCTCCTTCGCAATGGTGGTTTTTAAAGGAATCGACGCCATACCCCCGACGGTCAAAAATTATCTGGCGAGATATCTGCCGTTGGATTGAGAGGATCGAGCGGTGTTATTCGCGTTGATGGGGACCCCCAGTTTGGAATTTTGTAGCCGTTGGGTTTTCTTGTAAGGGGCCGGGGCTTTTCTCGGGTGGGCTTGGGGGATGGACCCGAATCCTGTTGTTTCATTTATTTATTTTATTTTTCCATGTTATTTTCCACAACATGGCAAAAATCATTTGAAAAACTCATGGCTCTTCAAATACATAGATATTAAAAAAAAAATTCCAAATAAAAGCCAAAGTGCTTTCATGTTCTCCAATAAGAGCTTGAAGTGGACCTCATTTCAAAAAAGAGCTTGAAGTGCCTTGTTATTTCAAAAAATGGCACGATCATTGGTATTTCTGATTTTTTTTTTCTATTTTTTACTTTTTTTTCCTTCCTTTTCACTAGTGACCGGTCGCCAGCCGTTGGCGAGGGCTGGGCGGCCTCTCCAAATCTGCCCAGGCAAGGCCATTCAGCCCTCGTTGTTGGTCACGAGAGAAAAAGTAAGGGAAAAATTAAATAAAAAATAGAAAAAAAAATCAGAAAATATAAATTACGAAAATATCAAAAAAATTAACCAGAATTGCTCATTAAATATGTAAAAGTGAAAACCAACTCGCGCACACATTTTCAGCCACTCTTCCGACTGACACACTTCACGTGGCCTCACCAACCCACGTCCACACAAATCAAATCAAGAAGCTTCCCTAGCCACATGAAAAAAACTTGTTGAGGAAGGCAAAAACGGGGACAAATAGCACAGAAGGGGGCAGGCCGACGCATCTCTTTTCTTTTTGGCTCCTTCTTCAGTCACCAAAAAAGGAGGAGGAGGACGTTCGGCTCGGTGGAGTTTTCGGAAGCTTCGCTCCTCCCCTATCCAAAAAACCAGAGGCTACGGGGATGTTGCTCTGAAGAAAGGAGTATTCGTGGAGGTGGAGATGAGACCGACCGAGCTGCCGTGGCATGCGAGTCCTAGCTTGACCCGAGGCAGCGGCGTTGTGGTCGGATTTCAGCGTCGTGGTCTCGGCATTCGGTGAGCGGTGGCGGTGAGCGAGTCCCAGCGGCGTGATGAGCGGGTCCCGACAGATGCAGAGGCCACTCGAGCTCGGGCCGAGGCGACGCGAGGGTGATTAGAGGCAACCCAAGTGTGAGCGGGGACGACACATGAGCTCGAACCCGACGATGTCCCGGCGAAGCGACCTAAGGTCGATGGGTGTGGCAAGCAAAAGCGACGCGAGCTCATACCAATGGCGACGCATACGCAAGCGCCACGGTACTCGAGCCCGGGGCTGCAACGACTCCAGCGTGAACAAAAGGAGGCGCAGGACCGGAGCCAATAGCAGCCCGACGACAATGTTAGCGAAGCGAGATGGACGGTGACGGGCCGCGAACCGAACCAGCAATGGCGATAGCTCTCTTCTTGGAGCTGGAGAGGATTTCTCAACCGGTCCAGAGGAGGCGCGACGGCCAACTCAGAGGTGGCGTGACGAGTGTGATCTCGAGACGACGCTGTGGCGAGCAAGCCTGGCGTCGGCTTGACGAGCAAGCCCCATCGTTGGCGCGGCGAGTAGATCCTGACCACTTGGTGGCGAGACTAGACAAACTCAGCGGCGATGGATGAAGATTTGTGTCGTTGATGGTTGCAGAGGGGACTCGCACGAGTAAGAGGAAGGTGACGCTGGCGAGTATGAGCGGGCTGGTTGAGTCGACGGAATGGGAGCGTGACTACATGCGGCACACGAGCTCGGATCTGGCAGCAAGGCGATGAACCACAAGCCCAGGCGAGCAAGTCTCGACGGCTTTCCAGGTGCTCGTGAACTAGGTTCGTAGTGGCAGCGAGGCGCGCCGGACCAGGCGTGGCGCGCGAGCAGATCCAACCGTGGCGGTGAGAGCCCGTTACGTGGTGACGCCAACGTGAGCAAAGGCGACGCGCTAGCCTGGACCAGTCGCAATGCGAGCGTGGACGAGGGAGGCGTAGGCGCTCCGAACAGTGGTGGCGTGGCTGGAGTTGTGGTCTGGTGAGGGCTCGGGTGGATGGCGAAATGACCATGAGGAACAGTTGGAGCAGCTGGAGTCGAAGCTGGCGGTGACCCAGCGACAAGTGTGGACTGGTGAGGACTAGATAATCCGAGTCGGAGCCGTTTCGCGGTCGTTTACTTCAGGTGGCGAGTTGGGGACCTCGGTGCAAGCTCGAGCAAGTTAGGCGACCGATCAGATCGGACTAGTGGAGGTGTTGTTCGGCCTGGTCTGAGCGGGCGGTTGCACCGTCGTGTTCGGTTTGGTGTTTCTCCGCCCGATCTGCTGTCCAGGATCGTTGGTTGGCGGTAACGGACGGCCGACGGTAATGTTGGGGTGGGACGTCGCTCCACCCGAAAAATTATTTACTTCAATAATTGTATCCGAATGAGCTTAGTTAAAAACCCCCATTGTCTTTGAATAAGAAAAATTATTGAAGTCTTGATTTAACTGTGACGGTGACTATGCCATAAAATTTGTTCAAATGTCTCCACTTCACTGGTGGATCTTGTAGCCACCACGTTATAATTCCAATGTTGAATTCTTTGTTTTCCCTCTCAGATGTGATAAGCATTGACCATGAGGGGCATAATCGTAATTACGAACCGTGAAAGCTTGGCCTATCGATCCTTTAGATCTTCGAAATTTGAAGCTAGAGGTGTCAGAAAAGTTACCACAGGGATAACTGGCTTGTGGCAGCCAAGCGTTCATAGCGGCGTTGCTTGTTGATCCTTTGATGTCGGCTCTTCCTATCATTGTGAAGCAGAATTCACCAAGTGTTGGATTGTTCACCCACCAATAGGTACCTTGCCGAGTCCGATTATTAGCTGCAACCACAAACCCTAATCTAGTTTGATGCCTTAGCATAATCGTTCGCAACTTATACCTGGAATAGATGGGGTGCGGTCTCTGGTACCTAATAGATGGGGTGCGGTCTCTGATAGACCTCCTCAAAGTAGTGATTGATGGAGCTAATGTTCCAATCTCTTGAGCATTAATGTTATCTGAATGCTAGATTTGCAAGCTGGTGGCCATGGCTCATTTCTACACGTGATCCATCAGATGAGTCTTTCCTTGTTGCCTGCAAAAACATGTGTTTTCTGTCAGTTATATTTTATGTTGTGTGAATCTTCTGACTGCAAAAGAACCACCAAAACTGGTCCTGCTACTTAGTTCCAAACATTCGGGAACGTTACGGAGCATCATGCCTTCTGGCTTTGCTACATGAGTACCTTTTGTTTGCTCTCCAAATATTACGTCGTATCATGGGGAACTGTTTGCTCTCCGCCTAGCAGTTCTCGAAAAACCGGCTACTGCCCTTGGATACCTTGGTTTCGTTCGGGCGACGGTTGTGCTCCTGGGAGGCAACCTGATCTCATAATAACAATTAAAAAGCAACGTCCCTCGAACTCGCCTAAACCCCATTCTACACGATAAAAATTTAAGTGCCCCTGAAGTAGATTTGGATTGCGGATCTTAGTATGCTAAAAATGCTATCAGCCGTCGATAGACATTCAATTTGGTTTTGACAAGCAATCATCAAGATAACTTATATGTGATTGACGTATTCAGACAAATAATTTTTTAATAATTCCAAATAACTTATCTCCTCCACTTAACAAAAATTTTATTTTGACTTAATTTGATATCCGTTAATACTGTTCGCTGACGTGGTTGCCATGTCAGCACCACGTGGGCGAACATCCGGTCGCTAGGTCGGATCCGGTTCAACCCAACAAACCCGGTCGACATAAAATCGCTAAATTATCTACAAAACCACATAGTTTGTTAGATTAAACCGCGGAATTGGGTTTAGAAATATTGATTCCATATGAAAATGTAGAAATTGGGGAAAAACTGTGTCAAGTTACATAAAACCCCTAACTTTTGATTTTGATAGGAGAATGGAAATTGGTCAATTCAAACCATAAATGATGAAATTGGTCAAAAAGACCCCTACCAATCGATTCGGGAGGTCGAAAAATATAGGATAAGGAAATATGTAATCCTTTGTTGCCTGGCGAAGAAGTCCTTAACACCAAATTAATGTTACTTTTCACTGACAATCACACACACACACACACACAGAGAAGTTAAACTAGTTCATCGAAAACATAAAAATTTTAGGACTTGAAAATTTGAGTCAATCGATGCCATAAAATTTTGTGGCAGAACATACGTCCGTTGTCTTTTCTAATTTGCGATGTTAGAAAATTTATAATTAACATCGCAAAATGTATCCCAAAATATATAGCTTATTAGGTGCTTGCTAATGTTAGTTATTTATCGATAAAAGAATTTACCTTCTTAAGCCCGAGCGGGGCTATCCTTTGTTACGTACCTTCAAAATGGACATATTTCGGCCAAACTTATCACTAGTAATGTCCTAAAAGCCATAATTTTTTATTTCCGTCATTGAGAATCAATCAAAATTTTTAAGATCAACCTATTAAATAAGTATCCTATGGACGTATTCAAATAATTGTATCCGAATGAGCTTAATTAAAAAACCCCCATTGTCTTTGAATAAGAAAAATTATTGAAGTCTTGATTTAACTGTGATGGTGATTATGCCATAAAATTTTTATTGAAGTTTTTACATATAAAAACTTCAATAATTGTATCCGAATCCGGCCCGACTGATTGTGCATGATCATGGATGGCACGAAAATGAAGCACTCCTTCGCCTTGATGAATAGGGAATTTTTGAGATTCGGCTAAAAATGCTGAATACTCTCCAAATTACCCAAAGCCAACTAAAAACCAAACCATTTAAACCCTAAGCAATATACTAAAATGAATTTGCAAGGAGGGGTAATTTGGTCTTTTCAAGGTGGAGTGTTGCTTAGAGATATGTGAATGGTTTGCAAAAATAGATGTAATTAAAGGTTGGGTCAAAAGTGATGACAGGATCCCCGTCGTAATGGCAGGGAGAGGATTTCCTACCATGGAAATCCTCTCCCATTAACATCTTCACCCTCCATGTGGGTGGGCCACCCACATGGAGGGTGAAGATGTTAATGATTCCCTACCATGCTGGTAAGAAATTCGGATCCGTAATGGCAAGGGATCATACTCACCTCACATCCCCTGCTATGATTCGGTTCCAACAAGTGCGGTCGCATTTAGACATATTTTTGTAACTTTTTAAATAAAAATAAGGGCGCAACAGGCTGAGCCTCAAGGCCCCTTGCCCAAACCTGTCCCACCTGCTGACCGGACCTATCCAAGCCTGCTTAATAGGCTCACAAAATTCAGCCAAGCCCACTCATGGATCAGGCCTACTGGCCGCCATATAGGGGAAAGTAACTAAATCTGACCAACCATATCTTGTCAAAATAGTGAATAACTTACTCTATATGTTCTAGGGGTGTCAAATGTACCCGCGCTGGGCGGGCCGACCTGGCTTGACCCGACCCGAAATGTTCTTGAATTTTCGAGCCTTTTCGGACCGGATTTGGCACTTGGGCCGGGTTGGGCCGGGCCAGGCCGGCCTGCCTCTCAACTTTATTTAATATCCATTTTTTTATTTCTTATTTAATTTATTTTTATATTTTCTTTTTGTATTCATTCATTTTATGGGTTTATTAATTGATTTTAATTCCAAAAAAATTTAAAAACAGGAAAGGAAAAAAAAAAAGAATTCGGCCCGACTGATTGTGCATGATCATGGATGGCACAAAAATGAAGCACTTCTTCACCTTGATGAATAGGGAATTTTTGAGATTCAGCTAAAAATGCTGAATACTCTCCAAACATGGACTTAACTGTAATTAGCATACTGAGTCTTGATCTCATAATACCTATCAGCCGCATCATCAACGACAAGACTCAGTTTAACAGTTACTCTAAGAACCATGTAGTTCGAAGAAGAGTATACTCCCTTATTTCAAGTCGGGGTTCACTGTTAATTTGCCCCATTTTTAGTCAGGATCTATGTAGCACCGATACGATGCGCAATACGGGATACAATACGATACGATACGCCGATACGTGGTTTCTAAAAAAATAGAAATTTCTGATACGCTGGGATACGTTATGTATTAAATATATATATTTATATATATATTTAAATTATCATTTTTATGAACTCCAAACATCACATATATGTCGAAATGTCATAGTTTTTCATATTTGATGAAAAATATTAGTCAAAAATTAGAAAAAAAGTTAATAGTATTAAAAAAAGAAAGGAAAAGCTACAATGATCAGGAAGGATACAATGAAGAAGTTTTGGCAGGGAGGAGGGCATCGGTGAAAAAGCCACAATGATCAGCAGGGCGTCGGTGATAAAGCAATAAGATTTGCCAGGGAAGAGGGCTGAGAAAGGAAGTGTCCCACATCGGGTAACAAAGAAAGAAGGAGAAAGGAAACTTCTTATAAAAGGGGGCTAAGTCCTTCTTGTTCTGCTGGATTTGGATGGCTGGGTTGCGAGCACAGCCAGAAGGCCCATTGGGCTAGTACAAGTTTTGACGTTGAAGTAAAATATTTGTTTAAAATGATGGTGCAGTGCGAGTAGTCGAGTACCTGCGTACGTGCTGTTCTTGTTGACTTCGCGTCAGGGGCGGAGACGCGTGTTGATTGTGGGTACAACCGTGTCTTCATGTATGTATCGGGAGCGTATCCGATACGCAAAAAATATCCTAGAGCACGTATCCGTGCTACATAGGTCAGGATGGGTATAGATTTTGCCAAAATGTACGAGTGCCCCCAAACATGGCCAATGTTGGGAACACGATTTCGAGCTTTGGCAAAGAACTTGTTTCCCGCCTGATCCTGCATAAGAAAGATGGTCATGAATAGGCCCTAAAAATGAAATGAACAAAATTTAGGAGGCTCATGATTGTCAATTTGCTCCGGTGGTAGCAACCGAAGGTATATTTCCTAGCTTGGCACCTGCAAGAAGGAAAAATAAAGTCATTTCAAATAATGATCGGGAAAGGCAAGAGATACTCCCTTTGAGACCGAGCGTCCTTGATTTTGCTCTTGATACGATCAATGGACCGATTGAGGGTGAAGTATGAATCGGCCTCGACTGGCCGACAGATTGGCATATGAGTCGGTCGATGCATTTGGACATGCCCCAACCCCTTCATTAAAGTTAAATCCTAGCCATGTATAACCCTTGATGGTCACAGATGCTCAGTTGAACTGTCTTGAATCATCTAAGGAAAACTATGAACTCCATGGATGATCCTCCACTGGCCCAGGTTGTACTAGATTGGCTTGGCACTTTCTCAGCTAGCTGACGTGACTGATGGATTGATCGGGCTGATGCGTGATCAATAGTTAAGAATCATGCCCCCTGCCCCTGAATTAACTCTGAAACATATAGTAGATGGGTCAGCAAGACAACCAGAGTTAAACTAGATATCAGCTAGTTCTAATTTTTTTTTTGAAACACCTTTTTGCTTTCGAAAACCTCGGGACGAGATATCTTGAAGAAGCCCAACCCTCAATGCTTACCATGGATGACAGATTGTTCAGTCATTGGTTGTCGTTATCGGGTTGGTTTGGTATACTTTGACATGATTCACAAATGCATAAAAGGGTTTGTATTTTTTTTTATAGATCATGAATCAGATCGCATTTTATTAAATCGAAGTCCTAAGGCGCAGCACGGTTCAAAAGAAAGCCTAAGGAATTGGAAAACACAACCTAAACACCTAGGAAGTGAGAAAAATATCCTATGCCAAGGATTGCATGAAAACAAATGGTCTGTAGACTGATCACTTGGGGAGCCTGTTTGATGATGGCGCTCATTAGTGGCCCTGATCAATCAATAAATGTGCGCAAGGTATTTGTGTCAAATTACCTGCAAAAGATAATCACCTAATGAGTATGATGAATGAAAATGTCGATCCATGACTCAAGACCGAACCATCACTCGAACTTGACTCGTGATCTTGACCCGAAATTCCAATTTCGTCGGATTTTGCAAGAAAATTCGTCAAAAATCGAAGAGTGATCGAAATGACATGAAAATTTATGAACTCGCAAGCGAAAGGATGATGAACAACTTTCATGTTTGGGCCTAGGACTAGAAATAGACGGATAAATTCAGTTTAATACATCTTTAGAAGCCTGTTGACACCTGATTTTTGACTATATTTTATTTCAGTTTTTATTTCTAAAATTAATTAAAAATAGCAAAAAAGGTTAAAAAATTAAAAAATCAACTTTGGAAGCCTTAGCCTAGCCTTGGGAACCAATTTTGAACAAAAAATATTTTTTGTATTTTTTAATATTTTTTGTTATTTATTTAATTATTAAAATAACCAAAAAATCAGATAAATAACATCCGTGGTCAGAAAATTACAAAAAATATTCATAAATTTTATTTTAATTTCCTCTTTAATATTAAAACTTCTTATCAGGGAAATTAGGCTTGGGTCATGGTGTTCCTTCACAAACATAAACCCGTACCGAGCCTGAAAAATCCTTTTCGAGTCTTTTAATTTTCAATTCTCACTTTTCATGCGCTATGACATTGAATTCTAAAGTTTTGAAATGCAATTGGGTCAATTTGCCCTCCAATTTGATCAATTTTAGCCAAAAGGGCTTAATTGCATAAAAATCTTTCAATTTAGTCCCCGATTTTACAATTTTTGAAATTAAATTTCACACGGGCACACCCATTAAAATTAAACACCTCTACCCAACAGTTTTCATCATGCTGAATCCATTGGTGGGCTCAATTTTGGCTAATTCGATCGCTTAGGCCTTCGATTTGGCGAAATGAAATTTCGGATACTAGGGACAATTTGGGGTTTTCACATAATGTCAATAAATTGATTCACAAAAATACCCATATTTGATGGAAAACATGTCAAGGAATCCGATTTTGCCATCAATTTCATGAAAAGAGGTCATTTGGGGGGTCAATTTGGCGATTTGGACGATTTGGCCGAACCGGGTCGGTCGGGTAAGACCCGACCCGACCCGGTCCGACCCGGGTCTGCAACAATGGACATAATGTGCAGCAAGGCGTGCAGAACAGAAAAAAAAAACAGGGGGGCATGGGCGACCCGTTTTGTGGAGAAACAAAAGGCAAACGAGCGTGGGGGACCATGGCAGACGTCGGGGGGGGGGGGGGGGGGGGTGTGCTGCAGGGCGTGGGCACAAAAAACGGGCCGGTCGGCCATGAAACGGGGGGAGATTCTCGGTTAAAAAACCGAGCTTGGCCGAGAGAGGGAGATTTTTCCCGAGCGGAGGGGGAGCGCGAGAGAGCTTCCTTGGACCTTCGGCAACGCTCCTCGACCATCACCGGAGCTCAGTGGCCGTTGGAGAGCTCCGAATAGGTTGGTATTTGCTCCCGAGCTTCATTTTTCTCAGTGCACGCTATGTGTTCGGCGAAATGCTTCAGTGAGTGTTGACACCTGATTTTTGACTATCTTTTATTTTAGTTTTTATTTCTAAAATTAATTAAAAATAGCAAAAAAGGTCAACAAATTGCAAAATCAACTTTGGAAGCCTTAGCCTAGCCTTAAGAACCAATTTTGAACAAAAAATATTTTTTGAATTTTTTAATATTTTTTGGAATTTATTTAATTATTAAAATACCCAAAAAATCAGAAAAAATACCATCCGTGGTCAGAAAATTACACAAAAATATTCAGAAATTTTATTTTAATTTCCTCTTTAATATTTGAACTTTTTATAAGGGAAATTTATCTCGGTTCATGGGGTTCCTTCACAAACCTAATCCCGAACCGGGCCTAAAAAATCCTTTTCGAGTCTTTTAATTTTCAATTCTAGGTTTTTATAAGCTATGACATTGGACTCTAAAGTACTGAAATGCAATTGGGTCAATTTGCCCTCCAATTTGATCAATTTTAACCAAAAGGGCTTAATTGCATAAAAATCTTTCAATTTAGTCCCCGGTTTTACAATTTGTGAAATTAAATTTCACACGGGCACACCCATTAAAATTAAACACCTCTACCCAACAGTTTTCATCATGCTGAATCCATTGGTGGGCTCAATTTTGGCTAATTCGATCGTTTAGGCCTTCGATTTGGCGAAATTAAATTTCGGATCCTAGGGACAATTTGGGGTTTTCACAGAATTTCAATAAATTGATTCACGAAAATACCTATATTTGATGGAAAACATGTCAAGGAATCCAATTTTGCCATCAATTTCATGAAAAGAGGTCATTTGGGGGGTCAATTTGGCGATTTGGGCGATTTGGCCGAACCGGGCCGGTCGGGTCCGACCCGACCCGACCCGACCCGGCCCGACCCGGGTCTGCAAATGCACAGAATGTGCAGAACGTGGGCAGAAAACAGAGGAAGATGGGGGCGGCGTGGGCGCGCGATTATTGAAGAAAAAAAAGGCGATAGGCGTGGGGGGACATGGCAACATCGGGCAGAGGTGGCGGACGCGTCGAGGCGCGCCGGTCGGCCACGAAAACCGGCGAGGGAGCTCGGTTTTAAGCGAAGCTCGGCCATGGGGAGAGGGGGATTTTTTTGGGCAAACCCGAGGGAGAAGCGAGCACCGAGGACCTTCAGCAACCTGCACAGATCTTCAAGGGAGCTTCGGCGGTCGTCGGCAATCTCCGGGTAGGTCGGTATCTCGCCGGATCTCCATTTTTCTTTATGCACGCCGGGTGTTCGACGAAACGCCCGAATGGGCTTCGCATTTTTTGGGTCTCGGTCGGGGTTCCCCGAGCCCTATTTGTCGCGCATCTTGTTCCCACGCGTCTCTAACACCATCCCTCCGCCCGGCTTGCTCTTTATTTTGCATCGAAACCGAGCCGGAAACCACGTTCGGAGCTTCGCCGTCCACCTCGCGGACCGAGAGCTCAACGGGAAACTTCCGGCGGTCGACGAGCTCGAAACGAGCTCAGGTAAGGTTCTAGACCCCTCTTGGATGCTCTTTGATGGTTTAGAATCGAGCTTTGATAGAAAAAATTTCTGCAAATTTTCTCTCGCCGGCGCCGGTTCCGGGGAGGTCCGGTTCGGCCATTTCCGACGTGGTCGTGGCCCTCATTTTTGTTGTATGTTAATGTTGAAATGTTAGGGAGTCTAGTGGTGCGAAAATCCCCAAAAAATTCTGAGTTTTGGTCAATTTTGGGCATTTTCCGGCGACCTCGCCGGAATTTTTACTATTAGGGAGTCTAGTGGTCCGGTTATTTTCAAATAAAACAAACGGACGGCCACGATCGCGACACGTGTCGCGATCTTGGAATTTTGCAAAATAGAATAAATGATTTTCGGATAATTAATTCAAATCAATCCGACGGCCGAGAATGTGCCAAGTGGCTTTCTGTGGATCGTCCGATCTTGTCCAAGATCGGACGCACCAGGAGTAGCCACGTGGCACAACGTGGAGCGTTCGATCCGAAGGTTTTTCTAAAAAAGAAAATAATTGATTTTTGATCCGACGGCTATTATTGAGCCACGTGGCTCTCTGTGGGTCGCTCGATCTAGTGGAAGATCGGACGCACGAGATGAAGCCACGTGGCACGACGTGGACCGTCCGATCCGGGGAATTTTCGGATAATTAAATAAAATAGATAAAAAATCAAAAAATTGTTAAAAAATGGAAAAATGTTTAAAAATATAAAACGGCGTCGTTTTAGGCCGGTTTCGACCCCTAGGGTCGGGCCGGGCGCCCGAGAGGCGTGGGCCGGGTTTGACCCGGCCCGGAAAATTTTTTTAAATATTAAAAATTCAGAAAATAACAAAAAATAATAAAAAATTCAAAAAATCAATAAAAAATAGAAAATTCATAAAAAAATTCAAAAAATTCGGAAAATTCAGAAAAATTCTAAAAAATTCCAGAAAATAGGAAATGGCCACATTCAACTGGCCACGACCTGTTTCGGGTCTTTCGACCCCCGATCTTTTCAGAAATGACGGTTTTGCCCTTCCGGCAAACCGTCTTCCAAAAAAATTCTAAAAAATCAGGAAAATCCCAAAAAAATAGGAAATGGCCACAAACAACTGGCCAAGGCTCATTCCGGGTGTTTTGAACCCCGACCCTTCTTAAAATGACGATTTCGCCCTTTGGGCGAATCGTCTTCCAAAAATTGAAGAAAAGTCAAGAAATTCCAAAAAATTCTCAAAAATGGGAAATGGCCACAATCAACTGGCCATGGAATATTTTGGGTAATTCGGTATCCAAACCTTCCAAAAAAAATGACAATTTTGTCCTTCGGGCTAATTGTCCCCGAATCTTCCCATTTTACCCCTAGTCCTAAATCACATCTTCTCTAAGCCCTTATGGCTATACTAGGAGGCCAATGATTGAAATTGATATGTATTGACATGATTCATTTATGCAATTGACTGCGCTTTCGTTAAATTGACTGTGGTTTGATAGGACCAGTCTTCCAACCTGCATGAAACCCTGACTCATATCACCCAAAATTGCGCCTGCATGAACTCTTAGTTAGGAAAATCACTCACGTTAGGTACCGAAAGGGCGTTGGTAATGACACCGACGTAACCAAGTCCCCGAACCCAAAATCTCTGGTTCCGCAGGACTGATCGATCTCTCCCAATCGGTCAGTAAGGTTTCCGGTCTACCCTCCAAGAAAGACCGGTGGCGACTCCAAATGCATGCACAAATTGCACATGCCACCACGACCACACTAAGGTCGAAAGCGATCGACTCTTATCGTCGAATCCCTCAAAAGACACTCCCGCCGCGATTTGGTATGGGCCTGGGGGGGCCCGCGCCGATCTAAAGCCCGCGATCCACATTTCAGAGTGGGGGCCCGCGATCGGTAATCCCTTAGCCGCGTCCGATTTCGGACGGGTCGCGACAGCTGGCGACTCTGCTGGGGACTTGTTCTAGAACTTATGGTTCTAGACCTCAAGTGGACTTAGGCCGTAATTAAAATGTTGAGTGATTTTTCTAACCCTGCAGGCGCTCTTGAAGGTGAGGTAAGTCCGCTCACGATAGGTGTTACATGTTTTTGCAGATTGGAGTGATAAGGGGTGTAGTCTGTGATTAATATTGTCTTATGCAGGATGGGCGTATGAATGTATGTTATATGGATGATTTGAAGCGCTGATTGATATATAAATTGTTGCGCATGATTCACTGCATATTTGAGGATCACGACACTTTGCACAAAGCGCCCAAACCCAGGCCGCGAAATCACCTTTTTAGGTAGCCATAGATCAGGGATCGATATGCAACGCTCTAGCGTGGATTGCGCTGGGGTTGACCATATTCGATCCCGCTCACTATCCAAGTCGAGACTTTTATCCATTTGTTGTGGATTGCGCTCATGGACGAATTTATCGACTCGGATAGAGGGAAGCCTCTAGGTTCCTCACCTAAGCCATTTTGATTTCTAGAGTCAAGCCTCACTTGTCTCATGCGCATGTATATGGATGGTTGGTATACCTAAAACCAAAAAAAATCATCGGGTACCTCTTATGGTAAGGTCTTTCCATTATTGTTTAATTTACCTGCAGCTTCGTATTTATTGCACAACATGTTGCATTCATTGAGTCCGATGGTTGGGTCTAATTCCATTCTACAGTTTAGATAAAGTGGAGATGGTCTCCCCAAATCTCTCCAAGGTCCTAGAGGTATTTGAGTATGAGCGACGTGTCATTCGTCATCGAGCCACCGAGACGTTCAATGGATTCCACTCCTTCCGATTTATCCAGGGGAGGGTACTTACTGGACGTAATCTTATCCGAGGAACAGACTGCTTCTACACCAAGTCCGCCGTGCAACTCGAACGCGAACATAAATTCGAGTACGAAAGGGAAAGGATGTGGAACATTTATCTGAAGTTAAGGGGCATATTCAGCAGGATACGAGCAAATCCGACATCTCCTCTAGTGGTCATCGAGATCTCATCAGACGAAGAGGATTCTCTCGAGAGCCAGCCGTCCTCTTCCACCCCTATAGACATTTCATCTGATGAAGACGGCGACCCGAGCTAATCGGAGCAAGGACGACGGACGACGTTACCCGACGACCTGACTTGGGGCATCTCCTTAGGTTCCTTAGGGTCGCCTTCCGGAGGTGTTTTAGAATTATTCAGTTTTCTGAGCCTTCTGAGTCTGTAAAGGGAATCCGTCTGTGGATCCCCCTCTTATCCCCTGCGCTTTAATTCCCGTGTCATTCATAGGCGTCTTAATACCGGAATGCGGCATTGGAATTTCACCCAACCATTCGGACTTTTCTGTTTCAATCATACGTCGCTTCCGTTTGAAATTTTTGTTAGAACTCACGCTTGGTTGGTTCGACACAAGTGCGAAGATCTAATTCTCATTTCATGGTGTGTGCGACGTATGATTGAAGTGGTCCACGCCATGCATAAGCATATCATCTGCATAACATCATTATTTTCGTCCAATTCATTATGCCTATTGATGGGATTAGCATGGGAACCCTAGTTTGGCATTCCCTTTATCCAAATGTGGGAACTCAACCCTCGTCACATCACGGGTAAATAATGATTTGAACGAATCTAATGCCCGAGTAATCCATGGATAATTAATCGCATTTTCATATTCTAGACTCGATGGGAAGAGGTGATATCCAAATTCTGCCGGTCCCGCATAGAGAATTGCTAGTTTGGTGGGGACGCCTCAACAAGACCAACCAGGCGTATGTTAAGCAAAGGCTGGGGCATCTGGTTAGCCTCATCGAAATCAAATACCAACCGGCACTGATACAAGCAGCAGCACAGTTCTGGGATCGCACCACACTAACATTCAACTTCGAAGGATTGGAGGTCACACCCACAGTGGAAGAATATACAGCCGTCATCGGAGTCGAATTCAAAGGACAATTAGTCCGTCCCCCTTTAGGCCTTGACCCGTCCAAGCTGCTCTCCAAGTTCCTTCGGCTCAAGACCACCGAGATTGAAAGGATTCTCAAGTCCAACTCTGGCAGATTCCCGTTCTCATTCCTATTCGACAATTACTCGAACCTACCCACTGACACTGGCCACAGGGCCGGAGGGGTCTTCATCCTGGCCTTCTTTGGATTCGTGCTATTCCCTACATCCAGGACCACATTCAACCCTCTCATTGTCCACATAGTCCAGCAGGCATGTGACCAACTGGATTATTCCTATATGATCCTTGCTGAGACTTTGTTATCCCTGAATCGCTATAAGGCCACACTGGATGATTCCAAATCCACCCGGAAAACCATTTTCCAAGCCTCCAATGGCCTTCTCTTCTTGTGGATCACTTCCCATCTTAAAAAACTCAACCTTCGCGCTGGATGCACTCGAATCGATGAAGACGTCCACCCTATCCAGTCCTTCCTCAAGTGCCAATCACTCATTGCCAACCGCTCTTTCAACGACTGGTACGAACTCCTAGAAAAATTAGAACCCGAACAACTCCGATGGCGGCTAAGGCGACCGAAGATGCATAAAGCACGCATCGCCACCAAGACCGGCGGGCCAATTCCTCTCTTGGGTTTCACAGGAGCCGTGTCATACTACCCGATCAGAGTCGTCAGACAGTTCGGCATGCTGCAGCAGATACCACCCCAAAGTCCTCCAGACGAATTCGCCTTCGACATTCCCCAAGGCCCAATCACCAAGAGGACCAAAGCGCGCCTCCAGATGATGATCAATGACCTAGAACAGGCACTGAAAGACTCCCCGCCTCAGGATGTGGAGTGGCCGGATCAGTTGGACCCTGAGATGAACATCCATCGGGCCTCCGAGGAATATATCCGGGCTTTCAAAAGAGTCCGGCCGACCCTAGTCGAACCATATGTTCCAGAGTACATCGTCCCATATGTACCAGGAGTGGAGCCTTACATACCGGAAGACGTCGGGCCGCCAGCCTATCCTGAAGGCGAAGAAGTCCAGAGTTGAAGACTCGGCTCCCAGCAATATCGGAGGATGACAGAGGAGCCAGCCCTCCCATCGAGTTTAGAATAGTCAAGCATTTTCATTTCCCATTGTGATCAAACTCCTCCGGGAGCCTTTTTTATGCATTATCCAAGCATCTTTTCAAAAAGAACTTATCCTAATTATCATGGATTACTCTTTGCATAACGACATACTTGCCTTGACAAACTGGGGCAAGACCGCGCCAGCGTGATCAGGCCGCCGTTCACTTTGCGGCACATGATTTATCTCTCGTATCCATAAGCCTAACTTTTAATCTCCCGGACAGGTAACTCTCAATCACGAGGACTCGAGCCCAAGCGCGTTCTCAGGCCCGTATGGAGCACGAACAGGTTGACGCCCGCCTCGGGACTCTGGAAGCACGATTAGACCAAGTGACTCAGATGCTGGCTGAAATGAAGGACATGTTCATCGCGGCTAACGCCAGGCCCACTCTGCCAGTTGATCTTAACCAAGCTGCAAACCCAAGCACGCCTGCTGGTTCCGACGTAGGTGGACCCGCTGGGACGAATGCTGCACCTGGCACTGAGCAGGCTCCAACTGTTGACGTACCGCCAAGAGCCCCGCCTGTCATCATCAACCTAGAAGGGAAACAGAGTGAGAAGTCTGTCAAGGTCGATGAGGGAGTAAGAAGAATTGCCAAAATCGAGGAATGTCTCACCAGCCAGGGATTTGAGTTATCAAAATACGATAAAATCATGCCTTTCACCAAGATTGAGGTCCCTGTGGACTACAAGGAGCCGGACTTCTCAAGGAAGTATAATGGGACAGGCTGTCCCAAGACCCACCTGAAGTACTACTTGTACAAGATGGCCAAATACTCAGATTACACGCCATTGCTGATCAATACCTTTCAAGAGAGTCTGGCTGGCGCCGCTCTGTCTTGGTACGTGGAGTTAGACATACAAAGATATGACGACTGGGACGAGTTTGCAGGAGACTTTCTATCCCAGTATAAGTTCAATGCACTGACCGCTCCAACTAGAGAAGACCTACTGCGGACCGCGAAAGGGAGGACTGAAAGCGTTCGTTTATACGCCCAAAGGTGGAGGGCACTCGCCACTCAGGTGAAGCCACACATCCCGGAGGAAGAGTTGGTAGACATCTTTCTGAAAGCGCTGCCGTATGACTACTTTGACAAACTAAACACCTCTGGGTGTCAGACTTTCGTGCACTTAATAAAAGTGGCGGAAAGGCACGAGTGGGCTATAAGAGAAAGGCGTGTGCCGGAAGCAACTCCGAAGCGATCGTTCCCCGCAAAGAAAGAGCGGGAATCTACTACAGAGGTTGCCTTCGTTTCCAATCCACCAAGAGCCAAAAAGTTCGAAAACTCCACCCTGACCCAGGGGAACACCTCTTGGACGGCCCAGAGGATCTTAGCACCAAGAGGAAGGGGTCCTTCCTCTTTTACCCTGCTCCCAGTCCCGATGTCAAAGTTACTCCCTAAGCTTCTAGACGCAAGGTTGTTAGCCAAGAAGCCGCCGAGGTCAACACCGCCAAGGTTCATAGGTTTCGACGAGAGCCGAACTTGTGCATATCACATGGGCGAAAAGGGACACAACATAGACAATTGTCGGGCCCTACAATACGACATACAGGCCCTTATCGACAGTGACTTGCTGAAGTTTGATGGAGCAGATCCAAACATCCAACAGAATCCACTACCTGACCATACCGCAAACGCGGTGTTCGATATAGACCTTGGGAGAAACCCGTACGACTCGGAGGAATCATGCCCTGTTGAATCGATCTGCATGGTGGAGGGTATGACCCCGCTGATAATAAACCTCGCTGAGTTCAACCTCACATAAGAAGATCGTAGTGACATCGAGGTAGAGGCGACAGGGGAGGCCAGCAATTCTCACAAAGACGAGGTCACACCCTTAGTAATTACACTCCCCGTAGTAGAGACTTACAACCCCAAAGCAGTGCATTGGAATTACGGCACCAGTGAAGTAGATGCCATTACTCGCTCCGGGAGGTGCCTAGTCCAAAAGGAGGGAGAGGTTGAAAAGAAGGGGATAACGGAGGAAGACGCCAAGCAGGTCCTAGCCATCATTAGAACCAGCGAGTTCGAGGTGGTCGAACAGCTGAGAAAGATGCCCGCACAAATCTCACTCCTGGACCTCTTCAAAACATCCGAGAAGCATCGAAATGCCCTTTTGAAGGTGCTGGATGAGGCCCACGTGCCTGAAACAATCAATGAGGCCCAGTTGGAGGACTTCGTGGGGGCAATCCTCTTGAAAGATCAAGTCTCATTCTCAGATGAAGACTTCCCACCAGAGGGGCGAGGACATAACAAGGCTCTCTACGTATCAGCAATGTGCCACGGCAAACGGGTATCTCGAGTCCTCATAGATAATGGGTCCGCGTTCGACATATGCCCTTTAAGCACGCTTAGAGGCCTCGGGGTGAAAGAAGATTTAATCAAAACCTCGAAGTCCACCATTCGAGCTTTCGATGGGGCTAAAGGCGAGGTAACTGGAGAGATAGAACTACCTGTCCTTGTGGGCCCAACAGAGTTCCTGATCAATTTCCAAATCATGGATATCCCAGCGTCATTTGGGTTTTTGCTTGGAAGACCTTGGATTCACACGGCTGGCGCCGTGCCCTCCAGCTTACACCAGAAGGTCCGGATGGTTGTTCACGACAAACTGATCACCATACACTCAGAGGCTGATCACTTAACGAGCCACATCGACACTATTCCATTGGTGAAACCTTCGCCCGGAGAAGAATCAAGCTTCCGCGCTGCGGAGAGAATGTACATTATGCATGTACCAGCCGGTACAGCCATGAGGCCGCCAAATTGCTCCAAATCCTCGATCATGGCGGGAAAAATACTGACGCGACACGGTTTTATCCCGGGCCTTGGTTTAGGCAAGCACCACCAAGGTATTCAAGAGCCAGTTAGCTTGGCAACAGTGAAGAACCGCCGAGGGCTGGGCTATAAAGGAGGACCGAATCGACATTCTCAACCAGAAGGTTATGGGAGAGGTACGGGCCGTGGCGGCCGCGTCCTAGGGTCGAGTACATGGAAGGGCAAGGGAAAGATGTTCGAAACTCCCCTGAGTCGTTTCTTTGATGAGGCGTCTAAGTGGCTGAAGGACGAGAAGATGGACGTTACAACGGAGGACCCCCAGTTGGCCAGCCTGTTCCTGGAAGATTCTGTCAACGTCATTATCGAGGGAATCGACGACGACGCGTCCGTCATTGAGCATACCATTCCACACATACATAGCAGGTTGTTAAGTTATCCCAACTCTCAAAAGAAAGCTACCCTCCATATCGAGGGAGATGAAGACGACCGGGTCGAGGAGGGAATCAGAGTTGATTGGAAACGCTATGAAGACTCCAAGCCACCCACTGCGGAGGGCACTACCTCGGTGAATTTAGGGACCCCAGAGAATATCAAGGAGGTGAAGATTGGAGAAAGCCTACCGCCGACAGAAGCATCCAGAATAATTGAGCTCCTGCGAGAATACCAAGATGTCTTCGCATGGTCATATGCGGATATGCCGGGTTTACACCCTAGTATCGTGGAACACGCTTTGCCAACCGACCCCAGCATCTTGCCCAAGAAGCAGAACCTCAGGCGTACAAAACCCGAATTGGCAAAGAAAATTGATGAGGAGGTGATGAAGCTCCTCAAAGTGGGGTTCATCGAAGTGATTGCTTACCCAGAATGGGTCGCTAATATCGTCCCCGTCATGAAGAAGGACGGGAAGGTCCGGATCTGCGTAGACTACAGAGACTTGAACAGAGCTAGCCCCAAAGACGACTTCCCACTGCCGCACATTGACGTCTTAGTTGACAGCACAGCCGGATTTGAACGATTCTCTTTTATGGATGGTTTCTCGGGCTACAATCAAATCCGCATGAGAGAGGAGGATAAAGCTAAAACATCGTTTATCACACCTTGGGGCACCTTTTGCTATAAAGTCATGCCATTCGGCCTGAAGAATGCAGGGGCAACTTACCAGAGGGCGATGGTTACCCTATTCCACGATATGATGCACAAGGAGATAGAGGTGTACGTGGACGATATGATAGCAAAATCCAGACATGGCGAAGACCACGCCCTGGTGCTAAGGAAATTGTTTGAACGACTCAGGAAATACAAGCTGAGGCTGAATCCCGCAAAATGCATATTCGGGGCGAGATCAGGCAAGCTATTGGGGTTCATAGTTAGCAATCGTGGCGTCGAGATTGACCCCACCAAGGTTCAGGCTATCCTCAACCTTGAGGCCCCTTCAACAGTTAAAGATGTAAGGAGCCTCCTGGGAAGATTAAACTACATCGCCCGCTTCATATCTCACCTTTCAGAGTCAGCTAAGCCACTCTTCAAACTTTTGAAGAAGAATGCCAAAATCAAGTGGGATCACGAGTGCCAGCAGGCTTTCGAGGAGATCAAGGGACATCTGGTCAGTCCGCCAATACTGGTGCCCCCGGTCCCAGGGATCCCCCTAACCCTTTACCTCACCATCCACGATGAGTCCCTAGGGGCCTTACTCGCTCAAACAAACCCAAAAGATAGCAAAGAGCGAGCTGTGTACTACCTAAGCAAGAAGTTCACCGCATCAGAGGCAAGGTACCAGGAGGTAGAGAAGACGTGCGTCGCGCTAATCTGGGTACTCCGCAGACTAAGGCAATATACCCTTCACCACACCATCCAGTTAGTCACAGAGAGCGACCCAATCAAATACTTGTTAGAAAAGCCGTCATTGATAGGGAAGCTGGCCAAGTGGCAGGTGCTCCTTTCTGAGTTTGATGTCAGGAGCTCAAACCAGAAGTCAGTAAAAGGGCGAGCCATTGCTGACATGCTAGCCGAGAATTCCCAAGGCCACGATGCCCTTGAGGAGGAGGAGAATAAGGCGGAAGGCCACGTTCTGACACTCTCGGACGACAAATGGACCATGTATTTTGACGGCGCGGTCAATTTAGCTGGGGCAGGTACCGGAGCCGTCCTCATATCTCCAGATGGCCAACACTACCCCGTGGCCGCAAAGCTGACATTTCCGTGCACTAATAACGTGGCTGAGTATGAAGCATGCATCCTTGGTTTGCAACTCGCCACTAACTTGAAAGTGCGGAAGTTACAGGTCTATGGAGATTCAATGCTAATCATCCTCCAGACCCAAGGAGAATGGAAAACTAGGGACTTCAAGCTCATCCCGTACCATAAATTCCTGGAGGAGACGATCAAAGAATTTGAAGTAATTGATTTCGAGTATCTGCCGAGGACGCAAAATCACTTCGCGGATGCGTTGGCTACTTTGGCCTCTATGCTTCAAGTAGCGAACGGCATAGACATTGAACCGTTGCGCATAGGCATTACCCGAGAACCTGCACATTGCATGGTAATTGAGGAGGGGTTCGAGGACCTACCGTGGTATCATGATATAAAGAACTACCTGGCCAAAAGGGAATTCCCTCCGGGTGCTCAAGCAGGAGACAGGAAATACATTGCAAAGATGGCGGGCAAGTTCTTCCTCAGTGGCCCAACTCTCTACAAGAGATCTTATGACTCGGTCCTCCTCAGGTGCGTAGACGCCAATGAAGCTAGGTCGCTTATGATCGAAATACACGAGGGGGAATGTGGCCCGCACATGAACGGCCATCTTCTCGCCAAGAAAATCATGCGACTAGGTTATTTCTGGATGACACTAGAGTCAGATTGTAATCAGCACGTGAGATCATGCCATCAGTGCCAAGTGTATGGAGACAGGATCAATGCGCCCCCGAACGAGCTTCATCAAATGTCCGAGGCCTGGCCTTTCTCAATGTGGGGCATAGACATGATAGGGCCAATCAACCCTAAGGCCTCGAACGGACACAGATTCATACTGGTGGCGATAGACTATTTCACCAAATGGATTGAGGCTGCGTCATATGCTAACGTGACTGCGAAGAACGTGGCTAAATTCATCAGGCGGGACATTATCTCAAGATATGGGACCCCTCAAGCAATCGTGACTGATAATGGTTCGAACCTAAACAACGAAACGGTGGACAACCTTCTGAGCAGTTTCAATATCCACCATCTCAATTCATCGCCTTACCGACCCCAAATGAATGGAGCAGTGGAAGCGGCAAACAAGAACATCAAGAAGATATTGGCTAAAACGGCAGAGAATTACCGTGATTGGCATGAAAGACTACCTTACGCACTGATGGCGTGCCGAACTTCGATCCGAACTTCTACAGGGGCAACGCCCTACTCCCTTGTATACGGTATGGAAGCGGTCCTGCCAATTGAAACAGAAATCCCTTCGTTAAGAATTTTGTCTCACGTCAAGCTCAGTGAGGCGGAGTGGGTACAGCAAAGACACGAACAGCTGAACTTGATAGACGAGAAGCGTCTGCAGGCAGTTTGCCATGGCCAAACATACCAGAAAAGAGTCGCTAGAGCGTTCAACCGTAAAGTTCGACCGCGAATGTTCGAAGCTGACGAGCTCGTTGTCAAGAAGATCCTCCCGAACGTGTCGCACCCAGGGGGCAAGTTCACCCCGAATTACGAAGGACCATATGTGGTTAGGAAGGTTCTACCTGGAGGGGCCTTAATTCTGGTAAACATGGATGGAGAAGAACTGGGACACCCTGTAAACGCCGATGCAGTCAAGAGGTACTATCCATAAGCAAATCAGTGAAGGGGTCGTTGACACTAAAAGTCATGAAAGAAAACAGCTCGCCGACGTAGGGGCGAAATGAAATATCAGTTGCAGGAGACATGTTGCTAGGAAGAGAAGCCCTGGAAAAGACGTACAATGCGTCCAGGAGCATGAATGGATCTCCTCCAGTGCAAATCCTCGACAAGGATTCATTGCCAACCAGAGGGAGGAATCATGGCCACAAGATAGATGGCCAACTTCTGCAAGCCGCACGTTTGTGTTCAAATGGAAACACAAAACAGAACAAGGCGGTATCGTTCCAATCTATCTTGAATTTTGGAATACAAACTGACACCTAACTCTCGTCCTTGACAGGGGTTCGCCAACAAGGCGAAGCAGGATTTTTACAACCCTTGCATACTGGTCGGAGCACATGACCAAGGGTAGGATGTATCGTTCCGATTCTTGAAAAATTCATGAACATACAATGACATGTTTCTTCTACATTTTCAGGGACCTCCAGCCACGGTGGGCAGGTAAGTACCCCTTTCCCCAACCCAAAACAAAAAAGAGAAAAAAGAGAAAAAGAAAAGTTTTCAGAATCTAATGTCTAGAAAAGACATAGAGTTCTAACTTCATTGACATTCATGTTTTGAAAACAGGAGGTTGTCTAAACATGATTAGAACATGCATGGTGCAGCATAAAATCCCATTGACGGGTAAAATTTTTGGAGAAGATGAAAGAGATTTTTTTTTTCCAATCAAAAGTTGTGCAAAACTTTCAAAAGGACGTTTTCTCAAAAGATAAGAGGCAAAGCCTAATCCAAACACGTCCTATATACACTTGAGAGAGAAGTGGAGCGGATCAGATAGCAAAATCTGGACCTACGGAGATAGAGACCATTCGCAGTGGTTACATGGATTGGGACGACGGAGGCATTCGTTTCATATCCCCAAACACTACAGGTGACTATTGGCAACCCCTTTGAACGGCGGTTTTCATTCTCAACCCTGTCAAGAACCACCCCACATCGGGGCAAGAACGAAAGCAAGTCCAGCAGCATCAGGAGAAAATGGTTAGAAATTTTCTTGCTCGGACTAACATCAATCTTTGTGTGTTGTTTATATGGTAATCCAAGTGCCATAGGATGACGAGAAGCATTCATTTCTCTATCCCACACACCATATCCTTTGCATAACCAAGTTGAGCCTGCAAATTCATTTCATAAACCCGTTGGTGGTCATTGCAAGTTCCAAGACAGAGGCAGCGCCAATTCAGAAACGGAAGAGTTCAAACTTAGGGTTTGCAAAGAAATCCCTAAGTTAATGCTGAAGCCTGTTAGACCTTTGGTCACATGTCTAACACGATCTCTCGAAGATGAGAAAAAGCGGAATTTCAAAAGAAAAATGAAAAGGAAAAGATGATGAGGAAAATCCCCAGCATCAAGAAAAAGCAAAGTGCCTGATAAAAGCAAGGCCGATGCTTGAATGAACAATCTGCGTTGATCCCCAATGAAACATGACTGAAAAGGGGAGGGAAAAATTCAGAAGGAGTCAGATTCCAAAAACTACTCCTCAAACGGTATCAAGCGCGGAGCAGAGACGCAGATAGAGTTGTTAGTCTCTTGATGCAGCTAGAGGCGCTTTCACAAGAATTTGTGCACACCTCAAAAGCGGTCGTGCACCTCAAAAATTAAAGATACAAAATGGAAAAGACAGGTGGCAAATTTGCAATGATCACCAATGTCAATCCCTTCACAAATTATGGGCAAAAAACAAGCCTTTTTTCGGTCCCATCCTACCAAAGTCGCGACCCTGGAACAGTCTTCTCTGATTAAGACACTTGGGTTAACATATAGCTTAACTCGAAGAGGTACGAGCAAGACTATTTCTTTCTCATTTTGCAGGGTTCTCGACTTGTAAACCCGGAGCAGATGGTGAAGACTTTCATTCAATGGCCTCGACTCCAAAGCGGGTCCCACTTGAAAACCAATATCCAAGCCCAACATTACGGTCCCGTGGAAGACCTCTCGACCGATCAAAATGTATGCGCTGCGAATGAGCCTAAAACCTAGGCACAGGTTAGTAGGGAATTGAGTGCATCCCCTATAAAAACCACTATCTCAAAACAGGTGAGAAGACCTCTTGAACGAGAAATATTCCAATTGATGTGTTGAGCAAACTCTTTTTGGAATCTTCAAATTATTTGATCCAAATTTTCCGTGCAAGGGATTTGTGATCACATTTGCATGTTGTAAGAATGCTTTGGATAACCTCCAGCATCAAAATGCACATTTCATGATTAAACAAAAGTCATGCGGCTTCGGCAAGTGGCCAGCCATCGTCTTCCCAAAGATTACTAACATTTTCTTGGTGAGGAAAAATATTTCAGGCTCAACTTCTGCAGGATACCTGGAGAACCCAGCTCCCAGAATGTCGCCTCAACAAACTCATGGTAGAAACCGCCTGAAGGGTCAAATCATGGTAGATACCGCCTGAAGGGTCAACTCAAGGTAGAAACCGCCTGAAGGGTCAAAATCATGGTAGAAACCGCCTGAAGGGTCAAATCAAGGTAGAAACCGCCTGAAGGGTCAACTCATGGTAGATACCGCCTGAAGGGTCAACTCAATGTAGATACCGCCTGAAGGGTCAACTCAAGGTAGAAACCGCCTGAAGGGTCAACTCAAGGTAGAAACCGCCTGAAGGGTCAAATCATGGTAGATACCGCCTGAAGGGTCAACAAAAAAAAATCATCAAAAACATCCCCTCTGACGTGGAGAACCCACGCTATGGGAATCTTTTCAAAAAAAGGAAATGAAGAACCCTTTTACAAAAAATCATCAAGAACATCTCCTCTGGCGTGAAGAACCCACGCCATGAGAATCCTTTTTAAAATTAAACATTCCCATCGGACGTAGAAAACCTCCGACTTGGGAACTTTTCTGAAGAACCAAACATTCCCATCGGACGTGGAAAACCTCCGCCTTGGGACCCCTTTTTAAAAAAATCAAAAAGTCCTAGCATGACGCGGAGAACCCTCGTCCTAGGACCTCATTTCAAAAATCAAGAAATCCCATCGGACGTAGGAAACCTCCGTGTTGGGAACTCCTTTTGAGAAACAAACCATCCCAGCGGACGTGGAAAACCTCCGACATGGGACCCCTTTTCAAAAGAACAGGTAATCTCATCAGGCGTGGAGAAACCTCGTCATGAGACCCCTACCAGAAAAACAGGTAATCTCATCAGGCATGGAGGCGTGGAGAAACCTCGTCATGAGACCCATTCCCAGAAAAACAGGTAATCTCATCGGGCGTGGAGAAACCTCGTCATGAGACCCTTCCTAGAAAAACAGGTAATCTCATCGGACGTGGAGAAACCTCGTCATGGGACCCCTTTTCAAAAGAACAGGTAATCTCATCAGGCGTGGAGAAACCTCGTCATGAGACCCCTACCAGAAAAACAGGTAATCTCATCAGGCGTTGAGGCGTGGAGAAACCTCGTCATGAGACCCATTCCCAGAAAAACAGGTAATCTCATCAGGCGTGGAGAAACCTCGTCATGGGACCCCTTTTGAAAAGAACAGGTAATCTCATCAGGCGTGGAGAAACCTCGTCATGAGACCCCTACCAGAAAAACAGGTAATCTCATCAGGCGTGGAGAAACCTCGTCATGAGACCCATTCCCAGAAAAACAGGTAATCTCATCGGGCGTGGAGAAACCTCGTCATGAGACCCATTCCCAGAAAAACAGGTAATCTCATCGGGCGTGGAGAAACCTCGTCATGAGACCCTTCCTAGAAAAACAGGTAATCTCATCGGACGTGGAGAAACCTCGTCATGAGACCCATTCCCAGAAAAACAGGTAATCTCATCAGGCGTGGAGAAACCTCGTCATGGGACCCCTTTTCAAAATTCAGGTAATCTCATCAGGCGTGGAGAAACCTCGTCATGAAACCCCTTCTCAGAAAAGCAGGTAATCTCATTGGACGTGGAGAACCCTCGTCATGAGACCCCTTTTCAAAAATCAGAAAATCCCCTTGGACTTGGAGAACCCTTGTCCCGGGAACCTTTTCAAAAGATCAAACCATCCCAGCGGACGTGGAAAACCTCCGACTCGGGACTCCTTCTCAGAAAAACAGGTAATCCCATCGGACGTGGAAAACCTCCGTTTTGGGAACCCTTTTCAAAAATCAGAAAATCCCCTTGGACTTGGAGAACCCTTGTCCCGGGAACCTTTTCAAAAGATCAAACCATCCCAGCGGACGTGGAAAACCTCCGACTCGGGACTCCTTCTCAGAAAAACAGGTAATCCCATCGGACGTGGAAAACCTCCATTTTGGGAACCCTTTCAAAAAATCAGGAAATCCCATTGGACTTGGAGAACCCCTGTCCTGGGAACCTTTTCAAAAGATCAAACTGTCTCGCCGGACGTAGCAAACCTCCGACTGAGAAATCCCCTCTGGCCCCGCTAGTCAGCGCCATGGGATCCCCTTTCAAGCCAAAAATATCCCCTCTGACACCGCTAGTCAGCGTCATGGGATCCCCAAAGCTTGGGGTGCTCGATAAATCTTTCGGTGAGTGTTTCCTGTCAGTAGCCGGGAAAGGTTTTCGAGGAATAAAGCCTGGGATAGTGTGTCAGAAGCTACGAGGGCCTATATTTTTTAAAAAAAAACAAGAAAACAAAAAAAAACAAAAAACAAAACAAAACAAAACAAAACAAAACAAAAAAAAACAAACAAAAAAAAAAGAAAAGAAGAAAAAAAAAGGGGAACAAGCCCCTCCTTTTTCCGGCATCCTGAGAGCGCAGTGATAAAACCTCAGACTCCGCATGCGCAGGACCCAATGGGCAGACTTCAGGTAAGCCGCTCTCCCTCAGGCCCCCGTTCGAATTGCAAGAGTAAACCAGTGATTAATTTGAGCATTCATTAAGGACTTAAGGGTTCGATGTCATAGCATTTCTTTTCCCAAGTCGAGTCGGTTAAGATTTAGGTGTCATTTTGTCTTTGAAAGCAACCTCTGACGAGCTCACTCTCAAAGAGGGGCAGCTGTTGACACCTGATTTTTGACTATCTTTTATTTTAGTTTTTATTTCTAAAATTAATTAAAAATAGCAAAAAAGGTCAACAAATTGCAAAATCAACTTTGGAAGCCTTAGCCTAGCCTTAAGAACCAATTTTGAACAAAAAATATTTTTTGAATTTTTTAATATTTTTTGGAATTTATTTAATTATTAAAATACCCAAAAAATCAGAAAAAATACCATCCGTGGTCAGAAAATTACACAAAAATATTCAGAAATTTTATTTTAATTTCCTCTTTAATATTTGCACTTTTTATAATTGAAATTTATCTCGGTTCATGGGGTTCCTTCACAAACCTAATCCCGAACCGGGCCTAAAAAATCCTTTTCGAGTCTTTTAATTTTCAATTCTAGGTTTTTATAAGCTATGACATTGGACTCTAAAGTACTGAAATGCAATTGGGTCAATTTGCCCTCCAATTTGATCAATTTTAACCAAAAGGGCTTAATTGCATAAAAATCTTTCAATTTAGTCCCCGGTTTTACAATTTGTGAAATTAAATTTCACACGGGCACACCCATTAAAATTAAACACCTCTACCCAACAGTTTTCATCATGCTGAATCCATTGGTGGGCTCAATTTTGGCTAATTCGATCGTTTAGGCCTTCGATTTGGCGAAATTAAATTTCGGATCCTAGGGACAATTTGGGGTTTTCACAGAATTTCAATAAATTGATTCACGAAAATACCTATATTTGATGGAAAACATGTCAAGGAATCCAATTTTGCCATCAATTTCATGAAAAGAGGTCATTTGGGGGGTCAATTTGGCGATTTGGGCGATTTGGCCGAACCGGGCCGGTCGGGTCCGACCCGACCCGACCCGGCCCGACCCGGGTCTGCAAATGCACAGAATGTGCAGAACGTGGGCAGAAAACAGAGGAAGATGGGGGCGGCGTGGGGCGCGCGATTATTGAAGAAAAAAAAGGCGACAGGCGTGGGGGGACATGGCAACATCGGGCAGAGGTGGCGGACGCGTCGAGGCGCGCCGGTCGGCCACGAAAACCGGCGAGGGAGCTCGGTTTTAAGCGAAGCTCGGCCATTGGGAGAGGGGGATTTTTTTGGGCAAACCCGAGGGAGAAGCGAGCACCGAGGACCTTCAGCAACCTGCACAGATCTTCAAGGGAGCTTCGGCGGTCGTCGGCAATCTCCGGGTAGGTCGGTATCTCGCCGGATCTCCATTTTTCTTTATGCACGCCGGGTGTTCGACGAAACGCCCGAATGGGCTTCGCATTTTTTAGGTCTCGGTCGGGGTTCCCCGAGCCCTATTTGTCGCGCATCTTGTTCCCACGCATCTCTAACACCATCCCTCCGCCCGGCTTGCTCTTTATTTTGCATCGAAACCGAGCCGGAAACCACGTTCGGAGCTTCGCCGTCCACCTCGCGGACCGAGAGCTCAACGGGAAACTTCCGGCGGTCGACGAGCTCGAAACGAGCTCAGGTAAGGTTCTAGACCCCTCTTGGATGCTCTTTGATGGTTTAGAATCGAGCTTTGATAGAAAAAATTTCTGCAAATTTTCTCTCGCCGGCGCCGGTTCCGGGGAAGTCCGGTTCGGCCATTTCCGACGTGGTCGTGGCCCTCATTTTTGTTGTATGTTAATGTTGAAATGTTAGGGAGTCTAGTGGTGCGAAAATCCCCAAAAAATTCTGAGTTTTGGTCAATTTTGGGCATTTTCCGGCGACCCTCCCGCCGGTCAACGGTCAACGGTCAACGGCCGACGTGGCGTGCCACGTAGGCAGCCACGTCAGCCGGGTGGGGTCCGGTCCGGTTATTTTCAAATAAAACAAACGGACGGCCACGATCGCGACACGTGTCGCGATCTTGGAATTTTGCAAAATAGAATAAATGATTTTCAGATAATTAATTCAAATCAATCCGACGGCCGAGAATGTGCCAAGTGGCTTTCTGTGGATCGTCCGATCTTGTCCAAGATCGGACGCACCAGGAGTAGCCACGTGGCACAACGTGGAGCGTTCGATCCGAAGGTTTTTCTAAAAAAGAAAATAATTGATTTTTGATCCGACGGCTATTATTGAGCCACGTGGCTCTCTGTGGGTCGCTCGATCTAGTGGAAGATCGGACGCACGAGATGAAGCCACGTGGCACGACGTGGACCGTCCGATCCGGGGAATTTTCGGATAATTAAATAAAATAGATAAAAAATCAAAAAATTGTTAAAAAATGGAAAAATGTTTAAAAATATAAAACGGCGTCGTTTTAGGCCGGTTTCGACCCCTAGGGTCGGGCCGGGAGACCCGAGAGGCGTGGGCCGGGTTTGACCCGGCCCGGAAAATATTTTTAAATATTAAAAAATTCAGAAAATAACAAAAAATAATAAAAAATTCAAAAAATCAATAAAAAATAGAAAATTCATAAAAAATTCAAAAAATTCGGAAAATTCAGAAAAATTCTAAAAAATTCCAGAAAATAGGAAATGGCCACATTCAACTGGCCAAGACCTGTTTCGGGTCTTTCGACCCCCGATCTTTTCAGAAATGACGGTTTTGCCCTTCCGGCAAACCGTCTTCCAAAAAAATTCTAAAAAATCAGGAAAATCCCAAAAAAATAGGAAATGGCCACAAACAACTGGCCAAGGCTCATTCCGGGTGTTTTGAACCCCGACCCTTCTTAAAATGACGATTTCGCCCTTTGGGCGAATCGTTTTCCAAAAATTGAAGAAAAGTCAAGAAATTCCAAAAAATTCTCAAAAATGGGAAATGGCCACAATCAACTGGCCATGGAATATTTTGGGTAATTCGGTATCCAAACCTTCCAAAAAAAATGACAATTTTGTCCTTCGGGCTAATTGTCCCTGAATCTTCCCATTTTACCCCTAGTCCTAAATCACATCTTCTCTAAGCCCTTATGGCTATACTAGGAGGCCAATGATTGAAATTGATATGTATTGACATGATTCATTTATGCAATTGACTGCGCTTTCGTTAAATTGACTGTGGTTTGATAGGACCAGTCTTCCAACCTGCATGAAACCCTGACTCATATCACCCAAAATTGCGCCTGCATGAACTCTTAGTTAGGAAAATCACTTACGTTAGGTACCGAAAGGGCGTTGGTAATGACACCGACGTAACCAAGTCCCCGAACCCAAAATCTATGGTTCCGCAGGACTGATCGATCTCTCCCAATCGGTCAGTAAGGTTTCCGGTCTACCCTCCAAGAAAGACCGGTGGCGACTCCAATGCATGCACAAATTGCACATGCCACCACGACCCACATTTCAGAGTGGGGGCCCGCGATCGGTAATCCCTTAGCCGCGTCCGATTTCGGACGGGTCGCGACAGTGAGCATTTTACTTCGGGGCTCTCGGCCGGACCTTTCCCGACTCCCTTTTGGGCAAGGCTCGCTTTAAAAATCAACTAGATCCAACTCTAAGCTCGTGTTGACCTTTGTTTTGCATTGAACCGCGACGAAACACGGCTCGGAGCTTCGCCGGCCTTGATCCGAACCGGGAGCTCGACGAGGGATTTCCGGCGGCCACCGACCATCAAAGGACCATAGGTAAGCTTCTAAACCTTGCTTAGATGCCATGTGAATGCCTAGAATCGAGTTTAAACAAATAAAATTTTTCCATGAATTCTTCGCCGGAGCCGGTCCTGTTCGCCGGTTTTTAGCGTGTTCACGGTTATTATTTGTGTTGTATGTTGATGTGGGTGGTCCAAGAAGTCGAATGCCGCAAGAACGGGCGAAAAATACCAAGTTTCGGGTCCGTTTCGCAATTTTCCGGCCACCTCGCCGGAATTTTTACTATTCCCCGCCGGAATTTCACTGTTCATCGTCTTCTCCGGCGACCCTCCGGCCGGTCAACGGTCAACGGCCGATGTGGCATGCCACGTAGGCAGCCACGTCAGCCGGGTGGGGTCCGATCCATGTATTTTTAAATCAAACGGAATTAACGGCCACGATCGCGACACGTGTCGCGATCCTAGAATTTTGGAAAATAAAATAAATGATTTTCGGATAATTAAATAAATTCAATCCGATGGCCAAGAACGTGCCAAGTGGCTCTCTGTGGATCGTCCGATCTTGTCTATGATCGGACGCACTAGGAGCGGCCACGTGGCACAACGTGGAGCGTTCGATCCGGTGGTTTTTCTAAAAAAGAAAATAAATTAATTTTTGATCCGACGGCTATTTATTGAGCCACGTGGCTCTCTGTGGATCGTCCGATCTAGTGGAAGATCGGACGCACAGGATGAGGCCACGTGGCACAATGAGAGCCGTTGGATCCGGGGAATTTTCGGATAATTAAATAAAATAGATAAAAAATCCAAAAATTGTTTAAAAAATAGAAAAGTGTTTTAAAAAATCAAAACGGTGTCGTTTTAGGCCGGTGTCGACCCCTAAGGTCGGGCCGGGCGCCCGAGAGGCGCGGGCCGGGTTTGACCCGGCCCGGAAAATATTTTTAAATATTAAAAAATCCAAAAATAATAATAAAATAATCAATAAATCAATAAAAAAATGAAAAATCATAAAATATTCAAAAAAATTCGGAAAATTCAGAAAAATTCTAAAAAATTCCAGAAAATAGGACATGGCCACATTCAACTGGCCACGACCTGTTCCGGGTCATTTGACCCCCGATCTTTTCCAAAAATGACGGTTTTGCCCTTCCGGCAAACCGTTTTCCAAAAAATTCTAAAAAATCCAGGAAAATCCCAAAAAATAAGAAATGGCCACAAACAACTGGCCAAGACTCATTCCGGGTGTTTTGAACCCCGACCCTTCTTAAAATGACGATTTCGCCCTTTGGGCGAATCGTCTTCCAAAAATTGAAGAAAATTCAAGAAATTCCAAAAAAATTCTCAAAAATGGGAAATGGCCACAATCAACTGGCCATGGAATATTTTGGGTAATTCGGTATTCAAACCTTCCAAAAATGACAATTTTTGCCCTTCGGGCTAATTGTCCCCGAATCTTCCCATTTTACCCCTAACCCTAAATCACGTCTTCCCTAAGCCCTTATGGCTATACTAGGAGGCCTATGATTGAAATTGATGTGCATTGACATGATTTATTTATGCACTTGACTTGCGCTTTCATTATATTGACTGTAATTTGATAGGACCAGTCTTCAAATCTGCATGAAACCCTGAATCAAAACTACCTCACCCAAAATTGCGCCTGCATGAACTCTTAGTCAGGAAAATCACTCGCGTTAGGTACCGAAGGGGCGTTGGTAATGACACCGACGTAACCAAGTCCCCGAACCCAAAATCTCTGGTTCCGCAGAACTGATCGGTCTCTCCCAATCGGTCAGTAAGGTTTCCGGTCTACCCTCCAAGAAAGACCGGTGGCGACTCCAAATGCATGCACAAGTTGCACATGCCACCCCGACCACACTAAGGTCGAAAGCGATCGACTCTTATCGTCGAACCCCTTTAAAAAATACTCCCGCCGCGATTTGGTATGGGCCTGGGAGGGCCCGCGCCGATCCAAAGCCCGCGACCGGTAATCCATTAGCCGCGTCCGTAAATTTCGGACGGGTCGCGATAGCTGGCGACTCCGCTGGGGACGTTGTTCTAGAACACTTGGTTCTGGACCTCAAGTGGACTTAGGCCGTAATTAAAACGTTGATTGATTTTTCTAACCCTGCAGGCGCTCTTGAAGGTGAGGTAAGTCCGCTCACGATAGGTGTTATATGTTTTTTGCAGATTGGAGTGATAAGGGGAGTAGTCTGTGATTAACATTATCTTATGCAGGATGGGCGTAGGAATGTATGTTATATGGATGATTTGAAGCGCTGATTGATATATAAATTGTTGCGCATGATTCACTGCATATTTGAGGATCACGACACTTTGCACAAAGTGCCCAAACCCAGGCCGCGAAATCACCTTTTCAGGTAGCCATAGATCAGGGATCGATATGCAACGCTCTAGCGTGGATTGCGCTGGGGTCGACCATATTCGATCCCACTCACTATCCAAGTCGAGACTTTTATCCATTTGTTGTGGATTGCGCTCATGGACGAATTTATCGACTCGGATAGAGGGAAGCCTCTAGGTTCCTCACCTAAGCCATTTTGATTTTTAGAGTCAAGCCTCACTTGTCTCATGCGCATGTATATGGATGGTTGGTATACCCAAAACCAAAATCATTGGGTACCTCTCATGGTAAGGTCCTGCCGTTTCTATTTAAATTCAATTGCAGCCTTTTATTTTTGCACAATATGCTGCATTCATCAAATCCGATGGTTGAGTCTAATTCCAATATAGAGTACGGATAGAAGAGATGATCTCTCCAAGTCGGTCCCACATCCCGGACGTATTCAAGTATGAGCGACGCGTCATCCGCCATCAGACTGTCGGGACATTCAACGGAGTTTACCCTCTTCAAGCTGTCCAAGGAATGATCCAATAACCATACCGATAGTTGAAGGATATGCGATAACAGCAAATCTGAGACACATGCCGGACATTATCAAAAGGGTATCTGATGAAAACGAAGACCCGAAGGGCCGAACCGAAGACACCAAGCGTCGTCCCCCGAAGACCCGACTTGGGGCATCTCTTTAGGTTATTAAGGGTCACATTCCAGTCGTCCCTTTTCTTTCATCAGAATCGTCGAGTCTGTAAGGAGCACCCGTCTGTGGGTCTCCCATTTATCTTCTACACCTCGATTTCTAAGTCTTGTCTAAGTGTCTTGACATTGGAATGTGACACTGGAATTTCTCTCAACCATCCGGATTTTTCGGTTCAATTGCATGTCTTACCCAGACGAAATTTTCGTTAGAACTCACACTTGGCATGTTTAACCCAAGTACGAGAATCTAACATTCATTTCATGGTGCGCCGGACATGGAATTGAACCGGTCTATAGCGTGCATCATTGGTAATCCTTGGTAATTAATTAAAGTCGTCCATGTTTCCTAAATTCAAGAGGAGACCTGATATCCAAATTACCTTCGGAAAATCATTTCAATTTGGATGTCCTATCTCTCACCGAATTTAGGACACATTGGAATTGCATTTTTATCTTCTTGGAAATTCCACAGATTTTCTGGGGATTTGCCAAAAGTGATAACCATGGATTACGCTCCTTTTAGTTTTATGTTTTCTCTTGAAAAACATCGATAAGAATTTTTCACATGTGGTTAAGGCTTGTGTAAAAGTCCTTATCTCCGTTAATCATAAGAAAGCATAAAATTGAAAGGATTTATGCTTTACTTCCCTTTCTGACATCTTCCTGTCATTCGAACAGGCAATTTCCAGAATCAAAATTTGAGAACTTGTGTGAAGAATCAGTCACAAGTTAAAATGGACCAGGATGGCATAGAAAAGCGCTTGACCACCCTGGAAAGTCAGTTGGCTTAGGTGTTCGCAATGATGACAGAGATGAAGACACTCATCCTCACCACACAGGGGGGTACCCCGACAGTCTTAAATTCTAACCCGACTGTCCGACCAGGGAATCGTCAAGAAAAATAGTCAACTGATGAGGGCATCTTGCCATCTTTCAAGACGTGGAACGGCATGCAATCAAAGGAGCCACATGCGGAAGAGAGTTAGCTGTAATCTAATCTCCTTAAATTTGAAAATTTGCTGATTGTGTTTTATTGATCCTCAGGAGTGGTGCTTCAAGAAGATTGAAACTGGCTGACAACTCGAGCCACTAGGATGGATATTTGAAGTCAGACAAAGAAGTCGACTTCTCACCAAGACAGCATACTGGGGCAAAGCCCGCCAAGATGAAAAGAGACAGGAAACTCCGAACGGCAGATACCCCCTAATTGAAAAGGGAACCGTAAAAATTGTGAAAGGATCAAAGCAGTCGACTGGGGCATATCCCACTCAACCAGGGCAGACGCCACCTGACCGGGGCAGCCGGACCAAGTGTAAAGACGTGTCGTTCCTAATTGATTTTCAAGCAGATACCGGCATAATATTTCCTATCTTTTCCTCTCAGGTGAAAAACAGGATAAGAGGGTCAAAGATAGACGAAGGAAAATTTGTCTTCCCTATAAGACGGAAAGAAATGTGCCTTCATCAGATGTCACCCATTGTGATTGCAAAGACAAGATGGATCAATTTTGATAAAACCCAAACAGGCAGCATGAAGAAAGAACAACCTAATTAGGATTGGCTCTCCCTAAGTCGAAAAGGTTGTATCCGTTCCAAATCGGATTGACCGGCTCACGAGTTGATATGGTTTCCCATTCTTGCAGGTGATGACGAGAATGAACGGGCCCACCGAGAAATTTCCAGCATCTTGGAGGCCATAAGTGACTAGAGCGGGGATAGTAAATCCGTAGGCGTTTCAATTAAAGCTCCTTGTGCAGCAATCGACTCATTCATTCCTTTCATCGCGTAGGTGGAATAGAAGATTGTTAAAGCGCAGGGTGAATGCGGCAGGACACGATGAAAGAAACTGTCGCCTGTGAAGTATCACTTCAGGCTGTTAAAGTACTCGGTCAAACACACGCTGGCGGATGCCAAATAGCAGATGCATATCAAACGCTGAGATCATGAAACGTATCGGCGAAGCTGAAAAGTGTCAAACACGGCGGCATATCAAACGCTGAGATCTTCGAAAGATCGTAGGATCATATCATCTGACAACATATCATCTGCTGAGATCTTTGAAAGGATCAAATTGCCTACGACTAAATCAGCCAGCCCCAGACAACGCATCCAGTTGCTGGGGGCAAATCACTCTCTACCCAGAAAGGGTACCGAATGTAGGATATGTCGAATTCACCATGGGGATACGTAGGGGAAGTCCCTGAAGCAGTTATCACCCGTGAATCATGATGAAGTGGAATAATCAATCAAAGACAAAACACATCAAACCCTTCTAAATGAGAAGGAGAACAATACGGAGCCATCGATTCTGGTAAAAGGACGTATCGTTCCAAAATGATTATTTTCTTGATATGAGAATAATGTTTCATTTCTTTTTCCTTTCAGGTTGGGAACAGAAGCAAAGGGCCCAAGAAGCAATGCCTTCAAATGACAAACATGGAGTACCCCTTTTCATGGCATCTCAGACATGCACTTTGGCTAAATATTTTTAAAAGCATTCTAATAGCTCAATTTGTGAACAAAACCTTTGAGAAAACTTGAAGAAGTTTATCATCATTTAGAAATCTTTGTGAAAAGAACACTTAAAAAGAAAAATTCAAGTTTTGCAGATTGACGCATCTGATAAAAATGCTTTCTCTGAATAGAGTGAAAAGCACGAACTCATGTTTCGTTGCTGGCACACATAACATGCATCATGCATATCATGCACATATCCTGCATACAGAGAACCCAAAGGGAGAAATGCCGGTTCCCGCAGGATAAATTTCAAGGGTAAATTGTATCGATTCCAATAGTCAATTATACATGCCCTTTACTCATGAGATTTCTTCTTTCCAATAGGGGAACATCGAACATCTCAAATGGCGACTGTGATCGAGAGAATCACCAAACCGCCACATGATAAGTCCCCAGATTGTCAGGCTGTCTAGGGACAGAGAAAAAATAATCGAAGAATCTGGCAATCGAGATAGATGACCAGAATCGACAAAAATTCATGAGAGCGGGCTCCCCCACCTGCTTCGAGGAGCCAAGTCGGGGGAAAATTCTCACGATCCCCCATGAAAGTGCATCGAACCAGGGTTATCAAACCCAAAAATGACAAACACCAAGACAAGCCTCACTGGGGCAAAATACTTGGAAAACACTGCTCCTTCAAATGTTGGAAGGACGAAGTCTCGAAGGGAGTACCTCCTTCCTGAAATTTCAAATGAAGCCAGATAAATCCCCACACCTGTCTCTTCATATGCAGGTGCATGAATGTCTTCAAATCGGATCGAAAATCGTCCAGGAGCATGGGAATGCCAAGGCACGCTGCCAAGATGAACACCGCCCAACTGGGGCAAAGTAGTTGTCGACGTGATTGAGGATCGTCTCACGAACAACACCCACAAATACAGACGAGATGAAGCAGCATCCATCATCCACATCAAATGAGAAGCGTCAATAATCGACGAAGGAAAGGAATACGTCAGTAAGGCGTCATCAGGAATCCCAAGAGGGAAGACATCCCCAAAGAGGATGGAGATTATAGCAAAACGCAGGAATGAATTTAGCTGGGGCAGGCATCACCTAGCCATGATGAACCACGTCTAACCGGGGCAAGTGAATCATTTGTGCGCCGGACAAAGGAAGGACATTTCTTCTCTGGCAAAATCCATGGACGCAATGACAGAGTCGTCCTCATCGGAAGTAAACCCCATGATACAAACCTGGGTGAACGGTAACTTTGTATCGTTCCAAATTGATCTCCCAAAGATCCCATGCTTAACATGAGTTTGTTCTCATTTGGCAGAAAATTGGTGGCACCAAAAAGCCACAAAAGAAAGGATCTCGCCCAACGTGGAAGCGAAAAGAAATATCCGTTGTAGGGGGCAAGCTGCCAGGAAATGGAACCCCGCAAAATGGCGTTAGAATACGTCCAAAAGCACAAATTGATCTCATCCGGTTCAAATCCTAGAGAAGGATTGGTTGCCAACCAGACGGGTAGATCATGGCCACGAGCTGGATGGCCGACTTCAACAAGCCTTACATTTGCGTTCAAATGGAGGCGCGAAGCGAGAGTAAAGCAGTATCGTTTCGATTTGTCTCGAATTTCGAAACACGAACTGACACTTGATGTTTATTGTTGACAGGGATTTACCGTCAAGATGGACAGAAAATTGTTGGCACCAGAAAGCCGCAAAATAAAAGAACTCACCGACAAGGAGGCAAATAGAATTATCGACCTTAGAAGTCAGGACTCCAAGAAATGGTCTTTGATTATAAGACTGAGTGGAGGGTAAAAAGTATCGCTCCCACATTACATGCTTTGACATGCATTCTGATAAAAATTTCCTTTTTCCTTGAATAAAAGGAACTCCGAAGAACGACGTTGGAATGCGTACAAAAGCATGAAAGGATCTCCTCTAGTGCAAATCCTAGAGAAGGTTCCATTTCCAACCAGATGGAGAGATCATGGCCACAAGATAGAGGGCCAAATTCTGCAAGCCGCGCGTTTGTGTTCAAATGGAAACACAAAGCAAGAACAAGACGGTATCGTTCCAATTTGTCCTGAATTTTGGAACGCAAACTGACACATAATTCCCGTCCTTGACAGGGTTTCGCCAACAAGGCGAAGCAGGATTTTTACAACCCTTGCATACTTGTCGGAGCACATGACCAAGGGTAAGATGTATCGTTCCGATTTTTGAAAAAATTCGTGAACATACAATAACATGTTTCTTCCGCATTTTCAGGGATCTCCAGTCGCAGGGGACAGGTAAGTATCCCTCTCCCCAATCCATTGAAGGTGTTAAATAAAAAACAGAGAAGAAAAGAAAAGCTTTCAGAATCTAATGTCTAGAAAAGACATAGAATTCAAATCTCATTGGCATTCATGTTTTGAAACAGGAGGTTGTCTGGACATGAATAAGAACGTGCATGGTGCATCATAAAATCCCCTTGACGGGTAAAATTTTTGGAGAAAAAGAAAGATTTTTCCGATCAAAAGTTGTTCAAAACCTTCAAAAGGACGTTTTCTCAAAAGACGAGAGGCAAAGCCTAATCCAAACACGTCCTATACACACTTGAGAGAGAAGTGGAGCGGGTCAGATAGCAAAATCTGGACCTACGGAAGTAGGGATTATTCGCTGCAATTACATGAATTGGGATGACGGAGGCATTCGTTTCATATCCCCAAACACTACAGGTGACCCTTGACAACCCATTTGAACGGCGGTTTTCATTCTCAACCCTGTCAAGAACCACCCCACATCGGGGCAAGAACGAAAGTAAGTCCAGCGGCATCAGGAGAAAATGGTTAGAAATTTTCTTGCTCGGACTAACATCAATCTTTGTGTGTTGTTTATATGGTAATCCAAGTGCCATAGGATGACGAGAAGCATTCATTTCTCTATCCCACACACCATATCCTTTGTATAACCAAGTTGAGCCTGCGAATTCATTTCATAAACCCGTTGGTGGTCATTGCAAGTTCCAAGACAGAGGCAGCGCCAATTCAAAAACGGAAGAGTTCAAACTTAGGGTTTGCGAAGAAATCCCTAAGTTAATGCTGAAGCTTGTTAGACCCTTGGTCACATGTCTAACACGATCTCCTGAAGACGAGAAAAATGAGATTTCAAAAGAAAAATGAAAAGGAAAAGATGATGAGAAAAATCCCCAGCATCAAGAAAAAGCAAAGTGCCTGGTAAAAGCAAGGCCGATGCTTGGGTGAACAATTTGTATCAATCCCCCAATGAAACCTGTTTGAAAAGGGGAGAATAAAAAATTCAGAAGGAGTCAGATTCCAAAAACCACTCCTCAAACGGTATCAAGCGCGGAGCAGAGACGCAGATAGAGTTGTTAACCTCTTAATGCAGCCAGAGACGCTTCCACAAGAATTTGTGCACACCTCAAGAGCGGTTGCACACCTCAAAAACTGAAGGAACAGAGAGGAAAGAGCAGGTGGTAAATTTGCAATGATCACCAATGTCAAACCCTTCGTAATTTCTGGGCCAAAAACAAGCCTTTTTTCGGTCCCCAATCTTACCAAAGTTACGACCCTGAAACAGTCTTCTCTGATTAAGACACTTGGGTTAACATATGGCTTAGCTCGAAGAGGTACGAGCAAGACTATTTCTTTCTCATTTTGTAGGGTCCTTGACTTGTAAACCCGGAGTAGATGGTGAAAACTTTCATTCAATGGCCTCGACTCCAAAGCGGGTCCCCCTTGAAAACCAATATCCAAGCCCAACATTACGGTCCCGTGGGAGACCTCCCGACCGATCAAAATGTATGCGCTGCGAATGAGCCTAAAACCTAGGCACATGTCAGTAGGGAATTGAGTGCATCCCCTATAAAAATCATTACCTCAAAACAGGTGAGATGACCTCCTTGTCGAGAAATATTCCAATTGATGTTTTGAGCAAACTCTTTTTGGAATCTTCAAATTGTTGGATCCAGATTTTCCTTGTAAGGGATTTGTGATCACATTTGCATGTTGCAAGAATGCTTTGGATAACCTCCAGCATCAAAATGCACACTGCATGACTAAAACTTGAATCATACGGCTTCGTCAAGTGGCCAGCCATCGTCTTCCCAGAGATTACTAACATTCTCCTGGTGAAGAAAAATCATTCAGGCTCAAACTTCTGCAGGATACCTGGAGAACCCAGCTCCCAGACTGTCGCCTCAACAAAACCAATGGTAGATACCGCCTGAAGGGTCAAATCAAAGGTAGAAACCGCCTAAAGGGTCAATTCAAGGTAGATACCGCCTGAAGGGTCAAATCAATGGTAGATACCGCATGAAGGGTCAAATCAATGGTAGAAACCGCCTGAAGGGTCAGCTCAAAGGTAGAAACCGCCTGAAGGGTCAACCAATGGTAGAAACCGCCTAAAGGGTCAATCAAAGGTAGAAACCGCCTGAAGGGTCAAATGATGGTAGAAACCGCCTGAAGGGTCAACCAAAGGTAGAAACCGCCTGAAGGGTCAAATCAATGGTAGAAACCGCCTGAAGGGTCAACTCAAGGTAGAAACCGCCTGAAGGGTCAAACCAAAGGTAGAAACCGCCTAAAGGGTCAAACTATGGTAGAAACCGCCTGAAGGGTCAAATCAATGGTAGAAACCGCCTGAAGGGTCAAATCATGGTAGAAACCGCCTAAAGGGTCAAACCAAAGGTAGAAACCGCCTAAAGGGTCAATCGAAGGTAGAAACCGCCTGAAGGGTCAAATCAAAGGTAGAAACCGCCTGAAGGGTCAATCGAAGGTAGAAACCGCCTGAAGGGTCAACTCAAAGGTAGATACCGCATGAAGGGTCAAATCATGGTAGAAACCAGGTAATCCTATCGGACGTGGAAAACCTCCGTTTTGGGAACCTTTTCAAAAAATCAGGCAGTCTTAGCATGACGTGGAGAACCCTCGTCCTAGGCCCCTTTTTTTTAAAAATTAAACATTCCCATCGGACGTGGAAAACCTCCGTTTTGGGAACCTTTTCAAAAAAATCAGGCAATCCTAGCATGACGTGGAGAACCCTCGTCCTAGGACCCCCTTTCAAAAATCAAACAGTCCTAGCATGACGTGGAGAACCCTCGTCCAGGGACCCCTTTTTCGAAAATCAAGCAGTCCTAGCATGACGTGGAGAACCCTCGTCCTAGGACCCCTTTTAAGAAACAAACCATCCCATCGGACGTGGAAAACCTCAGTCTTGGGAATCTTTTTCAAAAACAGGTAATCCCATTGGACGTGGAAAACCTCCAATTTGGAAACCCATTTGAAAAATCAAACCATCCCAGCGGACGTGGAAAACCTCCGTCTTGGGAATCTTTTTCAAAAATAGGCAATCCCATTGGACGTGGAAAACCTCCAATTCGGGAACCCATTTCAAAAATCAGGGAATCCCACCGGACGTAGAAAACCTCCGACTTGGGAACCATTTGAAGAACCGAGCAACCCCATCGGACGTAGAAAACCTCCGTGTTGGGAACTCCTTTTGAGAAACAAACCATCCCAGCGGACGTGGAAAACCTCCGATTTGGGACCCCTTTTCAAGAGAACCAAACAATCCCAACGGACGTGGAAAACCTCCGGCTCGGGACTCTTTTTCAAAAAAGCAAACATCCCCGTTGGACGTGGAAAACCTCCGACTCGGGACTCATTTTCAAAAATTAAACATTCCCGTTGGACGTGCAAAACCTCCGATTTGGGACCCCTTTTCAAGAGAACCAAACAATCCCAGCGGACGTGGAAAACCTCCGTCTTGAGAATCTTTTTCAAAAATAGGCAATCCCATTGGACGTGGAAAACCTCCAATTTGGGAACCCATTTCAAAAATCAGGAAATCCCACCAGACGTAGGAAACCTCCGACTTGGGAGCCATTTGAAGAACCGAGCAACCCCATCGGACGTAGAAAACCTCCGTGTTGGGGACTCCTTTCTAGAGAACCAAACAATCCCATCGGACGTGGAAAACCTCAAATTCGGGAACCCATTTCAAAAATCAGGAAATCCCACCGGACGTAGAAAACCTTCGACTTGGGAGCCATTTGAAGAACCGAGCAATCCCATCGGACGTAGAAAACCTCAGTGTTGGGAACTCCTTTTGAGAAACAAACCATCCCAGCGGACGTGGAAAACCTCCGACTTGGGACCCCTTTTCAAGAGAACCAAACAATCCCGTTGGACGTGGAAAACCTCCGCCTTGGGAATTCTTTTCAAAAATAGGCAATCCCATTGGACGTGGAAAACCTCCAATTCGGGAACCCATTTCAAAAATCAGGAAATCCCACCGGACGTAGAAAACCTCCGACTTGGGAACCATTTGAAGAACCGAGCAATCCTATCGGACGTAGAAAACCTCCGTGTTGGGAACTCCTTTTGAGAAACTAACCATCCCATCGGACGTAGAAAATCTCCGTGTTGAGAACTCCTTTTGAGAAACTAACCATCCCATCGGACGTAGAAAACCTCCGTGTTGGGAACTCCTTTTGAGAAACAAACCATCCTAGCGGACGTGGAAAACCTCCGACTTGGGACCCCAAACCATCCCAGCGGACGTGGAGAAACCTCGTCATGGGACCCCTTTTTAAAAAAAGAAAAAGAAAAAACAGGTAATCTCATCAGGCGTGGAGAAACCTCGTCATGAGACCCCTTCCCAGAAAAACAGGTAATCTCATCAGGCGTGGAGAAACCTCGTCATGGGACCCCTTTTCAAAATTCAGGTAATCTCATCAGGCGTGGAGAAACCTCGTCATGGGACCCCTTTTCAAAATTCAGGTAATCTCATCAGGCGTGGAGAAACCTCGTCATGAGACCCCTACCAGAAAAACAGGTAATCTCATCAGGCGTGGAGAAACCTCGTCATGAGACCCCTTCTCAGAAAAACAGGTAATCTCATCAGGCGTGGAGAAACCTCTTCATGGGACCCCTTTTCAAAATTCAGGTAATCTCATCAGGCGTGGATAAACCTCGTCATGAGACCCCTACCAGAAAAACAGGTAATCTCATCAGGCGTGGAGAAAGCTCGTCATGAGACCCCTTCTCAGAAAAACAGGTAATCTCATCGGACGTGGAGAACCCTCGTCATGAGACCCCTTTTCAAAAATCAGAAAATCCCCTTGGACTTGGAGAACCCTTGTCCCGGGAACCTTTTCAAAAGATCAAACCATCCCAGCGGACGTAGAAAACCTCCGACTCGGGACTCCTTCTCAGAAAAACAGGTAATCCCATCGGACGTGGAAAACCTCCGTTTGGGAACCCTTTCAAAAAATCAGGAAATCCCATTGGACTTGGAGAACCCCTGTCCTGGGAACCTTTTCAAAAGATCAAACTGTCTCGCCGGACGTAGCAAACCTCCGACTGAGAAATCCCCTCTGGCCCCGCTAGTCAGCGCCATGGGATCCCCTTTCAAGCCAAAAATATCCCCTCTGTCACCGCTAGTCAGCGTCATGGGATCCCCAAAGCTCGGGATGCTCGATAAATCTTTCTGTGAGTGTTTCCTGTCAGTAGCTGGGAAAGGTTTTCGAGGAATAAAGCCTGGGATAGTGTGTCAGAAGCTACGAGGGCCTATATTAAAAAAAAAACAAAAAAAAAGAAGAAAACAAAAAAAAGGGGAACAAGCCCCTCCTTTTTCCGGCATCCTGAGAGCGCAGTGATAAAACCTCAGACTCCGCATGCGCAGGATCCAATGGGCAGACTTCAGGTAAGCCGCTCTCCCTCAGGCCCACGTTCGAATTGCAAGAGTAAACCGGTGATTAATTTGAGCATTCATCAAAAGACTCAACAGTCAGATGTCATAGCATTTCTTTTTCCCCAGTCGAGTCGGTTAAGACTCAGGTGTCATTTTGTCTTCGAAAGCAACCTCTGACGAGCTCACTCTCAAAGAGGGGCAGTTGTTGACACCTGATTTTTGACTATCTTTTATTTCAGTTTTTATTTCTAAAATTAATTAAAAATAGCAAAAAAGGTCAAAAAATTGCAAAATCAACTTTGGAAGCCTTAGCCTAGCCTTGTGAACCAATTTTGAACAAAAAATATTTTTTGTATTTTTTAATATTTTTTGTTATTTATTTAATTATTAAAATAACCAAAAAATCAGAAAAATACCATCCGTGGTCAGAAAATTACAAAAAATATTCATAAATTTTATTTTAATTTCCTCTTTAATATTACAACTTCTTATCAGGGAAATTAGGCTTGGGTCATGGTGTTCCTTCACAAACATAAACCCGTACCGAGCCTGAAAAATCCTTTTCGAGTCTTTTAATTTTCAATTCTCACTTTTCATGAGCTATGACATTGAATTCTAAAGTTTTGAAATGCAATTGGGTCAATTTGCCCTCCAATTTGATCAATTTTAGCCAAAAGGGCTTAATTGCATAAAAATCTTTCAATTTAGTCCCCGGTTTTACAATTTTTGAAATTAAATTTCACACGGGCACACCCATTAAAATTAAACACCTCTACCCAACAGTTTTCATCATGCTGAATCCATTGGTGGGCTCAATTTTGGCTAATTCGATCGTTTAGGCCTTCGATTTGGCGAAATGAAATTTCGGATCCTAGGGACAATTTGGGGTTTTCTCATAATGTCAATAAATTGATTCACGAAAATACCCATATTTAATGGAAAACATGTCAAGGAATCCGATTTTGCCATCAATTTCATGAAAAGAGGTCATTTGGGGGGTCAATTTGGTGATTTGGACGATTTGGCCGAACCGGGTCGGTCGGGTAAGACCCGACCCGACCCGGTCCGACCCGGGTCTGCAACAATGGACAGAATGTGCAGCAAGGCGTGCAGAACAGAAAAAAAAAACAGGGGGGCATGGGCGACGCGTTTTGGGGAGAAACAAAAGGCAAACGAGCATGGGGGACCATGGCAGACGTCGGGGGGGGGTGTGCTGCAGGGCGTGGGCACAAAAAACGGGCCGGTCGGCCATGAAACGGGGGGAGATTCTCGGTTAAAAAACCGAGCTTGGCCGAGAGAGGGAGATTTTTCCCGAGCGGAGGGGGAGCGCGAGAGAGCTTCCTTGGTCCTTCGGCAACGCTCCTCGACCATCACCGGAGCTTAGTGGCCGTTGGAGAGCTCCGAATAGGTTGGTATTTGCTCCCGAGCTTCATTTTTCTCAGTGCACGCCATGTGTTCGGCGAAATGCTTCAGTGAGCATTTTACTTCGGGGCTCTCGGCCGGACCTTTCCCGACTCCCTTTTGGGCAAGGCTCGCTTTAAAAATCATCTAGATCCAACTCTAAGCTCGTGTTGACCTTTGTTTTGCATTGAACCGCGACGAAACACGGCTCGGAGCTTCGCCGGCCTTGATCCGAACCGGGAGCTCGACGAGGGATTTCCGGCGGCCACCGACCATCAAAGGACCATAGGTAAGCTTCTAAACCTTGCTTAGATGCCATGTGAATGCCTAGAATCGAGTTTAAACAAATAAAATTTTTCCATGAATTCTTCGCCGGAGCCGGTCCGGTTCGCCGGTTTTTAGCGTGTTCACGGTTATTATTTGTGTTGTATGTTGATGTCGGTGGTCCAAGAAGTCGAATGCCGCAAGAACGGGCGAAAAATACCAAGTTTCGGGTCCGTTTCGCAATTTTCCGGCCACCTCGCCGGAATTTTTACTATTCTCGCCGGAATTTCACTGTTCATCGTCTTCTCCGGCGACCCTCCGGCCGGTCGACGGTCAACGGCCGACGTGGCGTGCCACGTAGGCAGCCACGTCAGCCGGGTGGGGTCCGATCCATGTATTTTTAAATCAAACGGAATTAACGGCCACGATCGCGACACGTGTCGCGATCCTAGAATTTTGGAAAATAAAATAAATGATTTTCGGATAATTAAATAAATTCAATCCGATGGCCAAGAACGTGCCAAGTGGCTCTCTGTGGATCGTCCGATCTTGTCTAAGATCGGACGCACCAGGAGCGGCCACGTGGCACAACGTGGAGCGTTCGATCCGGTGGTTTTTCTAAAAAAGAAAATAAATTAATTTTTGATCCGACGGCTATTTATTGAGCCACGTGGCTCTCTGTGGGTCGTCCGATCTAGTGGAAGATCGGACGCACAGGATGAGGCCACGTGGCACAATGAGAGCCGTTGGATCTGGGGAATTTTCGGATAATTAAATAAAATAGATAAAAAATCCAAAAATTGTTTAAAAAATAGAAAAATATTTTAAAAAATCAAAATGGTGTCGTTTTAGGCCGGTGTCGACCCCTAAGGTCGGGCCGGGCGCCCGAGAGGCGCGGGCCGGGTTTGACCCGGCCCGTAAAATATTTTTAAATATTAAAAAATCCAAAAATAATAATAAAATAATCAATAAATCAATAAAAAAATGAAAAATCATAAAATATTCAAAAAATTAGGAAAATTCAGAAAAATTCTAAAAATTTCAGAAAATAGGAAATGACCACATTCAACTGGCCACGACCTGTTCCGGGTCATTTGACCCCCGATCTTTTCCAAAAATGACGGTTTTGCCCTTCTGGCAAACCGTCTTCCAAAAAATTCTAAAAAATCCAGGAAAATCCCAAAAAATAAGAAATGGCCACAAACAACTGGCCAAGACTCATTCCGGGTGTTTTGAACCCCGAACCTTCTTAAAATGACGATTTCGCCCTTTGGGCGAATCGTCTTCCAAAAATTGAAGAAAATTCAAGAAATTCCAAAAAAATTCTCAAAAATGGGAAATGGCCACAATCAACTGGCCATGGAATATTTTGGGTAATTCGGTATTCAAACCTTCCAAAAATGACAATTTTTTCCCTTCGGGCTAATTGTCCCCGAATCTTCCCATTTTACCCCTAACCCTAAATCACGTCTTCCCTAAGCCCTTATGGCTATACTAGGAGGCCTATGATTGAAATTGATGTGCATTGACATGATTTATTTATGCACTTGACTTGCGCTTTCATTATATTGACTGTAATTTGATAGGACCAGTCTTCAAATCTGCATGAAACCCTGAATCAAAACTACCTCACCCAAAATTGCGCCTGCATGAACTCTTAGTAAGGAAAATCACTCGCGTTAGGTACCGAAAGGGCGTTGGTAATGACACCGACGTAACCAAGTCCCCGAACCCAAAATCTCTGGTTCCGCAGAACTGATCGGTCTCTCCTAATCGGTCAGTAAGGTTTCCGGTCTACCCTCCAAGAAAGACCGGGTGGCGACTCCAAATGCATGCACAAGTTGCACATGCCACCCCGACCACACTAAGGTCGAAAGCGATCGACTCTTATCGTCGAACCCCTTTAAAAAATACTCCCGCCGCGATTTGGTATGGGCCTGGGAGGGCCCGCGCCGATCCAAAGCCCGCGACTGGTAATCCATTAGCCGCGTCCGTAAATTTCGGACGGGTCGCGACAAAGCCGTTTGTCCAAAAAGCTGCTTCGTCTGATTTTTGTTTGGAGAGTGAATGGGCCCTTAAAAATGTGAATCAAGGTTCAAAAATTTGCAGCCCACTAGTTCAAAGTTCATCCTACAACTTCCATGTTTCATGATTTGATGAATAAGCCCATTTACCAATGACAAATGATGAAGTGATTATGGAGTAAAAAAACATGTGACATTTCAGCATGCTCCACCTCGGCCATTAATTCCGTAGAAAATGGAAAATGTATTGGATCGGCCCAAAATGTTTTGACATGAAAGTTTAAGACCTCACAAACATTTTTCATTTGATGTACAAAAATTGGTTCCGAACCGAAAGTCAAAAAATTCGAAGAATGGGGCAATGTCGGGATAGAAATAGAATTGATTTATTCACCGAAAATGATAATCAGAATACAACGACGACAAAACCCAACGAAATTTTCTAACGAGAGACATAAGAAAAAAAAATAGTGACATGACTCGAATGAACAAAAGGACAAACTTAATTTGCCAAGGACCGACTAAAAAATAAAAATAAGATAAAGTTAGAGAACTTACTCTACCTTGAAAAGTAACATGCCAATCACATAGACATGCGTATGACAAGTGCAAAGTGTGTGCCCAATTTATGAATTTGAAAACTTTTGAAATCTTAAAGACAAACCGTACCAAATTAAATTTGTCAATGTTTAGCCTTTAAAAATTCATTTAGGCCGAGGGTCCATTCCAAGCCATGAGATCATAGCCAGGTTGGGAAATCCTCCGTACCAAAGCTCGGGATCGAAGACAGGGTGTTGACACCTAAATTTTGAATTTTAGGAAATTCATTTATTTATTTCACAAAATGAGAGTTATTTATAATTCTTACAAAAATAAATTCTCATGCATCGCATATTTATTTGTTCTCTCATGCATTGGCATTCAGGCAAAGGAGAGTTGATCGAGCTTAATTTAACGGGCGACGGGACCAAGATCAATTTGCAAATTTTCGTCATGAAGGGGGGAATTGCCGAAAATCATGTGGGCTTAATCAAATCCAATTTGGTCCATTTTAATGCTTTTAAATGAAAGGCTTTTAATTAATTATCCATTTAATTAATTAAAGTCCAATTAGGCCTTAAATTCGCGCGAATGAGCCCATCTATAAAAGAATTTTTGGCCAGAAGCCCTATCCCCCATGGTGGCCGAATTTTGCGATATCCTAGCCCGATAGGATTATTCAAGAATCAGAAATTATGATCTTACGGTTGATATCTCGTTTGAAATTTTTAGAGTCAACGGCTAGGAGTGAATCTTGGAGCATAAACCTAATATCCACTATATATATCTCACTATGTCTAGGTTTTTTGGGGGGATGATCTCATTCAGAAAAATAGAGAGAAACACGTGAGAATTTTGGAGAGAAAAGAGGGGAGGCCAACACAATTCACTATACGGCATATTGAGGAGAGGCCATTGATAATTGTCATACACGGCATAGAGAGGGGATCGGTCGATGCAATAGACGGCCACAATACTCACGGCACAAGAAAGGGGAGTGAATAGAAAGAAAAGTGTCATGGCCGAGTCCTTCCTGGAGGCCACACGTTCTTTCTCCACCGACTGAGTTTCAAGGAGGGCTTGTTGCTGATTTGTTATACCATCGCAAACCATCTAGAGTACACATTCTGAAAAACTGAGATGAGAAAGCCACAGGTTTAAAGAAGGGATGGTCCACACACGACAAGGAGAAGAAGGCGGATAGGAATTTTTTTCATTATTATATTTTCGTCTTTTAATCCCTCTGATCTCATGCACAGATCTAAGAAAGCAGGTCAATAATTGTTCCAGTGCTTGAAGAGTTGCAAATAAGGGCTTAAGACGTGCGTTAGGAGCGAAGCACTTCGTCCACACAAGCCTTGCGCAGGTCGTGCGTTCGAACCAGCTTCCTTATTTCACCGTCCTCAATATCTCTGTCTGCACCAACACGCCGGTGATGGTCCTCAAAAAATTAAAGAGCGCTTCACACGGTAAAGGAGAGGTAGCTTTGGTTAAGGAGTCATCCCGGTGGCTTCGATATCGCATTGCTCCCTATGTCGCTCTTGTATCCTGACGCCAGGGCATTGCTATTGGTTCCTTAACGACGGCGTGATCCTTCAGTGCCCAGCATATAGACGCCAACATCTAGCCCACGCCCAGCATCAAATTTGTTGGTGTTCTCGAAGACGATTATTATCAGATCAATTGTTGGAACAATCCTGATCACGCCAAATTTTGAATATTATACTCACTGGAGATTTGTTGCTACAATAGAAAAATAAAAAGATTTGTCTCTATGTGCAGGTGTGCTTCGTGGGATAAAGAGGTGCATCTTGGATCTTTCATAAATTTCCAAAGTCCATAAAAGCAACACAAAAGTGGGCAATCAAGGTTCAGTCCAAAACCGAGAGCTTGAGCTGCAATTTTCGGAACAAATTTCGAACTAGGAAAGTAATCTTTGGGCAATCAAGGTTCAGTGGCTGCTCAAGTGCTATTTTCACTCCAAATTGGCCTAAATTCTTATGTTGATTTAGCCACATACGAGCAAATCTGGTGGTGCCCTTGTTGTTGGCTTGATCCCCAATACTCTTGTGCATTCCTCACCAATCGGTTCAAAAATCGAACTTGGCGTGCAATCTTCATTTGAGTTCGAAAGGGAAAAGTGCAAAGCTCGCATCCAGGTAAATTACTTAGCTTGGACATTCTGATTATTTGTTGATTAATCGGATTGCATTGTCTTGGAAAATTTCCTTACATGTTTTGGTACCATAATCGAAGCAAATTGCAAATTTTTTCAGAAAATTCAAGAACGACATCAAAGTCGAATTTTTGGCAAGAAATCTCGGATTTAGTCAATCTGACCCATCACCGTTTAGGTCCGATTCACTATCTCTGAAAATCCAATTTTCTAATTCGAGATGCAGAAGTTCTTTTTTGGAAAAAATAAAAAAAAGCGGATGCGGCTGTGATCTTTCCTTATCTTCATATGAATAATTGTTGATTGATGTGTTGTCTTGATCTGATTTGCCATATTTTGAAAATTTCCTAAAGTTTTAGGGAGATAAGTTTCCTAATATCATCAAATTCTAAGCAAATAAATCAAGATAGTGAAATCTTCTGGATATCCACCATATTGTTCGAAATTTTAAAAGGAAAGAACAAAAAATCACATTCATGCATATCTGATCATTTCGCATATCTCACCTAGATTAGGATGGTATTTCCTTGCATATCTCATGGTCGGATTTTTTTTAAAAAAAATAATATGATGAAAATCTGCTCATTCATTCCTTTTTTGGGATTTGCATGCTCACACATTCCGTTTCATTAAAATCTAAAAATACCAAAAAAAAAATCATTCGCATTGCATGTTATATAATTACATGTCATATTTTCCACGTCATTGATGTTCGCCACGTCATTATACCATGTCATGCATTTTTGCCATGTCAACTTGCTACGTCAGCCATGCATAGTTGTTATGTCATCTTGCTACGTCATCCATGCATTATTGCCATGTCATTCATTAAATTTCGAAGTTGCATATGCCCATGCATCATCATTGCTTCGAAAATCATGCATCATTACCGTATTTGCATGCCTCATTATCATCGTGCCATCTTTTCGCATGTCATCTCATCATTTAATAGTTTCATATAATATCGCATTCATTTTCATTCACGCATTGCATATAAAAAGTGAAAATCCAAAAAAAGAATTACATTTTCTGAACTTCAAATTGATTCAATATGAGTCGTCAATTTATGACATCTTATATGGAATTAAGGTACCAAAAGGGCATTAATTTTAATTAATTAGTGTAACCAAGTCCCCGAATCCATAATCTCTGGTTTGTAGAAGTAAAATAGTCTTCCCGCTATTTTACTTAGGTTTCTAATCAACCTACCAAAAATGATTAGTGGCGACTCCAAATTCTAAATCATTCTGATTAATTTAAGTTGCGATTTGGTAGGGCTTGGGAGAGTCCGTATTAGGTTAGTCATTAAAATTAACCTAATAATCAATTAGCTTAATTTTTGTTTAGGTCGTGACAGCTTGGCGACTCTACTGGGGACCAGATTTTAATTTTTTGAAAAAAAATTTAATTGGTTCACTTGAATTTTTTTCGGAAAATTAAAAGCTTTAGTGGACTTAGGCCGGTTGAAAATTCCTTAGATGTCTCGCATTTGGCGATCTTGATTGAATCTCACCTAAGGTGTTAATTGTTTTTGCAGATTTGGAGTGATAAGGGGGCGAGTGTTTGTTAACCCTTTTCTTGCAGATTGGAGTAGGAATGTATGCTTGAGGGGTTTATATTGAAGCGTTGATTGCTATTAAACTGTCGTGCATGCCTTTACTCCTTAAACATCCACACTTAGCACACACAACCCGCCATTGGACCTGAATAGCTAGGCTTAGGATGGTATTTGATTAGGGACACTCTGGCCATCACCTTCTGGCCTGAGTCTCCCTCTTTAAGTTCCGAACTCTTTCAAATCGGTGCCATGATTCATCATCCCTATCATTCACCATGTGATACGGGTCGATACTTGGCTGAGCCGGATGTCTACGGGGGATCCGGATTCAATCACAAACCGGGGTGGTTCAATCTGGGTATCCTTGGGGCTCCACCTTTGTCAAGCCTTGATAGATAAAAATCGAACCTCACAAAGTATTTCATGTGCATGTCTATGTGAGTGGCATCATGGTTAGTTGCAAAGTAAGTCTTCTAACTCTATACTTTGCAATCTACTTACTTTTCAGTACAATGCTGGTCGGTCCATGTTAGGTCTGAATCTATGGTTTGATTAATGTCGTGGTCATGTCTTTTTCTAAAAGAAAGAAGTGGAGAAAATTTTTTTAAAAAAAGGGAATTACTGCGTGCATTTGCCCCTCATTTCCGTAACGGCCATGGAACATTGTTGACATTTTTCGTAAATGAAAGAGCAGGATATTTTCTTGAAAGAATTCACCCTCGATTTTTTTTTTAAAAAAATCTGTCATCTTTTTCGTAAATGAAAGAAAAAGGATGAATCGTGACTAATTAGTAAGTCATGGACCGACCTCTCTAAAGTCCTATGCTTATTCCTTTTCTTCTTTCTGCAGGTCATTACGGAAATGATCTGAATGTCAATTGATGTTCGCTTTAGTTTCAGTATTGCACTTAATGTTTTGCGAACTCACCATTCAAAAAGCTTGTTGTTACAACTGTTCTAAAAGTACAGTAGATATGCCTGTTGAGCGCAAACTCATTTCAAGATTGCATCGGTCTTGGAGGTTCTGAAGGAGATCTGGAGGGCCACTGGCAATTCAATATATGGCCAGAGAAAGTTAGAAAGGGGAGTCGTTGGAGGAGATTCCATTCAACTCGTTCCGAAGTCTTCCTGATCACCGTTCCTCCAACGAACCTGCTGATCCATAGCCTAGCATTGATGGGATAAATCGACTGTGGGGCTCTCAACAAGCACTCTCAAAGGAACTTTGTTCACACAAGGAAGAGGAGACGGAAGGTGGCTTTTCAATATAGTGTATTCACAATCGATTCACCCACACTGAAATGGTTACAAGACTCACCTATTTATAGGCTTAAAACATGACTCTTGAGTCTCTCTAGGAAAGTGAAAAGACTAAAACAACAATTACATCGGAATACTAAAGACTAAAACAACAATTACATCGGAATACTAAAAGATGATAGACTCAACTAATTATGTCTACTAAAACAATAATTACATCGGAATACTAATTATGCCATGGGAGTCGAACGGTCACTATAACACTTAATGAATTTGACTTAATTCCCAACAAAACTCCCCCTTAAGCCAAATTCTCTTCCGTCGATCATTCCAAGTAAACTTCTGAATTTCCGAAACACTTCGATCTTGAGAGGTTTCGTAAAAATATCTGCGACTTGATCACCGGTCTTCACGTGCACAACTTCAATTTGTTTGTCGCTGACTTGTTCTCGAATAAAATGATATCGAACATCGATATGCTTGCTCCTCTCATGAAAAATTGGATTCTTCGCCAAAGCAATGGCAGAAACATTATCAACAAAAATCTCCGTTGCATCCTTTTGCTCCATATGGATTTCTTTGAGCAACTTTCTCAACCATATCGCATGACAAACACACGATGATGCAGCAACATACTCCGCTTCACATGTCGACAGAGTAACACTGGATTGCTTCTTTGATGACCATGTAAAAGCAGTTTCACCCAAATAAAATACAAAGCCCGTAGTGCTTTTTCGATCATCGACATCTCCCCCATAGTCACTATCTGAATAACCTCTGAGTTGAAATAGTTCAGATTGATAATAATACAACCCAAGAGAGATAGTACCTTTGATGTACCGAAGTATCCTCTTTGCTGCCTTAAGATGAGATGTCTTCGGATTCTCCATATATCGACTCACAATTCCGACACTGTTCATGATATCTGGTCTGGTACAGGTCAAATACCTTAAGCTTCCAATCAAGCTTCTAAAATATGTTGAATCAACATCGACACCTTCATCGAACTTCGACAGTTTTGCACCACAATCCATCGGAGTATTAACCGAAGTGCAATTCTTCATGTTGAATTTCTCAAGGATATTTTCAGCATATCTTTTTTGGGAAATAAAAATCCCATCTTCATTTTGCTTCACTTCGATACCCAAAAAATAACTCATCAAACCATTATCTGTCATTTCAAATTCTTTCACCATCGATGCTTTAAAAGTGTCAATCAATCCAGAATTATTTCCTGTGAAGACAAGATCATCAACGTATAAACATGCCAATAAAACATCACCTTTCTCATGCTTCAAGTAGAGAGCATGTTCGTACGGACATTGTACGAAGCCATTTGCCTTGAAATAAGCATCGATTCTGGAGTTCCAAGCTCTCGGAGCTTGCTTAAGCCCATACAAAGCTTTCTTCAATCTCAGCACTTTGTCTTCATGACCTTTCACAACAAACCCAGTGGGTTGTTCGACATAAATTTCTTCTTCAAGAACGCCATTCAGGAATGCCGATTTGACATCCATTTGATAGATTGGCCACCGATTTTGAGCTGCAATGGAAATCATTAGTCTGATGGTTTCCATTCGGATGACAGGTGCAAATACCTCGTCATAGTCGATCCCAGCTTTCTGTTTGTAGCCCTTTGTGACAAGTCTGGCCTTATAACGAGTGATTTCTCCTTTCTCGTTCTTCTTGGCCTTGTATACCCATTTGACACCGATCGCATTTTTGTCCTTCGGAAGATCAGCGAGTTGCCACATTTTATTCTTTTCGATGGCTTCTATTTCTTCATCCATGGCTTTCCTCCATTTTTCTTCTTTGGCAGCTTCATCGAAAATAAGTGGTTCACAATCTGCAAGAAGACATATAAGGTGAAGCTCATCGGTAGCTTCATAAATTTCAGAAAGTCTTCTTGATCTCGGTGCTTGCGATTCTTCGACAGTATTTGAAGTTGAAGCTGACGATGATGGAGAGAACATCGGAGAAGGTGAATGAGCTTCAATCTCCATTTCGACAGAATCATCACGAACGGTTTCGACAAATTTATCATGACTGGTTTTGACAAGTTGTCGATTTTCCTCCCACAAACTTTCTTCATCAAATTTCACATCTCTGCTTACATATACTTTCAAAGTGTCAGGATCAAACAATTTGTAAGCTTTTGATGAGGAATCATACCCGATGAAAATGAGCTTTTTACTCTTGTCTTCCAACTTCGATCTTTTCTGGTCGGGTACGTGAGCATACGCAACACTCCCAAAAATTCTTAAATGAGAAACCGTAGGTTTTCTCCCGCTCCATGCTTCTTCTGGGGTAACACCATCGAGTCCTTGCGTGGGACATCGATTCTGCAGATAAACTGCACATCTGACAGCTTCGCCCCAAAGCTCCTTTGACAAATTTTTGCTTTTCAACATACTGCGAACCATGTCGAGAATGGTTCTGTTCCTTCGCTCAGCCACACCATTTTGTTGTGGGGAATACGGCGCCGTTAAGAAACGTCGAATGCCATGGTAATCACAGAATTGATTAAATTCTCCAGAAGTAAATTCTCCTCCACGATCAATTCTTAAAGACTTGATAAAATAACCACTCTCCTTTTCAACCATTTTCATGAAGTGCTTAAACGTATCAAACACCTCTGATTTTTCTTTCAAGAAAAACACCCAAGTCTTTCGAGTAAAATCATCAATAAACGTAACAAAGTAGCGATGATTACCGTACGACTGAGGAGTGATCGGACCACATACATCAGAATGAATCAACTCCAGTGGCTTCTTCGCTCGATAAGTCGACTCCTTCGGAAAACTTGCTCGAGAATGCTTGCCAATTACACATCCTTCACATAATTGATCGGGGTGATCAATATGCGGTAAGCCATACACCATCTTCTTGCGAGAAAGCATATTGAGTCCGCTAAAATTGAGATGACCGAACCTCAAATGCCATAGCCACGAAGGATTGTCTACACATGCTTGAAGGCATGTAGACATATCATCTTTGATGTTCAGAGTGAACATCCTATTCTTCGACATCTTCACATTCGCAATCAACTTATTATTGCAATCTCTCAACATAAGACATAGATTTTTCATCTGGACAGTAAATCCTTTCTCAAGAAGCTGTCCCAAACTCAAAATATTGCTCGACATCTTTGGCACATAATACACGTTAGTAATAAACTGACGTGTTCCGTTCTTCAGAAGAATTAAAATCGTACCTTTCCCTTCGACAAGAATTTGAGAATTATCACCGAACGAGACTTTTCCTTTTACTGTCTCATCCATTTCAACGAACATCTCCTTTCGGCCGCACATGTGGTTGCTTGCTCCAGTGTCCAAGTACCACGTATCATTCTTTTCATCAGCATTTTCTTTAAATGCCAGCATAAGAACTTGATCACCATCATTCACCAGGTTCGCCTTTTCATCTGCCACCGCACTTTCTTTCTGCCAACACTCATAAGCATAATGGCCACATTTATTACAACGATAACATCGAACCTTTGATTTATCATACCGGTTATTTGTGTTTCTTCCTCTTCCACGAGTACTTCTTTGATTATGAAAGCACTCATTGTTTCGGGCGAAATCTCCTCCGCTTCGTCCACGGCCTCTTCCTTGGAAACGGCCTCTACCGCGTCCTCGGTCACGATCTTGATTGACCCATCGAGTTTGCACAGGGTCACTTCTTTGGCCTTTGTCATCTCGGATATTCAATCGAGATTGGAGTACTTCCTCCACCGGTTCAGACTTGTTTCTTTTCAGTCTTTCTTCATGGGCTTGCAACGAACCCATGAGCTCATCGACCGTCATAGAATCGACATCTTTCGATTCCTCGATAGTGACAACGATGTGGTCAAACTTCTTATCCAACGATCGCAGGATTTTTTCAACAACACGAACATCAGGAACATCTTCGCCATTCCTTTTCATCTGATTCACAATAGCTAAAACTCTTGTGAAATAATCAGAAATCGACTCAGATTCTTTCATACGGATTACCTCGAACTCGCCTCTCAAAGTTTGAAGGCGGATCTTCTTTACTTTCTCAACACCTTGGTGCGTGGTTTGAAGAATCTCCCATGCCTCCTTGGATGTAGTAGCATTCGAGACTTTCTCGAACATAGAATCATCTAAGGCTTGAAAGATGATTGACAACCCGAGTTGATCTTTCGAACGAGTCTTCTCCAACGCATTCCTCTGAGCCTGAGTCAACGCGACATCTTCATCTGGCTCATCATAGCCATTGTTGACAAGATCCCACACACTATGGGCGCCGAGTATGGCTTTCATTCTGGAAGCCCACTTGCCATAGTTTTCTTTGGTGAGGATTGGATACTGAAAAGGAAGGTTGCTTGTTGACGCCATAATCACGAAACCGTGAAGCTCTGATACCAATTTGATGGGATAAATCGACTGTGGGGCTCTCAACAAGCACTCTCAAAGGAACTTTGTTCACACAAGGAAGAGGAGACGGAAGGTGGCTTTTCAATATAGTGTATTCACAATCGATTCACCCACACTGAAATGGTTACAAGACTCACCTATTTATAGGCTTAAAACATGACTCTTGAGTCTCTCTAGGAAAGTGAAAAGACTAAAACAACAATTACATCGGAATACTAAAGACTAAAACAACAATTACATCGGAATACTAAAAGATGATAGACTCAACTAATTATGTCTACTAAAACAATAATTACATCGGAATACTAATTATGCCATGGGAGTCGAACGGTCACTATAACACTTAATGAATTTGACTTAATTCCCAACAAGCATTACCCCAAGCAGTCCCAGGGCCAAAGGGAAGTAGAGAGGACTCTGATAGAGAAAAAGATTTCTTTTTCTTTTGGCAGGTTCCTCCAAGTCTGCACAATAGAGACTTGCATGGCACATGCTAAAGAAAATCCAGCCGCCAAAGGAGCAATCACCAAATATCGTTCTCGATTCTCTCTCATATCCTGGCGTCCCCTCGATTCTAACGAGACCATCTCGGTGAAAGCAAATTTCATCGACGCAGCCGCATGTTCCCATGAGATCTGCCCATAGTCCAAGCACTCAGGGAGTTCTTCTTGGATTCCAAGATAACACATGAGGGATATACAATCTATTCCAAAATGAAGGAGCCTATCCAAATCAAAGAACCCCTTCGATTCAAGGAATACATAAAAGGGGTGAAATTGTATCGTTCTAATTCTTTTGGAATTTGAGAACATACATTGACAGGTTCCTTCTTGATTTTTACAGGGCTCACTGCCATGCCGGATAGGTGAGTCATTTGTGCGCTGGATAAAAAAAAAAGGATGCTTCATCTCCAGCAAAGTTATTGGACACAATAGCAAAGTCGTCCGCATCAAAATCAAGCCCCAAGATACAAACTAAGGGAAAATATCGGCATTGAAAAGCCCCTAAAGAAAAGAACTTGCCAACATGAAGGCGAAAAGAGATATCGACTTCGGAAGTCAAGGAACCTTGAAAAGTGGCGAGGAATACGTCCAAAAGCATGAATGGATCTCCTCCAGTGCAAATCATTGAGAAGGATCGTTGTCCTGACCAGACGAAGAGATCATGGCCACAAGCTAGATGGCTAATTTTTGCAAAGCGCACATTTGTGTTCAAATAGAAACACAAAGCAAGAGTAAGGCGGTATCGTTCCAATTATTCTTGAATTTGGAAACACAAACTGATGTTTGATGTTTAATTTTGACAGGGACGTGCCAGCATGTAGACAGGGGTCACTGCCATGCCGGATAAGGGAGTATTTCTTTCCGCTAAAACTGGGGCAATCCCAATCCTCATTCCTTGAGAATTTTCTCATGCTTGCATATTATGTTCTTTAAGCAAACACTTGACAAGCTATTTGAAAATTCTATCCAAATGCTCACACACTGCATGGTTTATGCATGATTACTCTTCATGTTCAAATTATCAATTCTGAATAAAGAGCGTGAACCACACGAGATGTATCAAATGTATAAGAATCGGTCACGACAGGATGATGAAAGGCAACCCTCTTTCTAAACACGTCCCACAAACATTTTTCCAAGTAAGCTGAGCGGAAACTATACTCCACATTCCCCAAGGCGAAGGGTTTTCCCGTGAAAGGTACGATAACCGAAGTGACAGGGGCATTCATTTCTCTACCCCAAACACTACAGGTTATCCATTGTTACCCCTTTTGAGCGGAGGTTTCACTTCTGTTACCCCTGTCAAGAACCACCCTACATTGGGGCAAAACAGACAATCCCAGAAGCAAGTCAAGGTAAATGGTTAGAAATTCTCTTGTTTAGACTAACATCAATCTTCGGGTGTTTCTTTGCATTTATGCTCGAACATTAATTCAAGTGCCTTAGGATGATGAAGAGCATTCATTTATCTATCATATACATTTTATCCCTTGCATAGCCCACTTGAGCCGCAAATTCATTTCTTAAACCCATGTTGGTGATCATATGCTCAATTCAAAACAAATATGGCTGATCTCTGAGCAGAAAAAGTTGAAAAAATCGGGTCAATAGAAAATCCCAAAAAAAAAAACTCGTCAAAAAGCTGAAAATGCAGCAGCCAAGTGAGATTAAAAAAGAAGAAGAGAAAGGGCATAGAAAATGTTGATCTCTAAAAAAATCTGGGGCATATAAAAGCAAAACGCATGGTAAAAGCAAGGCCAATGCCCATCCAAATTCTTGCTCATTTGCAAAATAATGCTGAATGTCATTGCACAATTCTCTTGTAAATGCGAAAGGGGTTGAAAGAAAAACCTATGAAAATGTCAAAATACAAGTCCTCAGCAGAAAGTTCGTACCGTTCCTCAAGCAATATTCTTTGAAGGCCAAGATCGGTGACAAATCTGCAATGATCACCAACATCAAACCCTTCTCATATATTTTTTTCTGAGCCAAAACAAGCCTTTTTGTTTCTTAGTCCCCAATTCTAACCTACATTACAACCCTTCAAAAGTCTCTTCTGATTAGGGCACTTGAGTTAACGTAGAGTTAAATGATTTTAAAGCATCGCATAAAGAAGTTCAAGCAAGATTATTTCTCTCTCATTTTTGCAGGGTTCTTGACTTGTAAACCCGAAGCATATGATGAAGATTCTCTTTCAAATAGCCTTGACTCGGACATGAGTTCCCTTTGAAAACCATTGACCTAGCCCTCATTACGGTCCTAATTAAGACCTCTAGATCGGCTCGGTCGTACCAATTGCGATATTACTCGGGCCCTTATCGAATGCGATGATGGTAAGGTTGAATGATTTCTTTTGAATCATGCAGTCGGGATATACGGCTTTTCTCGAGAGTGAGAGAAAGCCCTTTCGGACTGGAGTCCCCCATTCATATTACATTCGAAGTATTCACAATATGATAACCTCTCTAAACAGGATTGGTAATGCAAACTTGACAGAATGGTTGTGCATGAATCATGTTATGAGTCATTATTTCATTTGCAAACTCAACAGTTTAGATTTGCATCAAATCATTGAACATGTTTCAGCATGTATGCTTTCTACCTCTGGCATTGTCTGGCAGGTAGCACATTTTTGATGATCAAGTTGCCTCTTAAAGTCTCGAAATTCATCCAAGGACCATTGAATGAGCAAATCTTACTGGAAAATGCCGACCAGGTAGTCTTCCAAAGCCTCAGGTAAGTATATCTTTAACCTGAACCACTCTAAGAAAATGGGTGAAAGTCCTTTCTGACTGAAGGTTATTCATTCTATTTGGTTAAAGTCTGTCGAAGGGATCAAAAGATTTCCTTATTGACAAAATCTCCAGTAAATCTTTGTAATGCAAGCAAAAGCTCACAAACCTTTCTAGCATATAATGTTGCATTTACATTGATTTTATGCATGTCATCATTTTTTCAAGAGAATGGACAGGTATGTTGCAGTCAGCCTAGCCATCACTTACTCATTGCTTAGAAACTTAGGTAAGTTTCCTAATGCCCTTTCAAAATCTTATATTGACACTTGATCAGCTCAAGTTATCACCAGAACTTATATTATATTGATACTTGATTAGCTCAAGTTATCATCCTTTTGTGTTCGTTCTGATTAGCTCAGGCGTCACACCCTTTTGTGTTTGTTCTGATTGGCTCAGACATCACACCCTTTGTGTTCGTTCTGATTGGCTCAGACGTCACACCCTTATTATGTTTGTTCTGATTGGCTCAAACATCACACACCTCAGTGTTCACACCGATTAGCTCGGATGTCACATCTTTACCGGCTCATGGTTTGTAGTCCACATGGAGACTTGCCAAGAGACACAGTGCCCACACCGATTAGCTTGGGTGTCATATCTTTACCGACTCATGGTTTATAGTCCACATGGCGACTTGCCAAGAGACACAGTGTTTGTACCGATTAGCTCGGACGTCACATCTCTACTCGCTCACAGTTTATAGTCCACATGGTGACTTACTGAGAGACTTTTTACCGACTCATGATGACCCGTTGAGAAGGTCCCCCAAGAGACAAATGGCTAGCGCGAACCATAACTCGAGCACATTTTCAACCATACATATATCTTGCGCTGTCCCGCATCAAAGGGAAACCTTTGGTAACGGATAAGGCCCCCAAAGACTAAGATCCACATGTGATCCTGGTTTGTTTTCTCGATTTCACAATGTATACGCTCTTGTGATTTCGAAAAACAAATGGCCAGCTCGAACCCTAACTCGAGCACATTTTCAAACTCTACATAGATCTTGCGTCGTTTCGCGTCAGAAGGAAACTTCTGGCAACAGATGGGCCAGTACCTTAGCATCTTGACATCCACAAGAAGTCTGGAGGTTAAGGGAATCATCAGCTTATGAAGTATTTGGTAAAAAAGGTATTTTATAGGCTATCCATGTGCGGATTTCTTCGATGTGGGATAGGAGAAGTTTTAGCATATGTTATTGCATTTAATGCATCATCTCTATTTACATATGTTATGGCATTACATGCATCATCTCTATTTGCATTAGAAAATTGGACTTAAAACTCCAGCTAAAAATTTCATCCTCATTTGCATTTACAAAATTTAGGTTTCAATTTTATGTCTTTGAGCGAAACCTCTACGAGCTTCCACTCAAAGAGGGGCAGCTGTTCACACCTAAATTTTGAATTTTAGGAAATTCATTTATTTATTTCACAAAATGAGAGTTATTTATAATTCTTACAAAAATAAATTCTCATGCATCGCATATTTATTTGTTCTCTCATGCATTGGCATTCAGGCAAAGGCGAGTCGATCGAACTTAATTTAACGGGCGACGGGACCAAGATCAATTTGCAAATTTTCGTCATGAAGGGGGAATTGCCGAAAATCATGTGGGCTCAATTCAAATCCAATTCGATCCATTTTAATGCTTTTAAATGAAAGGCTTTTAATTAATTATCCGTTTAATTAATTAAAGTCCAATTACGCCTTAAATTCGCGCGAATGAGCCCATCTATAAAAGAATTTTTGGCCAGAAGCCCTATCCCCCATGGTGGCCAAATTTTGTGATATCCTAGCCCGATAGGATTATTTAAGAATCAGAAATTATGATCCTACGGTTGATATCTCGTCCGAAATTTTTAGAGTCAACGGCTAGGATTGAATCTTGGAGCATAAACCTAATATCCACTATATATATCTCACTATGTCTAGGTTTTTTGGGGGGACGATCTCATTCAGAAAAATAGAGAGAAACACGTGAGAATTTTGGAGAGAAAAGAGAGGAGGCCAACACAATTCACTATACGGCATATTGAGGAGAGGCCATTGATAATTGTCATACACGGCATAGAGAGGGGATCGGTCGATGCAATATACGACCACAATACCCACGGCACAAGAAATGGGAGTGAATAGAAAGAAAAGTGTCATGGTCGAGTTCTTCCAGGCGGCCACCCGTTCTTTCTCCACCGACTGAGTTTCAAGGAGGGCTTGTTGCTGATTTGTTATACCACCGCAAACCATCTGGAGTACACGTTCTGAAAAACTGAGATGAGAAAGACACAGGTTTAAAGAAGGGATGGTCCACACACGACAAGGAGAAGAAGGCGGATAGGAATTTTTTTCATTATTATATTTTCGTCTTTTAATCCCTCTGATCTCATGCACAGATCTAAGAAAGCAGGTCAATAATTGTTCCAGTGCTTGAAGAGTTGCAAATAAGGACTTAAGACGTGCGTTAGGAGCGAAGCACTTCGTCCACACAAGCCTTGCGCAGGTCGTGCGTTCGAACCAGCTTCCTTATTTCACCGTCCTCAATATCTCTGTCTGCACCAACACGCCGGTGATGGTCCTCAAAAAATTAAAGAGCGCTTCACGCGGTAAAGGAGAGGTAGCTTTGGTTAAGAAGTCATCCCGATGGCTTCGATATCGCATTACTCCCTATGTCGCTCTTGTATCCTGACGCCAGGGCATTGCTGTTGGTTCCTTAACGACGACGTGATCCTTCGGTGCCCAGCATATAGACGCCAACATCCGGACGCCAACATCTAGCCCACGGCCAGCATCAAATTTGTTGGTGTTCTCGAAGACGATTATTATCAGATCAATTGTTGGAGCAATCCTGATCACGCCAAATTTTGAATATTATACTCACTGGAGATTTGTTGCTACAACAGAAAAATAAAAAGATTTGTCTCTATGTGCAGGTGTGCTTCATGGGATAAAGAGGTGCATCTTGGATCTTTCATAAATTTCCAAAGTCCATAAAAGCAACACAAAAGTGGGCAATCAAGGTTCAGTCCAAAACCGAGAGCTTGAGCTGCAATTTTCGGAACAAATTTCGAACTAGGAAAGTAATCTTTGGGCAATCAAGGTTCAGTGGCTGCTCAAGTGCTATTTTCACTCCAAATTGGCCTAAATTCTTATGTTGATTTAGCCACGTACGAGCAAGTCTGGTGGTGCCCTTGTTGTTGGCTTGATCCCCAATACTCTTGTGCATTCCTCACCAATCGGTTCAAAAATCGAACTTGGCGTGCAATCTTCATTCGAGTTCGAAAGGGAAAAGTGCAAAGCTCGCATCCAGGTAAATTACTTAGCTTGGACATTCTGATTATTTGTTGATTAATCGGATTGCATTGTCTTGACTAATTTCCTTACCTGTTTTGGTACCATAATCGAAGCAAATTGCAAATTTTTTCAAAAAATTCAAGAACGACATCAAAGTCGAATTTTTGGCAAGAAATCTCGGATTTAGTCAATCTGACCCATCACCTTTTAGGTCCGATTCGCTATCTCTGAAAATCCAATTTTCTAATTCGAGATGCAGAAATTCTTTTTTGGAAAAAATAAAAAAAGCGGATGCAGCTGTGATCTTTCCTTAGCTTCGTATGAATAATTGTTGATTGATGTGTTGTCTTGATCTGATTTGCCATATTTCGAAAATTTCCTGAAGATTTAGGGAGATAAGTTTCCTAATATCATCAAATTCTAAGCAAATAAATCAAGATAGTGAAATCTTCTGGATATCCACCATATTGTTCGAAATTTTAAAAGGAAAGAACAAAAAATCACATTCATGCATATCTTATCATTTCGCATATCTCACCTGGATTAGGATGGTATTTCCTTGCATATCTCATGGTCGGATTTTTTTTTTAAAAAAAATAATATGATGAGAATCTACTCATTCATTCCTTTTTTGGGATTTGCATGCTCACACATTCCGTTTCATTAAAATCTAAAAATACCAAAAAAAAAATCATTCGCATTGCGTGTTATATAATTACATGTCACATTTTCCACGTCATTGATGTTCGCCACGTCATTATACCATGTCATGCATTTTTGCCATGTCAACTTGCTACGTCATCCATGCATAGTTGTTATGTCATCTTGCTACGTCATCCATGCATTATTGCCATGTCGTTCATTAAATTTCGAAGTTGCATATGCCCATGCATCATCATTGCTTCGAAAATCATGCATCATTACTGTATTTGCATGCGTCATTATCATCGTGCCATCTTTTCGCATGTCATCTCATCATTTAATAGTTTCATATAATATCGCATTCATTTTCATTCATGCATTGCATATAAAAAGTGAAAATCCAAAAAAAGAATTACATTTTCTGAACTTCAAATTGATTCAATCTGAGTCGTCAATTTAGGACATCTTATATGGAATTAAGATACCAAAAGGGCATTAATTTTAATTAATTAGTGTAACCAAGTCATCGAATCCATAATCTCTGGCTCGTAGAAGTAAAATAGTCTTCCCGCTATTTTACTTAGGTTTCTAATCAACCTACAAAAAATGATTAGTGGCGACTCCAAATTCTAAATCATTCTGATTAATTTAAGTTACGATTTGATAGGGCTTGGGAGAGTCCGTATTAGGTTTGTCATTAAAATTAACCTAATAATCCATTAGCCTAATTTTTGTTTAGGTCGTGACACGGGGTCACCCACTCCTCAAGATCGAGGCCAAGGAAATTCCCAATCTTGATACCATCCTAAAAGTTACTAAGGTGTTGAAAATGATGTAGTGCAAATAAATTAAAATTCATGCACAAGAGTTTATGCCACCCAGCATTTCAATTTTTTGCAAGACTCAAGACAAATCAATCTTGCAAAACAAAAGTTAGAAAAGATTGCAATTAGCACAACCCTGCAAAAACATATAACACCTAAAAGTTAGGCACAAATCACAATCATCAAACAAAGAATCCATCAAGAAAAATCTGAGGCCTAAGTCCACTAGGTCATTTAATTTTTTCGAAAATTTTAAGTACTAAATTAAGTGCTTCTTAATTTCCGAAAATTTCAATGTTCGAGTCCCCAGCAGAGTCGCCAAGCTGTCGCGACCTAAAATTTTATTAAGTTAATGGATTATTAGGTTAATTAGATGAATGAACTAACTTAAAGTGGACTCTCCCAAGCCCTACCAATTCGTAACTTAGGATTATTCATAAAAAATGTTCAATTGGAGCCGCCACTAATCATTTACGGTAGGTTGATTAGAAACCTATATAACATAGCGGGAGAATTATTTTATCTCTACGAACCAGAGAAAATGAGTTCGGGGACTTGGTTACATTAATTAAAAAATTAATTCCCTTTCGGTACCTAATTTTCATGACAAATCCTTAGTTTGATGAATTGATTTTTTTGGATTTTCTTTTATTAAATGCAATGCTAATGCAATCTAACTATATGACATGTGAAATGATATGACATGGAAAAAATGCATGACATGGCATAATGACGTGGCAAATATGCAAACATGACAATGCAAGCTAAATTATATTATATGCAATGCAAATGACATTTTTTTTTGTATTTTTTGTTTATTTTCGGATTTATGAAAAATGAAGTGAAAAAGCTATCCTAAAGTCAAAGGAAACGTAATCTAACTCAAGAAAAACGTGGGATTTGTTTTTTGGATTTTTTTAGGAATTTATCTAAGCATGAAAACAATAAAAATTCGAACAAAAATAAACAATATTGCCCATAAAACACCTTTAAATCCAAAAATCCGATTTTATTCACAACATCCTCCGAGATTAGGGTTAGCAAGTGAATATTTTATAGGATAACCGTCATCCCTATATACATAGGGCAAACCATGAAATTCTATTTAGGAATTAGCAATCCGCTCCTCAAGATTGAGGATTTGACGTCTAATTCACACGTACGGACACGATCGTACTTCGAGGTCGAAGTCATATGTTGCCCTTAATGTACGTTTTTGGAGGGTCAAGGCTCATTTAGAGAGCATGTTTTATGAGCAATATTGTTTATTAAAGTGCAAACTTTATAAACAATCAAAACAAAGCAATCACGACAAAAATAAAATGAATGAGTCAATTAAGTTTTAAATTCGAAACGCAAGAGGGGTGATCGAAGATATGAGATTGGGGATCCACCTTTCCTCATTCAAAGTTTGATCCAATTTTAATTGTGAAAATTATCTTTAAGGTTAGAAAAAATTTAATTTCCAGATAATTCTCAAAAGAAACGGATATGAGCTCGAACCTTACCTTCAAATAAATATCATCAGAAAAATCGCAAAGGATCAGATCAGGTAATCATCTAAATCCATTCGCATATTAGAGATAATCATTCAAAGCAAACTACAACCAATCCAATGTTACTCATCCAAAATATCACGAAAGATTAGGTTTAGCTTGACACACCTTATCGACAACGGCCATACATCATCCAATTAAGCGCGATGCTTGTCCATGACCTGAGATGATCATCTTTTCCAGACAAATTTCAGCATGCTCTCAAGCTGTAAATCTCGCAAGAAACTAACATTTTCCGAGCCCAATTCGACAACGAGTGATCTGGCAACGTAGTAACAAAGTTAGATCCTTAAATAATAGCAAAATAAGAGCTGTTTAACCTCAAACTCTGGCTGAACTGCGGCTGGTCAGAGGCCAAATCAGGTTGGCTGAATCGGCAGTTTTGATGGAGCAGATACAGTATGAACGCCGGGCTTGAACAGGCCTTAGTTGAGCTAGACCTCGGCTGAACAGTAGCAAAGGAAAGGCGGAGCAACTAGAACGCCGGGTTGAGGTGGACGGTGGAGCCGAGGTGGTGCACAGTGGACGTCAAACCTGTTGGATGAGTGCGACAACTAAAAAATTTGAGCGTCAGAATTATAGTAGAGAAAAAAATTGGCTTTTGAGGGTTTTCTTTCACCAATGGTCCATCGACACTCTCTCCTGCAATATGTCATATATTGTTGGGGGAAGCATGTGAATACAGTGATGTCCCACGTGGATGAGATCATAGTTGTTAAGGCGACAAGGCGAGTAAAGGCTTCTAAAACGCCTAGGCGATTAGGCGCCCGCCTAGTCGTCCGCAAGGCGATAAAGCGACAATATAGCTAAAACTTTAAATATATATAATTATATATTTTATATTTGTACTTCAAAACTTATATTCATGATTCAACAGAATAAATATACACATGAAATATTATTAAAAATAAACAACTATCAAATATATTTAATATATATAATAATCATAAAATGAATTAGGTAATCGAGATTAATAAATTATAAGTTTAATAATTTCAAAATAATTTAACATGCTGTACTAAATAAATTTTAAATATAAAAAAACATCTCAAATATATAAAAATATTAACTCAAATAGTATCATTAACCATCACTTCATTTTCATTTCCCTCCACTTTGTTAGTTTTGGAAAGAAAAGAAAAGAAAAAAAAAAACCCGCCCCAACCCCCACCGTTTCCTCTCCTCTCTCTCTCTCTCTCTCTCTCTCTCTCTCTCTCTCTCTCTCTCTCTCTCTCTCTCTCTCTCTCTCTCTCTCTCCTGTTCCTTTCTTTTTCCTCTCAAACCCCCAACCCCCCACGTGCTCCCTACTCTCTCTCTCTCTCTCTCTCTCTCTCTCTCTCTCTCTCTCTCTCTCTCTCTCTCTCCTGTTCACTTTCTTCTTCTTCTTGATTCATCATCTTCTTCGTCGCTCTTTCATGATTTTATGCATTCATCATTTTTTCAAGAAAATGGACATGTATGTTGCGGTCTGCCTAGCCATCACTTACCCATTGCTCGGAAACTCATGTAAGTTTCGTAATTCCCTTTCAAAACCTTATGTCGACACTTGATCAGCTCAAGTTGTCGCCAGATCTTATTTTAATACTTGATTAGCTCAAGTTATCATTCATTTGTGTTCGTTCTGATTAGCTCAGTCATCACACCATTTTTGTGTTCGTTCTGATTAGCTCAGACGTCACACACTTTTGTGTTTGTTCTGATTGGCTCAGGCATCACACCCCTCAGTGTTCACACCGAATAGCCCGGGTGTCACCTCTTTACCGACTCATGGTTTATAGTCCGCATGGCGACTTGTCAAGAGACACAATGTCCACGTTAATTAGCTCGGGTGTAACATTTTTACCGACTCATGTTGACCCGTTGAAGAGGTCGCAAGAGACACTTTACCGACTCATACTGACTCGTTGAGGAGGTCGCAAGAGGCATTCTACCGACTAATACTGACCCGTTGAGGAGGTCGCAAGAGACATTTTACCGTCTCATGGTGACCCGTTGAGGAGGTCCCAAGAGGCATCTCTCGTCTTGATACGGTGAGACCTTCGTGAAAAGGTCGCGAGAGATTATTTTTATCGACTCATGGTGACCCGTTGAGGAGGTCCCCAAGAGACAAATGGCCAGCTCGAACCATAACTCGAGCACATTTTCAACCCTACACAGATCTTGCGCTGTCCCGCATCGAAGGGAAACCTTTGATAATGGATAAGGCCCCCAAAACCTAAGATCCACACGTGATCTTGGTTTGTTTGCTCGATTTCACAATGTATGCGCTCTTGTGATTTTGAAAAAATAAATGGCCAGCTCGAACCATAACTCGAGCACATTTTCAAACTCTACACAGATCTTGCACTGTTTCTCGTCAGAAGGAAACTTCTGGCAACAGATGGGCCCAATACCTTAGCATCCTGCATTCACTGGAAGTCTGGAGGTTAAAGGAATCATTAGCTTATGAGGTATTTGGTAAAACATGTATTTTCATAAGCGTCCATGTGCGGACTTCTTTGATGTGAGATATGAGAAATTTTAGCACATGTTATTTATAGCATTGCATTTCATGCACCATTTACTTTCACATCGGAAAATGGGATTTGAATTCCCGCCAAAAAATTTAATCATCGTCAATTGCATTTGCAAAATTTAAGTTTCAATTTGGTCTTTGAGCAAAACCTCTACGAGCTTCCACTCAAAGAGGGGCAGCTGTTGACACCTAAATTTTAATTTTTTTAAATTATTCATTTTCTAAAAAAAGAGAGAATTAGCCTTGATTCTCACAAAAAAAATTAATTAATTTTCATGCATAGCATTTTTTTTATTTTCTTTGGCATACATTGCATTTGCATGTTTGGATTGGCGGCTGAGGGCTGAGGATTCAAGCTTAATTCTATCGGGTAACTTGGACTTGAATATTAATAAAATTTTGACAATGTGAAAGTCATATGTGCCAAATTTTCGATGAATTTTCTTAAATTTTATAGGACCAATTCTATCCGTTCAAATTTTTGGGGCTTTTAATTAATTTTCCAGATTGAGCCCGAAGTCACATGAGTAAGCCCACGGCGACGCAATTCCCGGCTAGCCCTTTTCCTCCATGGCCGAACTTTTGAAGTGTTTCGACCCATTAAGACTTCTTAAGATCAAAATTTTTAATCGAACGGCCGTTATCGAATCCTACGAAGTGTTTCTAATCCGACGGTCAAGGATCAACTCTATGGGGGTTCTCTTATTCTATAAATACACAACTTAGCTCTAGGGTTGAGGGGGCCGACACAATTCACTATACGGCATATTGAGGAGAGGCCACTACAATCGTCACATACGGCATTGAGGGGAAACATACGACACTTTGGGAGAGAGAAAGAATCGAGAGATTGAGAGAGAGCTTCCTTCATTCGAAGCTTGCTTTGCACTCAACTCGTTCGTGGTTATTGATTGTTCCCTTGAACTTCTAACACGAGCTTCAAGGTGGACAAGAGAGGACCCTCACGTCCTGTACACAGAGGAGAGGAGCAAAGGCGTATTTTCTCATGAGCAAAAGGGAGTTTTTTAGTGTCCAACTTACCTCCTCTGTTAGTTCATCTTTTTTTCCTCTTTGTGGCTGGTCTTCACGACTTCATCCAAAAATACAATATCACATTGAGCAGCTTAAGCAGGGAGAGAGTGCATAGGAGATAAAGAAGAGATTGCGCCCTTCACCTTGTTTTTTTTTTCCTTACACGATCCAACTTTCAATGCAGGCACCACCGACTACGATTTTCAACCGAGTTACTGTTCTCGCCATTACTTGGTCCACTGCACCGAGGACTCGACATCTACACTTTCGGATCAAGACATCCAGTCCTATTTTTCTTCACCGAACCTCCATTGAAGTTGATGTCCTTACCGTCGCACCCACGAGGAGCCATGGCAAGCCACTCCGGCTTCGCTCTCTGTCCCAACGTTTCCTTAGAGGTTTCGACGTCACTGTTGTCCCATGAGCAGCTGCCGAACCGAGAACCTACAGCAGCCCCAGCGATTCTACCTAGTAGATCGCCAGCCTGATGATCCTTGATGCGAACCAGTCCAATGATCCTAGTCCAGCGACTAGGCGGGCCTCACATAATTTCTCTTGCGAGCATGGGCGGATATTTCATTACTCTTTAATTTTTCTCCTGCAGGTTTTACATACGATCCTAACATGCTCTATGCGAGAGCAACGAAGAGGCGATTGACAGTTTGGGGGACGTATGTGATCGAGGTTAAGGCCATAAAAAGGAAGAGGGAAGATTTGGACACATCGAAATTCATGGGCGATGCCATCTCATCCATGTGGGACATCACTGTATTCACATGCTTCCCCCAACAATATATGACATATTGCAGGAGAGAGTGTCGATGGACCATTGGTGAAAGAAAACCCTCAAAAGCCAATTTTTTTCTCTACTATAATTCTGACGCTCAAATTTTTTAGTTGTCGCACTCATCCAACAGGTTTGACGTCCACTGTGCACCACCTCGGCTCCACCGTCCACCTCAACCCGGCGTTCTAGTTGCTCCGCCTTTCCTTTGCTACTGTTCAGCCGAGGTCTAGCTCAACTAAGGCCTGTTCAAGCCCGGCGTTCATACTGTATCTGCTCCATCAAAACTGCCGATTCAGCCAACCTGATTTGGCCTCTGACCAGCCGCAGTTCAGCCAGAGTTTGAGGTTAAACAGCTCTTATTTTGCTATTATTTAAGGATCTAACTTTGTTACTACGTTGCCAGATCACTCGTTGTCGAATTGGGCTCGGAAAATGTTAGTTTCTTGCGAGATTTACAGCTTGAGAGCATGCTGAAATTTGTCTGGAAAAGATGATCATCTCAGGTCATGGACAAGCATCGCGCTTAATTGGATGATGTATGGCCGTTGTCGATAAGGTGTGTCAAGCTAAACCTAATCTTTCGTGATATTTTGGATGAGTAACATTGGATTGGTTGTAGTTTGCTTTGAATGATTATCTCTAATATGCGAATGGATTTAGATGATTACCTGATCTGATCCTTTGCGATTTTTCTAATGATATTTATTTGAAGGTAAGGTTCGAGCTCATATCCGTTTCTTTTGAGAATTATCTGGAAATTAAATTTTTTCTAACCTTAAAGATAATTTTCACAATTAAAATTGGATCAAACTTTGAACGAGGAAAGGTGGATCCCCAATCTCATATCTTCGATCACCCCTCTTGCGTTTCGAATTTAAAACTTAATTGACTCATTCATTTTATTTTTTGTCGTGATTGCTTTGTATTGATTGTTTATAAAGTTTGCACTTTAATAAACAATATTGCCCATAACACATGCTCTCCAATTGTGCCTTGCCCCTCGGAAAACGTACATTAAGGGCAACATATGACTTCGATCTCGAAGTACGATCGTGTCCGTACGTGTGAATTAGACGTCAAATCCTCAATCTTGAGGAGCGGATTGCTAATTCCTAAATAGAATTTCAAGATTTGCCCTATGTATATAGGGACGACGGTTATTCTATAAAATATTCACTTGCTAACCCTAATCTCGGGGGATGTTGTGAATAAAATTGGATTTTCGGATTTAAAGGTGTTTTATGGGTAATATTGTTTATTTTTGTTCGAATTTTTATTGTTTTCATGCTTAGATAAATTCGTAAAAAACCAAAAAAAAAATCCCACGTTTTTCTTGAGTTAGATTACGTTTCTTTTGACTTTAGGATAGCTTTTTCACTTCATTTTCCATAAATCCGAAAATAAACAAAAAATAAAAAAAAATGTCATTTGCATTGCATATAATATAATTTAGCTTGCATTGTCATGTTTGCATATTTGCCACGTCATTATGCCATGTCATGCATTTTTACCATGTCATATCATTTCACATGTCATATAGTTAGATTACATTAGCATTGCATTTAATAAAAGAAAATCCAAAAAAAATCAATTCATCAAACTAAGGATTTGTCATGAAAATTAGGTACCGAAAGGGAATTAATTTTTTAATTAATGTAACCAAGTCCCCGAACTCATTTTCTTTGGTTTGTAGAGATAAAATAGTTCTCCCGCTATTTTATATAGGTTTCTAATCAACCTACCGTAAATGATTAGTGACGACTCCAATTGAACATTTTTTTTATGAATAATCCTAAGTTACGAATTGGTAGGGCTTGGGAGAGTCCGCATTAGGTTAGTTAATTCATCTAATTAACCTAATAATCCATTAACTTAATAAAATTTTAGGTTGCGACAGCAATATTCACTGACGAGGAGGAAGACCACCTTAAGCTTAAGGTGGACATACCTAAGCTGACCAACATTCTGGCAATCGCTTCACTATATCCGAAAGAAGGAGGGGTTTCTACTGGCATGAAGAAATTGTGTATCGCTAAGATGATGAGCTTGGGGATAATGTCGAATGTTACTGATGAAAGATTCAAGGGAGTCGAGGCCTCTCTAAGCTTGGAAGGGAGCCAGTTTGTGATTAAAACTGAACAAGGAAATACGTGGAGTCTCCCGCACGAGAGTCTGGTAGGAGATCTTGGGCCGATCATCCAGCCGGAAGAAGAACTTGACGAGGATGAACTGAAAGCTAGCATACGAAGTTTAGCAGATCACAGATTCATGACTAACGCATTAGAAATGGGAGAAATCATAGACAACCTGGGTGAAGATTCTGGAGGATATAACTTTAAGGTGAAATATTCTGCTCCTCCTAATTTCCATCAGAGAATGGATGATGTCATTCCAGACGGATGGGGGTATGGACGATCCCGTTCAACCGGAAACCCCGAAGGAGGTGGAAAAGCCTTTTACGAAAGGACTTGAATCATCGATTCACCAGATGATAGATACCAAGCTTAACGCAGAGCAGTATGTCGAAATAGAGAGATCGGAGGATCAACGACAAGACTCAGTTGAACTATTCAAGGTAATTGTCAAATTGATTAAGCGTATTGAGATTAGAAGATTGGTCTCTCCAATTACGATTCTGCCCCTCATGGGCGAATCATATCGAAAACACTCCTAAGCCTTGATTGATACTTCTCTAGGCTAATATGGCCTCATTAGGGATGCCATGCCGCTTTTATGTGTTTTATCTGCATGTACTGGATCCTTGATTTGCGCATTTATTTTCATTGATTGTGAGTATTAGGATAGGCAATCCTATCTGCATGAACTCCTAGATTTAGGATCCGTCCCTCACTCATCTGTATGAAATCCTATGGTCAGATAAATCACCAAGAAGATGCGGATAAAACACATGAAAGCTAAACAGTTCCCCATGATCCTTATGGCCCAACCACATGCCATATTGTGATAGTCTATCAATGAATATCACAAGTCGATACGCGTAACTCCTAAAGAGCCGCCCGTTACTCGAGATACATAGAGGTCGCATTCGATTGAGATTGACCACAAATTGGACTTCGAACTTAGATGTCATCGAGTAGAAAAGAGCTTATCGATCAAAATCGTAATAACTATGGACTTTCTATTGAAGATGATATGTTAGTAAATTTTTCCGTAATCTGATATGTATCAATGAAAGACAAGACTCAGTTTAACTCTTCTTCGACCATATTGTCTGTGCTTGACTCCATATAAGGTGCTTGCAACTGGACAAGATGAAGGCATGTTGGAATTTATACCATCTCGGACTTTGGCACAGGTATCATATTGTAAAGACTACTCATCCCCTTTCCTCTTGAGTTAGCTGGCTTTAGAAATGGGTAGCTTAGTTCTTATAAACAAGATGAAATTGCCAATATATGTCCTCTAGCAAGTTTAGTCGCCGCAATGGATTCATGATCAAATGGGTATCTATGCACATAAAAAATTCAAGGACAATGATCCAGACCTTTCATATGATGAATCGCAGTTACCTGGTTTTTTTTATATGATGTATCTCAGTTGCGCGATTACATTTCTTTAACAAAATGCACTAGGGAAAGTCATAGTTAATTAAAGTGTTGCTCCACTTTTTACCCCCGTGATTTCGTATTCAACATGGCAACGGCCATATTTTTGGTTTCTGGAGATAGCGTTGGTTGCTTCTTATATATAACAGTTAAGAAAATTCTTTTATAAGCAATACCAACATTTAATGCCCAAGCTGCTGTTAAACATTGCTCTTGGCATGTACTGTTTTATGAACTGTTAGACGTTTCTATTGGCATGCAGATTCTCTCAGAGCATAGAAGCATCATAAGTTATCTACAGAAGTTTCATCCTGATGAGCATGGACCATTTGGAATTACAGCTACATGTCTTGATACGTTTATCAAGACTGCTGGGTACTCGGTTATTACATATATACTCGGCATTGGAGACAGGTGATAGGAGAATGCAGTTATTATGTGAAACCATTATTATTTGGTTTTCGTGAATTGTAATGTTGACATGCTTTCTATTAAAATTTGTTGATGTAGCGTTAGTTCTTTTCAAATGCCAAAGTAGCCATAGTGTTGGAGCTGGCGCTATTCTTTTAATCATGCTATATTTGACTGCTTGATTCATATGTAAAAATTCTCTTACCTATTTCTTGTCAAGGACGTTGCCACATTAAAATCTGACTTTGGGAAGAGTGAACTTGTGTCTTAGTCTTCTCCTGTGTAGATATCCTTTGTTTGGCGTGGTATGTGGTGCTAGATGAGTCTTGATAGGGTTAGTTCCAGCGGGAGAAGTTCCAATCCTTTTTTTTTTTTAGGTAGTGAGTAATAGGATCAACAATAAGTCTATCGTAATGACATTGTTAGGTTTAACAATAATTCCATTTGATTAGAGCATAATGATTGAAGATTAGCAGACCTCTTTCGGAAAACACATCAGTCTAGCAACATCTCGCCCAACTCCAGATGTCTCCTTTTTTTTTTTTAAGGTAGTGAGTAATAGGATCAACAATAAGTCTATCGTAATGACATTGTTAGGTTTAACAATATTTGCCTCGGTCTCTGGCTAGTCATCCGCTCCACATTGAAGATGATGCGGCTGGAAGACGCCGCCACTGCCTCCCCCCTCCGGGCGGGACAGCACCTGGACCCCCGTAGAGCCACCCACCGACGTCAGCTGCGGCGGGAACGGCCTGCTCCGGCTCCACCGTCGTTGATCGCCGGGTGGCGATCGACGACGCCTCCTCCGAGCGAGAGGAGCAGGGCCTCGCCAATGCCCACATCGCTGCCGGTCTCGCTTCCTAGTGACTCCATGCACATTTCGAGGCTCCAGTCGCTGAGGAACGAGGCGGAGCATTTCAGAAGCGGGTGGACGTAGACGGCGCCTTGCTCGCCCTCGCTCTTCTCCTCCGCGGCGGCGAGAAAGGAGGAAATAATTTGTGACGAAATAATTTTGTCGTCGTTAAAATAGAATATCAATAAAAATACAAAAGAAAATCCACGAAATTTAGCGACGAGAGAAGCTGTTCTTCGCTAAAATTAGAAACGAACAGCTTCTCTCGTCGCTAATTTTTTCGTTAATTGGCTAAAGTTCCGTTAATCTAGCGACGGACATCATGTTCGTCGCTAATTTTGGCGACGAGCATTGCTGTTCGTTGCTAAATTTAGCCACGAACGACGCCCTTCGTCACTAATTTTCGCGATGAACACTGCTGTTCATGGCTAAATTAGCGACGAACTAAGTCATTCGTCGCTAATTCCATTGACGAATAGCGACAAATTTAGCGACGAATACACCAATTTTTCATCGCCAAATTTAGCGACCCCGAATTAGCTACAAATTTTATTTTGAGGATAATTCGTCGCCAAATCAATTTAACGATGAATTTTGGCGAAATTTTCGTCGCTAATTTCGTGGCTAAATGCTTGTTTTTTTGTAGTGAAAACTAGACCAAAGCTTTCAAGATTGATTTTGTGATTTTACGAATTATTTTTATATTTTTAATTAATTTTTAAAATAAAATGATAAAAAAAATTACGTGTGCAAGAACAAAATAGAAGAAGATGTGTTCAAAAATAAAATTGTTCCCAATTATTTCTAAAAAAAATGTTCCAAACGTGTATCCAAAAAGTGTTCCAGAAATACAAAAACAAGTTTTTTTTTTGTTTTTTGTTTTTGTTTCAAAAGTGTTTCTATTTCTCAAAAGGGTTCCTGAAATATTTTGGGAACATTTTTTTACAATACGCGTTTATGTTTTAAAAGTGTTTTTGGAACACTTTGAGAACCAGAATACTTTTTTCCGGAGTGTTATCATATAGACTCTTATGACAGTTCTTCGAGCCAGGTGGCAACCACAATCGCACCAATAAGTCAAACTTTTCATGCTAGATGTAAATAATTAACCACGCATTTATGGTCGTTGCCTCCGTTTGGTGGAAACTTGACTGCACATGACAAACCCATGTGTTATTGGTCCCGGAAGAAGGAAAATATCTAAAGAAATTTTGACGCAGAAGCAATGGAAAGAAATAAAAAAACCAATAATAAAATATAAGTGACGTTGATAGGTTTATTTATTCATTTTCTAAATAAATCACTTAATATAATATCAATTTCACGGCACTTACCAACATTACTCGTAAATAACACGAACTTATTTGTTGAACTTTAAACGATGTGAACCGCTTGTTTATGTGGCATTTACTTGTGCAAACTTCTAAGAAAAATGTACTTTTGATCCTTGTATTTATTCCAATGTTCAATTTTAGCCCTCATATTTTGTTTCGGAGACAAAGCCAAACACATTCGTGTGAATTTGATGAAATTCATTTCACCCTTGAAGATTTAGTTTATTTTTCTAAAATAACCCAAATCAAGTACATACTTGTGAGTACATGATTGCAAGTCTCGTGATATCAAACAATAATATATCAGGAGATGAGAGACATCATCATTTTGGGGGAAAATTTCAATTAAGGGCTCAAAGTGCCCTCATTTCTCAAATAAGGGTTCGAAGTGTACATTGTTTCATATTAGGGTCTGCAGTGCACTATTATTTCAAAGAAGCGCCTGACTAAGGGCTTTTTTGTCATTTACCTTTTTTTTATAATTTTTTCTCTTTTTCTTTTCTTTTTTTCCCTTCATCCTCTTCATCCTTGCGAGTGGCTAGAGAGCTCGGCAGCTTCACCCTTCCCCTGCTTGGCCTGGGGCCATCGAGATGCCTACCCAAGCGACTTGCTCGCCTCGTCGGCCGCGATGGACGGCCTTGCCCAGGTCCTCGATAGCCGCCGCAAGGCGACCCTTGTCCTGCGGCTGGCGAGGGCTCGCTTGGCCCAGACGAGCTCGGTTATATTTCATGTTACTTACACATTTGGGGTGTTGGCTGACATATGTTCTTTCCTTCTGTCAAAGAATTTCTTTTGGTGCTTGAAGAAATAGATACGTTGTTGAAGATTGAAGAGCATCTGAGGCAGAATCTGCTGCTGATTTCCTGAAGTAAATTCAAGATCTATTTGTAAATTTATTTCGGTAGTTCCTTGGTTTATTCTTCAATGGAAATCTCGTCTAGGCGAGGCGAGGCTGGCTCTCGCCAGATATGGGCAAGGGTTGCCCCATGGCGGCCGGCAAGGGACTGGGCGATTCCACCCCTCGCAACTGAAAACACGATGCGATTACTCAAACGCACAGATTGAGTGAAATTTCTTTGTTTCTTCTACCCAATTTTTAGACAGTTGTTTTGTCTGTGGTAGTTGTAAAGTTCCATTTTGGAGACTCGAACTATTGATAGATTAGATTTATGTTAAAGGGAATAATTGTCATTGTATTGTTTTAGTCCTAAATCTTATGTATATATTGTAAATTTCTTCATCAATGAAGATTACGCTTGCCCAAACTCTACATGGTATCAGAACGGTGATCCTTGGAGTCCGTCTCTCACATCCTCTCTCTGGTCGTCTTGCTCGCAATCATCTCTTATTGCTACTATAGGGAAGAGGCTGTGACATTGATGCGCATATATGTCGAAGCCGTTCCGATCAAGTGCTAGGGTTTCTTTTGGCTGTTGGTCCTCCAACTCCTCTAGATCGGTGAAGTCTAATCCAGATCGGTGAGTCCTAATGGCAAACGAGACTCCAAACTCTTCAGCCACCGTTCCCACACATGAACGGTCAAATAGCCCTTATTTTATGTATCATTCTGATAACCCAGGATCTAATCTTGTCGGTATGCTCCTTACGGGTGAGAATCACAATAATTGGTCCCGTGCCATGGAGATTGCCCTTTCTGCCAACAACAAGATGGTGTTTTTTTCTTTTTTTGATAAAAGTAAGATATATAGATGCAAAGGGCACTAATTACAACCAAACCTTCGCCGCACACTACCGAAGTGTTGCAAAAAGCATAAGGGCAGCTCGGGTTGGAGGAAACAGAAGAACAAGAAGCTATGCAAGATAGCAGCTACACATATATAAAATACATGTGTAACCTATACATGCACCTATACAAAAGGAAAGACAGCCAAAACAAGGCGGCCAAAATAGCAGGAAGGAGGTTTAAACCTCCACCAACATCAGTCAAAAATAGCTGATGAGATGTTCCAAGAAGCTTGAATTCTACGATTCCGAGAGGTGTCATCAACTTGGTTGAAAGTGAGAACCTTGTCCTTAACAACCCTCTGGAGGCGTTCTTTAAGTTCGGATATGTTGAGTTGCTTGCTACGGAATAGGATATGATTTCTTTCTGTCCAGATCATATGGCACAAGGCGCCAAAGGAGAATCTAGCTATGCATTGGTAGAAGGAGTGGCCTCGGATGTGACTCATCGCCCATCGAATATTGTCCTGCCAAGAGGCGTTACGCCATGCCAAGTTGCATTTGGCCGACCAAAACATAGCAAGGCATTTGTAGTTCGACAGCCGAAGAATAAGTGGTCTACCGAATCAGGCCTGCGGTTGCAAAAGACACAAGTACCTTCCGTAATACGACGATAGGTAAGGAGAAGAACCTGAGTAGGCAATCTCTTGAGAGTGGCTAGCCACAATAAGAAAGAATGTCGAGGAGCAAGTTGGCGGTCCCATACAAAAGAGTGCTAGAGAACAACCTGTCCTTTATGCCGAAAAGACTCCCAAGCCGAGGCTGAGGAGAAAACGCCAGAGGGATGGCCAAGCCAAAGTAAGGTATCCATATCCTCCCCGTTCTCAGGGGTGAGAGACGGTATGGGGTCCGACCAAGATTCCATGACGGCGATCACCCTCGAGGGAAAGTGGGTGGTTGATAAGAAGTTCCGAACTGTGGCGTTCCTAGGGATACCAGACCTATATATATCAAGGTCAGAAAATAATTTATATAAAGGGCCCTTGGGATGCCAAGAGTCGAACCAGAAGGAAATATTGCCTCTCTTAACCCGCCAGCGGAAAAGATGCTGGCTATCATGACGGAGATCAAGAATATCTTTCCAAGACCAAGAGCAAAAGGTCGGACGCTTGGCAACCTAGAAGTTCTTGTGCTTCAGGAAGTTCGTATGGATCCATTTGCACCAAATAGACTCCTTATCCGTGAAAAGTGTCCATATATGCTTGAGCATGGTCGCCTTGTTACACGTTGAAAGTCTACGTATGCCCAGGCCTCCCTCCTCCTTGGCTAAGCACGTGTTATCCCAAGACACTTTAACACCCCTGGTGCCTAAATCAGGGCCTTTCCAAAGAAATTGCCGTAGAATTTGTTCAATACGAGCCAAAACAGATTTGGGTAAAACAAAAATGCAAGCCCAATATACCTGGATGGCATGAAGTACCGTCTTGATCAATAAGAGGCGACCCGCAAAAGATAGGAAGCGTTGCGACCACGATCGAGCTCTAGATGTAATAGTATTAACCAAAGAGGCACAATCTGCTTTGCTAAGACGACCAGATACAATGGGAACTCCTAGGTACCGAAAAGGTAATACTCCTTCCCGAAAGCCAAGTGATGAGAGGAGTTGCGCCCGAAGTTGAGGGGAACCATCCGAGCAAAACAATTCACTTTTGTTCAAGTTCGGTCTAAGCCCAGACCATTCAGAGAATCTATCCAAACCGGACTTAATAAGAGCAACCGAAGTAGGATTGGCTTCATAAAAAATAAGCACATCATCCGCAAAGAAGAGGTGGGACATACGAGTTGGTTTACATCTCCAAAAGAACTTGAAACTGGGCTGCTGTGTTTGGATATTAATAATACCAGAAAAGATCTCCATTATAAGAGTAAATAGATAAGCCGACATCAGATCACCTTGGCGAAGACCTCTCCCACTAGAAAAGAAACCGTGAAGCTCCCCATTGTTAGAAATGGAAAATTTTGGGGTTGTGACACAAATCATAACGAGATTAATGAAGCTTACTGGAAAATTGAAAGCTTGCAAGACAATGCGAAGGAAATCCCAATCCACTGTGTCATATGCTTTCCTGAAATCCACCTTAATGGCACATTTCGGTAGGTACGGGTCATGATGGAATCCACAGAATAGCTCTTGAGCCAAAAGGATGTTGTCACTAATCCGACGGCCTTTAACAAAGGCATTTTGTGTCGAGCTGACTATAGAAGAGAGAACACCACAAATTCTATTAGCCAGAATCTTAGTAATGCATTTATAGATTGTATTATAGCAAGCTATGGGTCTGAAGTCACCCATAGTACTAGTATTTGGAACTTTTGGCACCAACGAGATGATGGTGGCATTAATCTCTCGTAGCAAGCAACCAGAATTGAAGAAATCCTGAATCGTTAAAGTTATAGAGTGGCCAATAATGTCCCAAGTAGACTTAAAAAACTCCACGTTAAAACCGTCTGGCCCCGGGGCTTTACCAGTAGCTAAGGAGAACATAGTGGTTCGGATCTCATTAGCTGAGACAGGTCTAGCTAAGTTAGTAATTTGTTCGTAAGATAAAGGGCATTCGATCACTGACCTGACTTCCTGAATTGAAGGCCGAGGTGAAGAACCAGAGTAGGATAGCAGGTCCTCAAAGAACGTGACAATATGCGCCCGAACCTGGGTTGGTTCGGTTAGAACAGAGCCCGAGCAATCTGTCACTGAGAGAATTCTGTTTCGAAGTTGTCTTTTGTTCACGTAGTGATGGAAGTACTTTGTGTTCAAGTCCCCTTCTTTCAACCATAAGACCCGAGATTTCTACTTAAAAAATGACTCCTCTTGCAGTGGAAGGGTGGAAAAACGTTGACGGTCTTCCTTTTCGATGCTAGCTAGTTCCTGGCTGAAAGGATCCAACTGGAGAGCAGCTTGTGTTAATTCAAGAGATTTTTTAGCCTCAGAAGTGCGAGCCGAGATGTCCGAAAAGGTCTCTCTATTGAATTGCTTAAGACGCCCTTTTAAGATTTTTAGTCTGGTACACACCTGAAACATAGGAGAACCATGTACATTAGTAGACCAAACCTAGCTTACAAGAGGCAAGAACGACTGGTGAGAAGCCCAGAAGTTGAAAAACTTGAATGGCCTCCGTGAGTTTGGAGGGACCAAAATTCTTATAATCATGGGGCTGTGGTCAGAGACTCCCGGGTGCAAGAAAAAGGCTTCAGAAAAAGAGAATTCATGACACCAGCATGCATTGACGAGAACTCTATCTATCTTCCTCAGTTTGTGAGATGCACCGGAGGAAGTGGACCATGTGAACCGAAGGCCTGTGTATCGTAGGTCATCCAAACCAGCATCAGAAATGCATTGGCCGAATTCATCATAAGATGGGAGCCATGAGTCAGAGCTTCCTACTCTATCCGATGGGTTTCGAATGGCATTGAAATCACCCGCCAACAGCCAAGGAAAATCTACCAGATCCTCACTATGAGTGATCATATCAGTCCAGAGACGACGGCAATTAATAAATGTATGCTCCGCATATATAGCCGAGAACCTACAAGACTTATTAGAAGCCAGCAACAGTAAGCGTCCATGAATAGCTTGGGAAGTAGTAGATGACAACAAAAAGTTCGCTTGCCCTGGATCCCAACCGACCTAGATCCTACCACGATAAGAATATTCATAGTTCGCGATCCACTCCCAACCCGGAATCAAGGCAGCAGATATTCCAGCAAACAGAGACATGGACACCTTAGTTTCAAGAATGCCAAGGCAACATAGCTTATTAGCCCTCACGAGGCTTCTAATCTTAGCTTGTTTAAGAGGATTCATGAGTCCTCGAATGTTCCAGACACCAAATGTCACGCCCCGCATCCTTCGCGAGCGCGCGAACATCCCTTCTATGGTCTTTCATCGCGATTTACCCCAGGATCGAATCGTCTAACGATACACTCGCAGAATCAAAATGCACATGCTGAAGCGATGAATAAACTCCATACATAAAACTTTGACAAGATGACTTAGGACATAAAAGGTGCACTCCTCAATATTGGCAAATACACTTCAAAGGTTACAGTCGTCCAATACCAATGGTTCAATTCTAAATCCACAAATCAAAGTAAAATTTCTAAGACCACAAGTGAGTTTATATCCATTCTCTCCACATCACTTCTTCGAATGCCAATCCATGGCAACCTCGGGTTTCCATCGCCTAGGACTTGAAAATGTTGGTCCCACAACGGGGTGAGATAAGATCTCAATAAGCTAACCCTAAACCCAAACTAGGCACTTAGTACTTCCAGACACTACCTAACACATGCAATGACCAATAAATCATGAATAAAGCAATTGGCGCATAATAATTCAAATAAGGCATAGGCATAGTAACATTCTTGAGCCCAGGCTAAACTTCGTACTTTGGCACTAAAATATTCATATCATAAACAGTGTACTCATACTTGATACCACCATAATTCCCAGGATTGAGCCCGCGTCATATAGGCGCCTCAGGCATTTCTCATCACTTAACCCGCGTCATAAAGGCGCATCAGGTATTCCTCAATGATTAACCCGCGTCATATAGGCGCATCAGGTATTTCTCATTACTTAGCCCGCGTCATAAAGGCGCCTCAGGCACTTCTCATCACTTAGCCCGCGTCATAAAGGCGCCTCAGGCACTTCTCCTCAGTCAAGCCCGCGTCATTTAGGCGCATCAGGCATTAATCATAACTCAATCCCGCGTCATATAGGCGCCTCAGGATTTCTCATCCAATAAGCTCATGCTTAAAAACATGTACGACTGAGTAAAATCGATTGAGCAATTTAACCATTCAAGGCATTAATCATTATTTTCGTCACGTGGTCATTATCATATTAATATAGTCATTTGCCAAACAATCCACGAAAATATTCCACGTGCCAAATAATCCACATAACAATTAATCTACGTGCCAATTAATCCACGTAAATATTCCACGTGTCAAATAATCCACATACCGAATAATCTACGTGCCAATGTGTCAAATAATCCACATACCGAATAATCTACGTGCCAATTAATCCATGTAAATATTACATGTGTCAAATAATCCACATACCGAATAATCTACGTGCCAATTAATCCACGTAAATATTCCACGTGTCAAATAACACCCAAGGCCGAATATACTTAGGGTAAGATAGATCAATTTCGCTTGTTAATGCATCAACCTCATCATGGCCGAATATACATTTAGGTCTAATCAAGCATTCAAGCAACCCAAGCAAGCGATTCTACCACAAGAACATTTCTATGTGAACTTGCCTTCCACGGACCGATTCTAACCAAACCCTTAGCATCACAAATCATCAACAAGCCACAATTTCAAGACATGAAACTACACGACAACTTTGAACCCTCAAGGATAGGCTCGGTAAGCTTAGCTTCATTGGGGGTTCGCTCATGGAAACTACTCAATAACCCTTCTATAGCATCCTTCGGTAACCTAAGGTCCTAATAAGAGTTTAGAGTTAACTTACCAAGCTAACAAGCAAGCTAGGACGACGAAGGAAGGGGCGAAGCTCGGGGCGCAAATCTGTCCAAGAAGGTCCGAGCATCAACTCACGGATTAGCCAAGGATTTCTCTTCCAAATTCGCACTAAAACTTCACTCACTAGCTAAGCGATCCATAGAATCAAGTCTTAGGGAAGACTTACCGTGGAAAACAAGGTCGAAGAGTCTACGTGAGAGGTCCAAAGGTCGACGAGGAGCGGCGGTGGAGCGGCGGCCGGCCGTGAGAGAGGGCGAGCGAGAGGGAGCCGAGAGAGTGAGAGTTTGAGAGCTTGAGAGGGAGAGGAAAAAAAATGAGAAAATGAGGGAGTGAAGGGAGGGGAGTGTTCGGCCGACCACTTCAAGGGGGAGAGGAGATTGGCTTGCTCCACAAGTTCCCTTTCAAGAGAGCAATTGGTTGAGTGGGAGTGGTTGGAGGGGGTGGTACATGAATAGTATCTTGGAGTGACATGTGCAAGAGAGTTGGTCAAGGGTCAATCTTGTCTCATCCAAATCTTGTCACTCATTCAAGTCAACTCATAAACAATGGTCAAATGACCAATAAGTCCTTAGGTGTTTCGGCCAAGAGTAGAGGAAGAGAAAAGTCCAAATTGCCCTTGCTTGTTTCTAAGAGGAAGTTCACTAACCTAAGGGTATAAAGGTAATTCCTTAACCGTCGATCCGAAATTCACTTTTCTAAATGCTAAGGAAAAATTCTAATCCTAACGGTCCCCGACGAGGCGATGTCCAATTTAATCCCGTTGGAATCCTCAAATATCCGGTGCTCAATTTCGAAGTCGAATTCGTTGTTAATCTTACTTCGAAAAGGGGGTCGAATTTCGGAATGTCACACCAAAAAACATCACAAAAAATAGGGGAAGGGACAGCTTATGACCATCTGCGGCGATACGACCTCTTTTTCTTAGAGGTCGACTTCTGTTTTTACCAGAACCAGAGCTGTTTCCGGACTTAGAGTTGCTTTGTTGCTGCGAAAGAGGAATAGTAGGCACCCGATTATCCGTAGCTTTCGGCCCTAGAGAGGCGATAGACTTTAGCCTAGTGTTGTGGCGCCTTTGTGAATCCTCCTCTTCATCGCTACCAATGTTGCTTTCCTCAATTTCCTCTTCATTTTCTGAGGAGTCAACCGAAGCAGGTCGGGAGTCAACTAGAGGCTCTTGAATAGGCTCTTGAATAGGGTAAGGCTGAGTACTAATAACAGGGGGAGCAGGAGTTACAGAGGTCGGCACAACCGAGAGATCTTGTACCCCAGAATTTAATGCATCACAAGGGATAGCCGAAGGAGGAGGGAGTTCTTGCCTCTTGCCGACTACTTGCCAATCATCCTCAACAAGATGTGTGGAGCGGTCCTGGGCAGCTGTAGCTAAGGCAGCCGAAAAAGGTTACTCTCTTACCTATATACCTCCTACTGCTGATGATGCTGGTGATGTGGTAGTGAAAATTTCAGATGAGATTTTGGAAGCCGCTGATGCTACGTGGCATGAATGTCTTGTTGGTTATTTTGTTGGTAAGAAAAAGCCATTCAAACTCATCGAGAGCGTGGCCAAGCATCTCTAGGGCACAAATTTGACTGAAGTTCTAGCTAATGATGAAGGTTTCTACTTTTTTCGTATTCCAAATAAGGATTTTCGGAGAAAGATACTTGAGACCGACCCCATTTCAGTCTCTCGGATTCCTACGTTCCTAAAACAATGGCATCCTCTTTTGGTGCTTGAGAAAGAACAACATCAATCTATTCCTGTATGGATTCGGCTTAGGAACATTCCCTACTCCCTCTGGTCGGCACCGGGCATAAGCGCTATTGCTAGTGCCATCGGCAAACCACTTTATGTGGATCGGCAGACAGAAAGCATGAAAATGATTTCATATGCGCGCGTCTGTGTAGAGATCAATGCTAGACAGCCCTTGCGCAATTCTGTGAAAGTATTACTAGGTGGAACATCTTGGGATGTAAAGGTTCATTGTGAGTGGAGACCTGCCATCTGTGACAAATGTGGTGTTTTTGGCCATAGATGCATCCCCACAAGTTCAGAACCCCCTATTGCGCCTCCTGTTGAACAGTTTGCTCCTGACTCACAGCCTCTGCAGGGACCGTCGCAGTAGGGGCTGATGCAGAGGTCGGCTGAGCAGAGGCATTACGGGAGTCGGGTTGCCTAGACGGAGCCTTGCTTCGATTTCTACTCCTCCCCCTAGTGAGAGGGGCCGGAGGCTTGGCTCTGGAGGAGCTCGCCACACTTTGATTGACAGTAGTCTTCCCTTTTGCCGCGGCTGAAGCACGAGCTACATCGGGAACGACGGTTGTGGTTGCCAAATCACCTTCGCTGGGACGTTGGAGCAACTTTGGGAGCTCTAGAGGGATGGCCGAGACCAAACCGGTGCCCAGCTGCCGGGGGCTCCCTGCTCGAGCAGGGGAACGAGTAGCCATGGAAATCGCTCACTCCAGATCTGTCATGAAGGCCAGAGGGGGGCTCATCTGTGAAATCCGAACGGTGAGCAGGATCGGAAGGGAAGGGCGACCGTCTACTGCAAATTTTGATCAGATCCAACGGCAAATTTGGGAGGAATCGCCGTGAATCAGAAGCAGTGAATAGTGCCGTCGGGGAGAGAGAAGAGAGGATTTGGGTGAATAGTGAAAGACGCCCAAAGTCAACATGAGTGCTACGATTTTTTTCGACTACTTAAATGCCAGAACTTCTAACAACAAGATGGTGTTTGTCACTGGAGAAATAAAAAAAAAAAAACCAGTCGCAATCGATCTTGCGTATTCATCCTGGATTCATGTAAATAATATGATTCTATCATGGCTTCTTAATTCCATCCATCCAGATTTGTGTCAACAGTTCTCTATATAGAGTCAGTTGCTGATGTCTAGGCCTTTATTCGTGAACGTTTTTCACTATCGAGTGGTCCTAGGATTTTTCATCTCGAGCAAACGATTTGTAGTCTAGCTCAAACGTGATGATACTATGACCAAGTACTACAAAAACTTGCGAAGCTGCTGGGATGAATTGAATAATTTGGATCCATTAGCGTGATGTTCTTGTTAGGCTCACTCTATCATCACAACACAATAAGAGAACCGGCACTTATTTCAATTACTCATGGGTCTCAATCCGATGTACGCTAATGTTATCAGTCAGATTTTACTAATGAATCCATTCCTTATTGTTGCACCTGCATATGCACTAATTCTTCAAGATGAGTTGCACCGCCATATCTAATCAGACCGCCCATTGTCCGATCAGACCAGTACTTTGCTTATCAATCATGACAACCATGCTCCGCGGCCGTACATGAATTCCTCATCCCATGGATCACCCAGCTGTATTGGAATTCCCGCTCCGTCTGCCAACCTAGCTAAACGGACAAACACATCACGTAGCCGGGAAAGATACGCCCACTATGGCATCTTGGGACATACACGAGATGTGTGTTATCAACTTCATGGCTTCCCTCCTTACCAAAAGCAGCGCCGCGGACAACCATCTACCTCCTCTCGGCCCACTGACAATAAGTCCAGCCATGCTTCTGATGCGGTATCTCCTCCGTTGACAAATGATCAATATAAGCAACTAATATGCTTGCTACAAGAGATAAACATCCCAAAAGCCAACCTTTCAGATAATGTTCTTGGCTTATCTTCGAATTCATTTAATTCTGATACTTGGGTTATTGACACTAGCGCCACCAACCACATCACATTTGAATAGTGTCACCTTACAAACCCGATACATTATCCCTCCCCACATCCCACCGTTGGAATTCCAAATGGTGTCGGTATCCCCGTGACATCACACAGTTCGGCCCCTCTTACCTCAACTATCTCCCTTTATAATGTCCTTTGTGCTCCTTCTTTCAAATACAACTTACTATCAATCTCCAAACTTACTCAAACTTTAAACTGCTCAGCCATTTTTTTCCTAACCATTGCCTTTTTCAAGACATCTTGACAAAGAAGATCACTGGTCGGGGCCATGAGCGTGGTGGTCTCTATTACTTGGAGATTCCTACGGAATCTGCCATTCTTTCTGCTGAAACTTCTTCACCTCATATTTGACACGCCAGCTTAGGACATCCATCTGAGTCAGTTTTATCTACTTTGCAGCAGACTTTAAATTTTATTCCAACAAAACAATAAATCCATGCGATGCTTATCATTAATCCAAATAAATGCGACTGTCTTTTCCGTCTAGTACTATTACTTCTTTTCTTCCTATTGAGTTTATTCATGTCGACATTTGGGGACATTATTCTCATTTTACACATAAGACATGTCGTTATTTTTTATCTATTGTTGACGACTATTCGCGATATACTTGGATATTTTTTCTTACATTTAAGTCTGATGTAATTGATTCTCTGATTTGCTTTTTTGCTTTTGTTGAAACTCAATTTCAAACTACAATTCAAAATGGTCAATCTGATAATGGAACTAGATTCCTTTCATCTCGCTTACAAGAGTTTTTTTGCGTGCACTGTATTCATCATCAGTGCAGTTACCCTCACACTCCTAGCAAAATGGAATTGTTGAGCGTAAGCATCGTCACTTGCTGAATGTTGCTCATGTCTTGCATTTTCATTCTAGCATGCCTCTTCATTTTTGGGGGGATTGTGTTTTAATTTATACTCATCTCTTTAATAGACTACCAAGTCCCCTCCTAAACAATAAAACCCCCTGTGAACTTCTCTTTGGCAAACCACTTTCATATTCTCATCTTCGTGTCTTTGGCTCGTTATGTTATGCTTCTACCGATTATCTTCACTCAGATAAATTTGGCCCTCGGGATCGCCGATGTATTCGAATCGGTTATCCCACAAGCCACAAATGTTACCGTTTGTATGACCTCCAAAATCAAACAACTTTTACTAGTCGCAATGTCATTTTCTATGAACAAGATTTCCCTTTTCATCAAACCGTCAAACATACTACATCCGAACAAAATTCGGTAATTCCAATACCCGTACTCGACCTTGGTGAAACATCCACCCCGATACTTGCACCGACCTCACCTTCTCAACCTCCTGCACCCATGGTAGCACCATCACCCACAGAAGCCGAATACGTGCCTCGGCCATGTCGACAACGTCATCCACCTGGATATCTTCGGGACTATCACTACGCTACTGTGGCCTCCGACCAATCCTCTTCAGACTCTAAGGTAACTGAATTAGGTATTCTTTACCCCTTATCTAATTGTTTATCATACTCACGATTTTCACCCACTCACCGTGCTTTTTTAGCCTCCATATCCTCTGAGCAGGAACTTGAAACTTATGACTCAGAGTATCAATGTCACGCCCCAATCCTCGGGAACGTAATATCTCTACCAAGTCGCCTCAGGTCATAATGATAACGTCCCAGGCACGCTATCGACCCACGATAATATAACGCACATGCGGAAACAATTAAAGTCCCATTCATAAAAATCAACAGGGATTGTCAAATACAAACACCCGTAATAGTAGGATATCGAAATACATAACTGTCAGTACAAAATCCAGCAAATGATTATTAACCCTATGGAATCAAGGCACGCTCATCAAAGAGCTCAGCAATCCTACGGGTCTCTACATCACTGTGGACCTAAAAAATATTTCCACGATGGGGTGAGGTATATAATCTTAGTGAAGTCGACGCCTAAGCCCCGACTAGGGCGATGATTCATCCATATATCCTATCAGTCAAACGCATGCAAGTTACCTGGTGACACACCATGCAAAATGCATCATGAATGCAACATGCGACCATGTCAGCTCGAAACTATCATCGAGACACTCAAATGACCATAATGCATTCCAGACATAAATCATACATTGGACACCACACGTAGTCCATTTATTAGTGATAATCTGCGACGTTTTATAAGATCCACACTACCCCATGCCTATGGCACTCTAGGTAATGTCTTCTGTAAAACAGGCATCGTCTCATATCTTATCAGCGACAGCATCTACAGGTTGTAACCTCATGCCCATGGCACTCCAAGCACAACAAATAGGCTTCCCAAAAGGGGTCCGATCCGTCACAAGTTGCAATCGGCTACTGACAGTCTCTCCATGCTCCATGCCAGTTTCGTACCACACCAAGACTGCCGAGCATCTAACAAGTCGTGTGGTTAAAGCCCCAGTTCCAATGGCACCTCCAAGCACATAGAACTTGTTAGGCGTCGCATCATTGTTACTTATGTGACCACTCAATTCATTCCTCAATCAACAAATTCATATCTTTGATTATAGTCAACAATCAAGCGCATAATCAATATGAGCGGTCATCCAAGTAACGATAGGAAATTCCAATAAGGATAACCATTCCAATTAAACCTTATCGGAATTAATTCATGGCGCCTTATCCAAAATAATTTAATTCACTCATCAAACAGACACTTGCTCAAATCTGCCATTCACTCGCAATCAAGCCACATCAACCATAAGTCAAGCAATTAGCATTCAAGAATTCATAAATCAACTAACCTAACCGATTAGGGCCATTTAACCTAACCCGAGTTTCTAGCCTATACCGACCCTAATCAAACTACCTAAACACCTAATAATCTAGGCAAACTAATCCAAATGTAATCAACAACCTAACCAAGGATTAAATGTCAACTCACAGTCAAATACACGAGTCGGGGTTGGCGACGATCCTCGATAAATCCTTCGGCACGAACCTCGAATTTCAACGAACCGTGGGTTTTAAAACTCGAACGACGAGCCTAATATTCCAACCAAATTGGCTCACTAGCCTAAGGAAAGAGCCAAATTCAAGGCCCAACTTCCTAAGATGTGACCCAACTCGATAGCCCATGAATTTGGTCCCAACAGAATTCGGCCCAGACCCAAAAGAAGGGAAAACAGGGTAATTTTGGGGCTGGTTTGTCGGCCTAAAGGTGATGGCCGGTGCTAGGATCAACAGTGGACGTTTGAGGAGGTCGAGGAAGGGTCTGTGGTGGCTAGTGGTGGTTCACGGTGGCCGGAGGAGCCGCCGGCAGCAGCGAATAGTAGCACAACATGGTAGAGCAAGGTTACACCGGGGTTGTTCGAGGCTCCTAGGGCGGCCGGCGGTTGGTGGACGGCTCCGGGATCGATGGTGGTGGTGCAGGGGAGACTGAGGGAGATTCTACTGGTCGGTGGTGGCCGGAGTGAGGACGGCACAGCGACAAACAGCAGCGAACCGAAGCCATTCACGACGGAAACAGAGTAGGCAAAAACAGGGGAGTCGGGTTTTTGGACTGTTCGGGGTTCCACCGGCGTTAGAACTTCGGGTGGCTGATGGCAGAGATTTGTGGGGATGTCGTGGGTTGTGTGGTGGTCGGAGATGGGCGGAGGAAGGCGGTGGAATGCCGAAACTCAGCCCGAATAGAACCGGGTGCAAAAGCAGGGCATCGAGAACATGGTTTCGATTTAGGGGTCTCTGGTGATGCCGCGGCAGTTGCAAGCAGTGTGAGGCAGTCGAAGGAGGTTGAGGGATACCGGAGGGATGGTGTGGTGGTGATGGTTATGGTTGAGAGGCGTCGGAGAGGGCTGGGCAAAAGCAAACCCGAAACTGGCACAATACAGAGCAACTGAGCTCCGGGGCTATGTCGCGACCTAAAAATTAGGCTAATGGATTATCAGGTTAATTTTAATGACTAACCTAATACGGACTCTCCCAAGCCCTACCAAATCGTAACTTAAATTAATCAGAATGATTTATTGGAGTCGCCACTAATCATTTTTGGTAGGTTGACTAGAAACCTAAGTAAAATAGCGGGAGGACTATTTTACTTCTACGAACCAGAGATTGTGGATTCTTGGACTTGATTACATTAGTTAATTAAAACTAATGCCCTTTTGGTACCTTAATTCCATATGAGATGTCCTAAATTGACGACTCGGTTGAATCAATTTGAAGCTCAAATGAGGTGTTTCTCTTTTTGGAGTTTTCGCTTTTTATAATGCAATACATGAATGACATGGATACACTGACGTGAAACTATCTAAATGACGGGGACGAATGCAATGGTAGCATGAATGACATGAATGTAATGAACGAACAAACGCGAATGCAATGACAAGAATAGATGACCAAATAAAGGGATGCAGTGCAAGACACACAAAGTTACGGTCGTGTTTCCCTATATGCAAAATTTAACTAATTGATTAAAGCATGCGGAAAGAATGACAACACAAGGCAATTCGAAGTGACAAAATGCAATTAACTAAACTAATTATGCAAGGACCACATATAACATGCGAAAAATTATAATTAGACTAAGTGGCATGCAACTTCTAATTCAAGAAAATCAATGAAGCAATTAGACTCACCTAGCATGAATACCCTAAACATGAGACTAATGACATGTAAAAATGACATAGCAAAATGAAATGGTATAATAACGTAGCAAGGATACATGACATGGCACAATGACGTGGTAAAGATGCATGACATGCCATAATGACGTGGCAAGGATGCATGATATGGGGAAACATAATAATGCAAGCTAAATTATGTGACGTAATGCGAATAACATTTTTTTTATATTTTTTTGTTTATTTTCGACAATGCATGAAATATGATTTTAAAAAAATGCTAGGGGATTTCAAAAAGATGGAATATATGAGGTGATATTCGAAAATATGAGATGCAAGATATGCAGAAGATGAGATATGCATGAGCTATGACAAGATATACGTGGATATGATTTTATCCATTTCCTTTTGGAATTTTCGGCCATGGTGAGAATTTCCTTAGAGGTTTTGTTATCTTGACTTGACTGCCTAAAGTTTTATGAGACAAGGCATCTAGGAAACCTCGTCTTCCTAAAAAATTAATTAGACAGGATTTCTAGGAAACCATATCTTACTAACGTTTTTTAGGAATTTTCAGAACATGACAAAATCAAGTCAAAAAAGTAATCCATCCACATAGAAAAGGAAAGACAATCAAGACCATATCTCCCTTTATCATTTCTTTCTTAAAAAATTCAGCATTGCAAATTTGAGATATTTTCTGAAGATAACGAATCGGACCTAAGCGGCGATAGGTCGAATTGACTAAATCCAAATTTTCTTAATAAAAATTAGGTATTGGCAATTAGATCAAAAGGTTGTTCATTGAATTTTCGATAAAAATTCGTGTTTGCTTAACACCACCAGTGAAACAAGTGACAGCATCTCAACTTCGTACAAAACCACATGTTAATAACGCCAAAAATATCGAGCAAGCCTCGGCAAAGCACTTCACAAACATACTCAAACCAATCTTCACAGTATAGGAGCGTTACCTTAATCTGCGAAAGCAAAAACTAGGGTTGGTTCAATTAGGGGGCTTCGAAGGCGACAGCTTGAGCAAGGAAAGGGGTTGTCAAGCGGCGAGATGAACACGAGCAGCGATAGCGGTGGTCTTCAACAGTAGTAGCACGAGCAAAACACCGGGATTGGGTGACGGACAAAACAGAAGCGGCAAGGCAACGACGGTGTGGAGCGAGCAGGGACAACAGCAGCTAGTTTGCACCTCGAACAGCCTTGAACAGCAAGGCAATCGCGCCAAAATTGTAGTGATTGGTTTCGGATCATGAACAAAGAATTAGTGACTTGTGGACTCTTGATCAGCAAAAAAATTTCAGCTCCAGTTATCAACGAAAACAACGCTGAACAGCAACTTTTCTGGGCCAGACGGTGATGAAACGGTGCTGGTCTGGGGGAACTTCAACCGCATGGACGAGCTACCACACGTGTCAATCAACTACACCTTTTGTGATGGATGATAGAGCAAATAAAAGAGCGTCGGGGAAGTGGACAGTGGCAAAGATGGGCTGAATGTTCAGCGGATGATGGTGCTCGAAGACCGTAGCTCCAAGTGTAATGCACCAAGTCTTCAACCTCTCTCACTTCTCACGTTTTTTTTTTGGTCCCCCTTTTTCTCAGTCACTCATGGGTCTCTTTTATAAGCCACCAAGTTTATGAACAAAGGAAGATTTTTTCTTTCTTCTCATGCCACGAAGATATCAAAAGAATATATTTTCTCAAAATATTTGTTTCCTTTGCCAGCCACGTGCATATTTTTTTTTATTATTTCTTTCCTCTTTTGTTCTTGTTTAGCCTAACAAAACTAATCTTGCACGTAAATCCACCTTGATGATATCAGCCATTTAATGGGTGCATTTTTTATTATTTTTTTCTTCTTTTATCCACCTTGAAGATATCTTGCACGTAATTATTCAATGAAGACTATCGCTGATCAAACCAATTTTCCACCTTGGACCGCAATTTTCGACTCTATTAATATCCGTGGGTTTTGGCCAAATTTTCATTCACTGCAGGTTTAGTCCAAACGATTAAATTGAGCTTAGAACCATCACTTTGAGATCATTTGCCACTAGTCCGACAAAATTGAAGGTGCACTAAAATGGATACCAAAAATTAAATATGAAAAATTGCTTGATTTTTTTGTTAGAACTAAAAGATTAGCTCTGATTTTCCATGAAGATGACTGACAGAAAGTAAGCGTTCCATGCGTGATTTTTTTTTTTTTTTGCGAGAGCTGTGACTTATTCTCATTTTATGAAATAAGGTGCATGATTTTATGACAAACCAAAATTTAGGTGTCAGCAGCTGCCCCTCTTTGAGTGGAAGCTCATAGATGTTTTGCTCAATGACTAAAATTGAAACCTAAATTTTGCAAACGCAAGTGGTGATGATGAATTTTTTGGCGGGAGTTTTAAATCCCATTTTCTAATGCAAATAGAGATGATGCATGAAATGCAATGCTATAATTTACATGTGCTAAAATTTCTCTTATCCCACATCAGAGAAACCTGCACATGGATCGCCTATAAAAATACATGTTTTACCAAATACCTCATAAGCTAAAGGTTCCCTTAGCCTCCCGACTTCCAATGGATGCCAAGATGCTAAGGTACTGGCCCATCTGTTACCAGAAGTTTCCTTCTGACGCGAAACGGCGCAAGATCTGTGTAGAGTTTGAATATGTGCTCGAGTTATGGTTCGAGCTGACCATTTGTCTCTTGGGGACCTCCTCAACGGGTCAGCATGAGTCGGTAAAGTGTCTCTTGCGACCTCTTCAACGGGTCAGCATAAGTCGGTAAAAATAATCTCTCGCAACCTTCTTACGAAAGTCTCACCGTATCAAGACGAGAGATGCTTCTTGGGACCTCCTCAACGGGTCACCATGAGGCGGTAAAATGTCTATTGCGACCTCCTCAACGGGTCAGCATGAGTCGATAAGGTGTCTCTTGCGACCTCCTCAACGGGTCAGCATGAGTTGGTAAAACTAATCTCTCGCGACATTCTTACGAAGGTCTCACCGTATCAAGACGAGAGATACTTCTTGGGACCTCCTCAACAGGTCACCATAAGGCGGTAAAATGTCTCTTGCGACCTCCTCAACGGGTCACCATGAGGCGGTAGAAATAATCTCTTGCGACCTTCTCAAGCAGGTCTCATCGTATCAAGACAAGAGATAAGTATCATTTGAATTGGATCAAAATGGCGTGATGTCTGAAAAATTGTTAGTGTAACATGAAGGGCCAGAAATGACAACTTAAATCTTAAAAGCTGCCAATGGTTCAGCCAAAGCAATCCGATCCTTTGGCGAGTTGGGGAATACGATCCCTAGATTATCTTCGAGTTGGGTCAGCCCATCGTAACCACCGACCACTCTAGCTGATCGGAAAGTAGTGTAGAGAGAAGGTGGTAGGGGGCTAAATTCCAACCTCCCACGGCCTGTCCCATAATGTCTGCCTCGTCTAGACTGGCCACGCCCTCGGTGTCCTAGACCGGTCGTATGAGATTATCCATCAAGCTCTATTGGGGTACGGATCCCTTGACCATGCCGGCCTAGGCTTGTGCCAGGTTGAAAACCATTGCCTATCATTACCTTTGCTACCATGACGGAAGCGTTTGATACCTCAGGAACTAGTGGAGGACTTTCTGGTGATGCATGAACAGTTTGCACCAACTCAAAAGCATGATACGAGTCTTCTTCATTGTGAGCCGGCTCAATGTAAGGAATAGCCGTTTCATTGAAGATCCGATGCTCTTCTTCACCATGAACGATCACTAGCTTTCCCTCAACGACGAACTTGATCTTTTGATGAAGACTTGACGGCACAGCTCTTGTATTGTGAATCCACGGACGACCTGGTAGGAAGTTGAAAGCCGACGGAATATCCAACACCTAGAACAACACATTGAACACAGAAGGCCCAATTAGGATGTCTAGATTGATCTGTCCCATGACATCTTTCTTCACACCATCAAAAGCTCTGACTGAGGTCTTGGTAGCTTGCATTCTAGCTAGATCTACCCCTAGCCGATTCAGAGTGGCTAAAGGGCAGATGTTCAGTGCCGACCCATTGTCAATGAGGACCCGCGCTACTAGAGTTTGCTTGTGCTTCACTGTTATGTGCAGGGCTTTATTGTGACCACGACCCTCAGCAGGAATCTCGTCATCAACAAATGCAACCTGATCCTTTAAAAGGATGGTCCCGACAAAATTCCCCAGCTTGTCCTGGTCAATATCTTCTGGGACGCGGACCTGCACCAGTATTTTCATCAAGGAATCCCGACGCTTTTCTGATGACTGCAAAAGTTCGAGCAAAGAAACCTGAGCTGGCAATTTCCGTAGTTGGTCGACAATGTTGTACTCACTTGTTTTAATCACAGCCAGGAATTCTCTTGCATCTTTGTCCGTGACCGATTTGGTCGGTTGATCCTCGTTGTAAATGCGGCCGGATCTCGTCACCAGGGCCAGGTCATATGACCAAGGAACAACCCTATCATCTGTGTAAGGGAACGGCTAGGGTGAAGTGATCACTAGGGCTTTAGGTATGACAATTCCTAACTCATCGTCAAACACATCTTCCAAGGGAGGCATGTCAGCTAAATCCATATCAGCTTTGACCAGACTTGCCACATCGGCTTCTGCCACTTCTATCTCTGGAAAATGCTCAGACTGAGTCATGGTCAGAGCGGCGAACTCCTAGTCCCAATCAATAACGATTTGAGATATAGTGGCAATTGTTTTCGCGTGATTGACCTTAAGTATCAACCCATTCCTCACTAGGGTCACAATCATCTTCTTTAACTGATCCAGCGACAATAGTTCTCATGTCTGGTAATAACCTGCTCTAACCAGAGCATCGAGAACATCTGCTACCTGGACTTTGAACCTGTCTGCCGGTTGAGTACTACAATCAAACACAGCATTAACTTCACCAGAATGGTTGGGCAAGGGATTATTCTGGACATTTGGCTGGGTGTTGCCTTGGAGCGAAAAAGCTTTTGAATCGAGCAAGTCTTGGATGCGATTTTTAAGCACAATACAATTATCTGTGTCATGGCCAGCCTCATCGCGATGGTAATCTCATTTCTTGGACGAGTCATAACCTGCATATGATGTATAATTTAGCCTCAGAGGTTTAGTTGACAACAAGTCCTTCTTGCGGAGGACTGCCAAGACTTGAGAAAGGGTTCCAAGCAAAGGTGTATATTGTCGGGATGGGCGTGAATTTCTCCTCTGCTTCTACTCGCCAAAGTTCCCTTGCTGTTTGACACGAACTTGTACAGTCGGTGCGGAACTTGTCATGTTGATCTGAGCGTCCTCCTTGTCCTTTTTCATTCCGAATCGTTTTGTCGGCGCGCTAGCATCTCCGTACCAGCCTTTCTTCATGCCACCTTCCACTTCCTCGGCCATTGCTATGAGATGAGCAAATGATATTGCAGAGGTGCCAAGGACTCGTGTCCGCATAGTCTGTGGAAGGGTAGAGACAAATAGCTTCATGAGCTCCCTCTCAGGGGGAACGGGCTTGAGTTGGGACGCAATGTTCCTCCACCTGGTAGCGTACTGCTTGACCGTCTCGCCCTTCTTCATTTCGGCTTGTTTTAGGTCCTCTCTAGAGACGAGGACATCTATGTTGAAACTGAAGTGCTTGATAAAAGCAGTTGCCGCATGTTTCCAATTTTCCATGATATATACTTCATAATCAATATACCATCGCATGGCCGCATCTTTTAGACTGGCCTGAAAAGTTTGAACCAATAGAGGGCCGTTGTCAGCATATTTTCTCATTCTTGTCTGGTACATCTGAACATGCTACACAGGATTGGACGTGCCGTCGTATTTCTCAAAATCGGTCTCTTTGAACTTCTCTGGTACATTGACTTTCGTGAAAGCAGAAAAGTCGACATGAGGGATACTGTGTGTCCCTTGAATCTCTCGGAGTCTTTCCTCCATCTTATGCTCCATATGAACCATCAGCTTTGCTGCATCATAAGTCTGCTCTGGTGCTACAGGGCTGACTTGGTGAACTGGAGCCACCGGCGGAGCATTTATACTAGAGCCTGGGACGAACATGTCTTCCAATGACAAGAACTGCTCCTGGTTCTTGGTTGGGTTATCAGCTGCAGGAGGCAGAGGTGGCGCCAGAGGTTGAGATGCTTGGCCAGGAAATTGCATCTTAGCCATGAGACTCGCCAGCATTTTGTCTGTCATCTGGGAGAACATGTTATCCATTCTATTGTTCATGGCATCCATATGCTCTTGGAGGGCCTTTTGGATCGCAGCGTTCATTTCAGCCTTATCAGCCATTTCATTTGCGACTGATCTGATGATGTGTGGATGACCCGTGGTAAGTTACCTTAAAGAAATTACAAAGTAAAGGTTAGTATAATGAGCGAGACTAATGAGCCGGTCCGAGACAACACTCTAGACTTAATAAGACAGAAATGCGCAAGAAGTTAAATCAGGCAGTTTTTGGTTTCATCGGCCATCACGATAAAATGCTCCATAATTCGTACGTTGATCGAAAAATTCCCAAATTTTACGAGCCGATAGGTAACACAACGAAGAACAACTTTCATGTTTGGACTTAAGGCTGAAAGTGAACCGATCAGTACAGTTTATTGCATCTTTATGAACATTTTTGCCCAAAAAACTGCTTCACCTGATCTTTGTTAAATGAATGAAGGACCCATTTAAAATATGAATTTAAGTCTGAAATTTTTCAGGTTACTAGTAGAGACATCAACCTACAACTTTCATTTTTCATGGTTTGGCAAAGGAGGTCATTAAAAAATGGTAATCCGCAAAACAAAACGAGTGCTAGAAAGCTGCCGACATCCCAGCTTGCATTATTATCAATGAAAATTCTTCAATAAATGAAAAACGCGACAGATTACTCTCAAAATTTTACTGATGATACCCCAAGATGTTCCGAATGTTTTCTATTTAGACACTAAAATTCAAAGATGACTAGAAAAAGTCCTAAAAAAATCATATTGTACGAAGCGTCAGCCCAGAAATAATAACAACCAGAACAATATTCAAATGAAACAATGAACAGAACTAGCAAATAAAGACTCTAGCTATCTCGAGCCCTAGACTTTTGGGGGACAACCCAAGCCTTAAGCTTCTTGTACTTCTCTTCGTTCTTCTGGGCTTCTTTTTCAGCTTTGGCAAGCTTCCGTTTGAGGCGATTGATCTCAAATAGCTTGGTGTCTTGAGTAGCCACTTGAGGTATCACTAGAAGCCAATATTTCGGGATGACATGCCCTTCGATGTATTTGACTGTCGTATGATATGTTTTGACTCTCCCCAAGAGAACCCCCTTGGGAAACGCTAGCTTGGTTGGCCGACATCGCTCCCACATGGCATGAGCATGGGCGGCGTGCTCCTCAAATCTCTGGTTCTTCAAGTCAAAGTGTATGCAGATCTCCACACTCTTGGGCTTTGGAGGGATCGACTGTATCACGCCGTATTGTCGAACAACTCTGACCGGATAGTACTCTGTGATGCCGAAAATTCTCAGAAGAGGGACAGGTGCCTCGTCTCGCCCCGCGATTCTAGCTTCATTCACTTTGAACCAACGAGCGTTCCATAGGAAAGTCACAGGACTAGGGTTTGCTAACAAGACTATCAATCGGGAATAGTGATATTCAGGAACATGATCTTGTTCATTCTTAAACTTCAAAAGGGGGTGCTCAAGTTCAGAAATTTTGTGTATTTCAAGGTATTTTCCAAACTCACAAAAGTGGGAAAGTAACCAAACTTGGAGAATTTCAGGTGAAGCTCGAAGTGTTTTGTCTTGATCGGTTTTAAACTTGGTAAGTGAGATAAAGGTTTCTGCCAAGATGGCATTAACAAAGTTCTTTCCATTGTTCACTCGTTGTGCAAAAGATGCCATCATGGGATCGAAGAAATTCTGTTTATGTGGGAAAATAACTGAGCCAAAGAACAGTAAGATAAAAATCTTGGCCTTATCATATGAGAAGGGGGCCTTTGCGAAACATGTGTCTAGGAACGAGATGGGGCAGCTTCCTCGGTTTGCTTTTAAGACTTTAGCCACTTCATCTCTATTGACATTTAGGTATTCAAACAAAATGAGAACAAGATCTTTGCCAATTGGTGGAGTAACTAACCCTGAATCCAGTGACTTCCCAACGAGAACGCTATATTCTTCTAGAGTCGGAGTTAGCTCATGCTTACCGAAAATGAACGTAGTGGCTCGTGGGCTTCAAAGCTGTGCCAGTGCATGGATGAGTCCAAACCGCGTTCGGATGTGGATCAATGGAAGCATACGGCCAATGCGGAATCTGACTATCTCTCGACCGTCATCATGCAGTTCGCTCCACCACCGCTTGAGTTGATCCTTCGCTGGGGTTATGACTCGAACTTCCTCCATAATCTATAACTCGAGACTATGACTCACCTAAAAATTGTCACGGACCGACCCGAAATATAAGTAAGCAAGAGGATAAAGATTAAAGAGATTACCGCCTTTGGAACGTCTGAAATGACCAATCGCATAGACATGCAGATGAAATGCGACGTGAGGTTCGACTTCTATCTATCAAGGCTTAACAAAGGTGGAGCCCTAAGGATACCCGGATCGAATCACTTTGGCTTGTGATTGAATCGAGATCCTCGTAGACATCCAGCTCAGCCAAGTAACGACCCGCATCACATGACGAATGATGGGGGTGATAACTCTTGGCACCGATTTAGTAAAATTCGGGACTCGAGAAGGGTGACTCGGGCCAGATGGCGATGGTCAAAGTGCTCCTAATCAAATACCATCCTAAGCGAAGCCATTCAGGTTCAATGGCGGGTTGTGTGTGTTAAGTGTGGATGCAAAGGCAGTAAAGACATGGACAAGAGTATATATGAAAATAGCGCTTCAATATAACCCTCAAACATACATTCCTACTCCAATCTGCAGAAAAAATGTTAGCAAACACTCCCCCCTTATCACTCCGAGTCTGCAAAAACATTTAACACCTTATAAATGAGATTCAATCAAGATCACCAAAGGCGAGACAACAATGAAATTTTCATTAGGCCTAAGTCCACTAATGCTTTTAATTTTTCGAAAAAAATTCAAGTGAACCAGTTAAGTTTTAATTTTTTTTTGAAAATTTAAAAATAAATCCCCAGTGGAGTCGCCAAGCTGTCGCGACCTAAAAATTAGGCTAATGGATTATCAGGGTAATTTTAATGACTAACCTAATACGGACTCTCCCAAGCCCTACCAAATCGCAACTTAAATTAATCAGAATGATTTAGAATTTGGAGTCGCCACTAATCATTTTTTGTAGGTTGATTAGAAACTTAAGTAAAACAACGGGAGGACTATTTTACTTCTACGAACCAGAGATTGTGGATTCGGGGACTTGATTACACTAATTAATTAAAACTAATTCCCTTTTGGTACCTTAATTCCATATGTGATGTCCTAAATTGGCGACTCGATTGAATCAATTTGAAGCTCAAATGAGGTGTTTCTCTTTTTGGGGTTTTCGCATTTTATAATGCAATACATGAATGACATGGATACACTGATGTGAAACTATCTAAATGACGAGGACGAATGCGATGGTAGCATGAATGACATGAATGTAATGAACGAACAAACGCGAATGCAATGACAAGAATAGATGACCAAATAAAGGGATGCAGTGCAAGACACACAAAGTTACGGTCGTGTTTCCCTATATGCAAAATTTAACTAATTGATTAAAGCATGCGGAAAGAATGACAACACAAGGCAATTCGAAGTGACAAAATGCAATTAACTAAACTAATTATGCAAGGACCACATATAACATGCGAAAAATTGTAATTAGACCAAGTGGCATGCAACTTCTAATTCAAGAAAATCAATGAAGCAATTAGACTCACCTAGCATGAATACCCTAAACATGAGACTAATGACATAGCAAAATGAAATGGCAGAATGACGTGGCAAGGATGCATGACATGGCACAATGACGTGGTAAAGATGCATGACATGCCATAATGACGTGGCAATCATGCATGATATGGGGAAACATAATAATGCAAGCTAAATTATGTGACGTAATGCGAATGACATTTTTTTGTATTTTTTTTTGTTTATTTTCGGCAATGCATGAAATATGATTTAATAAAAATGATAGGGAATTTCGAAAAAATGGAATATATGAGGTGATATTCGAAAATATGAGATGCAAGATATACAAAAGATGAGATATGCATGAGCTATGACAAGATATACGTGGATATGATTTTCTCCCTTTCCATTTGGAATTTTCGACCATGGTGAGAATTTCCTTAGAGGTTTTGTTATCTTGACTTGATTGCCTAAAGTTTTATGAGACAAGGCATCTAGGAAACCTCATCTTCCTAAAAAATTAATTAGACATGATTTCTAGGAAACCATATCTTACTAACGTTTTTTAGGAATTTTTAGAACATGACAAAATCAAGTCAAAAAAGTAATTCATCCACATAGAAAAGGAAAGACAATCAAGACTATATCTCCATTTATCATTTCTTTCTTAAAAAATTCAGCCTTGCAAATTTGAGATATTTTCTGAAGATAACGAATCGGACCTAAGCGGCGATAGGTCGAATTGACTAAATCCATATTTTCTTAATAAAAATTAGGTATTGGCAATTTAGATCAAAAGGTTGTTCATTGAATTTTCGATAAAAATTCGTGTTTGCTTAACACCACCAGTGAAACATGCGACAGCATCTCAACTTAGAACAAAACCACATGTTAATAACGCCAAAAATATCGAGCAAGCCTCAGCAAAGCACTTCACAAACATACTCAAACCAATCTTCACAGTATAGGAGCGTTACCTTAATCTACGAAAGCAAAAACTGGGGTTGGTTCAATTAGGGGGCTTCGGAGGCGACAGCACGAGCAAGGAAAGCTGTTGTCGAGCGGCAAGATGAACACGAGCGGCAATAGCGGTGGTCTTCGACAGCAGTAGCGCGCGAGCAAAACACTGGGACTGGGTGACGGACAAAACAGAAGCGGCAAGGCAATGACGGCGTGGAGTGAGCAGGGACAACAGCAGCTAGTTTACACCTCGAACAGCCTTGAACAGCAAGGCAATCGCGCCAAAATTGTAGTGATTGGTTTCGGATCGTGAACGAAGAATCAGTGACTTGTGGACTCTTGATCAGCAGAAAAATTTCAGCTCCAGTTATCAACGAAAACAACGCCGAACAGCAACTTTTCTGGGCCAGACGGTGATGAAACGGTGTTGGTCTGGGCGAACTTCAACCGCACGGACGAGGTACCACACGTGTCAATCAACTACACCTTTTGTGATGGATGATAGAGCAAATAAAAGAGCGTCGGGGAAGCGGACAGTGGCGAAGATGGGCTGAATGTTCAGCGGATGATGGTGCTCGAAGACCATAGCTCCAAGTGTAATGCACCAAGTCTTCAACCTCTCTCACTTCTAACGTTTTTTTTGTGCCCCTTTTTCTCAGTCACTCATGGGTCTCTTTTATAAGCGACCAAGTTCATGAACAAAAGAAGATTTTTTCTTTCTGCTCAAGTCACGAAGATATCAAAAGAATATATTTTCTCAAAATATTTGTTTCCTTTGCCAGCCACGTCCATATTTTTTATTATTTTTTTCCTCTTTTGTTCTTGTTTAGCCTAACAAAACTGATCTTGCACGTAAATCCACCTTGATGTTATCAGCCATATAATGGGTGCATTTTTTATTATTTTTTTCTTCTTTTATCCACCTTGAAGATATCTTGCACGTAATTATTCAATGAAGACTATCGCTGATCAAACCAATTTTCCACCTTGGACCACAATTTTCCACTCTATTAATATCCATGGGTTTTGGCCAAATTTCCATTCACCGCAGGCTTAGTCCAAACGATTAAATTGAGCTTAGAACCATCACTTTGAGATCCTTTGCCACTAGTTCGACAAAATTGTAGGTGCACTGAAATGGATACCAAAAATTAAATATGAAAAATTGCTTGATTTTTTTGTTAGAACTAAAAGATTAGCTCTGATTTTCCATAAAGATGACTGACAGAAAGTAAGCGTTCCATGCGTGAAAATTTTTTTTTTTTTTTTTGCGAGAGCTGTGACTTACTCTCATTTTATGAAATAAGGTGCATGATTTTATGACAAATCAAAATTTAGGTGTCAACAGGCTATTTTCGGCAATTCCAGCAGCGACGGTGGTTCTGTGGCGGTCAACAAGGACATAAGGAAATGGCATATGGTCAGAGGTAGCGGTGATTGTGCCGTGAGGGCCTCGGCAAGGCTGGAATGAGAGAGAGAGAGAGAGAGAGAGAGAGAGAGAGAGAGATGGAACACAGAGAGTGAGCGAGAAAGAGTAGAAAAAGAGAGAGGGAGTAGAAGGGTGGGGTAAAGAGAGAGAGCAGGGGAAATGAGGGGGTGTTGTCTGCTAAAAGGGAGGGTAGGGGAAGTTAGGGGGAAGTAGGGGGATGTCACAACTCTCCCCCCTTAGGAAATTTCGTCCTCGAAATTTGATTAAAGTTACATCTCCTAAAAAAGATTTGGATACATACGCCTCATGACTTCTTTGTTTTCCCATGTGGCTCCTTCGGTCCTGTGATGTTGCCAGATCACTTTGACTAGCGGGATTGTCTTATTCCGGAGTACGTGCTCTTTTTTATCCACAATCTTAACTGGATGCTCCATATACGACGCTCGCTCGTCCGACTCAATTTCTTCATAACTTGGTACATGAGCGGGGTTAGGCTTGTACTTCCTCAGCATCGAAACATGGAACACATTATGAACCTGAGCAAGCCTCGGCGGTAGTGCAAGGCGATATGCTAAATTTCCAATCATTTTCAGTATCTCCAACGGTCCTACATACCTTGGGCTCAACTTTCCCTTTTTACCAAATTGAGATGTTCCTCTTATTGGTGATAGCTTCAAGAATACATGGTTGCCTACCTGAAACTCCAAAGGCCTTCGTCGCTTGTCGGTATAACTCTTTTGGCGATTCTGAGCCGTTTTAAGCCTATCTCTGATGATCTTGACAGTTGCCACCGACTGTTGAACTAACTCAGGACCCGTAATCTTCTTTTCTCCAACTTCATCCCAACATAAAGGTGTCCTACAAGGTCTTCCATACAAAGCCTCAAAGGGTGCCATTTGGATACTATGCCGATAGCTGTTATTGTAGGCAAATTCCACCAAATGTAACTGTTCCTCCCAACTACCTTTAAAATCCAAGACGTATGCTCACAACATATCCTCGAGTATCTGAATTGTCCTTTCAGATGATTATCCGTTTGTGGATGATAAGCCATACTGAATTGCAGTTTCGTTCCCAAGGCAGTCTGCAAGCTTTTCCAAAACATAGCTATAAATTTAGGATCACGATCTAATGTGATCTTCACTGGAACTCCATGCAATCTCACAATATGCCTTACATATAGGTCTGCGTATCTGTCTAAAGCAAAATCTTTTCTAACAGGAATAAAGTGAGCTGATTTTGTCAACCTGTCGACCACAATCCAAATCGAATCGTGTCCCCTTTGACTTCTTGGTAACCCCATTACGAAATCCATCGTAATATGCTCCCATTTCCATTTGGAATTTCTAATGGTTGAAGCAATCCTCCAGGTTTACAATATTGTGCCTTAACCTCCTGACAGGTTAAACATTTGTCTACATATCTAGCTATGTCCCCTTTCATACCACTCCACCAATAATGCTGCTTTAAGTTCTGATACATTTTCGTACTCCTAAGGTAGATGCTGTAATTACTACGATGTGTTTCTGACAAGCTATCATCTTTTAACTTCTCGTCGTCCGGCACCACTAAACGCCCTCAAAACTTCAGAATTCCATCATTAGTCACATGGAAATCGACGCTTCTCTTAGCCGAGTCTTCTTGGATGACTAACCTCGGGGCCGCCATTAGAATTACCAATCCCTCCCATTCCGTAGATGCCAATAAATAGGGTAGCATTAGAATTGTCATCTACAAATTTCATAACCTTCTCTACATGAGTATCAATTCCGGCCAAGTTCTCTGGAAGAATTAATTTGAACATTTTCGTCAGCTCGCTCAACACTTTTTGACAACATCTTTCGCCAATTTTCCTTCATACTTGTCACATGTGATATCAGCTCAAATATGTCGTTACAGAAATTTTATGTCAGTTATCTAATGAGAACACATAAATAAATGTATTTGGGGATTAAAAAAAGTTTAAGAGTGGTTTTTGTCAAACCTCCATATATCATTTTTACATGCTAAGATTAGAGGGATCCGGATCACCTGACATTGGGATTTCTGTAACATGCTTAACATTACTCAAATCAAGCCGTCCAAATGAAAATAGACAACAAAAAATAGGCCACGTCATTTGTTAAGGGGGAGGGAAAAAATTGAGCGGGAATTTTTTTGGGATTTGAAAAAATTTTAATCTTAACCCTCTCTCAAATCAGGCAATCCATTTTCATTTGGACGGTCTGATTTGAGTAATAGCAAGCATATCATGGAAACTCCAATATTAGGTGATCTGAATCTAGACTAGAGTCGGAAATGCTGGTGATTGCTTGACATGGTGTGTCTCGTTCCATTATTACTCTAACATAATCCATTGAACCAAAAAGAAAAACATGAGCGTATAGCCAATGAATCTTGAATGCTGTAAGGTTATGGATTTAAATCAAATTTCAAACCTGTTGTTTGTTAAAGATATTGGGGACAATGTGGACGCGACTTTGAAATCATTCTGGAGCGTCTGAATCAGCATATGTTTGATCGCTTGTTTCTGCGACATTAGTATCGTCCAAACATTGTAGACTCTTTTTTGGATTATCTTGTAATTACTTATTTCAGTGTATTAAACTGTCCACACTCAAGCTCATGGATGTTTGAATACTAATTGTCCATATTTGCTGAGCAATGAATCTAGTACACTCAGAATTTCAAAATGTAGAAAAGGGAAAAAGAAAAGCATATATTTAAGTTCTCTTGTTAGTGTGGGCTTCCTCCTATCATACGACATGGCTGATGTTGCTAGAAATCAAGAAGAACACAGATATTGGTTGCCTACTATAGGAAGAATTCAAGATGGCATTAATAGAACCACTATAAACTTCAAAAGGATGATACAAACACCCAAGACATATGTCTTAAGATTGTTAGACAAGATACATATATTCTATATTCTATCTAAAGCTTGTTGTGTAGAAATTACAATGGCACTGGTAAAAGCAGGCAAACATTCTCAAAGAAACAATCCTATCTTGAGACTGTAGAGCGAATTACAAGATGGCATTGGTATAAACATTATACACCTCAAATGAATGACATAAACACCAAAATCTCTGAAACCATATTGTTGGCACAAACTTCAGTTCAAGGTTGATAGAGGCACAAACGCTGAACTGATAGAGGCATCATCGTTGAGTTGGCAGAGGCATAAACTCTCCATTGGTAGAAGCATGTTCGATGAGTTGACAGAGGCATAAACGTTGTGAACAGTATACAAACTGACACCGAAATTGAAATTATAACTGAACAATCTAAAAGAATGAAATTGACACAAATATCGAGGCATGTCTATACAGTCTCCTTACGACAAATTCGCCCCCTCCCATATGTACTTTGAGGTTTCATGGACGTCTATCTCACAGGATACAATGGTAAAATAGCTACAAAGGCAAGCACAACACTCCATAACTTTCGGCGAACTTGAACCAAACGCGAACACCATCAAAACACAATGCATATGTAAATCTATGTCCTCTGACTCCTCTAACTTCTCTTACTCCTCAATCTAGAATGGGAGGTCACCTATATATAGGTCAAGTGGAGTATTTCGAAAATACAAATAGTAACGGCTGATTAAATATGTCGTTATAGTATTAATCTCGTAACAGCAAAATAACAGTGGCTCTGCCGTTACAGTAGTAATGGCTCTGTCCGTTACAATAATGATGGCTCTGCCGTTACAGTAATAATGGCTCTGCCGTTACAATATTTAATTCTATAATTGCCGCATTTATTGTCATTAACTTGCTGTTACTTAAGAGTGTTCTTTTGAGAAACAATTTCTCATTCAGTCAACCATCAAAATATCTCATTTTTCCAACAATCCCCACATGAATGAAAATTATTTTGGTTTTGACTCTTTGATGGTGTTCACTAAACGAAACCTGCATAGGATAGGTAGGTGTCACCCTTTGAACCTTCCCTTGTGAAAGTGCACTTAATTTACCAGCTGACCAGTAGACTTGATGTCCTTGAACTGTCCTACTTTCTTAGTAAATGACTCATACACTTCACACAGGAATCATCTGAACGTTTGTTCAATTCTCATTGTTATGTTCATTTTAGCCATGAACATCGTCCCGGTTTTGCGAGAGTTTCTAGAGAATTCAGCCCTCAATAATTCTCCTTTGAAGCAGCCTCTCTTCTCTCTCACATAGGTGATCACTTAATTTTGAGTAATTGGCTTACTCCACTTAAGGATCATTAAAGCAATAATTGATATCATTTTCTTGATAAACCCCACAGCAATTTGTTTACTCCACATACTTGGGGGATATCAAATCACTCTTTCTTTTATAGTAATGGTTTTGAGGGATAGACCTCTCATAGTGATATCTTACGTTTGTATACTTAGGTTGTCCCTTTTGAACCTAGATCTTGGGATATCCAGTCAGCTAGGTTGGGTTTTCAGTTATACAAATTTTCCTGCAATGGGCTGCAATCCCATTCCTCTTGTCGATTTTTCAACTAACTCTCTGTTTAACTCTTTAGTTAGCGGATCCGTAATATTATCCTTTGACTTTACCTAGTTAATAGAGATAATTTCGGTTGAGAGTAGTTGTCTAATGATATTATGTCTAAGACATATATGTCTAGACTTACCATTATACATAAAACTCTGTACTCTTCCAATCGCAGATTGACTATCACAATGTATACAGATTGGTGGCATAGATTTTTGCCATTTTGGAATATCCTCTAAGAAATAGCATAGCCATTCAGCCTCTTCACCATATTTTTTCAAAGCTATAACTTCGAATTCCATTGGGGATTTGGCTATAACAGTTTGTTTATAGGATTTCCAAAAACATGATTGTACTTACTAGTGTGAATACATATCCACTAGTATATTTTTGGAACAGCCACTTTTGCAAGACACCCCCCACACTTGTAAGTATTTGTATGATGATTTTCTACCTTTCCATAGCTCATAAGGGGTTTCATCCTCTTTCTTTCAAAATATCGTATTAAAAAGGCAATTCTTTGATAAAGTAGTTTCACCCCACATATTTTGAGGTTACTTAATCTATAATTCCTTGTTGTGCACATAATTCATCAATTGGTGCTTCTCATTGCCTTGATCACTTCTCAATCTTCATTCTTATAGAGAACAAATTTCTCTTAAGACTTCGTCTTTGCTTTTAAGCAAATACACATAGCATTATTTAGTGCTATCATCGATAAAGTAATAAAATATTTATTACCACATCTTGTTTGTATGAATTTCAATTCACAAACATCACAATGAATCAATTCAAGAGGTTCAGTGTTTCTTTCACAGGGAGAGCCTCTATTGACTGATTCCTTTCGCGCAGAGAACCTCTGTAGACTCATTTCTTTCATGCGCAAAGCCTCTGTAGACTAATCTCTTTCGCACACAGAGTCTCCATCGAACTATTGTTGCGTTCAGAGCCTCTATCGAACTCTTTGCTCTCAGAGCCTCTGTTGAACTCTTTTGCGTTCAGAGCCTCTATTGAACCCTTTGCGTTCACAGTTTATGTTGAACGCTTTGCGTTCATAGCCTCCGTTGAATGCTTTTGCGTTCAAGGTGTCGCATCTCGTTTCCAGCATCCTCCTCCACATAGGAGAAGGAGAATTGCTTTCGGAACTCCGCCTCAGATGCCTCCCATATCTCGATAGGGTTGGCCTTATCGTTGTTCCTGGTGCATCACCACAGCAACGCATTTTCCAAATACAAGGGTACGGTGTTCACACGCACCTTGTCATCCTGAGCTCCTTGGGTTTCGAAGTATCGATTCTCCGCCCATAGGAAGTTATCCACATCCTTGGTATTCCTCGAGCTCTTGAATTTCTCGGGCTGAGGGACATTCACTCTAAGCGTTATGGGGATCGCTCCGTTCACACGCCCAGATTCGTGCACGGCCATCCTGGCCTCTAGCTCGATCGACCCAGTACGTAGCTCGGTGCAAGGATTCACTCAAGTACATTCCTTCAACCTGAATCTCATGCAAGATCACTTGAATTTCTTGCACTTGATTGATCACAGTCTCAGAATCCATCATCATATAATCAAGGAATCGTCCGACAACAAATTTCTTTGCTCCGACATCCTTTATTTTATATTTTCGATCCAAGGATTCCCATAATTCCTTTGACGTCCTTATTGCATAATAGACATTGTACAATAAGTCATATAAGCCATTCATGATATAATTCCTACATAGGAAGTCAAAAAACTTCCAAGCCTCAACAACGTTGATGGCTTTCTTAGGAGGTTCCACAATCAAGAATCTCGCAAGATTCAAGATTGTTAAATAAACTAAATCTTAATAGCATTGAAGGCTTACTTATCTGTTTCTCCATCGGATACCTTAAAAGGTCCCTCAATCAAGAATATCTCAATATTCAAAGTTGTTAAATACAACATCTTTTTTCCAGCCAACTTTTAAAGTTCGATCCGTTGAACTTTTCATATTTCTCACCATAGTGGACAGAAGCGGCGGTAGAGGCAGAGGATGATCCAGGCAGAGGCAGTTGGACAGCAGAGGCAGCGCCTTTGATAATGTCGTCAGGAGTCACATCAACAACTCCATTTCCAATAGCCATCTGAAAGCCTTTGGTGATGTCGTCAGCAGACATATCAACACTTTATTTCCGGTAGCCATCTAAATTCTCAATATGTAATCTGTCTTAAGTTTGTTGGAAGAATTCAATATGGCATTAGCAGAACCACTATAAACTTCAAAAGGATGATACAAACACCCAAAACATCTGTCTTAATATTGTTAGACAATATACATATATTCTATATTTTGTCTAAAGCATGTTGTGCAAAAATCACAATGGCACTGATAAAAGCAGGCAAACATTCTCAAAGAAACAATCCTATCTTAAGACTATAGAGCGAATTACAAGATGGCATTGGTATAAACATTATACACTTCAAATGAATGACATAAACACCAAAATCTCTAAAACCATATTGTTGGCACAAACTTCAGTTCAAGGTTGATAGAGGCACAAACGCTGAACTGATAGAGGCATCATCGCTGAGTTGGCAGAGGCATAAACTCTCTATTGGAAGAAGCATGTTCGATGAGTTGGCAGAGGCATAAATGCTGTGAATAGTATACGAACTGACACCGAAATCGAAATTATAACTGAATAATCTAAAAGAATGAAATTATAACCGAGGCCTGTCTACACAGTCTCATTAAGACAGATTCCCCCCCTCTCGTATGTGCTTTGAGGTTTCATGGACGTCTATCTCCCAAGATACAGCGGTAAAACAGCTACAAAGACAAGCACAACACTCCATAACTTTCGGCGAACTTGAACCAAACGTGAACACCATCAAAACACAATGCATATGCAGATCTATGTCCTCTGGCTCCTCTAACTTCTCTTACTCCTCAATCTAGAATGGGAGGTCACCTATATATAGGTCAAGTGGGGTATTTCGAAAATACAAATAGTAACGGCTGATTAAATATGCCGTTATAGCATTAATCTCGTAACAGCAAAATAATAGTGGCTCGAGAACACGTCGCAGCGGTTTTCGGTCGGCACGGTCGACAGGCTAGATGCACTGGAATTAGCTTCTGTCAGCACGTTCGATGAACCAGACGCGCCAGCAATACCATCTTCTCCATCTCTGCCGACACCGGTTCTCTTCCTTTTGAGGAAATTGAAGGGGACCATCGAGAGAAGGATCGGTGCCACGATCACGGCGAAAGAGTGCCCAAAAAATGGGACGATGCATTTTCTTCTTTGCACTGATTCTTTCTCCCATCAGTCTCTCCTTTCCAAGTGGCCAAGAACAGTGACCGCGTGCTTCTAGTCGTTCGTTGCTTTTGTTTGGCGCGGGAAAGGAGACCCGCCAGTACTTTGGCATGCCTTTGTGTTGTCGGCAAGATTTAAGTCAAGGGAATTCCCTAGAGGAAAAATACAATGAGGATGCATATTACTGAAGAGAAAGAGTGATTTGAATCGAAAATTGAAAAACCGAATAGACGAGAATTGATTCAATTTCAGTTTTTCGGGAGAATATTTTCAATATATGGTTGTAAAATAATAAATTTTGTTGACGTGGCATGCGTTTATTTTCCATATCCAATAATTTATTGATACGAAAAAAATAACAATTTTGTTCTCTTTCTTCCTCCTTCACCGCTGTCAGTCTTCCATGGCCATGGGCGCCTTCAAACTTCGTAGACGGCGATTAGAAACAAAGGTGAAGGAGAAAGAAAGAGAAAAAAAATTATTTTTTTTCTAACTTAGTGGACACTTATCAACATATTATTGGACATGGGTAAAAAACATGTGTCACGTCAATAATCGACATGGCGCTTTGCAACGACTGAATATTTTCTCGGTTTCAAGGCATGAGTGGTAGTTTCGTTCTAGAAATCGACTCCGATGGGTAGGTTTTAGGTTCTATAGGTTCTAAATGAAACCTATCCCGAGTGTGGAACGGCTCACCACCAAAATTATTCACTATTGCTCCTTCCTGTTTTGCCCTTCTTTCCCCTTACTACAAGCAATTTCTTAAATGATGATGTAGGCAAAAGATTGGGCCTGTGGGGTTATGCCGGGCTTGGGCCCAAGATGACCGGTTCGCAAGAACTTTCTCTTTCTTTCTTTTTTTCCGGTCAGAACACGACCACCAAGTTATCGTTCGTAGGATAAGAGATTTGTTAATATACGCGTTTGGAAAAGCAAAATGCTGAACTTCAAGTCTTTTGCAAATTTTGGCTATTCAAAGCCGAAGATTTTCAAAGGCAATGCGTGGGAATAATGAGTCAAATTCAGATTTTGAGGGAGAGAATTTCGATGTGCAATTTCCTGTGTTATATAAAGACTGATAAGTCATGATCCTGGTAATAAGCAAAGAAAATGTGATGCGAAGTAGATGTCATCAAATTTGGAGTAGCATTAAGAAGGTTTTTCTTTTTTCTTTTTTCTTTTTTCTTTTCGAAGAGAGAAGAATGTTAGTTTACTATTGTCTCGAATATAATACCTTTGAGTACCCAAAAATTAGGTTTTAGTTCAGATATATACTTATCCCGAATAGAAAAAAAATAACCGAGCTTACGGTATCAAATTGAGTCGGTAAAAATATTATTCCTCAAAGCTTCCTTGGTGAATAAAACCATTTTTTTCTATCCTCATAAAGAATAGTTCTGTTTGTTCGTCTCTCTCTTTTTTTTTCTCTCTCTCTTTCTAGTCCATTCTTTTGAGTGTACTGATACTGTATCAGTGATACTTAATCTATATGATCAACAATAAGGTTCCTTTCTATTTCTAGTACAACTAGGAAAAGTGCATCTGCGGTGCGTGTATGCAGAACATAAATGTTCATTACATAGACTTCATGCACAGATAATTGTGATGGTAAATTAAATTACAAGCGAGCATGTTTCCCGGTTCTCAAGAAGTGGATACCATCTAAGGGAGAAGTGTCAAAAAAGTCATAAATTTATTGCCCTAGTACCAATTTAGTCCTAAGCTTTTTTTGTGCCAATTCAGTCCTAAACCTTTTGCATTTGTGCCAATTTAGTCATAAACCTTTTTTTTTGTGCCAATTAAGTCCTAAACATTTTGCATTAGTGCCAATTTAGTCCTGAATCTTTGATAATTTATACTAATTGAGTTAATCCAACTAATTTTGATAAAAAATGACTGATGTGGACATTGATTATCCTACGTGGTATGACAAACACCGATTTTGGGTATTTTTTTAATATTATTCTATAATTTTAAATAATTTTTAAGCATTTTTTTTTGTTTTTCTAAAAAATATTTTTAAAAATTATTTAAAATATCAAAAAATATTCGCGTTAGCGTAAACCGTGCCACGTAGGACAATTGATATTTGTGCCAATGATTTTCGACCAAAATTGATCGAATTGACTCAATTAGCATAAATACAAAATATTTAGGACTAAATTGGAACTAATGCAAAAGGTTTAGGAGTGAATTGGCACCAAAAAAAAGGTTTAGGACTAAATTGACACTAATGCAAAAGATTTAGGACTGAATTGGCACCAAAAAAAGATTTAGGACTGAATTGGCACTAAGGCAATAGGTTTAGGACTTTTTTTACATTTTCCCTACCAGCTAATTCTAATGCGCCATGGAGATGAGTGGAAGGCCACTTTCAAGACTCAAGAAGTGGATACCATCTAATTCATTTTTCTTCGATCCCGCGGACATGACATCCGCGGTGAAGCGGGGATTTTATTCATTGGACCGTCAAATTTTTAATAGACAAAATGGGAGGGAAAAGAGAAAATCGAAGTAGGAATACGAATCTTATTATTCAAATCTCACAAGGTCCACGGCCAACACCTTCAATAGATATACTTTTTTCCCACAGCATACAGTACAAAAAAAAATTACAATCACAACCATTTATTTGAAACCTCATTTTTTATTGCAAATCTCAAATTAGGATGTCTTTTTCAAACCAAAATAATAATAATAATAATAATAATAATAATAATTAGGATGTCGATACAACGATAAAAACATTTAACGAGAATTTGAATTTTAACTTTAACAAAGCTCGCTTAGCAAGTATGCCGTCACGCTCGTCGACAGAATCCTCAAAGATTTTTAGTACCGTGCAAAATCGCAATGGTCCGGGAGCATCATCTTCCGCATCTGAACCCACACCAGAATCAACAATTTTGAAAGCCCAATATTGACCATCGGAATTCTGAGCACCACTTACCTGCTGGAGGAGGTCGAACTCCAACCAAGACGCGCTGCTAAACCGCCGCGCTCCTCCGCTGGCCGACGGCCGAGGATGGCCCGGCAGGGGCGACCCGAGAACACATCCAATGGCATAACCAGGCACCGCACCCCCGCATGTGATCTCAGGTCGCTCCTGTAGGCCCTCGGCCACAAAAAAAAATTAATAAATCCATGCTGAAGCACCCCCCCTCGGTGATCTCCGGCGGATGCACCAGACGACGACACTGTGCTTTTCAGATCGTGGATTTCCTTGGAACTTTAATAGGCAGGAGGGAGCCTAAAGAAATGCGGTACTAAACGCCCGAGTGTAATGCAAATTTGACCCACCTGCGATGCGATTCCAATTACCCACACGTTCACGCAAAAGCCGCGAGTACAAGCGTGTACTTTCGACGACGTTGTACTTTTTTTTTGGTCGAACGACATTGTACTTGGAAAATGGAAAAAAAAAATTCAACAGAGGCAAAGAAGGACCTAAAGGGGCCTCAAGGGCGCCACCCTCGGGCCGTTAGCCCTGAAGGGTAATTTTTTCAGTAATTGTCTACTATAGTACATGAAGTCTAATACAGAACTCATGGGTTTTGGTTCCCCCCAAAGTTAAGATTTTGAAAAGTTTCTTGGTCTCAAATTCTCGCCACCCTAATCTCAGCTACCCTGCCTGCCGCTACTACTTCATGGGTCCGAGATTCGTGTTTCAGAAACGTCCAATCAGAAACTGAAGGCAAAACATTAAAAAAAAAACAAAAACAAACAAAAAACAAAGACAAAAACAAACACTCAAAGTTCCTTATAACTTGAATAGCGTTCCCGCAAGCAGGCTGTTAGGATACATGTGTGAGTTGTGTTAGAGAAATCCCATATAGAAGAATGATGTGGTACTAAGCCAGTTATACTCAGGTTAGCCCATAACTCATTGAGTTAAGCTTTTGAGTAAAATTGGATCCAACTGGATATATTGACGGACTCTGGCTTGGACTTTCTCTTGGCAATCTTTGATTTGGGCTCCCTCTTGGCAATCTCCCCGAGTGAAAGTATCGGACTTCCCTCTTGGCGATCTCCCTGAGTGAAATTATCGAACTTCCGCTGCGTGCATCCAACAAATGGTATTAGAGCCGATGGTTGATTGGTGGGTCCTCAATCTGTTCCGGTGAATATATCAAGAAGGAATTTGGTGATTGCGTCTCAAGAAGGAATTTGGTGCCAATGCGATTTTCGGGCCGGTGGACCCTATTATGTAGCAGTGCGGGCCCGATGGGCGTTGATGGAGATCCAGATTGAGATGGAGCCAACGCGATTTCCGGGCCAGTGGACGTTGTGGTAGAGCAACGGGCCCGATAGGCGTTGATGGAGATTCAAGTTGAGATATGTTGGTGCGAAAAAATACTTGAATTAAGGGGGAGCAAACCTAACATTGTCCCTCATACATGAGGGAGAGATTGTTAGGATCCATGTGTGAGTTATGTTAGAGAAATCCCACATAGGAGAATGATGTGGTACTGAGTCAGTTTATATACCCAAGTTGGCCCATAACTCATTGGCTTAAACTTTTGAGTAAAGATGGGTCCAACTGGATATATTGATGGACTCGTACTTAGGCTCCCTCTTGGTGATCTCCCCGAGTGAAAGTATCGGACTTCCACTGCGTGCATCCAACACAAGCAAAAACATGGCTTTATTTTCTGTCCCTTACAAGATACAGAGAGAAGGGGAACCCAAGTCGTCATGTGACGCCTTGGAAATTCGTCTTTTGTAAATCGTCTGAATTCGGTGTAAGGAATGAAATTGAACTTCAGTCGATATGAAATCTTGGACCATAAGGAATTAAGAGACGAATTTTTGGACGATCCTCGAAATTACATGTCAATTAGATTAGGCTCCGTAATTCTTAGTCGCCGCGAATTAGGATTCAAATCCTCACGCCGAGCCTAGCCTGTAAAATTGACCAAAATGCCTTTCGTTCAATGCACGAAATTTCGTTCAGTCCTAAAAGGCCAAATGTCCATTTTACCCCTCAATAATTCATGCATAAAAGATAAAAGAATTCAAATCAATGTGGGCCCCACCTTAGTCAAAGTCCCAACGACCATTCTCACCCACCCATTCTTCTCTCTCCCACGTGCGTTTCTCTCTCCCCTCTCCCTCACGATTTTTTTTTCTCTCTGCTCACTTTTCCCCCTTTGTGGACAGCCCTTCCCCGACCGAACTCCTCCTCCGTCGGTTTTGTGCGACCACCAGCCTCGGCCAACCACCATCCCCTCACCCCGGCTCCGTCGCCGACCCTCCACCACCATCTCGGCCGTCATGCGCCGCCGTAGGGCCCAGAACAGACCCGGGGAGCCACTACTCTGTTTTCGGGTTCAATGGGCACTCGGAGTTCCGCCGGCTCTTACGCCGCTCCCGATCACCTTTCGCCGTTTTTTCGACGTCCTCCGCCATCCTCACGACCCCCTCGACTCCCTCTTGCCGCTTGTCGCCGCCGTGAACCGCCACAGAAGCTCGAAGCCCGTCGGTGCCCTATTTCGGGCCCGAGATTGCTCCGCCGTTCTTCGCCCTCCTCCGCCGCCTTCCGCCGGTCACCGACCACCACCAACAACCCCCCTTGACCCCTTATCGTCCCCTACAGCCGGCGGTAGCCGCTCGTCGCCGGTGGAGTCCAAATAGACCGCGAAACCACCTCCCCTGTTTTTCGTCCTGTTCTGCTCGTGGATGTCTCCGCCGCCTCCGGCCACCATCCGCCGTCCTCCGCCTGTCCTGAAGGTTTCCCTCAACCTGCTGGTGAGCCCTTTAGCCCTTATCGGCCTCGCCTCGGCCCGTGAGGTCAGGATACCTCGTAAAACAGCCGTTTTCCTCTGTTTTTATGGCTGACCGGTTCTGTTCGCAGCCGGCCGCCGGTCGCCGGAGCTCCACCGCCGCCGCCGACCTCTTGCCAAACCTCTCTGACGTGTCCTAACCGCTGTGGGGTCTTGTCGCTTCTTAAATAGCCGAGAACCCGAGTTGTCCGAAGGAAAATCGAGAATAGTCGCCGCCGCCGACGCCATTCGTCGTCGCCGCTCGACTCGTATTTGCCTTGGCTGCCCGAGCTTGTTTGGGAGTGAGTTAACCCCTAAACCTTGGTTAGGGCGCTAATTGCGCCTAGGATTAGTCAATTAGTCAATTAGGGTAATTAGTTAGAATAATCGTGATCGGTTTAAATAGAAATCGGATTTAGGGTAAATGGCCGTGATTAAATAAGTTAGTCGATTTAGTTAGGTCGTCTGTGGCTAGTTGGTGGTTAGAATTGATTGATTGACTGATTGGGCATCGATTGCCATTAATTGATCACGAGCGAGCGATAGTTCAGAACCGAGCGATCGATAGATAATTTAATGAAATTGGGATTAATTAAGGCCGTTTGATTAATTGAATTGGTTAATCGATCGTGTCTTGACTGCCTGACTGATTGCAGTTGATTGATTATGATGTGACGTGGTGGAATTTCTGAGTGTTTCATTGTCCATGTCAGGCGCAAGCCTAGTTATGAGGTGGTGCATTCATATGACCTGTGTGAGCTCAAACTGCACGATTTAGCATGAAAACGGCCTGAGGCCGAGTCTTTGAGCATGTTGTATGAGCATCCAGCCTAAATCAAAGATGATAAAATTGATTGATTATCGGGTGTCATGTGTGGTCATATGATTGGACGATGAGATTCCTAACAAGATTGTACTGTGACGATCGGAACAATATGACTTGTTAGAAGCACATCATTCTGTGACGTCAGTTTGATGGATGTCGATCGCAGCTTGTGACGGACCGAAGCCCTGGAAAGGGATTCATGGTAGCTCCGTACCGTGACAATCGGAACCACACGGAATACTAGAAGCAGTCGTCGGAAGTAAGGGACGATGCTTGGCGCTGCCAGAAGAGTACCAATTGACTAAGTACTAGGCACCAACTGACCAGTGTACCGGGCTGACATGCCCTATCTCATAATAAATGGACTACGTGTGACGTCATGTATGTCATTTGACGTGATGCTTGTCTTGATTGGGCTGTTTGACTGTCATGTCGTGTCTGCATCACATTTCGTGTGGCTTCCTGGCGGGTAAGTTGCGTGTGGTTGGATATCTGTATTAGTGGATGTGCTATGTTTGTTAAGAAGGATATCTTGGGTGAATCAACGTCCTAACCGAGCTTAGGCGTTGACTTCACTGAAATTTATTTCTCACCTCGTCGTGGGATAACATTTTCAGATCACAAGTGACGAAGCCTCGTGGATGCTGAGGCGTGACTTTTTGGAGTAACCCCTTTGGAGTAGATATGGAGTTAACCCTACCGATCATTGTCTCTTTTGAGGTCCTAGAGAGCCGCCTCGAAGAATGGGGTTGTATGTTGTTAGCTCTATAGGGTTAATTAGTATCTGCTTTTGATTTGAGGGTTGAAGTTATCTTTTAATGAATTGACTGAATGAATGTTCCTACTGTTCTATCCCATGATGATCTTGTTGTATGGGAGTTTGACATGTTCCGCATGCGTATTATCATTATGGGTCGATAGCGAACCTAAGACGCTATCCTTCGTGACCTATGGGTGTCAAGATAGGGATGCCGCGTGCTCGAGAGTCGGGGCGTGACACGTCACCTATTTGAGAGCGTTGGCAAGGGAGTGAGTGGCGCTTTGGTTGAGGCATTCGACTCCGGACCAGTCAATGAAGTCCGAGAGGTCAACCCGAGACAATTCGATCGCCGCAAGAAACTTCGATATCAGATTCTACTCATGTTCAGTCACACGCGGAGAGAGAGAGAGAGAGAGAGAGAGAGAGAGAGAGAGAGAGAGAGAGAGAGTACGAGGAAGCAACCTGATTTCTTTGGATTGCGTTGGCCGATTCTGCAGACATGGCTGAGAATTTGTCGATCCGGGAGATCGCACAGAAATTGGAGCGCGGCGATTTTGGATGCTTCAGCTAGAGAGAGAAAGAGCTGCTTGAAGAGAATTAGGGGGAAAGGGGAATCTTGGCAAAGCTGAGCGACGGCGTGGTGGGATACATAGACTTCATGCACAGATAATTGTGATGATAAATTAAATTACAAGCGAGCATGTTTCCCGATTCTCAAGAAGTGGATACCATCTAATTCTAATGCGCTATGGAGATGAGTGGAAGGCCACTTTCAAGACTCGTGACGGATATTATGAGTTACACCGTCGTGGTGCTTTACCTTAGTTCTTTGGTCAAGAGATTTGCAATCGAAAATTTTTTTAAAAAAATTTCCTGCTTATAGAGTTGGCCACGGGCCGGTTTGGGCCTAGAACAGGCCCGTTGACCTGGTCCGCCGATTTCGAATCGAAACCGGCCTAGCCTTCATGGGCTGGTTGAGGTTCACGAAATTTCAAAACCGGTCTTGTAGGCTTGTAGGAATTTTAATTGTGGTGAGCCCCACTCCCTTTTTCTTTTTGTCCTATTACTAGCTGCACCTAGAGGTGTGTAACCGGACTGGGTTGACCCAAAATTCGGATCGCCCCACCCAAAAAATAGGGTCGGGAACCCGTTCCCACTCAAACCGGTCTGGGTATCGGTTCTAAATTTTGATAACTGATTTAAACTGGTTCGGTTTCCGGTTGTAGGTGTAGGCCCACCCAGACCAATTTTTAAAATCAATTTTTAGTTGTTATTAAAAAAAAAAAACCTTAGGTCCCGACTCCCTAGTTTATCGCTATCCTCTCTCTCTCTCTCTCTCTCTCTCTCTCTCTCTCTCTCTCTCTCTCTCTCTCTCTCTCTCTTCATATTCACTTTTCTTCTTCTATCCTTCTTTTCCTCTGTTGCACGCATGACCAACCAGCCATCCATCTTCACCCGACATCGATCCCCGTTGCTCACCAACGCCACCACCTAGCAGCCGCCAATCGTCCCAAACACCCGCCAGTTGCCTGTGCCACCTTATTGTCCCCACCAGCCGCGAGATCGAGATCATGTTGCCACCCGAGCTCCACCAGTCGCAATCCATGATGTTGTAGCTCAGATTAGGAATCGGAACCTTGAACCAGCTCGGAACGGGCAGTTTCGAACTGGAATTGGGATCTCCCCTTAATGGGCCTATTCTAGTTCACCCATGTGGAACCGCCGATTCATCTAGTTCACCCATGGCCACGAATCGGAACTGTCGATTCATGAAGCGAGACCGACGGTTCCAGAATCGTGGCCAAGGGCTGATTCTAGTTCACCCATGGCCATGAATCGGAACTGCCGATTCATGAACCGAGACCGGCGGTTCCAGAATCGTGGCCACCTCTGCTCACTTATATCGCCTGAAATAATTAATTAATGAAAAGTATTTTCCTTATCAACAAAAATTTACGTCTAAATATTTACGTGGATAGAGTGGAAATATTTCTCATTCACTTTTTTTTATAAGAAATACGACTGATAGTTTTTAAAGAAAAATATTTCCCAACTTATTTACTTTTCACGAACTAAACAAGCCCTGTTAGGGCATCTTTCTGAACAATCAGTTCTCAAAATTGGTCAAAATTGATCGAGTTGCTAGGCGATCGCTCTCGGAGGCTAATATTCATCCCTTGCACATAGTGGGAGAGATGATATGACGCAAAAGGCATTGAAAGAATACAGATTATCCTCCCTGATCAATAACTGCGAGTCTTTCATCAAGTAAACGAACAAACTCTGAAACAGCAAGCAATAAACTCTATCATTGCAACAGCAAAACCAACTGCAATAAGCTCACAGCCTCACTAAACTTCAATTCCGAGATTTCCAACCGCGGTTGATACCTCAATTCCAAGCCAACTCTGGCTGCAGCTTCCATAAGTAAGAACCTCTAAGCTCTTCGTCGACCCGACAAAATTTAGCAGGCGAACACCGAACGGCTTTTCCGACAAATCAAACCTGTGAAACCTTTCAGCGTAGAATATAGAGTAAGGATTCACATTTGGCCACTTGCTTATATGATCGTAAGCGGGAAGTCTATGAAGGATCACTAACCAAGTCTGTGCCAAACCATTTCAAGGCTCCTGCTTCCAACATTCTTCCAAGCATCAGCAGTAGATAAAGAGCCCTTTCAAAGAAGCTGCGGCGGACAATACTATCATCAATGGCAGCATTAACTTGACGAAATTCCACTCAAATGACAGAAGGCCGCACCCATTCAAATTCACAGATTACAGGTTCCGCTGTAGCATGAAAATCCAAAACCTGAATCACAAATAAGTCGACTATAATACCAATTTAAAATACAATCATCCAAATTAGTGGGCACAATATCGATCCAATTGGCTAGATTTTCAATATTCCAGAAACCTCTCAAGGTAATGGACAGTTTCAGCTCGGCGAAGCTTCTGTCGAACGTAATATCAGGGCAATGTGGGACAACCATATACGAAAATCTGTTACAGTCCCAAGGTGGCATTGTCAGCCTTAGGAGAAGTCTAAGAAACATTGAGCTCCTAGTCCATTGATGATTTTGTTCCTCTAGAAATGCCTTTAGAAACTCTCTGAAATATTCAGCATTTACATCACCACCACTGGAAAAAATAACCCTATCGTGCCAGTGAATTAATTAAATTAAATCAATCTAGCACCTAACATCAGCGAACTACATACTAATAATACCCAAAAGTTTACGGATCTTTTTTCCTTTTCAACTCTTTCAATCCGACAAATAGGCATGAGTATAGTGAATTCAAAGGTTGCTTGCTTCTGCGGGATATAATATGATTATTTTCCCTATCATTATGTTCTATTCATGTATCAGAATAAAGGAAATTTTCCTCAGGAAATTTATGGAAAGGCTTTCGATGTTTTTCTTTTCAGCAAGCAAATGTACTCATAAGAACTTATGCATAATATAAGGGATTCTCTCGCAGTGCAGTTGACATTCTCCTTCATATCTGCCATCTTGATTATTTGCTTTACTTAAGTTCAGGCAAATGACATATGGTATTGGTAACTCTACAAACATTACCACATCGCTAGAGGAAGAGTCTTTCTTGCATATAGAGTTTCTCGACCGATGCAATTACCTTAATCCGCTAATGCGGACAATTCTGTGAGATAAAACCTGCGGAACACAATGGTTGGACAAATTTTGTCCCAAGTCAATAGCGTTGCATACTAGGAGATGCCTCTTTTAATACGTTCCTTTCGCACCGTAAACTCATTCTTAAGTGTGCCTTAGAAATATCCAGTCGAGAACTGCATAGTAAGCGCAGAGCAAACTAAAACTCACATCAGAAGGACCTCCATATACGCCTTTCCATTTAGCATTTGTCGATCTGTACGATTACCTTTCCCATGCTGTCAAGTCCCTGCATACATTAGTTTTTATTCAGTAGGTTCAGCATTCTAGAATCAATCAAACATGGAGAATCTATGTTTTTCTCATAGAATGAAGAATCTTACCCGAAGATTAATGACAAATGATGCACTTAGAAGGCCTTTTGATCTATTTCCGTTACTGGCATGATCAGCAGAAGTATTCCCCAAAGCTTCACATTATTACTTCCATGAACATGTTCCCCAGACTCATTGAATTCAAGTCAGAAACTAGAAACACCGTCTACCCAGAAGTACAAATGAAAATGTAAGGAATGTTAAAAGGAATTACAAACAGGAAATGCAAATGAAAATGGGGTGATAGCTCTCAAAAGATAGCTTACCTGCTTTATGAACCTTTGTTAGGAAATGTGGATCATGTCAGCAATTCTGAGTCATCCTAGTCGTCTTCTCTCCATTTTTCTCGAAACCTCGATGATGCATTCATGAGATGTCCCCATGCATTTTTAACGGCATGCATATCTTTAGCATTCAATATCTTTAAACCCTCAGATTTTGGAAGATCAAGCCTTTGAATTGAAGGGCAACCAGTGATACCTAGCTCTTTCAAGAGCTCCAACTTATCCAGGCCTTGAATTTCGACTAAGCCTTCGCAGTCTTCAACATATAATTTCTTTATACCTACGGATTTTGAAAGGTCCAACTTTTCAATTAAAATGCACCCACGGATTTTCAGCCTTTCCAAGAATTCCAGCCTATCGATGCCTTGAATTTCGACTAATTTTTGGCAATGTTCAATGGACAAGACCTTTACACTTCCGAATTTTGGAAGGTCTAGCCTTTCAATTGAAATGCAACTTTTGATTATCAAGGTTTCCAAACATTTCAATTTGTCAAGACCTCGAATTTCAAGTAAATTGTAGCAAATTCCAGCAAATAGATACCTCAGATGGCTTAATTGTGAAACATCCAGTATTTGCATAAAATTGCATTTTGAGATCCATAATTCTTCCAAATTGGAGGGAGTGATTACCGACTTTGGTAACTCTGATTCTTCAACATCTGTCCGGTGGGAGCATTCTGAAAGCTCTAACACTGTCGATGGAAGCTCCGAGATGCACTCCATAATTTTGCAGGCCCACAGTTGTAGTTTCTTGAGATGGGTCAGGTAGGAAAGTGAAGGCAATCTTGGACTTTGACAGGTGATGCTTAATCTTGTTAAGCTGGAAGGAAGCTTTGGTAGTGATCGGAGCTTCTTACAACGATGAAGCTCAAGTCTTTGCAGTGAAGAAAGATTACCAATGCTTTCTGGTACTACAAAAATGTCTGAGCATGCAACATCTAACTCTCTGAGATTTGTCAGCCTTCCAATACCATTGGGCAATTCTTTTAACCTAGTCCATCCAATATACATAATTTCTAGATTCTGCAATGCCCCTATACTTTCAGGTAATTCTTTTAGCTGAGTGTCATTAATCTTCAGAATTTCTAGATTCTGCAAGGCCCCTATACTTTCCGGTAATTCTTTAATCCTAGTTTCGCTGATCTCCAGAACTTTTAGATTCTGCAAAGCTCCTATAGTATCTGGCAATTCTTTTATCCCACTGCTCCTCATATCTAGAATTTCTAGATTATGCAAAGCCCCTATACTGTCTGGTACTATAGAAATTTTGGGACAATATTGTAGAAGGAGTTGCTTTAATGCTTCTAGTTTACCCACTTCTGCTGGCAGATCCTTGAGCATCCTACAAAACCCCAGGTCCAAACGTTCCAAACTCTTCATGTCTCCAATCGAGGAGTCAATTTGCTCCAATTCCTCACAACCTTGAAGGATCAAAATCTCTAAATTCGTAAAAGCTGAGAGGAAGAAAGTTCCTTTTAAAGATCGACATTCTGTGAGGTCGAGAAATTTTAGCTTCTTTGCCATCTGATAAAAGAAGAAAGTTGCTGCGGAGTTAGCGTAGGTTAATTATGATTAATAAAATGAAGCGGAAAAAAGAAAGACTTGTTCTTCCATCTTACCATGATGGAACTCCATCCTCGCCATTCATCTGAAATCTTGCTTCTTGACAAATCGAGTACAACTAATTCCTTTATATGAAAATTGTTTGCTTCAAAAGTTGAGGGACAATTCCACCAGCAAAGCCATCTTAACTCCTCCATAGAGTTCTGAAAATCTCCACTAACATGTGCCCCATTCACGTGAAGGAGCCTCAGACTCGTTATATTCTTAAATTGTTCACCTGTGTGGATATTGCCATCTTGGTCAGCTGTTTTACCGGAGCATTCTGAGCTTCCTTTGCTAAGATAAATGGCTTGAATCTTTTCTGTTCCCTGTAAGCAAGAATCAACGTTCATAAATACTATTTATATCACATTACGTAGTCTAATAACATATGTTCATATTGCTATGCACACGCAAAGATGTTTTAAAGAGACTAGAAAAGTGAAGATACGACTTCATTTTTGGCCGATAAACAGAATTTTTAAAGGCCAAGAAAGTTGAGGATTCAACTTCGATTTCGAAAATAGCCCATAAGTACTTTGATCTTGTTATAATAATATGTAGTTTCTTATATAGAGGTTCTTTTACCGATCTAATGGCTTAGTTATGGTAAAACTTTTGTACTTGTAAATCCTCTTCTTTCCTGTATTGTAGCTTTATTACTGTACTGGTTAGTGTGTACGTGCTATGCACAGGATTTAATCAAGTTATGTGCACAATCAAAAGTTGGTTTGATTAATTTGTCAATTTCGTACTATATATATAAACTACAATCACGTAGATACATAGTTATTCTAAAAAATGTAACATTTGTAGTTTTACTAGTACTATATATTAATAATTATGTCCTAATTATAAGTAATTAAGAAATAATATTGATTATATTTATGCTCTCTATAACATATTGTTTTAGTATAAGTTACAATTTGATTGATATTACACTTTGATATATTATAAATCAATCATCGATATATATAACTGACTTTATTTTATGTATAATAACCGAAGTCCTTATTTAGTAACTTTGATTTAATGTAATCATAACATTGATTCAAGTATTATAGTGCTATTAAAGAAATTATATTGATTATATTTATGCCCTTAATTTGAAATCGTATTGAGGATTACATACTCCTTGGCTACATGGAATAGCTATTAATACCTTGCCCCCCTAGGAATAGCAAATCCAAATTTTGAGAGTATAGCTATTCCTAATCTACTTTTGGATCAAACGAACAAGTAGTTGCTTCATCAGAATAGACTAGAAACAAAATAACTATTCTTGTGAAACCATATCTAGTCCAAATTGAGAGATTTTATTTAGGGATCAACAAATTCAGCTTCTCACAATCCCAGGGAAGGATGTTTTAACGGGTCTCTTTCACCAAGACAAATCACTTATGCATAAGAACCAAACAAGTAATACTAAATATCCATGGATTTCCAAATCCATGTCAGTTTCTCCAAACTCGGAAATTTCCTTATTGTACTCCACAATGTTGTCCATGGATACACATAAGAGAATGACATAATTAGTGGAGAAAGATCCAATACCTAAAAGGAATCCAAGAGAATGGAAATTATAAAAAAGGAAGTAGTCATAACCAAATTAATCATTTTCATGACAATACTCCCTCACAAAATTTCAAGAAGTCGTATAAGTTATTAAAAGAAAAAGGACGACACTATCTCCACCCTTTGGGCCTTTGTATGACTAAATTCACCACGTTTACTCTAAAAAGATAAAATTAGAATACCTCTATCAAGTATCAAGTAAATTGGAAAAATTACCAAAAAAAGTCTTAAACCTATAGCAATTATGAAAATTTAGTCAAAAACTTTTTTTTGCCAATTGAGTCCTAAAATTCTATCAATTATCAAGTAAATTAGGAAAATTACCAAAAAAAAAAAAACTTAAACCTATTGCATTTGCACAAATTTAGTCAATTTTTTTGGCTGATTAAGTCCTAAATCTTTGCATTTGTTCCAATTCAATCCATTCGATCAATTTTGGCTGGCCGGCTCTAACGTTAATGTGGGTTCATGTTAATTTGGCGCTGCCAAGGTGAGGGCCGACAAGGGCGAGGCCAACCTCGCTCTCACCCTTGCCATCATTGGGCGAGGACGAACCTGGCTAGTGGCTGGCAAGGTCGGTCTCACCAACCCATGCCTACTGGTGACCAATTGGAGGAAGATCAAGGGTGAGAGCGAGGTTGGCTAGTGGCTGGCAAGGTCAGTCTCACCAACCCATGCCTACTGGTGACCAATTGGAGGAAGAAGGAGAAGAAAACAAAAAGTAAATAAACAAAAAGAAAAAAAAATAATAATTCGAAAAATATTAAAATATTATTAAAAATTGTTCGTGTTAGCGTTGGCCAAAGTTGGCCGAATGGATTGAATTGGCATAAATGTTAAACGTTTAGGACTCGATTGATAAAAGAAAAAGTTTAGCACTAAACTGGCATAATTACAATAGGCTTAGGACTTTATTGACAATTTTTCCTTAATGAATTTGGAAGTACCTCATTATTGGAGAAAACTTCGTAATATACACTTCGTTCAAGAAAAATCTCAGATAAGTTGTAATACCTACTAAGAGAGAGCAATCTCCTACTTTATAATTACGTCAATAAGCTGCAATACTTGAGGTTCTTTGCTCACTAGAGCAAGCACTAAGTAGGAGACCATCATCACTTCGACAGTACCACATGGGCTCAAGGACCAAAAGAAGAGATGGGTACCTTATTTCGCTTTAGCACTTTCAAGGCTTCCTCGGACTCCCATAACCTACTACGATACTGAGGCTCCAGTTGGTTTTCCTCGCGAATGATTTCCCTACCAAGATCTCTTAATTGATCATGCATTCTAAGCTTATGATCATCTTCAATCTTTATTAGTGACATAAATCTCAATACTTCAATTCCCTCCTCTGGGTAAAAGCCACAAGCGTCCCACATGTAGGATGCAATTCTTCCATCAGTGCCAATGAAAAAGCAAGCTATATCCAAAAATATTTGCTTTTGTCCATGCTCTAATGCTTCGTAACTTATCCTTAACTTTTCTTGCACTTTCTTATGAGGGACTTTTCTTAACTTGTTTATTGTATCGCGCCACAGTGTTGGCTTTTTTCCACATAGGAATGAACCTATAACCTCCAAAGATAAGGGAAGTCCTCCGGTAGTGGATATGACTTTATGAGTATCTTCCTCAAATTCACTTGGAGGAAAGTCACTTCGAAATGCATGTCTACAAAACAGAATCAAAGATTGAGTCATATCCATTTCCTTATGTTCATAGCTGTGGTCCACCCCACAATTGTCAAGAATACTCTTGTTTCTGGTCGTAATAATGATCCTACTCCCCGAAGAAAACCAATTATGATTTCCAGCCAAAGCCTTCAACTGATCATCATCATCCACATCATCAAGAAGGATGAGAACTTTCTTACCTTCAAACTTGGATGAGATAAACTTAATCCCTTCATCTTTATTATAAACTTGATTTTTTTGCTTCAATATATCAGAGATTAACTGATTTTGTAAATACTCAAGGCCATTACGCTTACTTGATTCCCTAATATCTGCAATGAAGCTGTGATACTCAAACTGATGAAAGAGCTTGTTGTAGATAGTTTTAGCAAGAGTTGTCTTACCAATGCCTCCCATTCCATGGATTCCAACAAACAGGGTAGCGCTATACTTCTTATCTACAAATTCCATAATCTTCTCCACATGACTATCAATTCCGACCAAATTTTCAGGAATAATCAACTCAAACTCTTTCTTTAACTCGCTCAACACTTTTTGTACAACCTTTTTCACTAATTCTCCTTCATACCTGTCAAATTTGACAAGAGTTCAAATGTGTGGCAACAACAATTTTACATTGTTTGTCTAACAAGACAATAGTAAATAAATTTGGGGGATCATCAAAACTTTAAGAATTGTTTTGTCATACCTCCATATTCTACCTTATTGGCAAAGACTAGAGTAGGAAGTGCAGGTGATTTCTTTAGAGGACGTACCCCATTCCATCATTTAACATTATTTTCTGAGCCAAAACAAACTTGAGGGTATAACTAATGAATCTTGACTATGGATGTGAATCAAATTTTTAACTTGTTGTTCGTTAAAGATAGGAATGTCCAGGACGTGACTTGGAGAACTTTTTAGAGCATTTGAATAAGCAAAAATCCAATCAGCTAGCTCGATTCAGCCATCAATCAATAAACAAGTAATAACTTTTGATGCCAGAGGAATTCAATACGTACAATCTGGAAAGTCATTCAGAGTGCTGTATTGTGAACTACCTAAATACAGTTAAGGGTATTTCTCCTTATTTGTGCAATTCTACACGATTGCAAGTTTCGTGTTCTTATTTGTACTTTGTTTCCCCTCTGAGTATCTATGTTCTATGATTTCCAGTCATCTAATATTGATTGGGAAGTGGAAGCATACCTTTTTCCCTAAAATAAGACATCACATCAATTTATGCAGATGTATATAGACGGGATTTGTTGAAGATAGGAAAACGCATTGAGAAATACTTAAACAAACATATAAAAAAGATGATTTTTTTTTGTCCTCCTTTATGTTTACCATCATGACATATAACCAATCAATTTTTCCCCTTTCATTTTTATAGGAACTAATTGACGACATTAATGATTTAATAATGTAACTTAAGAAGATAAACAATGATGGTCTTGACAATCACCATGCACGGTATATGATGTTAGGAAGTTTAAATAGGAACCAACAATAAGTTGTACAATTAATCTCAAATAAATATGTCCTCAGAAAATATTCAGATGAAGATTAATAGATCTTATCATATAGACGTGAAAAAAAAAATGGCGCTGTTACAAAATCTTTCGATATAAGAGTAAAAATTTATTGAAGAAAATCTTATTTAATTCAAGAGAAGTAGATCGTAACAATGAAATCTATAATTAGATTGATCAATATCATTAAAGTAAAAAACTACAGTAAAAACAATAACTGATAAAACTCATGCATCGCAGGATCTTACTGCCTTTTTTTTTATTATTAGGGAAACAAAGAAGAAATGAAGCAGGTAGGAATTAGAACAAGCATTAAACGCCCAGACAAATTATAAGAAAATAGATAATGTATTGGTGAAAAACAGAAGTACCCTTTGGCTTCCCATCCTTTTAAGTCGCTGACTTCTTTGAGTGTTTGCTTCCATTTCTCCATAGTCGTTGCTTTGAAACGCTTCTCACGCCGACGAAATGCGTTCCCAAAACTCCCGATTTGATGTCGCACGTGAGATGGTTCCACTTTGTAAAATATAGGCAACACTAGATGTTTCGTGTCATTATTCTTGCACTCCATCATTTGAACCAGTTCATCAAGGCACCATTTGCTTGAACCATAATTCACGGAGATAATGGGGATCAGGATCTTACTGTTCTTGATGGCTGCCAAAAGATCTGGACCGATCTGCTCGCCTTGGCGGAGCTCGTTATCGTCTCTGAAAGCACGAATTCCGGCATCGACGAGTCCGTAGTAAAGGTGATCGGTGAAGCCTTCTCGAGTATCTGGGCCTCTGAAGCTCAAGAACACGTCGTAGCGGTTTCCGGTTAGTGAGGCCGACGAAGTGGACGCATTGGCATTAGTTTCTGTCAGCGCGGTTGGCGAATCAGGTCCGCCAGTATCTCTATCTTCTCCGTCTCTGCGCAGACTGGTTTTCTTCCTTTTAAGGAAATTGAACGCGAGTACCGAGAGAAGGATCAGTGCCAGAAGCACGGCGAAAGGGTGCCCAAAAATGAGACGATCCATTTCTTCTTTCCTCTGATTCTGCCCTATTTTTCTCCTTCCAAGTCTGACCGTCAAGAAAACCGAAATGCCTCTGAGGAAGTACGAAATGCCTTCATGCGCTTGATGTCGTTCGATGCACAGGAGAAACATAAGGAATTTCGATTCAGAAGCAAGAAACAAAACCTTAAAAAAAGAAGAAGAAGAAGATGAAGAAGAAAGGAATCTTTACCCCAAAAAAAAAACAAAAATGTGTTCTTTGTCAGATAAAAGTGGCCCAAAACGACAAATAAATGCTAGTGTCGACGACGTTTGGCGTGGAAAAGAAGATCCACCAATGCTTTGACGTGCGGAAAAGGATCGCTTGCCCTGCCCTTCATTAGAAACGGCAGGCGATCCGGATCCTTGACGTGCCTATGGCAAGATTTTTGTCAAAAAGATTCCCTCGAGGTAAAAACACAATTGAGGATGCCTTTCGTGTGGCCAGAAATTGCTCACTACTGCTGCTTCCTGCTTTGCCCCTTCTTTTCCCGTGCCCCAAGGAATTTCATTCCATTAGCCGAATTAATGAGAAATCATCCTGTAGATCGAATAGTTCCTGCCTCACTTTGCTCATAAGAATTAAGAAGCATGTATCGTGGCGGATGCACGTTGATAGTCGTGCACTCGAAAAACATCTTCACTCAAACAAACGCACTCGGAGTACCTCTTTCCCATTCCATGCTGAGATGATTCACTTTCAACTACATGGAGCATCTGTTTTTTCGAAGATAGGCTTGAGAAGCGGATACTAGCAAATTTGGATGCGCTCTCGAGACAAGTAGTGAAAGACCGCTTTCAAGACTTAGTGACGGAGATTGCACAAGTTGATTGTCAAGACTTGTTGGCTTTTCAAATGTAGGAGTGTCAATAGTTCGATCCAGTTCGATTTTTCAAGATACCTGAACCGAACCATTTGTGTGTACATTGGCTTTGAACCCATCCGCGATCCAAACCGGACCGAAGGCTCGATTTTTGGTTTTCTTTTTATCCTATTTTATGCACCGTTCCAAGAACCCAATCCGTTATGAGTGGATTAGGTTGTTTTTCAATCCGGTTCGGTTTGGATAATCAAGTCGAAACTATCCGAACCAAGAGAAAAAATGGTTTATATATATATATATATATATATATATATATATATATATATATATATATATATATATCCAAACCGAAATCTGATTAGAACAAAAAAATGCACATAATTTTGGGTCGGTTCGAGTATGTTCCGGTATAGATTCCATTTTGAGTTCAATTTTTTGCACCCCCATTCAAGCGCTTCAAGTACATTTTATCCGCATGATGAATCAAATATTTAGGTATTTTTTGTTGTCAGGAAATTTATTTCATTTGATTACGAAGCAACTGAAAATTTTATAAAAGCTTTTCCTGAATCAGGGATAAGCTTAAGAATGACGCCTTGCGTGTGGTCAAAAATTGCTCACTACTGCTCCTTCCTGTTTTGGGGCTTCTTTCCAATTTAGGATTTTTTTAAAAAATTTACCAAAATATAATTAAAAAATATTTATTAAATTAGTACCCAATCGGCAGTTAGACCGCCGATTGGGGTCCAATGGGCAACTGGGCCGCCAATTGGCTTCCCAATTTGGCCCAACCTTTATTTTTTAAAAAATTTCATATTTTTCGCTTAAAAAATTATTAAGATAAATAAATAATTCTTAATTATTTTATTTATGTAATTATTTAAATTCATAAAATAATAAGATGATTAAGATATACGAAAAATGATTAAGTATTGAACTCATCATCATTTAGTGGTGGTGGCACGCGAAAAGAATTGTAGTAATATTAGCCCAAGCCCACAATTCGTATTAACTCCAAAAGGACCGATGGATACAATTGTCAAAGCATCGCATCCACACACATGCCCACGCCACCTACGCTCTTATCGATTGAATAAATTGAGCCTTTTCCCTTCCCTATAATTTTTTTAAGCAAAATATTTTTTTCGTATATCTATAGATCATTTTTCGTATATCTTAATTATTTTATGAATTTAAATAATTACATAAATACAATAATTAAGAAGTATCTATTTAGCTTAATAATTTTTAAGCGAAAAATACGATTTTTTTTTAATAAAGGTTTGGCCAAATTGGCCCAATAGGCGGCCCAGCTGCCGATTAGACCCTAATCGGCGACCCAATTGCCGATTGGGTATTAATTTGGTAAATATTTTTTTAATTTTATTTTGGTAATTTTTAAAAAAAATCCTAAATTGGAAAAAAGCCCCCTTGTTTTGCCCCTTCTTTCTTTTTCCGTGCCACAGGGAATTTCATTCCATAAGCTGAATTAATGAAAAATCATCCTGCAGATCAAATAGTTCCTGCCTTACTTGCTCATAAGAATTCAGAAGTATGTGTCGTAGCGAATGCATATTGATAGTCGTCCACTCTGAAAAATATCTTCACTCAAACAAATGCACCCGATGCATCGCTTTCTTTGGAAATGGATCGTCTAACCTTTCCTTAGAATGTTAGGCCCTAACCTTGCAATCCGGGCCGTCCGTGTTATAAATGGATAGCCCAGATTATTACTAACAAAAATATATATAATTTAAAAAATTATCCCATAAAAATAGGAGATCTGAGCCGTCCGTCCAAAAATGAACGGTTCGAATTGCAAGGTTATGTGCCTAACCTTTTGAGGAAAGGTTAGGCAATCCAGATCCGCTTTCCCATTCTATGTTGGGATGATTCATGGAGCATGTGTCTTTTTGAATATAGGCTTGAGAAACAGATGCCATCAAATTTGGATGCGCTCTAGAGATGAGTAGTGGAAGACCGCTTTCAAGAGCCGTGATGGAGATTGCACAATTTGATTGTCATGCCGTGTTGGCCTTTTAAATGTATGGGTGTCAATAGTTCGGTTCAGTTTGATTCAAAACATTTGAACTGAACCATTTGTGTGTACATCATCCTCAATCCAAACCGAACCGAAGGCCCAGTTCTATTCGGTTATCATTTGATTACGAAGCAACCGAAAAATTCATAAAAGGTTTTCCTGAGTCAGGGATAAGCTTAAGAAGGTTACATATTATAACCCAAAGTTGCGATCCAATTGGCCTCGCTTCTTTCTCCAGCTTCATTAAGAACTCAGTACTGTTGCCCCACAAATCATTGAATGATTAAAGGGATGAAAATAAAAAAGCACTTTCTGAAGCTAGATTTAAATTTGATAATTCATTGACCGAGAACAGTAGCCAAGATCTTGTAGTCGAGCAAAATCACCAAAAAAGTCTTTAACATATTACGGTTGAGTCATTTCATTTCTAAACCTTTGAATTATGCTAAATGAGCCCTGAATTTTCATATTTTTTTAATTAAATCCATCCGGTCGAAAAGCACTGACGTGAACGCTGGCCATCCTATGTGGCTTTATGGGTGTTGATGTCGACATTCTTATTTTTTAAAAATTCATTTTCTTTCATATAAGGTATCTTGTTGAAATATATTTAAGCTCTTGATCCCACCTAGGAATTTAGCCCGCTCGCGTTGAGACTGTTAAATACTTCAGTATCAAATGGTTAAACTTCGTTTCACTATTAAAGTATTGTATTATCCCCAATCGCCTATGCTAACATAGTGTCACTAACAACTGTCAAGGATAATAAGAAATGATCAATATAAGAGCTTTTTTAATGTGAAATTATATTAATTGAAATTATAATTTACCGATCTACGGAACTTTACCATTTATAGGATTAATCTAATAAGGTAAGATATTATGATTCTTAACCAGTTCAATATGCGACTGGCTAGTGTAGGCCAAGTTAAGCCCGACCCATAATGAGAGGTCCCAGCTAAAAACTCTATTAATAGCACCCAAGCGATTCAAAAATCACTTCATATATAGAAACAAGAGTTGTAAGGGGTAGTTCATCAAGCCAGTCATATAGAGGATTTTAGATGAGAAGATCTTGAGCTCGGATTGTTGTTATTTCCTAAAGAACGATGGATTCCGAATCAAGTGCACAAAAACTTTTCTTTCTCCATATAGTGTACTATGTTCTAACTATGGAGATCTTGGGATTGTCATCATAGGGTTTTAGTGGCTTAAATATGTGATATAATTTCCATAGTCTAGATTTAAAATTTTCAATTTTTGCCCGTTTTCGAAATTTTTGTTTGATCAAAATTGATTTTGGCCCAATATTTAGCTTCGTCTCGTCGAGACGAACATTTTGGTGGGTGACGTGCCTCCATCGGAAGCCACACGCTCCCCCACGTGTGGCTCAAAGATGCGGGGAGGAGGGGTAGGGTGTCTGGCCACACGCCACAAATGCCTACTGTGGATTGGTTAACGCACGTGGTGCACGACGCTGCCTTTGGCGCACGTGGAAAACGTGTGCACGATGCCTCGCTCTTCTTTGGTGCTGACATCAATGCAAACTAGTGGTCGCTGCATCGTGCATGATTGCCACGTGGAAGCTAACTTCCACGTGGCAAATCAGTGTGAATCTATCGTCGATGGGGGTCATCGAGCCCCAGCCAAGGGCTGGCGACCCACACCGACCCTAGGTGAGGGCTTGTGGGCAAGGGTTGCAGCCTTCAACCTGATCGCGACCCTCGCTCTCACCCAGGTCTAGGGGAGGACCTGCGGGCCCTCGCTTGCAGTCATCGAGGTTTGCCAACCCCCTACCGACTATCCCCACCCTCGCTGCCTTTATAACCATCTTCTCTTTTTTTGTTTTTAAATTCAATTTTTTTTCAAATTTAATTTATTTTTTTTTAATTTACTTAGCTTGTTTTAGATTTTAGAAATCCACATGGACTTTATTTTTAAAAAAATTTGCCACGTCATATTACAAGATTAATCATAAATGACACCTAATCACTTTGGTCAGAATTTCTTGCCAAACGCGCTTAAATGATCATTTTTTTTCGATTTGGCACTTAAGGATATGTTTGGTAATGATTTTGATCCAAAAAAGCAGTTCTGTTCAGAAATAATTTTTTTTATACTGCTCCTTGGACGAGTTTTAGATAATCAAAACGTCTTTGGTAACTGTACAATTTTTTTTCCCTTAGAACAATTGCTTTTCCCAATTTTTCATTTAATTCAAATAATTACGTCTTGTCACGATAAAGTCCACCTATATAATATTACTAACAAAATGAATATAGATCATGCATAATCATAAATCGTCTATTTATTTTGTGCTACTGTAACGTCTATTTATTTCATGGAAAAAAATTCTTATAGTTTTTTGAAAAAAAAATATATATTGCTAAAACACTTTCATGCAATACAAATCTAGTGAATTTTTTTTTAAAATTTTTAAAATTATCTTTTTATTTTATAAAAAATATTTTTTTATGTTTTAGAAAATATTTTTCTATTTGTTTAGAAAGTTTTTTTTTTATTTTCATTTTATTTTCCATTTTCTCCAGAGGTAGGAGACAGAAACCAGCGGCGGTGGTGGAGTTGGCTGTCGAGCTTTCTTCCTTGAGACTTCAATTTTTTTTTTTTTTTTTTTGGTCGAGGGAACAAAGTGAAAGCCTTCCATGAGCAAGTGGAAAGCTCTCGTGTTCACGATGATAAAGTTGAAAGTTCATGACTTTTTTAAAGGAAAAATTTCAAAAAATGATATCCTTTTATAAGATAAAGAGGAAAAAAAAAAAGGGCCCCAAGTCCTCTCTTTTCTTAAATAAAAATTCATTATGGCTCCCTCCTGTTTTGCCCCTTCTTTTACTATCTTCACTTCTGTTCTGACTAGAATTCGTCGCTCTGAAACAAATTTCGGACCCGGTCAATACCCGGGCTTTAGCATATGGGCCCTCCTTGGCACGATCCCTCACTATGAGGGGCTGTCTGGGGCTCGGGCCCAGGAGGGCTTTGTCTATGCTGGCATGACCCAGCAATCCTAGGTCAGAGGTTTTTTTTTAATACCCATGTTAGGACAAAAAGAACTTGCTGAAGCTCAAGTCTATTGCGTACTTTGGCCATTCACAGCCTATTAAGCGGTAATGCACAAGTATGACGAGCCAAATTCATGTCTTGAGAGGAAAATTATCAAAAAAATCATAAATTTACCGATTTAGTCTTAAACCCCTCAATTTCACCAATTTAATCCTAATTTTTTTTCAGTTTTTGCTAATTCATTCTTCCGGCCAATTTAGGCCTCGAAAAATGCTTATATGAATTTCTAGTCCGCGCTGGCCATTCTATGTGGCTGGTCTGGCACTGACGTGGACACCTGAAAATGAAAACAATGACCTTTTTTAGTTAAAATTTTCCTCTGGCGTTTCATTCTGGGCAAATTTCCCTAAAACATAACATCTCCGGGTCAGAGCAAGCCCATCCCCAAAATCAGAACAAAATCCTAATTTGCTCGACAACTTTGACAACGGGCAATGGCTGTTGGGTGCTCGAAGACTCTCGATGACGCTCCTCCCCTTCGTGGCAACTCTTGTCAGCCATCGGGCTACCCTAATCTGCTCACCAACATAGCCACTGACTCCTCGATGGGCGGCGGCAGTGACGACGCTCCACGACGCGCCAGGGGGGTTTCGCAAGCAGCTCGCCACGAGGCTTGACGACGACAAATAGGTGAGATGATGTATCTGTAGCTTGTTGCGGAATAAACTTTCATGTACTTATACCAGACTTATTCTGTTGTAGTTATCCGGTGAACATCTAAAGCTGCAGTTAGTGGGACTTGCTATCGGCAGACTCAAACAAACTTAAAGATTTTTTTTTTTTATAAATTTAGGATTAGAATCAAGCGACTTCTGGAATTTCTGTGTTGCTCATGTTTTGAGTGGACATTGAGATGATGTTGGAGTTCTTGATTTATATTGCGCCATCGAATTTCAATATTTGAGCTTTCCTTGTCTGTCAAGTGATTTTCTTATTTCAGAAAGATTAACATATGGGGCGTGGATCCCCTGCCCGGGGGTCAGGGGTGTCCTGCACCCTTGACCCTTGGATCTCCCCCACTATGTGAGTGGGTGGGGATCCAAGGGCCAGGGATACCGGGATTACGGGATTGTCGAGGTAATTCTAAAATATTGCATTTCTTGTTTTGAATCTTGAGTTTTTTTCAGAGTTTTTATTAACTCCTGTACATGGGACTCTGAGTTTTTTTTTTTTTGTTCCCTCACTGGTACAAATTTACTTATATATTGTTGTCTATTGGAGAGGGACCGATGTCATCGATTGTGCCATCTGCAAGGAAAAAAGTGGGATTTTTTCCCATTTTAATTCAATTTTTTTTTACGAAAATAGTGTAAGAAAAAAACTATTTACAAGAATAGTTCTTGCTCGGCACACCATGTGCCGAGCAATCACTTTTTTTATTTATTTAGTTTTATTTTTTTAAAAGGAAAATAAGAAAAAAATGATTTGGGGAGGGTTTTGATTGTTTTTTTTTTAATTAAATACAAAAAAATATTTACCAAATTAGCTAACCTCGAAAAATAAGGTTTTGAGTAGAGCTGTCAAAATGGGTCACAAACCCACATTTTAACCCATATTCAGTAAATATGGGTCATATATAGGCAGCTCGTTTTTTTCTAAAGGGCCCACAATGTAACCCGTTATTTCAAAGCCCACAAAACAGGTCATAATTGGGTCACTCAAATGACCCACATTTTAACCCATATTTTAACCCTCTTTTCTCTCTTCTGTCGTAGACACACGCCTCCCTCCCGGACCTCCTCTACGATTTCTCTGCTTCGTCTCGTCGCCTCTCCGTCGTCTTCTCGTTGATCCGTCGCTCTTCTTTCCAGTCTCTTTTTCATTTTTTTTCCTCTACTGTTTCTGTTGTTCTGTTGAATGGTGCATCTCTGATGTCTTCGCCTTTTACTGGTTCGATCTTCTGGACGCTTGGATCTCTGGATTCATCTCTTATTGGGTTTCGAATCGATGCGACGGATCGCAGCTAAGCGGTGTTCGTTTCGTGTGCTTTCGCTGTGGTTGTCTGTCGCTGCGAGTTGAGATTCGGGTGCATTGTCTTAGGCGGTGAGGGTGTAGAGGCGGAACCAGAGGTCGCGGGAGGAGTCGACGTGGAAGTCGGAGGAGGAGACGCCGTTGACGGGGTTGGGAGGGGACTTGAAGTTGAGGAAGCCGAGGAGGCGTCGGTTGATGGTGCCGTTGGGGCGGCGGCAATAGTCGCTGACGCGGGAGAGGAGGGAGATGGCGACGCGAGTCGTCTAGAGAGAGGGAGGAGGAGGAGGATTTCGCCGAGGTCGCCACAGCCGTCGGGGCTGAGGTAGCCGCCGTCGGGATCCCAAAAGCCAAGCATTTTAAAGAGCTAGGATTTCCTTTTTTTTTTTTGCAGACATTCTTTTTTTTCTACATTTATTATTAAAGAATCGTTTGGCAATTTTATATGTTTTAAAAGAAAATAGAAAAAAATAAAAATAAAATACCTTTTAAAAATTAAAAAATTCATTAAACTTGTAATGCATTAAAAATTTTTATTGATATTATTTTGTTTATTAAGAATGCATGAGGAAGAGAGCACTCCCCCTTATACAAGAGAAGTTTTTCCACGCACCTAAGCGGCAGCCCGTGCGGGGAGAGCTACAGCTTCGGCGACGGAGGTGGCGAGCAGCAGTTTGAGGGGACGACGATGGCAGGAAGCAAGCAACGGTCAACAGTGGCGAGCAGATGTCGCAGGTGGCCGATTATAATAAAAAATTATTTTATAAAGAAAAAGTTTAAATTTTTTCAGAAAAATTCAATTGCATGTTTTAGCAATATAATTTTTCTTAATAAATTATAAGAAATAAATATTTCATAATTTAGCTAAATATATAAGTATTTAAGTAATACGGGTTGGGTATGGGTCGAGTATGGGTTGGGTCAGGTATGGGTCACTAAATTTGCATTGGATGAATATGTGTCAAAACGGGTTAAATGGGTCAATATGGGTCGGACCATATTCGACCTGACCCATACTCGACCCGACCCACCCATTTGACGCCTCTAGTTTTGAGCGAGGCGATGCGTGTTTTCTTTTAATCATTTTTTTAAGTTCTATTTGACGGGGCCACGAAACATCATATTTATGTAAAAAAATATATATATATATTTACGCGCCTCGACTCCGAGAAAAGCGAGCGAACGAGCGAGGTGACAAGACCACGGTTACGCACCTCAACTCCAAGGAAAGCGACTGAACGACTGAGGGGACGAGGCCGCGGACGATCATATGTATATATTTTTACGTGCCTCGACTCCGAGGAAAGTAAGAGAACGAGCGAGGCGACGGCGTTCGCTCGCGGGGCCGCGGAGCAATCATATTTACGTAAAAAAAATATTTACACATCTCGACTCCGAGGAAAGTTAGCAAATGAGCGAGGCGATAGAATCACGATGACTGCCTCAACTCTCCGCGGTCACGTCACCTCGCTCGCTTTCCTCGAGAACGAGACATGTAAATAAATTATTTTTACGTAAATATGATCGCTCCGCAGCCTTGCGAGCGAACGTCGTCGCCTCGCTCGTACGCTTGCTTTCCTCGGAGTCGAGGCGCGTATGTGTGTATATATATATTTTACGTACATATAATCGTCTGCGGCCCCGTCGCCTCTGCCGTTCACTCGCTTTCCTCGGAGTTGAGGCGCGTCATCGTGGCCCTATCACCTCGCTCGTTCGCTCGCTTTCCTCGAAATCGAGGTGAAATAAAAAATTATGGTGATCCCCGGAAAAGGTCATATGTATAATCTCACGAAATTAGTTTAAGGTCGCTTTTCACAGTGTCAGAAAACTAAAAGAGGCTCCTAAATAGAAGGAAATGGGAGGAAGTTCCGAAGGTAATTGGATCGAGATGGTTGAATTGGCACATTGCCCCGTAGAACTGCCCGAACGGTGTAGTACCATACAGTTTTAACGCAGTGCGAACAATTCGAAAGGCCCGTTGAAACGAGATTTATTGTAAATGGGTCTTGTTAACGAGTGCTCTCGAGTCACTTGTTAAGTATCCACATGATATTCGAGAAATAACTATGTAAATACATTTTGCAAACTTGAGTATTTCTTTGTGTACTAATGAGCATTTCTTTTAAGATTGTAGTAGATGATTCATAGGATTTTATTTTATTTTATTTTTTCCAAAAAAGGAAGGACAATATAATACCTCAGCCAGACGAGCATGGTCTTGACTAATGACTCGTGCCAGACACGGTTCAGTAAGCAGCATTAGTAGTGTCCGACTTTGGAGCATACTTTCCTCCCCCGAGCATTCGGAGAAATTGCTGTCACGTGCAATGCACCATGGAATAATTTCATTATAATAGTAACAATATTATCATTATTAATAATAAAGAAATTTAGAAAGAAAGTTATAAAATCTTCGACCGCTTCCAGAAAGCTAGGTGAGCTTCACTCGAACTTGCAAACTTTCCACAAAGTTGACCTCGACTTTCATCGCTCTGCGCTTGGAGGACACCTGTCGCGGTAGCACGCAACGCCCCCACCTGCAACCCCCGGTCAGAAAAATCAGAAAAAAAGTTATAGTTTTCTTTTTTTTTTTGGAGTTAAGGAAAACAATTGCCAACATTAGCATCGCATCCATTATTATTCGCGTTCGGATCGGATCAACGAGATAATATTTACTTGTCAATAAACAATTTCAACACTTAAAAAAAAAAAAAACCTTTTTCCCCGACGTCTCACTCAAAAAGCTGGCCCCCAATCACGCGCACGATAACATTATTGAAAGAAAGACCCAAATATATTTCTTCGTTGACTCACGGAAAAGAAAGGAATACATCAGGGTATAAGAGATCGTGCTGAGAAGATCCAATGGCGAACTAGTTATCCCCAACCCCAACAAAGCGTCAAATCTTAGGCGACCCGTCGCTCGTTGTTAACCCTCCTCTGTTTCTTGATTCTAATGGCGGCTTCTTCTTCTTCCAACTCCAAAAGGAGTTACCATGTCTTCATGAGTTTCAGAGGTTCAGACGTCCGCAACACCTTCCTCGGCCATCTCTACACTGCTCTCGACCAGTCGGGAATATACACTTACATCGACAGTGAAGAGATGAGGAAGGGAGAGCAGATTACACCCGAGCTCATGAAGGCAATCGAGGACTCGCGGATCGCAATCATCATCTTCTCCAAGGACTACGCCTCTTCGTCGTGGTGTTTGGAAGAGCTAACGAAAATCATGGAGTGCAGGAAGCAAAAGGGCCTAATTGCGCTGCCGGTGTTTTACAAAGTGGAACCCCATGAAGTGAGAACACCAAGAGAGAGCTACAGAAAAGCTATGGCTAAGCACGAGGTCAAGTACGGGAAGGACTCGGAGAAAGTGAAGAGATGGAAGAAAGCTCTTTTCGACGCGAGTTTCTTGTCGGGGTGGCATTTCACTGATGGGTACGCTGAGAACATTTCTACTACTTCAATTAGTGTAAATCTTTTGATACTTAATTTGCTCTAAGGTTTGGGATCCTACATACTGCGTCACCTCAATCCCTCTCTGATCTGTGTTAACTGTCATGCGACTTTAGGTGACAATCTGTAGAAACCCGGATGGTTCTTTGCGAAAGTTTGGTGGTTTCAAGGCGAGAGAGTTTTCGAATATGTAAAATGAGAGTGATATTCAAAATAGCCTTGCTAAGGCTTTTACACAAACAAAACACACATACAAGCTTTCCTAAGCTTGAGATACAAAAAATCACAACTCTCTAACTCTCTTGCTCTCTATGTTCTAACACCACACAAATACAACTATGGCATATCTTAAATGCCTTCAAGACTTCTCTATTTATAGAGAGTTTCAATGCCTAACAAAGCATCAATTTGTTGACCTTCAAGTGTAAAAACAAATGTTGCCTAACTTGCCTAACTTTAAAGGTGTGCTACAAATGTGAAATGTGAAAGGTGTGCTACCGTCCACTTTTAATCTTTGACCAAGTGGTAGGTTGCCAAACACAATCAATTTTACATTTCCAACAGCCTCCCTTAAAATTGATTTTGGAGACTTATAACACTAAGCATCGTCTTCAATTTCTCGAACGAATCCGCTTTCAAAGGTTTTGTGAGGATATCTGCAATCTGGTCTTCGGACCTACAGAAATCAAGTTTAATCTCACCATCTTTGACTAGCTCACGGATATAATGATACTTGATGTCGATGTGCTTGCTCCTGCCATGAAATACAGGATTCTTGGCTAATGCAATAGCCGACTTATTGTCACACATTATTTTAGTAGGACCCGTTTGTTCATGCATCAATTCATGTAGCATCCTACGAAGCCATATTGCCTGACAAGCCGCTGAAGCTAATGCCATGTATTCTGCTTCAGCTGTCGAGAGAGCAACAACTTGTTGCTTTTTGGAAGACCAAGAAAATACTCCTGATCCAAGAAAGAAAGCATACCCAGATGTACTCTTTCGAGTCTCGGTATCACCTGCCCAATCACTGTCTGTGTACCCCACTAGACCAAAGTTGTCAGTAGAAGAATATAAAATTCCATGATCACGAGTTCCACTGACATACCGTAAAATTATTTTTGCTGCTTGCAAATGTGATTGGTATGGTTTTTCCATGAACCTGCTAATAATACCCACTCCATAGGTAATATCTGGCCTTGTAGAAACCAAATATCTCAGACTCCCAACAATGCTCTTAAAATAAGTGGGATTTACCAGCTCACCGGTTCATTCTTTCTTCAGCTCCAATCGTTCTACTATGGGAGTTCGGATTGGCTTCAGCGATTCCATTTTAAATCGCTTCAAAATATCATTAGCATATTTCTGCTGGGAAATAAATATGCCATCATCTGTTTGCTTCACTTCAAGACCAAGAAAATAGGACATCGGTCCCAAATCAGTCATCTCAAACTGGCTAGTCATAGCCTCCCTGAATTCAGCAAACATTTTTTCACAGCTCCCTGTAAATATCAAATCATCAACATAAATGCACACAATTAAGATGTCACCGTTAGCATTTGACTTGATATACAGTGTATGCTCATAAGGGCACTTTTGAAAATCATGCTCCAACAGGTATGTGTCGATACGTGTGTACCAAGCACGTGGTGCCTGTTTTAATCCATACAAAGCCTTCTTCAGTCTGTAAAACTGATTTTCATGCCCTTTCTTCTCATAACCCTGTGGTTGCTCCACATATACTTCCTCTTCAAGGACACCATTGAGAAATGCTGATTTCACATCCATTTGATGGATTCTCCAATGGTTTTGAGCTGCAAGTGCTAATACCATACGAATGGTATCCATCCGGGCAACTGGTGCAAATACTTCAAAATAATCAATACCTAGCTTCTGCTTGTAGCCTTTTACAACCAGTCTAGCCTTGTAACGGTCCACCTGACCGTCGGGATTGTACTTTGTCTTGTACACCCACTTGACACCAATAGGCTTCTTACCAGGTGGTAAAGAAGTCAACACCCATGTGTCGTTTTTCTCAATGGAGTGAATTTCTTCATCCATTGCTTCAATCCACTTTTCATCTACAGCTGCTTCATCATAAGTTACAGGGTCACAATCAGCAAATAAACAAAAGTTTACCAGTGTTTCATCAGTGATTTCGCTATCACTGTTTCTATTTCTTGTGACCACATAATCTCTGAATTTTGCTGGCGTCTCCTTCAGTCGTTGTGAACGACGTAGTTGTGGTTCTGAAACTGCTGTTGGTGAAGATGTACCTCCAGTTGAAGATGATGAGGAAGATGGATCACTTGTTGAAGATGATGGAGGTGTTTCTATCTCACCTGCCAATGGTTCATCTTTGATGGTGATGTTTTTCTGGTCACCCTTTTGATTCCAGTCCCAGGCTTCATCTTCTAAAAACTGGACATCCCTGCTGATAATGACTTTCTCAGTGATCGGGTTATACAGCTTATAACCTTTAGTTGTATCACTGTAGCCGATGAAGATGCACTTCTCGCTTTTGTCATCCAGCTTCTTTCTTCGCTCATCTGGTATGTGGGGATATGCCACGCACCCAAATACTCGTAGGAACGAAACATTTGGTTTGTTTCCGCTCCAAGTTTCCTCTGGAGTTCTTCCAGGAACACTCGTTGTAGGACACCTGTTTAGTACATATACAGCACAAGCAACAGCTTCTGCCCAAAATTTCTTGGGCAAATTCTTAGCTTTCAGCATACTTCTTGCCATTTCAAAAATTGTCCTGTTTTTTCTTTCTGCTATACCATTTTGCTGAGGAGTATAGCTGGCAGTCAACTGACGTTTGATTCCATGAATTTTACAATATTTGTGAAATTCATTTGAGGTAAATTCTCCACCTCTATCCGATCTCAACGTCTTCAATTTAAAGCCACTTTGTTTTTCAACATAGACTTTAAATTCTTTAAACTTGCCAAAAGCTTCAGATTTTTCCCTCAAGAAGTGTACCCATATTTTTCTGCTAAAATCGTCGACAAAAATTAGCATGTACCTTTTTTGTCCGAACGATTCCACCTCAATAGGCCCACATATGTCGGTATGTATAAACTCCAGCGGTTGGTTTGCTCTTCTGGCTTTTCCGATTGGAAAAGAGTCTCGGTGTTGTTTTCCAACGAGACATCCTTCGCAAGGACGCCCTGGATCGTTAATCAACGGCATGCCGATCACCATCCTTTTCTGGACTAATTGCTTCATTCCACGAAAATTTAGATGTCCAAATCGAAGATGCCACAGCCAGCTGCTGTCTTTCGTCATTGCTTGAAAGCTCAAGAGATTCTTCGTCTGAAGAGTCAAGGGAAACATCCGGTTCTTCGTCATTTGTACCGTCGTGATCAACTTGTTGTTTACACCTCTGATTGTGCAAACTCCATTTTCAATGTGAACTTTGTGGCCTCTTTCGGAAAGTTGCCCAACACTTAGCAAATTCCAAAAGAGTCCTGGCACAAAGTAAACATCTGCAATAGCAACATTAGTACCATCTTTGGATTTGATATTAATGTTACCTTTGCCCATCACGGGAATTTTTGATTTATTCCCGAAGTTGACTTCGCCACGGCTTGTCTCATCCAGCTGTGAGAATAACTCCTTTCTTCCAGTCATATGGTTGCTACACCCAGTATCTAGATACCATGTGTTGGTATCCACGATAGTTGAATCATCCTTCGCACATGCTAGTACCATGTACTCTTCAGCATCTATGGCATGTGCATGTTCCGCCGGCACGTACGTCGCCTTTGCATGGCACTCGGATTTATAATGTCCGAATTTATTACACTTAAAACACTTGACTTTTGATTTGTCAGATGTTCTAAATTTTCTGGTGAAATTTGAATTCTCACCTCTACCTCGGGCTCCTCCACGACCTCGACCGCCTTGATAGCCTCCTCGGTTTGGTTGAGCGACCCGACTTTGCAATGCTTGCTCGGGAACGGAACCAGCGGACTTCTGATTCATTCTTTGCTCATGAGAGCATAATGAACCCAATAACCGCTCTAACGTGAGAGTTGACACATCTTGTCCTTCCTCGATTGCGGCGACAACGTAGTCAAATTTTTCGGTCAAAGACCTCAAAATTTTTTCTACGACACGAATGTCTTGGAGTTCCTCACCATTAACCCTTAATTGGTTAACGATGGTTTGTACACGATCAAAATACAACGAGATAGATTCAGAGTCGTTCATGTGTAAAGATTCAAAATCACCTCGAAGAGTTTGTAGCCGAACTCGCTTCACACGATCATCGCCCTTGTAGGATTTTTGTAGAATATCCCACGCCGCTTTTGCCGTCTCCGCACACGATATTTTTTCAAATATCATTTCTTCCACAGCTTGAAAGATCGCATACAATGCTTTTTGATCTTTCTTTCGGGACTCGACCAACGAATCCTTATCTTCCTTCTTCAAAGCATTGAATTCTTCAACGTTAGTTACTTCGGTGTAGCCACTCTCCACCAGGTTCCACAAATCCTGTGATTTGAATAGAACCTTCATCTGGACGGACCAGTTGTTGAAATTCCTCCCATTCAACTTTGGAAGTTGCATTTGAACGGAACTTGTGGATGCCATAGCTATCTCCGGGTTCACGATCCTCGATCGTCCACTCTAGGTTCTCGGTCTCCGCGATTGGATTCTTGACCGCCTAGGTTCCGGCACGATCCTTCGACACCGTGGCTCTGATACCAAATGTAGAAACCCGGATGGTTCTTTGCGGAAGTTTGGTGGTTTCAAGGCGAGAGAGTTTTCGAATATGTAAAATGAGAGTGATATTCAAAATAGCCTTGCTAAGGCTTTTACACAAACAAAACACACATACAAGCTTTCCTAAGCTTGAGATACAAAAAATCACAACTCTCTAACTCTCTTGCTCTCTATGTTCTAACACCACACAAATACAACTATGGCATATCTCAAATGCCTTCAAGACTTCTCTATTTATAGAGAGTTTCAATGCCTAACAAAGCATCAATTTGTTGACCTTCAAGTGTAAAAACAAATGTTGCCTAACTTGCCTAACTTTAAAGGTGTGCTACAAATGTGAAATGTGAAAGGTGTGCTACCGTCCACTTTTAATCTTTGACCAAGTGGTAGGTTGCCAAACACAATCAATTTTACATTTCCAACACAATCTAGGCTCGCGACTATAGATCTGAGGGTTCGAAGCTAGATCTGTGGTCCGTAGCCTCGGGCGATGGCTGCCAGAGGCTGCCTGTGACGGTTGAGACTTTCCTCTGTCTTCTGTGACAGAGGGACAAAAACAGAGAGAGGCGAAGGCTTGTTATATTACTAGTATCAGTACCATTATGATTAGCCACTCTTTTTACCGGATCTAAAAAGAATGGTTTTTATCACTTGTGTTGCTTCGCTGAGAAAAATACCAGATAAATGGGTAACCATTTGGATAATTGAAGTCGAGCCAAGACAGTTTCAATGAACTTTGTAAATAGATCAAGGCAAGGCCGATCGACATTTTTGTATGTTCATTATTAACTTGAATAGATAATAAATGCACAATAGATTCACATAGAACATTTCGAATAATAAGAGAAATATACTCTTGGACCTGTGTAGACATGGACATCCTGCGAGTTGAACAAATCTGGACATTCATCTCCAGGGCAGACTAGTTTTTTACTCATCAATTCTCTTTAAATACTTATTCATTTGCTTGGATTGCTCTAAAAGCAGTTTTGACATATGTTCCCTTGTCAGATATGAAGCGGGGCTTATACAAGAGATTGTACTGGCGATCTCAACTCAACTAGATCGAACACCATTAGATGTACCCAAGTATTTGGTCGGGATGGGTTCTCGAGTACAAGAGCTCAATACAATCTTAAATCTACGGTCCAATGATGATGTTCTTATGGTGGGATTATGGGGCCAAGGAGGTGTAGGGAAGACAACCCTTGCTAAAGCTATTTTTAATGCTATTTTTAGAGAGTTTGAAAGTTTTAGCTTCCTGGAACGTGTTAGAGAAAATTTTAAAAAGTTCAATGATTTGGTTCCTTTGCAAGAAAAATTGCTAACGGAGATACTACCGAGGAATAAATTAACAGTTTTTAGTGTTGGTGGGGGAAGTAGGTTGATTCGAGAGAGACTTTGTAATAAGAAAGTTCTCATTATACTAGATGATGTTGATGACGCATGCCAGTTAAATGCACTAGCTGGAGATTGTGAGTGGTTCGGTAAAGGAAGTAGGATAATTATCACAACAAGAAACAAGCATTTGCTAACTTCTCATTGGGTATACTCGAATAATATGTATGAAGTCAAAGCTCTCAAGAAGGGGGAAGCTCTTGAACTTTTTAGAAGGCATGCTTCTATAAGAAATCAGCAAACAGAAATAAGGAGCGATCTTGTTGATAGTGTTTTACATTATGCGAGAGGCCTTCCTTTGGCACTTGAGGTGTTGGGTTCTTCCTTGTGTGGTAGAACAGAAGAAGAATGGGAAGAAACATTGAAAAAACTTGCTAAAAGTCCTAACCAAGAGATCAATGGTGTGCTGAGGGTAAGTTATGATGGATTGGAGAACAATGAAAAGGAGATTTTCCTGGACATTGCTTGTTTCTTCAACGGGGAGAATACACAGTACATTAAGGAAGTTCTTAATAGTTGTGATTTTCTCCCGACTATTGGTTTACGAGTTCTAATTGAGCGCTCCTTGATTAGTGAAGAGAACAAGACCTTACAGATGCATGACTTACTACAATCAATGGGCATGGATATTGTTAAAGAAGAATGTCGAGACGATCCCAACAAACGCAGTAGGTTATGGCTTCATGATGATGTTCTTTGTATCGTATCAGGAAATGTGGTAAGACTTGTTATTGTTCTAGAATTCTTATTCGATTCTTATCGTTAACGAAGTCACCTAAATATTTTTGATAAATATTTAGGATACAACTGCGGTGAAAGCCATAGTATTGAAGCCACCAAAGCAAGAAGAGATATACATTGGTCATGATGCTTTCACAAACATGAAGAGGTTGAGGTTGCTCATCTTGCATAATGTACAAAATCTTTTCACAGGACCCATACATCTCCCTAATGAGTTAAGGTGGTTTGAATGGCCTCATTGTGCCTCGATTCCGGAATTTGGCCCTGGTCCCAAGAAGTTAGTTGGATTTGATATGCGGAATAGCAAGATCGAAGTAGGGCTGGAACAATTTAAGGTGCGCTTTTATTTGGTCCTTTTCTCATTATATGTATTAAATCTTGATGATGTTTAATATTTGTCCTAAGGAAAACAGCTATATGATCCTATACTTTATATACATGTTAAAGCATCAAATATAGACTATCTATCTATGTACTGCAACTTCTTTTCTGTCAGGTCCAGGATTTTTTAATTTTCCCAATCAAGTCATTCTACTTACATAAATTATGTAATAAAATCTCTTCAGCATTCTGACCCCCGTCCCCCCCCCCCCCCTCTCCCCCAAAAAAAAAAAAAAAAAAAACAGATGTCTCTTCAGCATAAAATCCAACCAAATTCAGCCGACCTGGCCATCGGAAAATGCCCGAGTGTGACGTGGATCGAGTATTGCCTACATGGAAACCCCTCTGGATAGTGAATAGTGGAAGATGTCATAAGTTGTTTGACTAGCTTTCGCTTTAAGCTAATTCTAAGAGTGCCCATGTATGTGAATACTTAATCCACATCACGCTAAGGGGTCGTTCAATGATCACCTAGCTAAATTTGTCTAAATTTGATAGTAGAAGAGACTTGATTACACGAATTTTGTAAATAGAACTCAATTAGAAAAATTGACGGTATAGGGACTATATTAAAATTTAGTGGGATGAAAAGTCAACATTTTTTCATACATATATGAAAAAAGCCAAAATTGAGCTCACACCGTCATGACTTTGAGCTGAAAATTGAAACAAAAACTTCTTAGAATGTAATTTGACATTCGAATGGAGAATGTGCTTAACATATACCATTAAATATGTTATTTGATTTGTAGGTTTTTGATAAATAATTTATAGTAGTCTAAATATTTTTAAAGATGCTTCCGTGTAGAGAATCGTGAAGCCACGTCTTTATGACTCATTGGATGGTAAGTGTAAATCTCCTTGTTAAATTTCAAATAGTGTACTAGACAAAATATTAGGATGTCATAATGCATAATTAAGTAAAAAGTCATCGTCCTGTTTTGATTAGCTTAACCCAATTCTAAAGAAGTAGCGGCATCATTATGTAATGCAAATTTCTAGCATAACCGTGCGTGAAAACACAAAATATAGTTTGATGCTAGCAATTTCTTCAAACTGCTTTAAATTTCAAAGATTAAGTGCCTAAGGTCTAATAGAATTTCGAGAAATGCAATGAATTTGATATGGGCATGCTTTTGCGTGTTGTTGCTACCACTAGAACTACGGTATCTTACCTTTTGGATTGCTCGGCCACCAAGCATGCTTATTCAAATTTTGACGTTAAGTACATCAACTTAACAATGTAGTTTTTATGTTCCATCCAACAAATCAAGAATAATGTGGAAGACAAGAATTGTAGAATTTCTGTATATTTCGACATATGAAGATTACATCGCCTTATTAATAGGCTTTATGAAATCACTATATAGGGTAATACATACATGTGTGTGTGTGAATCAAGATAGGCACAAGCAAAGGGAAAGGGAGGTATACACACAATATTGAGATATATAGAATCAGTAGGATTATCAAATTAAATCTCTAAATCGAGATATATGCACAATCTTGAAATATATAGAATCAGTGGGATTATCAAATGAAATCTCTAAATCGAGGTAGGCACAAGCAAAGGGTGATATAGCACAATCTTGAGATGTATAGGATCGGTACGATTAGCAAATGAAATCTCTAAATATCTCTAACACCAAACATGAGTACTCTCTTGTGGTAAGAAGTTATCCCTTTTGTGCGGGACAGTAGGTTATAAAACTCAATATCATGTAAACCATCAAGGCTCGATGACAATCATTTACAAATTTTTTACTGTATAAAAGCCAGTCCCGTAATTCCCTTCCTACAAATAGTAACATTTCCATTCACAAGTCACCTGTGGCTTGAATCATGATCAAGTGATTTTTATTAAAGAATCAGAACCAGATTTCCAATGGAATATCTATCTCAATTTTGTTTTGCTCATCTGGAATGTCTATCGAAGTTGGATTCATTTTTCTTGCAGGGCTTTGAGAATATTAAGTTCATTAAATTGAGTGAATGTCATTCGCTGGTTTGTATGCCGGATCTCTCTTGCACGCCGAATCTTGAGAAATTGAATCTTCGTGGATGCGAAAACTTGGAGCATGCCCACGAATCAGTTGGGTATCACCGCAAGTTACAGTTGTTGGATTTAAAGGGGTGCTCTAAATTCAGAAGATTCCCTGATATTCCGGTTAAAAACGAAAGCTTACGTGAAGTTATATTAAATGGAACTTCAATAGAAGAACTTCCTGCATCCATGGAGAATCTTATCTCTTTGAAGCATATGTATTTAGAGAATTGCAAGAAACTGGCAATCCTTCCGTCTAGCATTTATAAGTTGCAAAATCTTAGCGCTCTGATGCTTGGTGGCTGCTCAAAACTAATCAAGTTTCCAAAGATGGAGGAGGATTCGAGTGATCCCCATGTGAAAATAGGATTTCCAAAGTTGCACGAGTTATTTCTTGGGGAATGCAATCTATCAGAAGTGGAGTTCCTGGATAATATTTCATGTTTTCCCCGCTTACAACGTCTAAAATTGCGTGGAAATCATTTTACTAACCTTCCTACATGCGAGCAACTACATTACTTGCACGATTTGGATGTTTCTAATTGCCAACAACTACAAGAGATCCCCAAGATTCCAAAGAAACTGCTATTTCTAGGCGCAGGTGGTTGCGAATCTCTGAGTAGAGTTCCCTCCAACATACGTGACGTGAAGATCGTTAACTTAGCGTCATGTGAGGAACTGGTCAGTAATGGGTTCTCCGTGAATGATTTGTTCAAGCTTGAGGTTAGACACTTTCTCTCTCTGCGTTGTTAATATAAAAAGTGATTCTACATGTATACGTGGTCTAACTGTCTAATTCGCTGTCCAATTACAAGGATCGCCCAATGAAAAACCCCGATAATACATGTTCATCCAGCTACAAAATCTTCAACAATACATGTCATGTTTCCAACAATTAGTTACAAGATTATCTTTCTAATGCTATTGCTAACTGTATCTAAATTCCAGGACGACCTATTTAACTCATTGAAACTCCTCTTTTTAGGTGCCAACCCTGAAAAACTATCTAACAGTCTACATTTATGACAGAATTTTTTTTGCAAAGCATGTTGCCGAGTTTTTCTACCTGGAGGAGAGATGCCAAATTGGTTGCTCCCTAATAAAGAGGGTTATATATCTTTCGTGGCTTCAAAGGACTTATACAAAAAGTTCCTAGGAGTAGCTTTCTGCGTTGTGCTCCGAACAAAAGAGAAGAGGCATATCAAATTTAGGATTGCAGCATATGCTAATGGCAGACCAGGTAAGACTTACATTCAAATTTTCGATCAACCTAATTTGGATCATGTGTGGCTCCATTATCATAAAGCAAAGGATTTGTGGAGAGAAGATGATTTTGGTCCAAATGACTTGATTCATTTAAGCTTGAGCGTTAGAGCAGCTAATCATTCAGGTTCCAGAGTAACCGTGAAAAAGTGTGGATTCCGACTAATATGCAAGCCACTAGACAATGATTTGGAGGTCTTGTTTCAAGACGACCAGTTGCTGGATCCCGCTTTACTCTATGAAGTTGGGTACGGTGATAGTCAAATGAGCTTAGGGGAAGAACATCCAAGAGAAACAAAAAATTTACAAGATTGTCAAACGAGCAACGAGGAAGATGGTTCAAGCGAGTTAGTCCACAACTTTGCTGACTTCTCAATTGAGGTATCTCTCTCTCTCTCTCTCTCTCTCTCTCTCTCCCCGTTGGGCGCACTGTATTTGTATAATGCAAAGGTTGAAAATTCCAGACACATGTAAAGATGCTCTATACATATATAAAGCTAAACAAAATCTCACAATGAAACAATGACAGATACCCAATGTTTGTAATTCTTATATTGAGAAATAAATGCTCTAAGTAAATCTTAAAAAACGGTGGACCCGAGTTCTTGATGCTACGGTTGATCATAACAACCAACACGATCAATTGTACTAGATCACCTCTAAGGATCAACATAAAACTGAACAACGGCAATAATTCGACGTGAGAATTTTTTTCACACTTAAGTGTTTTCTTTTTGTAGAGAGGGGAGTAAATTTTTTTTTTCAAGGAATTAGTGCCCCCATTATATTAGCCCAATGTCATTCGTCTGTCTTGAGGGTGAGCCTATCTCTGATCATTGTTGTGGCCAAAGTCTCGTGACTGTAGCAATGGAAGGGCAAATTGAAATTACAGCTAAATGATCATATTGTAGAGTAACGATAATTGTATTAAATAAGGCGAGAGTAGACCATTAAATAATCCGTTATGTTAAACACTTAAATAGAAACATGATAAATTACTTAATATACAAATTTCGTGACTTAATTTTAATAAGTCTAACATCATTCTGTAGTACGGTGGATGAAAGTTCTAAGCATATCCCTGGATTGCCCAAATCTCGCTTTGATATAAACAGAAAAAGAAGACAAGCAGCATCAATTAATTAATCAAATCGAAGCTACCAAAACAATAACCAAAATAAAGGGGCGAAATAGAGGTAGAAAGAGACCAAACGAAACAGCATAAAGCCCTAATCGACACTCCTATTTTTTGGCACCACAACATAGTTGCATCCGCTAAGCTCGAAGAAGAAAATGTACACGAGTTACTATTATGATAGGGAATCATCGCACAACCTTGCTAGGCGACACGTGTCAATCGACACATGCGGATTGCTTGGGACAATTTGATTTGATTTACTCAATCGAGAGTATTATATTTAAGATTTTCCTTTTTTATAAAGTTAGAGCAGAAGCTTTGCCTTTTCGGTTTTCCATTGATACAAGTGCTAGTAGGAGCTGTTTCTTTTATTTATCTTAATAATGTTAACTTTGCTGCAAGTAAGTCGGAATTCAATTAGGACAGCTTCTGCTGAAAAATCGGCGATGTCTAAAGCGAACACATATATAACTCAAGCAAGGATCGATGTGTCTAATTAATTATTATAGAACTCTATCTTTGGTTGAATTACTAGGAATATGCTCAAAATCAAACTCTTCTTCTTGCATTAATTACATACTTGCGTACTTCTAACGATTTACCCATGTAACAGAGGTATCGATATTCCAAGAGTTGTTCTAATCAACGAGATGTTCACCCTGGGGGAGAGATGCCAAAAGACTTTGTCCTTGTTGAAGACGATACCATTTCATTCATGGCTTCACAGAACTTGTACGATAAGTTAAAAGGGTTGTCTCTCTGTGTTGTTTTCGGTGTGGAAGATGGAGAAAAGGAAGTATCTTTTGACATCGTGCCACAAGTTCAGGGCCAAAGGCGGAATGGGCTATCAGGAACTCTCGGTACATTTGATTCGGATCACATGTGGATTCAGTCTCTCGAACCGAATGTGCTGTGGGGATTGTTGGAGGGAGAAGTTGATTTCGATCAATTTGAGGAGAATTATCTACGATTTAGCCTTGCAGTTAGATTATCGGGTGGAACGATGAAAAAACTGGGATATCTGCTGAAATTCAAACAATTGGAGGATGATTTGAAGGCTGTACTTCAAGAAAATCAATTAGTGGATCTAGCTTCACTCCATGAGGATTCTGATGAGCCAAGAGATGAAGAGGAACCGCAAGCAACTGATGAATCAACGTACAAAGAGGAACTGGAAAGAGAGTATATATTAACATATGAAGCGGAACTGGAAGCAAGTGAGAGCGACTCAGATTAAATTTTGTTTTTCATATGTCCTTGTCAGTCGGATCATGGTCTCATTGATAAATCTCATATTCTGCAAAACATGCTTAGCTACGTATCGGTGTACTGATTTTAATGACATTGGCACGTCCTTGTAATAGTATTGAGAAGAATGAGAAGTGAGCACTTTCAACTGAACTGCATCTCAATTTTTTTTTTTATCACAATTGCACCTACTGTCATCGGCCATTCCAAGTCGCCTGTTAGCTCGAGATGAATTACAGTTGCGATAGATTGACTTTTGACCATGGATTAGAATTTGAACGAGGGTATCAAATCTTCGAGAATTTCATGACAAACTATTGGATGTTGACTCATTAAGATACCAATTTGTCAGTTTTCTTGAGGCTCTCGGTTTAAGGATCGACGGGCCAAGATTTGGAGCCTACGAGGAAGCCGGCCGCACGAGAACACATTGGGCCTCAAGCCCAAGTGAGATTCGGCCATTGGGCCCGAGGCAAGCCCAATTGGGCCTAGCAAACCCCATTAAGGTTCATTACTATATCTTAATACTTCTAGACTTGACATCATTTTTAGTGTGTGTATGTGTGCTAAATTTCAATCTGATCCTACGAAATCACACTTTACTGTAGTCAACAGAATCATCAAATACATAGGAACTAATCCTAATCTAGGATTGTAGTATCCTAAGACGTCAGACCTTATATTACATGGCTATTCAGATGCTGACCTTACAGGTTGTAAGTTAGATAGAATAAGTACTTCAGGCACATGCAACTGTCGGGATCAATACTGGTGTCTTGGCTCTCCAATAAACAAAACATTGTGGCTTTATCAACCACAAAAGCTGAGTATGCTGCATTAGGAAGTTGTTGTGTTCAAATTTTAGGAATGGAACAACGACCGAAGGACTTTTGTGGCATCCCAGGACCCTCTTAGCCTCCAACTCCGATATCAACCCAAAGCCCAGCTGTCATATCTTCCAATCTGAAAAATGTTCCCACAACATGGGTTAGCAAGCAAGAAAAACATTCAACCCCATCATAGGGGTCCTAAGACTCCCTAAACCAAACTATAAAGACAAATACATAGTCAAGGAATCATGGCATATAACAACATCAATTCAGATCATTAGGCAATAACAATTTAAAACAATGAGGATGCCAATGCGATATGTAATGATGTGCTCTTCATTCGTCTCACCATCGCAAGTCAATTGACTTGCAACCCCTACTCTAGGGCATCCACGACGCGTGATACGACTCTTCCCCACACACAGCTCAGGATCCACGAGTACGTACGAATTTTCGCTCACAGCCCAGGGGCGTCAACTCAATTCAGTGCACTGAAGAGTAATATCTCTACGTATCTCATCAAGTATCAATCCATGTACCATGTATGCTGGCCGATAACATCACAGTTCTCAATCTCAATACTTGCATGAAATTTCACAATGCAATGCCAACATAATGTCACTAATGACCACACAAGCAGGTACATAAATATACAACATCAATAATCACAATCACGAGTGGCATACGTAAGCTTATACGAGGTTCTTCAAGATTCAAGTCAGAGATTGTATCGTTGAAAAACATATATCTGAACCTCGAAGCATAAGTATGACACAATTGACTTCATTAACTTGGGTTCCAATTCTGTCTAGTTACAATTACCTAGACCGAACCTCATGAATTAGTTAAACCAATTCACTTCCTTTCCATGCCCTCGGGTCAGTGAAATTTAGCCATTTAAATCACAGTGCTAACTAATCATCAAATCTCTAATTTAAGAACCCAACTAAGAGCCACCTAAATAAGGCAATTCTTTGCTTTTCTTGAATCCCTCGATCCAGGGCTTAAACTATAACCAAGCCATCGTATCTCGATTCCTAAGTAGGGAAGTCCAGCACTGCGCAGTTACACGAGTCATCAGTTTTAAATTGGCAAATGAGCTCCTAAAATCATCAAATTTTACCATGTTGTACTCAAGACCTTGGAGAACATTGTATCAAGAAGTCTTGAGTTGATCCAAACTAGAAGAATTGCAGTAATTCACGAACTCTAGAGAAAATCTGACCTTCAATGAACCAGTGACAACGTCACAGAAATAACTCTATTTCGTGTGGTTAATCATGCTCATAAAAATCCTAAATTTTTATATGTTGTAGTACAAGATGTCCTCTTAAAATTTTATGAAGGAAAGTTGATCGAACTCATTCTTCAAAAATCTGTGTAAATTCACGAACTGGCAGGGGTCCCAGCTGAATTCACCAGAAACAGGCTAAGCCCGTGTGGTTCTATGGGAATTATAAATATCACCTCAAATTCAAAAATTCCGAAATTAAATTATGTTATAGCAAGGATGTGAAGTAGAAGTTTCGTGAATGAAAGTTACTGAGATTCTCATCAAGCAGGGCTCAACAAAATTCAAAACCTAGTAAGCACAGTTCAGATCCGAATTCCACATATTGGGTTTCTTGACCCAAAACTTGATCCAAACTCCCTAGCATGGCAACAACACAATGAACATCTATCTTATAACAAGATTGAAGAAATCTCTTACCTTTTCTCCCGAAGAGAGCTGTTAGTGAAGTGTGCTTCACTTTCGATTGACCACTAGGCCATCATCGGTCTCTACTTCAAACCGTCGTCCACCATGAGAGCTATTCGAAGCTTCGAAGCTGTTGGATGCTGAGGGAGAATGGAGCAGAAATGAGGGAAAGCAAAAGCTCTTCTTAACCTCATGCAAGTCCTTTTATAGAGAGGAAAACTTGGGGACCAAGTCGTGCGACACTTGTCTATTCCTCTTTGACACTTGGCGGACATGCAATTCTAGCCTCACGCATGTGTGCCACTTGTTGGCTATGAAATGTCATTTGTCTCATATGAAATTCTTGGATCGCCACTTGGTGGACATGCAGCAAGCTAAGTTACCATTTGGCCTAGGTGTCTTGCATGCGCGCCACTTGTTTCTCATGCATGCTTAAACTTGTTCCTTCATGCCACATGTTCTCTTCATCTTCGCCATTTGGCTTCATGAGATTCTCTTGCTTGACACTTGTTACACATGCACTAGACCTTGAATCTGCACAATCTCGTCCAGAGTCAATCCCGTGCAAACTAACAATTTTTTCCCCACCTCTCTAGTGATTGAATCTTAGATTCATATTCCTCATTGTCTTACGGTCGCGTGAGAGAAAACGAAGCTCAAATCGGCCTTCGGACGACTTCGAACGAGCCGTTTTACTTTCGACGTGCGTTGAAACCCGAAATTGCAAGCTCTCGGGTTGGGTGATGTTGCCGAGCTATTTCCTCCTTAGCGCTCTCTCTCTCTCTCTCTCTCTCTCTCTCTCTCTCTCTCTCTCTCTCTCTCTCTCGGTGAATGAGCAACTCCTCTTGCATGCCTTAAGAAACTCTTCATTTGACACTTGTCTCATATCCCATAATACAAGGATTTCTTTCTTAAATTTACGCCAAGTGTTCATGCCCCCAATTGTGATAAGTCATTCTAATATAATCTTGATGGGACCATAAACCAATGATTTTCTTGCATCTTCCCAAGATATAATCGGTCAATGCCCTTTCATGCATAAGGGGACAATGGCGTCACTTGTCATTGCCCTTAATGGTTTGTTATCCATCACAAGATCTTAATTGGACATTGGACCAATGATTACGCTACATTCTCTCGTCACTTCCCAATGTTGCTCGGCCATTTAGAAATTCATGCACATGGGTTAATTTCGCCACATGTTCTTACCCCCATTGATCCAAATTTCCTTGTCTTCCAAGTTTAGGGGAAAGTGAATCCTGTAATCATGCACATCATAATCTCCATAAGTCCTTGATCCATCGACCACTTATTGATTTCCTTGGTCCCAAAGTTTAACCAATGGTGGAACCACTTCTCACATTCTCGGCCATGAACAAAAATTCTGTTAATTTAGAAACTCTTCAATTAGGTTTCTAACTTCTCATCAATCGGACTTAATAGCATTCCAATCTTAGGATCATAATTTTGACTAATGTATTGTAACCTTTTAACTTGGAGCTTCTCAATTAATTCTTCAATATCTCATCAATTCGTTTATTAGCAACTTGACCATATAAAACAGAATCTTCGTCCGTAGGGATCTTCATTGCCCACGGTCAATTCTTCATGTTATATTTTAAACCATGTCAACCTTAAACTAATCAATTCCTTGGTATTCCTCCAATTGCATTCTCGTATATTTTCCTTGATATATCTCGGTCGCCTTGTTTGATTCATTATAAGGAGGTTCCAAATCCTTGTACTTAAAGTCAACTCTCTAATTCCTTTTGGATTTCCTTGATCATTAGGAATCTAGCAAACGGGGGATGCCACAACTTTGATTTTCAAACTCACAACGTGGAAATCAAGTGTAACAATACCAGTGCAATCAATCTTACACAGAATCCAATTCTATTCTCACAAGCTAAGCATATTGAAATTAAGCATCATTTTATTCGTGATCATGATGTTAGCATTCAATTTGTTGATACTAAAAATCAATTAACTGACATATTCACAAAGCCACTTGATAGGAATATATTTGAATATATCAGATAAGGATTGGGTATTACTGCTATGACTGCTTGAGTTATTCTCTAGGTAGATGAACTTTACTTATGAGCATATTGCAACATCTAAAAGGAGGAAAGAAATGCCAAGCTTCGTCTGAAGAAGCTTAATGATCACGAGGAACTCAGAACTTAAAGCATCATCTGAAGATGACATTTTTTGAATGCTAACGACAAAAGGTTTGATCGTTCAATTTTTGGCACGTAAGTAGTTATATTTTTTGCAACAAATAAGGTATGCACCATCACAATCTCTCGAAATATTCTGCATATATTGTGATTGTGTGAATTGTGCTAATTACCTTGGTTGAATTGATTAAATTGATGGAATTGATTGATTATCATATTCCAAAATTAATTCATCACATTTTCTCAAAATATTTTACTATAAATATCAAAGACAGTTTCCAAATTTTTACAAAGAAAAATCCCACAACTGAGTCGTCATCTCCTTTTAAAAGACTCTCAAGGACTCCTCACTCTTGTCACTCAAATCACTTTGAAATCCATCTTCCTCCGCGATTTCTCTCTCAAACCCTAAAATCACTCTAATCCTCTCTACAAAACTCTCCTACCAAAATGGAGCCCAAGAATCCTTCAGCAAAGACTCCATCGACTGGTTCCTGATGGGCTGGATGATTGGAATTGAGAGGACCTAGAGTCCCGAGCGACACCCCAACCTCCTACGACCTCACTGAGTCGCCCAAGAGAGATGAATCGGACAAAAGGATTGAGCAAGTACGAAAAGTGCTTACTGATATGAGAATCTGAGGTTCTCACGAGAAGATGGAGAAAACTAAGAGGAAGCATCAAGATCGCCTTTTGAATATGGTAATCCGAACTCTTGAACAGAATGCTAATTTGTCTGTTGATAAAAAAAAATCAGATTAGCTAGGGACTTATCAAATGTGATCAAGAGTTTGAGGATACAGGGAAAGCCATACACTGATACTCTTGAATTTGTGCAACTGAATGGATTTTTTTATGAGGCACAACTGTATTAGTTTAGTGAGATGTTAACTCAAGATGAGATTAGACATGCTACTAAAGTTGGGGATGAATTTCAGAAAGTTAGATCTTCAGAGAAAGGGAAGGAGAAAGTTGGTGAACCATCAAGAACAGAGGAAAGGGTTGTTAGAGTGGAAGAAGAGTCCGATGATACTGTATTTGTTAGTGAGCATCTTAGAGATGGTGAAGATGAGGCAACTTATACTTATTTTTAGCCAACTGTGATGAAATTCCTGGCTGGGGAAGAAGATGTAGATAGCATGTTTAGAACAGAAGTGGATCAGAAGTATTTTGACTATCTGATTGCCAAAACTACCCAACAGACCTGTTGATTTTGATTTATTTGAAAAGAATAGTTTGCAGATCCTTTACCCTCTCACCAATTTACAACTGCAAACATTTTGCTCCCTAAACGCACCATGTTCTCTAGAACTAAGAGCATACTTCTACTCCAACTTTTCAATGATCTCTATAGATGTCATTCAGTTTTCATTTCGAGAGCAAAATATCATGCTAAGTGCTGTAGATGTAGCAGATATTCTTCAAACTGATCTATCTACTTTCACCAAGATTCTTATATTTGATGAAGATGTGTATAGAGAACTATCTGGAAATTCAAATTTATCCAAGGCTAACAAGCCTCATGTTGAGCACCACCATTTCCCTCTGAGAACTATTATTCTGCATAAGCTAGTCATTAACTGCCTTAAGGGCAAAAGGATCCTCGAAAACTAATGTTTCAAGCTTTGAGGCAAAGCTCATCTAGGCTATTCTGAATGACAAACCTTTCTCCCTTCCTCATTTGATCTTTCTGCACATGAGGAGGACGGTTAGGAAGAATAAGGGACAATTGTCCTATGGGTCTTTGATCATCAAGATATTTGAGTATCTAAGGATAATGATCTCATATACTTGAAAATGTCTCAGGGTAGTACTGGTAAAACAATGCTTGGGATAAAAGTTTGAAAATGGACAATGGAAGGATAGAAGAAGGAAGGTGATTCTGATAGATCTTCCAAAAAAAAGTGACAGGGGCTCAAGCCACTCAGAGCTTGAGTCCTGAGAAATCCGCACAAGCCTCACCTATAGAATTATCCTCACATCCCACGCGCAAGAGAAGGATGAAAATATTGGCTCACAAGTCTACAAAACCTAGACTGAAGAAAAGGAGACTTGCCAAGATATTCCTTGAAAGGATCGAGAAAGCGCACACATCTGATGATTCAGTGGCAAGTGAGAGTGAAATAGAAGAGATAATTCAGACCAATGTGAGAAAAACTTATGAGGATGGGACTGCGATACAGATAGAGCAGCAAGAGAAGGAAAGAGAAGAGAAGGAGAAGGAAGATAAAGAAGAAAAAAAAAAAAGAGGAAGCAAGAGAACAAGTGAGACCTGTTGAAAATGCCTAGAAAAAGGACATGGAGAATGAAGAAGAGATGGCAGATATGCATAGTAAAGAAAAGCGGATAGAACAAGTCAATATCTCTAAGTTCATTCTAAGTGAAGGGGGCACACCAAGAAAAGCTGCATCTGAAGGGAAGGAAACACCCATGGAAATTGATGCTACTGGTACAGCAGCTTCCCCATGCAAATCAGTTTTTTCATCTGAAAAATATGCTAAGATTGAAGGGGAGTCTTCCAATGTTGGAACTCAGACTAATGAACCAGGTGAAACCACTGACTCAGAGCTTTTGAAGGAATTGGTGCAGAAGCAGAGAGACATGGACCAAAAAAACTGACAGATATTTGAACTTCTTTCCATCTGAATATTGAGGGTTTGACAACTAGGATTCAATCTGAGGTTGAATAGAGAAAGAAAGACATAACAAACCTCTTAAAATCTCAGTTGGGCTGTATGGACAAAGTGATCCTAAATCTGAAAAGGGATCAGGAGCAAAAACGTAACATGTCTAAGTTTGTTCTAATCCAACTTCCTTCTAACCAAGCCCCATCAACTTCAACTCCAGCCCCATCAACATCCAATCCAGCCCCAACACCCAAAGACTAAAAATATTTTCATGGTTTATTCAAATATTTTTGAACTTTTTAGTGTCTGGATCTGTATTGAATAGTTCTTATCATGGATGTCAAATTTACTGTGTTTGATCAGTGCTGTGTTGTGAATTTTTTGAGCTGATTATTGAATATCTATATGAATTTTATACTATGATATCATTTGCTTTACTATTTTGTGCTGGTAACAAAAAGGGGGAGAAGTATAAAGTTAACGAGTTAAGTACCTACACTATGAGTAAGTACAAACAGGAGAAGCTATCCTGTTAAAACCAAAGTCAAGTACACAAGTTATGTTCAGCAGATTACATAATCTAAAGAGAAATGGCACTTCTTAAGCTAAACGCGTAAACATGTAGGTGGACCAGTGGTGACTCGCGAGGTAGGCCAACCAGACATTTAGGTGAGAAGATCCAAGCGAGCAAGTTTAGGTGGCAGACGTCGGCGCCCAGAGGTGATTGACGGTAGTCGGTGGAGCCAGTAGGCAATGACCACAGATGGCGACGTGGCGGGCAAATCCCACCACCGCTAATTTGGTGGGGGGTGAGCAGACGCGGCATTTGTAACGAGATGGTCCATGGGAGTGTGACCTGGCGACGTACGACGAGTGAGTCCCGGCGGCCGTGTGAAGGACGGGTCCCGAAGGTGTAGCGGCGAAGCGAAGGCCGTTGGCATCGGAAAGGCAGTGGCGTCTTCGGTGTTGCAAAGAGAAGAGCGACTCAAAGAATGGGACAATGAACAGTAATAATAGGGGTTGCTTTGGATCTTGTCTGTTTGTCATTTGGGCCTGTTAGGTTGTTTGGTTAAGGTTGGTCCCGCGCTAAAGCTGAAGAGAAGCTGCTGGAGCTATGTTGGTTTGGGCATTGGAGAGCTGGGCCAGAAGGTGTTGTGGGCCTAGTTTAGTCAGAATTTGATATAAATTGGGCCTAACCCCTTTTGTGCCAACCAGACCCAGTTATGGTTCTCTCTCTTAAACCGGACCAGGTCCAATGACCTGATCCGAGTCTGGGTCCGCGAACTCGACCCGAACCCGCTCTTTTTATTTATTTTCAATAAGGAATTTTTTATATGAAAAATAAATAATAAATAGAAAATTCCCAAAAATTCCCAAAAAAATTAAAAAATTTCAGAAGATTAAAAAATGATTTCATTGACCTTTTTACCCCTCGTGTGTTTCTAAGCCTCAAATTGGTGTTGACTAAAGATCGGTGTCCAGTTCGATCTGACAACCGACATATTTCAACCTTCGAGTCGAAGTTGTTTGTTTAAATATCACCATTATAGATTTGGTTTGCATGCTCTTATTCCAATCTTTATTTGACATATTTACATGATTGAGTGTTTACTATAATATTGTCTTTTGAAAAATTGCATGCTAATCGCTTTTCCTAGATGCTAGGTTAAGGATAAATAGGTAATTGCACGAAATGACAGAAAAACATTATGCATGATTATTTAGTACTGGTTAGATAACTAGTAAGCTCAAAATGATATGCAAAATGTGTGGTCACCTTAGGAAATATTGACTGGTTAGGTACCAAAAGGACGCTAATTATCTAGTTAGCATAAACAAGTCTCCGAACTTAGAAGCTCTGGTTGCGAAGGAATAGAGATAATACTCGCGTCGCGTGTCTCAATTGGTTTATAGTCAACCTCAATAGGCTAGTGACAACTCCTAGTAGCAGTTAGCTTGCTAATCAGTAAAAACGAAATCCAACGTCATGCGAGGTAGGCCACGCCATTGAGCATTGACCGATGGTAATACTTCTAAACCCGCCGGACCCTCGAGAGAGGTTTACGGCAAGTCGCAACATCAGTCAAAGCCTCTCTGCCAATCTAAATCACAAAACCTAGTTATTATTCTAGTCAATTTATATCAATTCAAAATACATCTCACGGTGCGCATGAGACTCGTATGCAACAGAACAGTTTTCTCTCTTACGCCTTGTCAAAGTAAGATAAACGACTATAATCCATAACACATGATAGTCACTGCAAGTAAACCTAAAGAAATTCAATTTCTTTTGGACTAGTTCTTTAAAAGTTTGAAGAATTCCAGTCGTCCAATTTTCATCTGCAGGAGGCTTATAGCTTTCAGGAAGAGGTTGCCCAGACTGGTGGCATTTGCAAACTTCCAACTGTACCAGTACGACGAGTTTAGCATACGTATACCTAGCCATTTCATGATCGACCTAAGGCTTAAGAAAAAAATTACCAACATTAGCATCACATAAGCTTCCATAAATGGCATCACGCACCTTCCATATACAAAAGCCCAATCAGGAAAAAAAAAAAAAAAAAGACCCCATATTCAAGATAAGAAATGTAATATTTTAGAAGTTCCTTGACAATCACTTAGTTCCACGATGGGATTCGCCTCCGCAGATGTTAATCCTTCTGGAACAAGAAAACAACTTGACAGACAGGAAAACTCCAACATTGAAATTCGATGGCGTAACATGCTACTATAGAATAAATCTGGTATAAGTACAAGGAAATTTATTTCGTAACAAGCTACATATACATCATCTAACCTATTTTTCGTCATTGAGGTTCATCGTGAGCTGCTTGCGAAGTTTCCCAGTGCGTCGTCAGAGCCGTCGAGAGTTGCCACAAACGGGAGGAGCGTCGAGAGTAGCAGATTAGGGTAGCACGGGGGGAGGAGCGTCATCAAGAGTCGTCGAGCATCCGACGGCGGTCGCCCATCGTCGAGCAAATTAGGGTTCTGTTCTGATTTTGGGGTTGGGCGTGTTCTGACCTGGGATGTTTTGTTTTATGGCAATTTGCCTAGAATGAAACAAAAGAGGAAAAATTAAAATAACAACTAAAAAAAAAGTCGTCGTTTTCCTTTTTCAACGTCCACTTCAGCATTGGACCGGGCATGTGGGATGGCCGGCATTGACTAGGGATCCACATAAGCATTTTCTGGGAGCTAAATTGGCCGGAAGACTGAACTAGCAAAAAGTGAAAATGTTTAAGACTAAATCGGCAAAATTGAAAGGTTTAGGATTAAATCGGCAAAAGTGCAAAAGATTTAGGATTTTTTTGATAATTTTCCCATATGGGAGAAAGACAATTTCGATGTACAATTTCTTGTGTGAGTTAATAAATGTATTATTCCTGAAAGCTTTCTTGGTAAATCAAACTATTATTTCTCTATTTCACAAAAAAGGAAAAAAAAAAAAACAAACAGTTCTTTTTGTTCCTCTCCTTATTTCTTTCTAGTTCATTCTTTGAAAGTACTAACAAAATCTTTATAATCAATAATAAGGTTGCTTTCATGTACTACTAGCAAAAGTGCCTGGAGCAGCTATCCCCTACAAAGTCGTTTCCCGCATGAGTCCAAAGGAACATGAAGAACGCCAATGTCAGGTGACGCAACTAGTGGGATTAGGTTTGGTTAAACAAAGAAGGAGTGTCAATGGTCCGGGTCGGGCCTCGTATAGACCCCGACTTGGCTCAAAACCAAACAGCTCCAAGCTCGGGCTGACCCGATACCCGAACAAAGTGTTAGCCCTCACGCTATGCCGACCTGACTAGCTCCTGAGAAGGGTGGATAGATGAGGTATGTGAGTATCGAGAGTCACGCGGTGATGAAAATTACAAGCATCGTTTTGTTCATTCCACGCTTGGATGATTTACTTGATCAACAACATGGAGCATCTGTCTTTTTTAAAGGTAAGACTTGAGAACCGGATACCATCACATTCGAATGCACCGGAGATGAGCGGAAGATCACTTTTGGGGACTCGTGATGAATTATATGAATTTTTTTTTTGATCGAAATGAATTATATGAATTGACTATCATGCCGTTTGGAAATTCAATCCCTTCGAGTACCTTTTATGCGCTTGGATCAAATCTTTCAGGTCCATCATCGGACGATTTGTCGTCATAAATAAATTTCAGTGGCATCCTTATTTATAGCAAGGATAAGGAAGAACGCACGAACACATCTCCAACAAAGATTCCAAGGTTTCAGAGAGCAAAAGTCATCTGCTGATCTCTAAGAAACATCGCTTCTTGACTGACCATGTAATTTTCTTGGATAAGCGGCGACTAATGAACGAATAGAGATCGATCCTGGCAAGATTTAAGCTATCATTTCCATGGCCAGGACCGCAAAACACTTCATGAAATTCGAAAAGAGTTCGTTTCGTACTTTGACCGTGAGGCACTTATACGGCCCTGGTGGTGATACTGAAACATGTTTACGTTAGGCTTCCACACCACAAAAGCCAAGCTACTGTTTTTTTTTTTTTTTTGTCATGTTTGAAGAATGTAAGAGGGAAAAAAAAATAGTAGAAAATATTTTTGAGAATGAAAAGAATAACCAAAAGTCGTAAACATCCAAGTATGAAAACTCACATTTTCCAGTAAACCCATGACACTCGTGCTTTGCGATCAATGTTTTAAATTATGTATCAAGACACCCGTTAACATGATCCAACTAAAAAAACAAATGTTATAGTAAATTACTTTTTATTGAGAACATAAAAATGATTGCAATGTAATATTCTAAAGACAGAAGTCGTTTTATTCTCTATAATCATCCCTTTCTTTTCTTTGTCTACTGGTCCACATTTGAAAAAGGGAAAATGACACAAATAGTCCCTGAACTATGACAGAATGTGCAATCTGGTCCATGAACTTTTAATTTGTTCAATTTAGTCCCTGAACTTTGGCAGAATGTGCAATTTGGTCCTTAAACTTTTGACTTGTTCAATTCAGTCCATGAACTTTTAGTAAATGTTCAATTTAATCCCTAAACTATATGAAAATGTTCAAAGTCGTCCCTAATCTTAAATTAACAAAAGGACTATATTGAACATTTTCATATAGTCCAGGGACTAAATTGAACATTTACTAAAAGTTCAGGGACTGAATTGAACAAGTCAAAAGTTTAAGGACCAAATTGCACATTTTGCCAAAGTTCAGGGACTAAATTGAACAAATTAAAAGTTCAGGGACCAGATTGCACATTCTGTCATAGTTCAGGGACCATTTATGTAATTATCCCTTTGAAAAATGGGTATTAAAAAAAAAGCGATGATAGAAAAGTGAAAAACCGAGTTTTCCAATTGCATGAGCATATAAAAAAAGAGGAAAATTACCAAAAAAGTCCTAAACCTATTGCAATTATGCCAATTCAGTCATAAACCTTTTTTTTGTCGATTCAGTCTTAAACCTTTTGCAATTGTGCCAATTCAGTCCATCCGGCGAATTTTGACCGGTCGGTGCTGACGTGGAAGCCGGCCGGCCGCCGACCCATTATTTTAATAATTTTTATGATTTTTTCCTTTTCTTTTCCATTTCTTTGCCTTTTCTTATTTTATTATTTTTTCCTTCCATACTGTTCTTCGGCTTCAAGCCTTCAACTGCACCGGTTCAGCGAAGAAGAACCTGAATCACTTGCAGGCCACGAGTACGTCCTCAAAAGATCGGAGCTCCTTGAAGTTCTTTCTCCACTTGCAGGCCAAATTGGGCGACAAATTAGAATCCCATAGCTTGTCGGAGGAACCAGTCATGGAGCTCGATCGACCTCCATGGGTATGAAGTGTACAAGACCGAGTTTAACAGCGAGTCGACGCCGAAAGCGGTGGCGGACGCGTCGACTCAAACGGATGACAAGAGAAGATGAAGACGACGCGTGAAAGAGGGGGAGAGCGAGATCCGTGAGCTTCGCGAAGACGGAACCGACGAAGCTAATCAGAGTCAAAGTTAGGATCTAGGTCAAAATCAGACGACCACGGAGCTAAGCAGGGACGAGATCTCACTGCCACCGTCGGATTCGAGCCCCCAGACGCTGGAAACTCTGATTAAGGCCGACGGACGGTTGATAATAGGCTCGAGCAGAGGCAAAGGGGACAGAATGGATCGGGCAGCCGGGAAGTCTGATTCATCGCTCGATTTGGGCGTGTTGATCGGCTTCGGGGAGCAAAACGACATCGACTCGAGAGTCTCACGGTCCAAGAAGACGACGACGGAAAAGGAGCTTCGAGCAACTCCTATCCTGTACTCGTGGCTTGCAGCTGGTTCGGGTTCTTCTTTTGCAGTTGAAGCCGAAGAACAGGAAAGCTAAAAACGAAGAACAGGGGAGGGGAAGGGAAGGAAAACAATAAAATAAGAAATGGCAAAGAAAAGAAAAAGAAAAAATAAAAAAAAAATTCATAAAAATTCATAAAAATTATTAAAATAATGAGTCGCCGGCCGGTCGGCATCCACGTCAGCGCCGGCCGGCCAAAATTCGCCGGATAGACTGAATTGGCACAATTGCAAAAGGTTTAGAACTGAATCGGCCAAAAAAAAAGTTTAAGACTGAATTGGCACAATTACAATAAGTTTATGACTTTTTTGGTAATTTTCCCTAAAAAAAAGTCTTGCGTGAATTAAGTTCGTGAATTCAAAGAGATCTGTTGATCATATGAGATTCACATGATGGATCCAAATCCACATGGACCGGTCCAATCCGGTCATGTCCAGATAAGTATTTGCCCCGAGTTTTAAGGCCATCCAGTCGTCCTTTTACACCTTGATTCGCATGGCCATGTGGTCCAATTAGGAGTGCGTAAGGGCAAGTGGGGACAGATTCCATCTGATCTAAGACATTCTTGGGCTTTCATGCTTGTATACTAGCTAGGGTTTCAAGGTCGACCATGACGAGTTTCGCATATTCTCACTTGCTGCGTCTTCTTCTTCTTCCTTTTTTGACTTCTATTTTGTATGAAAGGTACCATAAATCATCATTACACGGGCAGGGAGCACGAGGATCCGCATCATCTACCCTTCCCTTAGAAGGGCAGACACCTGCCCTTGGGATAACGGACGGCCCAGATCTCTTATTTTTAGTGGGTAATTTTTTGGGTTTTTTATTTTTATTTTTTTAATAATAATCTGGGCTATCCATTCATAACACGGATGGCCCAGGTTCAAAGGGCATGATCTGTCCTTCTAAGGGAAGAGTAGACGATCCCTTCACGAGTGGATGATGGCACTAAATTTGTTCAATAAATTCATTCCGTTAATAGACAAAAGTATTTATTTTCGTGGCCTTATATACGGAAATATTTTCGCACCGATGATGGAGTCCGTTGTTTCTCCAGTGAATTAGAGATGCATGAAAAACGGGTTGCCAAATTGCTAATGTGAGGTCGATTAGTCTCCAACATAAGGAACGCAATCAAAGTGAAATATTGTAAACCAATCAAATTGCCAAACATAGTTGGCAGAAAACATTGCAAAAAAAAATGCTCGATTGATCTTGTTTTGGATTATGTGGTCAGAATGTTCGTGATGGCCTTACCCTCACCTTTTATACACTAAAATTGAGTTATGGAATCATGTGGCAAATCGTTATTAGCCAATAAATATGGCCCATTTGTTTGATTGACCATTTTCAGTCCGCCGCATCATGTATTTATTTCGATATATGGCCTTCATGAACTAATAGACAAAATGACACAAATAGTCCTAAACTTTGGCAGAATGTGCAATCTGATCCCTGAACTTTTAATTTGTTCAATTTAGTCCCCGAACTTAATCAAAATGTACAATTTGATCCCTAAACTTTTGACTTGTTCAATTTAGTCCCTAAACTTTTAGTGCATGTTCAATCTAGTCCCTGAATTATAGAAAAATGTTCAATATAATCATTTTGTTAATTTAAGATCATAGATAACTTTGAACTTTTTCATATAGTTCAGGGACCAAATTGAACATTTACTAAAAGTTCAGGGACTGAATTGAACAAGTCAAAAGTTTAGAGATCAAATTGCACATTCTGATTAAATTCGGGGGCTAAATTGAACAAATTAAAAGTTCAGGGACCAGATTGCACATTCTGCCAAAATTTAGGGAGCATTTATGTAATTATCCCGAACTAATATTAGCACACATAGCATTGCTTTAAACTATTCATGGAAGTCTTCCGACCTCTCAATCGACGAGAGGCCGAGGACGGGCCTCCGGTTTCGGTCACTCGTCTCCGTTTTTTGTCGTCACGCCGATGACTCTTGCCAAACCACACTTCACTGTAGACAACTTGGGATGTGAAGAAGGTTTGTCCAAGCTGCTGAAGGGTCCATTTGAATGTGTAGGGCAGGCTCTCTTGGTTCCAGATCCAAGGCTACAAGACATTTGACAACATCGTTTTCTTTCTCTTGGTCCAAAAACGAGGAAGCTTCGTAACAATAGAAAAAAAATTGTGAGTAACAACGAAAAAACTGGATACTTGGCTCATCCTTTGCTCTTTCTGTTTCCCATTTAGGCGAGGGTGGCATTGCCCTTTAACCTTGACAGGAAGAAATCGGATTTTTTCATTTGTGGATTACAGACAATAAAGAAGTCGCTCCCTTCATTTTTAATTGAGTTTAGATATGGTTGACGTCCGTTCCATAATCCTCTAAACGGTGATTAGGGGTCTCCCGAGAAGCTGCTTGAGTGATTAAACGCTTTGTTACGCCCACCACCTTGTTTGTGAAGCCTTGCCCAGTGCACGTTGACCGGGCGATTCGCGTTTATCCATGGGAATTAGTAGCAAGATCCGGATGAGAGTGCTAACTTGATCTCCGACCGATAGGCGCTTTGAAATCCCTTTGTTAAAGAACAAAATAAAAAAGAAAAAGATTGATACTAAACCAACGTGTTCATGAAACTCCCATGATTATGCGTGATATAATCGCTTTAACGTGGTTATAAATCACCAATGCAAAAAGATACGATAATATTGTAACAAGTGATGTTGTATACCTAGGATGAAAGGCTGCTACCATGACAGTCTGACAGTACTGTCATTATTTCTGACCCCACGATTTTCTAAATAATGAGTATTTTATACAAAATATACGGAGATGGTGTTTGGATCTACGATCAGAAATAACTTACAGTACTGTCAGATTGTCGGGGAAGCATTTCCCACTTAGAATTATTCAAACGACTGCAATTTTCATAGACATCCCTTATTGGAGGGAAATTTCCTCAAACAAAATCTAAAGTCGGTAACTTCCGAGCATAAATATCACCTAGAGGCGCCTGCTATGGATGGACTAAAACTTGACTTTCCTATAGTTATTAGCAATGCTCAGTAGGAAGTTTTCTCCACTCGCATTGGGGGAACAGAGTAGTTGTTTTTTGAGAAAATGAAAAATTAAGGCTCCATTTCTTTCGTGAAAAATGAGACATTTCTAAAAAATGTTTTTCATAAAGTCATTTTCAGGAAAATGACATTATTATTCGGTGTTTAGCTAAAATCTGAAAATGAATAGAAATTTCTTTTTTCGCCATTTGGGAAACAATTAAAGCCATAGATTGAAATGTTTACGCCCGTTCATGCTTAACCTATCTAGCTTGAACACATTCTACGACCATATTAAACTTCAATGAAGTCAAGTTATGGTTCAATAAAAATTTTCATACAACAATTTATATCCTTGTGCAATACACGTCCAAATATCATTAGTATACTAAGAGTCGAATGTTCGACTAGTAAGCTTTCTGTAAACACAGAAATCCATTAAATTGGACAGTAGTATTGAAGGGGGTCAAAATTTAGTTACTTGTTGTGAATATTATTTAAAAAAAATGCCTGTACCAATGTGTTCCATAAAATTATCGCCACAACTTACCATCATAGATTATTTTGAATGGTAAATGTTGAAGGGTCATACATATTTACTTCATGCCAGCATATAAATTGACTGGATAATTATATTAAAAAAAATTACCATTAAATCTACAATAGAACAAATAGGAGCTCGACTAATTTTTTTTTATGGTACTTATGCTAGTCAAACTTAATTATAGTTGGATAGAGAATATATTATATAAGATAAGGCAGTTGAAAAAAAATGGTATGAAATTATGGCTTCGTTTATTTTGCAAAAAATGAGATATTTCTGAAAATTATTTCCAGAAAGTCATTTTTCAAGAAAATGATAATATTTTTCCTATTTGGCTGAATCCTATAAATGAATATAAATATCGTCCGCGATTTGATATGGAAAATATAATTTGATTTTGTTAAAGGAAATTACTAAAGGCTTTGAATTTTTAATTATTTTATTTTTCTTTTCTTTTTTCTTTCTTTTTCATTTTTTTCCCTTCTTCTGCAGGTCGCTAACCCCGATTGGAAATATTGTCATTATGCGGTTCTTGGTCAGATTGCCGGACTCGTTGTACGCGACGAAGAACACCTTGCCCTCGCCGTTGATGTACGCGTGCCGATCGCCTGACGCCGAATGCTGGGTTCGAGCTTGCCTTCAGCTTGAAGACCGACAGCAGCAGCTTCTGGATCGACTGCGAGATTCAAGCGTGCTTCTTTGTCGTCATCGAGGCCACTGACTGCGGTTGTGGAGGAGGAGGAGGGAAGGTGCGGCGGTCAAGAAGGTGAGGCATGGACAAGGTGCGGGCGGAGAGATGGCAAAGCCGAGCTGGCGCTTGATGCACTTGAGCTCAAAGGAGTTGTAGCGCGCGCTCCCGCAGTTCCACACCACCGAGCTAGGGCGGGTCGAGTCGAGTCGCTTCTGCTTGGACGACTCCCAACAATTTCTCCACGTCGGCCGTTAACTCGCTGAAACCTGGCGAGCTCGAGCTTGAGCTCGAGCCTCGCCGAACGTTGCTTTTTGTAGTCATGACCAAAAATTAATCAAGTCGATGGTTCGCATGTCAATGTGAAAAAAAAAAAAAAAAGGAACGAACTCATGGTTCAGTTTCCATATCGACAACGAGCTATGGCAAACCAACATGCACGAAAGCCTGGTCCAGTCCACTATTTGACGTAACTCACGTGGCCCACGTGTTAAATGTGAAGTCAATTTTGCTGGAATCGAGGATTTGTAGCACCACTTGGACGGCGAGAGGCTGAAGGATACGATTGATTGATCCACTTGTTAAGATCTATCTTGATTAAATAAGTTTCCAGGAAGCCACACACTACTCGATCATAAGCCTTTTGCATATCTAAATTAGAAAGCCGCCTGAAAGTTCCTTTTGCGATTGTTGTTTGCGATAACTTCAATGATTTTTTATTCAAGGAAGTACATCCATATTAAGGCTCAATCCAATTGATTCTGTTCCAATGACTAAATTTACCACAACCCCATTATTTTTGCTAAAATCTTTCGTCTAATCGGATTATGCTAATCGATATGTCCTTAGGCACAATCACATATTAGCGTAGAAAATCGCACTCGGAACGAAATTCAGATATATGAATTGCTACATCTTATCTTCGATAGTTATGTAACACACAACATGATGTAACGACCAACCTCTCACACAAAGTGGGAGGAAGATGATTGAGCGATACATAAGTAAGTAATACTCCGCCTCACACAACCATGACATGAGTAGCATTTTTTACGGGATATATCGTTATAAAGGGAGAATTACACAATTTCCTCCCACCCCCTAAGCTTTTGGGATTGTGGCAAGGTGCCCCCTCACGTTTTCATTTTTGCAATTTGCCCCCTTACCTTTTGAAATTGGTGACACTGTGACACTAGCGTTAATTGTCGATCAATTTTTTCTTTTTTATCACAAATATCATCAGGTGACTACACGGGAAAAATTACCAAAAAGGCCCTCAACATAGTGCAATTGTGTCAATTTAGTTATAAACCTTTTTTTGGTCAATTCAGTCGTAAAACTTTTGCAAAATTATGCAAATTCAATCCATTTGGCCAACTTTGGATGGCCAGCGCTGATGTGAACAGCCACCAGTGCCAGGTTGGCAATTTTTAATAAACTTTTAATAATTCATGAATTTTTTTCTTTTATTTTTTTTTCTTTTCTTTTCTTATCTTCTCCTTCTTCCTCCAGCCGGTCGCCGGATAGCTACCTAGTCAGAGGCAAGGGCCGGCGAGGAGTGACTAGTGTGGTTGCCCTCGCTATTAGCTACCAACTAGAGGACGAAGGAGAAAATATATTAAAATATTATTAAAACTTCCAAGTCAGCGTCGATTGGTGAAAGTTAGCTAGATGGACTTAATTGAAATAATTGCAAAAAGTTTATAACTGAATTGGCGCAATCGTAATATGTCTAAGACTTTTTTGGTAAGTTTCCCCGACTACACGTGCCTAGTTATGGAAGGCAAAATTTTTCATGAATCATCTACATAGGTGAGAAAAAATAATTAAAGGGTCTAATATAAAAATATATATTGGAGCTATATGTCATTGTGCATTTGATGTTCCCTAAGTATATTCAAAATCCCTCTACCAAGGTTTAGGATATTTCCTAACAGTTAAATCAATTCTTGAAGCTCGTCCGGATGTCATTATTCGAGAATCGAGACCAGCATTTGCCTTCTCCACATACTACAGCTTTTTTCGTCATCTGGATGTCATTATTGGTGAGGGCCTTTGTTCTAGTCCTTTTGCTTTTCTTTTCTTTTTGGATTTCTTTTTCCTTGTTTTCCTCTTCCTTTGGGATTTATGTTCACATGGCACCCAGTTGGCGTCGAATCAATGGTAAGGTCATGCTAGCATGACAATGTGACACTATGACGGTGGAATGCTAGGCATAAAATCAGATGTGGGTCCCGTCTTGATTGTTAAATATTTTTTTCCTTTCATAACACTTATGGTTGATATTGCACCATTGTATTGTTACATTGTCAGATTCCCAAATCCCTTTTAAAAAGCCATGCCGCTAGTTTTCATCACCTAGATTGAGTGGAGGTAACAAGGTACTTCATTGCATTTTTCAGTCAGGACTTAGGACTTGATTGCACAAATTAAAAAAAAAAAAATAGGACTTGAATGCATTTTTGTTGAGGTTTAAGTCTTTGAATCCACTTACCCAGTCTCCTATATTAGTAGCCAGTTATTTCTTGCATAGAGTTAGTAAGTTAAACTATAGAGAAGTAGGAGTTGTGCGCGGTAATTTACTTATTCGTATGACTAGTAAGTTTTCCGTATGCAAATTTAATATTAATTAGCTTTAGGTGAATGTTCTGAGCTAAGGGTAGCTTTTGCAATTGCTAACTTGACCTATTTGAAGTGTCCAATGTGTTGAGGAAGCTTATACTTACTTGTCGTGCTTATATTTTGAGGGAAAAAAAAAAAAAGGAACATTGTGACTTTGATTGTAATTCTTTGAGAGGATATCTGTGTAATCCCGATCCGGGATGTGATATGGTTTCTGATAAAAGAGTAATTTGACCGTAAAATGAAGGATGTGTACTTATAGAGTGAGCTATAGCCCCTTGTAGAGAGACAGATTCATCTCTAAACGTCGACAAAGGTTTCAAGGATTGCACCAGCGGATTCCAATCTTACTTCTAGACTACTTAGAATTGGAAGAGCGAAATAGACCGAGCGGAAAGGCCGAACAAATAGTTCTTCGCATTAATTTTCGTCGTCCTTAACATATTAATCATTCTTACCCAAGTAGTAGTAATCCATAATCAGTGATTTCGATGTGAGGCATGACTTGACTTCTAGCACAAGACTGGAAAAGGCTTTAACTTGTGCTCTTTTAAAGCGATGTTCTGTCCGTGATTCTTTACTGGCTGGGCAAGCGATCGCGAGGCGGTAACAAGAGAGAGGTACTCGTTCAATTTCGACAGGATCAGATGCTTTTCAGATGGAGATCTCATTTCTTCTGTTCATGGATGGTGTGGAGCCCACAAAAGTCCAATGTAAAGTCTGCCCGAAACTCCCGCAATTAGATGGAACAAAGTTAAAGGTTAACTAACAACAGTTAAAAAAAAAAAAAAAACAATATGACATTCACGATTGATGGTTGGCCACCAATTCGTCCGACAGATTGACCGGTTGATTTTCTCCGGCAAGATGTTGCAAATCACATCCAAGTTTGTTGTTTGAAATGGCTGCAGTTCCTAAAAATTTGTTCAGGATTTTATCACTCACCAACCATCGTGTTCGCCGGGGTTAGTCTCGCCCTGCCGAAATTCCCCTCGTAATCCAAATATGATAGCCGTCAGGTATGCTATACCGTTTCTTATTCACGAGGTCCTATAACGATGCGAAATCTCTAACTTTATGATGTTGAATTTCGCATTAATTAAGTTTTGTATTCTTAGGTTCTGGCGGCCGTTCATTAAGCTAATTCAGTTTGTCCTTCCCGTCAACTATGGTTTAATCTAACCTCTTCATGACAAACTATGCCCCCACCCCCCCAAAAAAAAATCAAGACTTGCGTAATTATTGTAGTCCTCCCAATCAATCAATTCCTACACGAACTCGATCGTCAAGTGGCAAATTAGTCGAGATGTCGTTCGTCGGTCGAGAGTTGAGTCCAAAACGTGTCGTATCCATTGCAGATCCATATTCCAATGACGCCTCTTGAAATAAGGACAAACGTGCAAATCATGTTGAATGGTCGACTCGACTCTCCAAGCATTTTCATTTTCGTGGTTTTGAAAAATCTTGAAAGAAACCCATTTCGATACAAACAATTTAAAAAAATAATAATAATAATCTCTCTCAGAACTAAGGAAAGTCATTCACGTGGATCCTTTATATTGACTAGGTAAATTTTAGGGTAATTTAGTCCGTTCAAATTAACGGGAAGTGTCTCCATCCATTTAGAGCGTGGAAATAACCCTACCCAGAAAACTATCGTGAAGAAAGTAACTTGGGAGTCTTAGAATAATGCCGGCCTCTTACCACTACCTCCATCAGTGAATAATTAATCAAGAGTCACAAATTTGACCAAGATTTTAAAAAAAAAAAATCATTACGTATGATGCAAATATTAATTGGTTCATTAGTTGTTTTCTCCAATTTTTGGTTTTCCAGACGGATTTCTAATTTGTCAATGCACGTGATGTCGGCAACATCAAATGAAATCCGAGCCACTTATGCAGCTCGACATCATCAAAGCACAATGTAATAATACTTCAAAAAGGAGGAATAGGTATAATAGAGAAAGAATTACAAAAAAAAAAAAAAATCGATTTCTTCATGTTTACTCAATCTATATTCTGCTCTTAAAAAAAATGACAGATGGGAATCAGTTTCCACATCAATTTCGGGCAGATGTTGACCTTAACACTCTTTTAAACTCATCCCTTCGTTCTGATGATAAGGGTGGATGGACGGTGAGGAAGAAGAATGAACTCTGTTCATTCATTTCGATCTTTGTTTGATTTTCACGGTTTCCATTCATATATAATACATAAATTAAAAAAATCCGACTCCAAGGCGGAGGAGATTTCGGAACAGGGAAAAAAAAAGTGATTATTTTCTCAAATTGGAAAAAGACACTGCTTTGTCTGTCCAAATTTGAGTTTCATTTGAGCCTCAATCTCATGTGCATTTACGTCTCATTTCAGGTCTTTTTAAGGAGTCCTAAGGTTTGCTCGTTACACTCGGGAACGAAGGATAGTAGGGTGGCAATCGTAAAGCGTTGCTAATCTTACTTTCCCTACACTCCTCACATAAAACACCCATCTCGCTTTAGCCTCCCGTCAACCCAAAAAAGAGAGAAGGAAAGAATTAAAAAAAAAAAAAAAAGATCCCTTTTCTCGATGGCCCCGGAAGTGCCCGTCGATTCATTCACCGGAGCCGGGAAGGTGTGCTCGGTCAATGGAGGAGGGTATGGGAGAAAGGGGTACGTGACTTTTTTGGCGGGGAGCGGGGATTATGTGAAAGGGGTGGTGGGGTTGGCGAAAGGGCTGCGCAAGGTGAAGAGCGCGTATCCGCTAGTAGTGGCGGTGCTGCCCGATGTGCCGGAGGAGCACCGCTGCATATTGAGGTCCCAAGGGTGTATCGTCCACGAGATAGAGCCGATCTATCCTCCTGAGAACCACGTCCAGTTTGCCATGGCTTACTATGTGATCAACTACTCCAAGCTTCGTATATGGAATGTAAGTAAAACAAAGCTCACGAGTAATAGTTCCAGGAGTGAAGATCCCACATAGCGGGGGGTAAAAAAAGGAGTTAATTTAAAGCATTCTCAACTTGGACTTTGCCTAGTGACTAGAATTTGCTTATCTTCGCAGTCTTTAACATGCTAAACTTTCCGGAGTTAGTTCATGAGTTTCAAGTGATTTAATTTTTTACAGTTCTTATTCAGGCAACTTCCGTATGGTCCAAAAGTAACTAGTGTATTAAGATAAAAACTCTTACCTTTGGTTGTCAAGTTGAGGATGCAAGATGTAATAATCAAGGTGGAATATTTGACCCCCCTTTTTTCGAAGAATCCTTTCGATAAGTTCCACTTCTACCCGGGTGCGAAGGGTGAGTTCTATAAATCGAATGATGTGACCGACTGCAAGCAGATGTCTAGACAAGTAGTTCATGCTCAATACCTAATTACCGTCGTAAATCTATGTTGGTATATCTACCATTTTTCGGATAATTTTTTGTTGACTGAGGTGGTTGGCTAGTTTGGGGGGAAAAAATCATGGACAAAAAAACCGTTTTTTTCTCATCGAAAATCCCCTTCCTTAAGGCTATCTACTGTGAAAGGTTGCATCGTTGCATGTATGGTGGACGTGCATGCAACCTTTTTCAGACATGCAGGACCACTCGCGGTCAAATTCTTTCATCCCTCGAAACTTTTGATGCGCTGCGCGATCCCAATTCGGTTGATTTTTTACGTCGTTTCATCCTCCGCATACTGCAGTTCCTAGACTACAGCAAGATGGTGTATCTGGACGCGGACATTCAGGTGTACGAGAACATCGACCATCTGCTCGACGCGGAAGACGGCTACTTTTACGCCGTCATGGACTGCTTTTGCGAGAAGACGTGGAGCCACTCTCCGCAGTACTCGGTCGGGTACTGCCAGCAGTGCCCCGAGAAGGTCGTGTGGCCCGCGGCGATGGGCTCGCCGCCCGCCCTGTACTTCAACGCCGGCATGTTCGTGTTTGAGCCGAGCCGCTCAACCTACGAGAGCCTTCTCGACACTCTCAGGATCACCCCTCCCACGCCCTTTGCGGAGCAGGTGATTAACTCGGATCGATAATCTGATTGGCGCATGTCTTGAGGGCACAGTGAGAGAACCAGAGATGAGCATACTTCGAATGCTTGCCGCCCTTCGATTTAGCAACGAATATCTCTCTTTTTTTTCTCACTTCCTTTTTCAACAATTCTTCACGTACATGGCAGGACTTCTTGAACATGTTCTTCCAGAAAACTTACAAGCCCATCCCTCCAGCATATAACTTGGTTCTGGCCATGTTATGGCGCCACCGGGAGAATGTGGGCGAGCTCGAAAAGGTCAAGGTGGTCCACTACTGTGCCGCCGTAAGTAAATCTTCCACTTGCTTTCACTTTTCAACTCCTCGGCGATCTTCGGAAATTCCAAGTTTCGATTGTCAAAAAGCACCCAAGTGATAATTTTCTTTCTGTTGTCTTCAATGACAACAGGGTTCGAAGCCGTGGAGGTACACAGGAAAGGAAGTTAACATGGACAGAGAGGACATCAAGATGCTAGTGTCCAAATGGTGGGACATCTACAACGATGCGTCATTAGACTTGAGGGCGGAAGACGCCATCGTTCAAGCCGAAGATCAGACGGTATCGAGGTCATCTATCATGGCTTCTATGCGTGACCCCGCCATTTCCTTTGTTCCTGCACCCTCTGCCGCCTGAAGTTATAGTGTCCAAGCCGAAGATCAGACAGCACCGAGGATATCTGTCAGGCCTTCCATGCCCCTGCTATTTCCTATGTTCCAGCACCCTCTGCCGCTAGAACCTAGAGAGGTCTTTTGAAGTGTGTTTAAATAAGTTGGGATTCAATCTTTTTCCCTCTTTTCCAGCTTTGACCCGGGTAATTAGTTTTCTACGGCATCTTGGCCTTCCTTGTTATCTATAAAGTTATTATGAATACGTAGTGCTTATATAGAACATGGTGTGGTTTATATATATGGGGGCTCTGTTGCAGAAGGAACGATCCTATAACACCAAACTCTTGCTTAATGCTACCATGAGAATCCAGCAAACCTTCCTGGTGTGAAGCGACTGACCACCAATGATCAAGCATTACGTGGCAAATTCACGACTGACTGCCTGTTTATGCATCCTTTTCAGGAATAACCTAACACTTATAGCTTAATATAATCATGTGGAAGGACGAGCTCAAGACGTTGCAAGCTGTTGTAGAACCTGCACCGTCATGTGATTATCTAGTGCCAACAGGACCTGTTTTAGATTCTAGCACCTGTAGAGAATATTTGAATGGCCCCTCTATGATTAGAATTTACAGGCTCATATCATCTCTAATTCCGGCCACTGTCTTGGGGTGAACCAGTGTGGCAGTTCGTTACTGGTTATTAAAATGGGAAGAAACAAACCTTCTCCTTCAATAGTCTACCTAAAATTTCACACTACATAGGAAGCTCTGTAAAGTATCAAAAGCATAATAACTTTCATTATCCAGAAACGGGTGCTGCTGCTTCATCTCACACAAGGTCATATTTAACTAAAGAGCAAGTTTTCGCCTCTAAAAGGATTGGCACATAAGAATCATAGCCTATGTGGTCATCATCAAGAGGTAAAACACAGGTAGGTGTCTACCAATTTGCGCCACATTCTATGAAGTGCGATACTCTTGGTATTATATATCTAAAGAGTCATAAGAGTCCTCACCTTCTTCACATTCGTCTTCGAAGTCCATTTCCTGAAGACGATCATCTTCGAAAAGAAAAGGAACAGCCTCTTTGCATCTCTCAGGTTTCCTGTCATTCAGCTCTATAACCGCATTAATCTTGTCCTTGACACAGTCTTCAACTATCTCCGCTTCAACTCCTGTCTGCAAACCCAAAAGAGAGAGACATTCTCCTTGGAATCCCATGTCATTGGAGGACAAAATAAGACCGGCGAGTGTTCTTGCAAGATCAGGGGCATGACTTTGTATCTGCAGATACAACACCAAAAAAATGATGCTCAGCACAAATGCAGTGTTCCTTGTGACAATGCTTAAATGTTAATCACGAATACATACATAGGCCATGGTACTTTAGATTGGCCATGTGATGAATAATATTGATTAGATTGGCCAAGTAGTGAATTATATTGGAAGTACTTAATCTTCGCACGTTTCTAGAATATATGAAACTAAACCTGTGAATGTACTGAATCTTGTATCTGTCCATTAGCTGACTATATGAGCATTGAGTTGTTGGACTACATCTGTGAAGCACTAGGACAAAATATTTTCTTACGAAACCATGACGCTTCAAAGTATTCAACCATCTCAAGCACCTACCCAAGCAGAGCAGGCATGTACGCGTGCCAGAGAGAGAGAGAGAGAGAGATTTACCTTCAGAGCACGATCACTTAGAAGAACTCCTGAATGTTTCTCCTTCATATAATCCAATGCTAGTTTAGCTGCTTTCTTCAGAAGAGATCTTTCTGACAAGACCTTTTGCTTCGAAGGAGGGAAGTTAACCTTACCAATGAGTCAAGGATTGCGACATAGTATATGATGTAGCAAATTATGGTTTACTAAAGAAATAAATAACTTAATAGAAGCGGATATTCTGCTTGATAGCAATGAAAGATAACATCAATATGAGCATGTGGTGGCAGGTTATCCCATTCTAGAGAGACACCACCTCCTTGATCCATGATGTTGCCTAGTGTCAAGCCATAACTCTTCCAATCAATGCTCTTCAATGCACTAAGGGATGACTTGGAAATTGGGGAAGGTGAGAAATCCTTGAAATACAAAACCTGCAAGGAAAAAAGGCACACTTAATACTGGAAATCAAGTTCGACAATGGTGAGACAAAAATGAAGCATGACAGAAAGTTGTTAACCCCAGTCGCTCTGTGATGGTTCATTGTGAATCAATAAACCATGGATAATGCTCTTCTCTAGCAACAACCCAAAGGTAGTTTATTAGGTTCAGAAGAAAACTACGAAAAATATACAGAGGTTCTATAATTATGATGTGTAGACAATGACAACAATCAATTGATTTCTCTCACTATGCCATCAGAAAATCTCAGCAATGTGCAACTGATAGTTCTAGGTATTAGCTTAGAATCAGTGCATGCATTCTTGAACATGGTCACATGCAAAGAACAGAAAATTTGTCACATGGCATACTAAACTAAATATGTGGTGACGGGACAATTTCCATGCATAATACTCTAAAGCTGCCTGCAATTCTAGCTTAAATCAGGGAATTTAAGGAAGCAAGTTTGTTTACTTTAATGTGCAAGCCCAAGGAATGACAGAAGTAGCAGGGAATATCACAATTCATAGCTGTCTCTAAGAATGTGCATGAAAGAAGTATAGCAAAATGGTCTTCTGCCAAAAAACTGTTGATTGATGATTAAGACAGTAGGAGAAAATGCTTCTAGAAAAACCTGTGTCTGGTGACCACACTCCCTCAGCCAAGGACTTGTTTGATCAGAAAACTCGCATATGATTATTACTGCATCAACCGTTAACCCCGGATTTTGTCTTCCAGAAGTTTTTGAGCTGCAAATAGTTCCCATCCCAGTCCTCAAATGCTCCCTTGAAGATGTAGACAAACAACAAAGAATTTTCAAAAGATGCTGAAGCCTCTTGTTTATGACGTAAACAGTTGGATACAGTTGCTAACTGCATTCGACTATTGTTACTTAGGCAGTGGAATAAGCACTCCAAGAAACTTCAAAAACAGTGAATACCATTAATAAAAAGAACATGCGCCCTCTACTTATTTCCATCTACTACTACAGTGGATGCAATAGAAGGGCAGCAGAAAATCTTTCATCCATGTGGAAAGAGCACCAAGCAAAATGTTTTTAGGTGAGCTGTCAAATGAAAGTTTCATTAACAGTGGCAGTCATTGACACAGCAGTCTACAGAAACATCCTAATGAACTAACAATTTATTTACTTCAGATATATCCATCGAATGACCACGTGATGATACAAAATTGTCCACTCGTAGACAGGCCTGTGATACAGCAATGCACACAGGACCCGAATCCAGTGGTACCTTGCATAAAAGAACATGCAAGACATGACAACAGACAATTTCCAGTAAAATTTGCAATTCAGCGTTGACATCAATTCTAGCTGGAAAACTTCGATAGGTAAATCAACTTTTTTTCCTTGCCAGCCAAGCCACCAAAGCTGGCTACTGGAAACAAAAGGAATGTGCATCATCTTGGCATGTAACTTACATGGCATTTAATGATATACCAAGGTTGTTATCTAGATTGTTGCAGCGCCTTAAAATATAATCCTCAAAGCCATACTTCAAACGTTCTACATTTGAAGCTGAAAAGGGTGAGGGAATGCTTTTACTTGGCAGGAAAGCATCCCCATAGCTTGTTTTATAAACATTCTCATGTTGGACCGCCAGTTCAAATGCAATATTCTGCATGAGGATACCAGGACGGTAAGACCTAATGCTAAATATTGTAAACAACCAAGTATAGATATGCCAGCACAAGGTGAGAATGTACAAATTATCATTAGAAACATAAGACAATACTTCTCCTAGGACATTTTAGTTCTTTAGAGTGGTCACGGCCAGAATCAACCAAGGTGTGCAAGCTACTCTGCTTTCAAATCCTAAAATTACAACAAATGACTAAAGAAGAATCAATCAGAATCTTTCCATCTGTTTTGCTTAAAAAGAGAAGCAAAAACAATATTTTGGGAAAACTTAAAGAACTGATACTCAAGAAATAGAGTATTTGGACTAACCGGGATGTTCAAAATCAGCATCTGCAAAAAACCAAGATAAAATGATTAGACAGAAAGAGGATATTTAATTGACCATCTTTGAAGAGGAAGAGCCGCAGAAGGAATGTGTGTGACCGAGTGAAGCAACAAAAGCTTACCTCGTACAAGATACAAATATTCTTGGTAATATCTTTTCATTAAATAATTGATAACGACAGAAGACTTGGCACGACTAGTGCCAAAAAGCTAGTGAGTAACTTTGTTGTTCAGGTCACATTAAGTATGAGTGGATGATTAAGATCCTATTTGATATATAGAACCGATAAGGTGAACTTTGATCCTTTTGTGTTATTATTACATGTATGTGTGATTAGATGATGCTATCCTACAACAGCATCTCTAGTTATTTAGCCCTTCGGTTTTAAAGAATCAGAATTATATGTGAATCTTTATTTCACAAGATGACTGAATCCAATAGCTTCATGGCATGTAATACTTTACTATAAACAAATTGCATGATCCACAAGTAAAAGAACTAGAACTTCTATGGAGCACAATACACCTTCTCGACAAATTGCTTGATCTCACCCGGAAGAACTTCAAATTTCTCAGAGACAGATAGACAAACTTCAGTCCCACTGAGAAAGAAATACCAACAAAAAGTCTCAGCACTAAAACTTTAATGGGTACGAATGCTAGATGTGGTATAATACTATAAGTGCATATACTATTGCATACCTGAATCTCACGCCATTTTTAGCGATTGAAGGGAGCCTGGTTAGCCAATTATTCAAGCTACCTTCTTTTAGATTCAAGTTATAATATCGTATTTCCTCATCAGAAGCACCTGCAGCATACTCAACCATCAGTAAAAGCATCGATACTTCACAGTGCTGGCCTTCCCTTTTACAATGGCTGAACAAATAACATAGAAAGGAATGACCTCTCAATGGAAGAATGGCGCATCATCTTCTACGTCTTTTTTCCGAAGTAGAAGGATTTTAATTGTTAATTTATAGAAAGTTGACCAGGCAATGGATCCTCCACTACGAACCAATGTAAAAGAATGAAAAGAACTGAAACTACTGCATCAAATGACATCTAGGTCTCTCTTTTTTTTATATAAATTTCATGCGCAGTATTATTTAAGTCGACCTCATTTGAGTGTAAAAGCTTCTGCGATTCCACACTTGTTATATGGGGGGAAAGCACAATTTTGAAGAGTTCCACCAAGACAGGAAATTACCAGTAGTTCTCACAGCGAGCATTCCATCTGCATTGTTCAAAGACTGCTTGTAACTAACACAGTGAACATAGTTAAAATCCCCAAATTCAAACAGCATTCATTTAGCAGTTTGCTCATATCTTCAGGAGAGAGCAAGCTGGATGGTGTTATTTCTTGCAATCGGGCACACAACCTGAAACATGGCCATACTCCTTACCCCACTTTTCGGCAAAGATCCCTTCATCTGTGACTCTTAAGTCCTGAAACTCTTCCAAGCAACTAGCAGCACCCGTGTCCGAAACTGATTCCAAGTAAGGCCAATCAGAGAGCCGCATCACGTCACTTTGCAATCGTTAACCCATTTATCTACTAGAAATTATCGAGATGACACTTCTAATTTCACATATGGCACAGCTATATCCAGGCTTAAGCTTCAGTAGCACTTGAATCCTTAAACAACGCACTGTTAACACTTCGGATGTATCCAGGTCTAGTTCCAGTTAAATCGTAGGGCTAGAAACATCTCACTACTCAGTAAACTTACGAACATGCCACTAATCGAATTCCGGAAAAAGCAACCAAACCGAAAGGGAGCGCAGGACAAAGGAGACAGCGACGTACTGGAGATTCGGACAGCGGGAGAGCCGGCGAGCTGCGTACCCGCGAGAGCGACGGAGATACGGCACAGGTCATCAGAGACCCGGCACCTTTGGAAAGCAAACGAAATCAGCTGCGACGAAGAAAAGGAGGAGAAAATGCAAGTCACTGGGAGGTGAATACCGAGAAACCAAAATCATTATCAGAGGAGAGGAATGCAGGTCCTTCATCAGCGATCGCCGGAGAGAGAGAACCGGTGGGAACTAACTCGGTGGCAGAGGTCGGGAATCGTACGGACGGAATCCATGCCGGAGCCGGAGAGATCCTGCTTCTTCGCGCAGAGAGAAGAAGACGAGCCGAGAGCTACACCGACGAAGTCACCGAGCGTCCTGACTGCCGAGCTCTCCCGCCACCGGTCCAATATAAAATAGAATCATTTTTGTTTTAAACATATAATAGGAATAAAGTTCGCAATATATTAGTCATTATGTTACATATTGTAATGTGAAAAATCAAGCAATTAATACAATCTTGTGAGATTTAGCACGGCCCAAATTAGAATTCAGATGAATTCGCAGATTATGACAATTTCATAAAACTATCACTCATAAAACAAGCTTTGAATTAGAAAAAAATATATATATGCATTTTTTTTCTTTTGAGCATTCATGAAGATAGTTTCGAAAAATCACGATCAATTTGCCGCGAGAATTAAGAAGATGCCTTCGTAATCGATATCTCTCCTTACGAAAAAATTGAGATCTTTCAATTCAAAATAGAAAAAAGAAAGCCTTCCGGAGTTTGATTGCACGATAAAAATAGATCGACCTTAACCCATGAATAATCAGTGAAATTTAGGCCCATTTATTTAACGAAAATTGAATGAGTTGAAAAATATTATCTTAAAAATGATCACTTTTATTGTTTGAAATAATCAATTAATTAAAATTATTTTTATTAACAATACCAATTTATATATTACGAAAAAATTTCGTGCATTTATTTTTGTAAGCAATATATATAATTATTTTAAAGTATTTTTTTAAATATTTATTATTTGCGAAACAAACATAGCTTTATATCCGCCCGACAAAAATGGTGGGAAACAATGGCATGAATGAATTGTTCGTGCGAGGCAATGACCTCGTGTCAAGTTTTGAGAAATGAAAGAATAAGAAAATCATAATTACTTACTCGAGTAAAATTTGGAGGTGAATATCATTCAAAAATGCACTTCACCATGGTTTTAGAAGGAAAGTAGCACGGAAGTTAAGCTCATTTGAAAAATATAAATAATCCTAATCTAAATCCATAAATTAGGTTATAATTGCCGATTCTCGAATGGGTGGGTGGGTGCATCAACCAGAACAAAACCTACCCGCATAGTATTATCAAGTCCATGTTTTTGGAACCGGAACCGTTTCCATGGTCAATTCAGTCCGATTCTCGAGTGGAACCGAACCAATTGAGCAGCCCAAATATGATCAACATCAAAGATAAATCATGCTAATCGAATGCACGCACGAGGCATTTTCTAAGAATAGGTTTGACGGGGTCGATGGCTATAGCGCGGGGAAGAAACGGTGTTGCCGGAGAGGTCGCCACTGGATAGAAAAAGAAGATGGCCGTTGTTACTGGCCTATGGCCGCCGCCGACGAAAGTAGAGATTTAAACGGGCTAAAAGCTTGGGGCCACCAAGTCTCTTCTTTTCCCCATATTTTTTTAAGGAAAGGCAAATTAGAATGTGACCTCTTCCAGGCTAGTCCTACATAAGATGTGTTGAGTGTACCACCTTTTGAAAGGAAAGCTATGCAACTGCGACGCATCCGCAAAGATTAAGCAGAGGTGATGTAGTCGGAGGCTGTCCTGTCGGAGCAAAGACAGCAATCAGTACAGAGAATAGATCCTTAAGGATGGATACAAGACTAATCTCCTGAGCATCATTCCCCAGATAGCACCCTTCTATCTCTTTGCTTCATTGATCTCCTACGCAACGCCCACCGCTTTTTAATATCGCTTGTTTCCTCGAGCTGCTTGTCGAAAGTTTCGTCAGATGACCCGTGATTGTTACCCGATTTCGCAGGATCAAAGCCGCCTCTGATTCTTGCGGTTTCAGCGAGCAAATCGGTTATCAGCATCTCTGTGGTCCTGCTGGTGATTCCCCTTAGATACCAAGAAATGGGTGGAGGCGGGACTATAGATGGTTGGATCAGCTGGTCCAGGCTCACTCTTGATCCGATCCTTCCTTTTCCTCCAGTACATGAATTATAGTCTTCCCAAGTCTTGGGCTTGAAGGGGTAGCAGATTTTCTCGTCGACAAAGAAAGGTTCTACCCTCCAGCATCCTTCGAATCTTTTCATGAACCCCGTTTTCACTTGCTTGAACTTCATCTGAAAAAAACAGATGAATAGGAATAGTTTCATAGTTTACCTGAGATTATCTTGAAATTTACAAATATACCACCATTCTCCGAATAAGAGGGAATGGAAAGGCACAGGCATTCTACCAATGGCAATCAGGATAAAGAAAAGATACATAAAATCTGCAACAAGAGCAACGTCTTACCGTGCGGTCTGCTCTATTTTGATCCACCAAAACATGTACTGAAATGGTCCCCGACCACCAAAGGAACTTCCACATGGCCGCTTGCTCCAGTTCAACAACCTGTCTCAAACCTTCATCGACCAAAACCCTTCTTGATATGACTTCCTAAAAGAAAAGTTAAATTTCAAAATTCTTCTAACAAGGTCTCCACTTTATGTAGAAGTTTGCCAAAATGAACAAGAATAATTTGCAAGGGAAAGACGAAAATTGCAGTGGATTAACCAGAAGATGACTTGTTCGATGCTTCATGTATTAATGGCTGAGATATAGAAGAAACGGTGGAAAAAGCGTGATACCTTAATATTCTTGAAAACCCTCTTATTATCAGGATCGGTCACAATGTTGTACACAGCATCCGGAGGCAACCCCACATTGACATTTACATTGAGGTTGCAAAGAGATCCTTTTGGCACGCTCACCTGCCAAGACTTACATTAGACTCCAATAATTTTGCAGCGGCCAAATCTTTAAGTCATATGACAAGCAAGGCCCTTAGAACGCAACAAGCCACCGACGAAAGCATCATCCTTTTATGTAATAAAACCAAGTTACCAAATTGCTGCTTTTCTAGGTTTTGGTTGCACTAGAGCAACAGGACAGCAAGCAGAGAATGCCAATTACAATCTATCCATGTCATACTACATTGCGTTATTATAATTTTACAAGCCCCAAATGGACAATTACGTGGACTAGCATAAACAGTTGGGATTTACTTTTATTTTAAGTAATTACGATTATTTCACGTGTCATGTATTCACCTTTATATACACTCCCCTGATGTCAACGAGAATAAGTTAGGCGAGCTCCAAGCAACAAGAAAAGAGGCATAAAAAGTGGACTGTTCTATTGTAGCCCTACAAAGTCAGAAAAACACATGACAAAAAGCTTGAAATATGTCAAAAGATAACAGCAACAAACTTATTCATCTTCTCAAATTTTAACGATTAAATCACATACAGAAACAGAACTTATATCAGAGTCCTAATTCGGCTACTTCATTCTGTTTTAATGTAAACATCTTTGGCATGCTTGAGCTCAACAATCCAAGTATGTCCACCTATCTTATTTCTCAACAAGTCCCTCACCTTTATTTCTGGAGCTTGATCTCTCCACACTGGATTTTCATTCCATGCTTGCAGTTGCTTCTCCAGATTGACCTCAAAATCAGTCAACAATACATTCGAGTTCCTCAAAGAAGTGCTTCCAGCGTTCGCCCTCTCATTTCTCCCTTTAAACATTTTAAGAGGTGACTATCACAGATAAAAGAAAGAAAAAAGGTACATGAGTTTTCAGTTTGCAGGCATGGACATCTATAACTTCAAGTGTCATGACTCATCAAGATGAAGTGAATTACCTTGAAGCCATCCTGGAGCTTCTGAGGAAGCTGCCCAAAGAATCTAGAAATCGCAGGATCAAGAACCTTTGGCCTGCTACGTCTTCTGCTGTTGGTCGAAGCTGCGGTACTCGTATCTTTATCTGTCTCGCCCATCAGAATCTGGAAAATTCACGCGCCGAATTTCATTGTTCTAAACAAATGTCCAATTGCTTGCACAGACAAACATGTATTCGCACCCGTAGAATTTTCCTCTACTCCATACTATGATCCATCCACTCTTTCTTTTGGTAAGTACGAATGAATCAAACCTTCCTAAAGGATCCTAACAGTGAACAGTCACTTTCTGCAGCAACATTCCCCAGATCTTACTCCAGCTAAATACGGTGGATTCGCCAATGACCCATTAACTGCCCCCATCTGATAACGATGAGCTGACCACAGAACATGGTAAAAATGAAGCAGCCAACAGGACCACAATGGACACTAAGCACGCCAAAAACATTACGAGAATTCACAGTGATTTGGCACAATTCGTAAAGTTAAGGACCACAACTCGGTGTGATGCCGTGAAGCAAAACTCTCTTTCTTCTCGAAAGATAAAATTCAAGATACAGAAATAAGCAAGGAATGAGAGAGAGAGAGAGAGAGAGAGAGAGAGAGAGAGAGAGAGAGATCTATCGCACCTGGCAACGAATTTCTGTTGAGTTTCTTCACTTGTGAGTGGACGGATTCACCTTCCAGAAGGCAGATCTCAGTCGAAAAGTCATCCCAAAACGTAGGCGAGAGGGCCTCTCTCTCTCTCTCTCTCTCCAGAGAATTTGGAGTCGTCTTCTCTTCTTTCTTACAAAGGCTCCGGTCATGGATGGGCGAACCGAAACACGTGATTTCGGTCGGAAGCTCTGGTCTTTGTGAAGTCCCGCGAGCCCAGGTCGGGAGCTTGTCACTGGGCTTTTTCTCTTTTATGGCCCTTGGACGGACAATCGATTCTCATTCTCATATTACAAGTAATGATAAAAGAAATTTTACGTTCGATGTATTTACGAATCAAGGTAGGAAAAATTTTCACATGCTAAAAATGATTTGCCCATGGACCTTGTTTATTTCGTAAAAAACAATTGACTTGACAAATATTTTCTTAAAAATGATAGCTCGCATAGCTTAAAATAATTGAATTATGTGGGATAATTTTTTACTTCCGAATTCAGGACCAATTATTTGGAACAACACTTTACTGGGCTTATTGTCGATCGCAAGATCATAGACGTCGGCAGTTCTAGTTGAAAAATATTCTTAACGAAATGATCGCTTGTATCGCTTATAAAAATAAATGATAGAATTGCCACCAAAATTTTCCTACACCAAAAGGTCTTGTTCCTCACGACTGCTGTGACGTTTGGGTGAGTTGCATGGTTGCCCTATGGCCCTAGAAACTTGGCGTGCGGTTAGGATATCTTAATCTTGCCCGAGCATTTTCACCTAGGGGTGTATAAAGGAATTGGGAATTGCCCGAACCGAATCAGACCAAATCGGTAGTCACAACCTCCCATTTATTGAGACCAGGAACCTAACCAAAACCGTCCAGTTCAGGTAATCGGTGGGTACAAGTCTAATTCCTGGTTCCAAGGTAAACCATCCATCCGGATTAGACCGGTCATTATACTTATAGAATAAAAATGGCCTTCGCCAAGGATACTGTTGTGTGAGAGTTTGTACGGAGCGGCTAAACGCTAGAGCTATTTGACCGAACCCAACGCCTTGAAGGAGGCAGGAAGGCCCTAATGAGAAGTGGTCTGCTACTAAACCGGGTACGACGGTACAGTGGGAGGTAGTCCTGCCACTAAGGGTGCCGAAGGGGGTTTTAAGTAGAGTTGTCAATATGGGGGTAGTCCTGCCACTAAGGGTGCCGAAGGGGGTTTCAAGTAGAGTTGTCAATATGGGTCATAGACCCATATTTTGTATAAAATGGGTCATATATAGGTCAATAACTTTTAAATGTCTCACTAAAAATAGGTCTAAATGGTTGAATATATGGGTCAATAATGGGTCACACATTTAAACTCATTTTCGGCTCATATTAGACACATTTTTCAACCCATAATGATAACTTCTTTTCACAAGTTGCAAAGGATCCCAATCACCGGCCGCAGGCTCCGATCGCCGATCGGAAGCCCCGGTCCAGGTTGCAGGCCACGGTCCAGGTCCCGATCCCAATCGTAGGCGTCGGTCCCTATCACAAGCCTCGATCCCGATCGCCGGCCCTTGTCCCACTCGCCGGCCCCGACCCCCATCACCTGCCTCGATCCCCGGTTGCCGATCTAGACCGGCAACCGGGACCGAGGCAAGCGGCCTGGAAGGGGGTCGGGGTCGAGCCAGGCGACCGAGGCAAGTCTCGGGGTTGGCGACCGAGGCCGGTGTCGGGTGCCGGGGTGAGGGCCAGTACAGCGATCAGTACCGGGGCCGACGATCAATACCGGGGCTGAGGCGGCGATGGTATCGAGGCCAGGGCGGCAACGGTACTAAGTCCAGGGCCTGGCCCGATCGCCGGCCTCGGTCATCGGTCCAGGTCACCGTCCCCGACCCTAGTCCCGATCGCTTAAAAATTTCACTTGGTATTTTATTGTATGAAAATATTTTAGTAATGTTATTTTCTTAGAATGTTATTGTGATTTGGTAATAATGTGTCAAAATGGGTCAGGTCGGGTATGTGTTAGTTGCGAGTCGGGTTGGGTATGAGTTATTAAATATGGGTGAAAATAGGTTAGATAGGTCAATATGGGTCGGACCACACTCGACCCGACCCGACCCAAATTCGATCCGATCTATCCATTTGACACCTCTAGTTTCAGGTGATCATCCCCAAGAAATAGATTGTGGTTTCTCCGGTGATACTGACGATGATTTCCTCTGTTCTTCCGGAGCTATGGACCTCCGAGATGGGCTCCGTACCATGGCCAACAACGATGGGCAGTGACTCCTTGCGGATATGGATGTGTTGGCCATCGTCTAATCTAAATAAATGGTGTCGATGAACATAGGTCGTTGCTGGCTAAGACCCCGGAAGCTCAGATTTAGAGCGGCCACCGTGAGATGAAAAATGCAGAATCGGATTTCTCAATGAATAAGATTCCACTTTCCACTATTTTCATGCCTTGGAGAAAAATCAGAGTACAAATTTGGATCCCACGTGAGATAGAATTCCTCATAATCGTGGACTCAAATTACCTACCTATGGCCCTCGGTTGGAATTCTCACTTGACAGTTTTATAACCCCAAGACTATCAAAAACTCAATTCAACCTTTGTCTCCCCCTTATCAAGGCATCCTTTGATTGTACGGATGTCAATCCAGTCATAAACTTTTTTTTCAAAATTGCCAATATAGTTCTTAATATTCTTATGAAATTTCAATGTAATTCTTAAATTATCGATGTGGTACCCAATCATCAACGACCGTTCTACGTGGCAAGGTTAGCGACTTGACATGGACAACGATACCCCTGGCCCTGCGACGGCGAGGCACGGCCACACCCAGAACCATCACAATAGTGATTTTATAGCGGTAATTGGCCGAAAAAGATATCCAATGGAAATCGCGCAAAGGTTTAGTTAAATGGTAATGAAAGCCATGACATGCTTCCAAAGGTTTGGTTTGAATAATGCTTCTTCACGATCGAGAGGTATCCGAACGATCCCAAAACTCTCTCCTTTGGCCTTCAAAATCTCATAAACCTCTAGTGAGTGGTGCAAAACCCCTGCATGATTTGTTCTTGATGACTAGAAATACAGACTTGCCGTTTTCCCTTCAAGTTTAGGGACATGAACCTGTGAGTTGAGATTATTACCTTAAGTGGCGCCGCAACATCATTGCAATTAGATACACGAATCACGACAAAAGTACAATGATTTTTTTTTTTATCTATTAAGTGACCAATAAATTTTGGGTTGCCAGCTCGACCATTACTCAATTCGTTTAATTTTATTGCAAACTCATGGCAATCATCTATGTCATTGGCGATACTCACAATGAAAGTGGTAGTATTTAGACATATCCTTTTGGCAAGAAAATTATCAAAAATTTCCTAAATCAATTTAGCCCTAGACATTTTTGACAACTTGCTTATTCAATCCATCCAGTCAATTTTGACTGGAAATTGCTAACATAGACGCTGACTGACCTGACCCACTTGTCACCGCCAACACTGACATGGGCAGTTTTTTTTTTTTAAATATTAAGATTGTTCTTTTTTCCTTTGTATTTTTCTGTTTTATCATTGTGGACGTCGAGGCTCGATCTTGCCGTCGCTGAGCGAGGTCGTGTCGTGCCTCGACAGTGGCAGGGCGCGGCTCGCCCTTTGCCCTTGCCAGATCTAGCACTGTGAGCTCTGCAAACTTTTCTGGCATGAACGGGTGAGCTCTGCAAACTTCTCGCGTCTCTTGTCTTCTAATGGTAATCAAAGCCACGGCATGCTACCAAAGGTTTAGTTGAATGATGCTTCGCCATCATCAAGAGGTCTCTGAACGATCCCAAAACCTTCTCCTTAGTCCTTTGGCCCCTCCAATTCCTCGTGAACCTACAGAAAATTTAGCGTGAAAAATTACCGCGTGATCTGTTCCCCTCCAAGCTCACTAATGGCAACCTAGTTTGGCCGCATGATTAGATTAGTCAAAAAGAAAATCGGAAAAACGAGTCGTAAGCACACGCGACCGTCGGATTACCATCGGACGAAACTACGAAGTCACAAGATCCAATGCACCAAAAAGGGAGGTCGATGATTGATTGCTCCTGGCAACTTCTTCCCGGTCTTAACTCTTTGATGCGGTTCTGGAGCGAAAGTGATGTTGTCACCGCAATCTGTCAAGACTGTGCCGGTGCTGTCGAGAATGACAAGGCGGGGGTGTTCCCCCTGTGTCCGGATCCGGATCCGGATCCGTTCCCCCTCACCTTAAAACGATTTATCCAAAGCTATCGTGCTTGTCCGAGTCGGAACTCCTCATCCTTATTTGCGGAGATAAAAACGATCTCCAGATCACCTTTTGGGGGGGAAGTTCATGGTGCATCTCCGCCAGAACCGAGGTGAAACGGTGGCACGGACCACACCGCGACAAGGAGAAGTGCAAGCCAATCTTCTCGCCCTTCAACCTGTCGACCTTAACCTGATTTAGACCGAGCAGCAAGCAAGGCACACCAAATTAATTGACCACCACGCAAACTCCTAAAATGGCCTCAAGATACACCCAAATGCGGCTAAAGTGCACCTATGAATGTCGAAACTTGTGTACAACGCTCACTTTAGTATCAAAATTTTTAAAATGATCAATTAATTGTCATTTTTTTTTTAAAAGTGCTCACTTCAAGTCAATTCCGATTTGAGATGACGTGGCTCACCGAAAATTCGACATTCCCAACTTTTTTTTTATTAATATTTGAGCTAGCGTGGCTCCTCGAAGGATTTGAGATGACGTGGCTCGCCGACCACCACCCGCCTCCCCCCCACCCCACGCCGGCCATCCCCGTCGGCCCCTACTAGCTGCCGCCGTCGCATTTTCTAGAAGAAAATATTTTCAACAGTAAATAAAAATTTTATATTGTTATCAAACGAATTTTTTTTTCTCACAACTCATTATTTCTAGCCACAAAAGGAACAAAAAATCTGAGTGATGCGCGCGTCTCGCGCACCGGTCGGCGGTCGCTGGACGCGTAGGTTTCAGTCTCCGTCCAAACGAAGGCATCTCCACCCACAAAAGAAACCTTATCTTGGCGCGGCTTGACGTGTCCGCGTCGGAATAGTAGAGCAGCACGGAGGAGAGGCCTATAAATACGACCCACAACCAGATCGAGGGTTTTCATAGCTCCTCTTTCGATCTCAGCAATATCTCTCTCTCTCGATCTCTCGAACGTTCTCTCCTTCAAGTGTCAAGGTATCTGGGGATTTCTCCTCTTCTGAAAATCTGAATCTCGTGTTTAGGCTCTTTGCTGTTTCGATTGCATCTTCGTCTAGGTTCTAGGTGAACGGAATTTCCCGATTTCCCCGATCGATTAAGGGCTTCATCTGGTTTCGCCTGTTGATTAGAGATCACGGCGATGGTACGTGTTTTGCCCGAAAGAAATCGCCGGATCGTGAGATGATGCGCGCGAATTGTGTGTGCCGGGTCATGTGAATCTGCTTTCTCGTGCTGGGGGTTTGGGTTTTCAGTTCGTTTTCGGGATCGATCGGGTTTAGCTTGTGCTGGTTTTCTGCTGCTTTTTTGTTTTTTGATGAAGAAGACTGAGTCCATGACTTCAATTGATTGCGCCTGTTATCAGATCTATCTATAAGTTGTGCAAACAACGTTTGTTTGTTTGGATTGATGAGGATGGAAGAGAAGTTTTTTTTTTTTTTTCATTTACTGTGGCTTCCCATGTTCCAGAGCTTTTGGCTATCTAGTTTCTATACGAGTTATGATGACCATGATACGATAAATTCCTGACACTTAACCAGTACTCCTGTGATTACTAACAGTGCCCAAAGTTTTGGTGTGTGAGAGGAATTCTGTGTTCTTGATTAATTGATTGGTGCCTCACCTTCAATTTAGAGTTTCACCAGTCTTACTCGGTGCTCGCAAACATGTGTTGATTGTTGTCTCGTTTCTCAATTTAGGTTACAGAAGATTTATTGTTTGTCTCTCTTACGTATGCAAATCACGAGTAGACTTGCAACGGCTGAAATAAGCCACAAAGAGTCTACAACTGAATCTAATGTGGCTGGTTTACTGTTTGGGGAGTTGCAAGTACTTGTTTTAGTTTCATGTCATCTAATTTCTTCCTTTTTTCTGTGCTTATAGATGCAAATTTTCGTGAAAACCCTTACTGGCAAGACCATCACCCTTGAGGTTGAAAGTTCAGACACAATTGACAATGTGAAGGCCAAGATCCAAGACAAGGAGGGAATCCCCCCGGACCAGCAGAGGCTTATCTTTGCTGGCAAGCAGCTTGAGGATGGACGCACTTTGGCTGACTATAACATTCAGAAGGAATCCACCCTCCACTTGGTTCTCCGTCTCAGGGGTGGTATGCAGATTTTCGTGAAAACCCTTACTGGCAAGACCATTACGCTAGAGGTTGAAAGTTCGGACACCATCGATAATGTTAAGGCGAAAATCCAGGACAAGGAGGGAATTCCCCCAGATCAGCAAAGGTTGATATTCGCGGGCAAGCAACTTGAGGATGGTAGGACTCTGGCAGACTACAATATCCAGAAGGAATCGACACTCCACTTGGTGCTTCGTCTCAGAGGTGGCATGCAAATCTTTGTGAAGACCCTCACTGGCAAGACTATAACCCTCGAGGTCGAAAGCTCAGATACCATTGATAATGTCAAAGCCAAAATCCAGGACAAAGAAGGAATCCCCCCAGACCAGCAGAGGCTGATTTTTGCGGGCAAGCAACTCGAGGATGGCAGGACGCTCGCAGACTACAACATTCAAAAGGAATCCACCCTTCACTTGGTGCTGCGTCTGAGGGGAGGAATGCAAATCTTTGTCAAGACCCTTACTGGGAAGACGATCACCTTGGAAGTTGAGAGCTCTGACACTATTGACAATGTCAAAGCGAAAATTCAGGACAAGGAAGGCATTCCCCCAGATCAGCAAAGGCTTATCTTTGCCGGGAAACAACTTGAGGATGGTAGGACTTTGGCTGATTATAACATCCAGAAGGAATCCACACTTCACTTAGTGCTGCGACTGAGGGGGGGCATGCAGATTTTTGTGAAGACCCTTACTGGGAAGACCATAACTTTGGAAGTTGAGAGCTCGGATACCGTTGATAATGTCAAAGCTAAGATACAGGACAAGGAAGGCATTCCCCCAGATCAGCAAAGGTTGATTTTCGCCGGGAAGCAGCTCGAGGATGGCCGGACACTGGCAGATTACAACATTCAAAAGGAGTCGACTCTACATCTTGTGCTTCGCCTCCGTGGTGGGATGCAGATTTTTGTCAAGACACTGACTGGAAAAACCGTCACTCTGGAGGTGGAGAGTTCAGACACCATCGACAATGTGAAGGCAAAAATCCAGGACAAGGAGGGCATCCCACCGGACCAGCAGAGGCTGATTTTTGCCGGGAAGCAACTGGAAGATGGGAGGACACTGGCCGATTATAACATCCAGAAAGAGTCGACTCTGCACTTAGTCCTTCGTCTGCGCGGTGGCTTTTAAGTCTCATGCGGAATGGTTTCATCGAGTCAAGTTGGTGTGTTTCTCTATTTTGGTCAGTTCTAATGTTTGGTTTTATGTTTGGGTGGTAGTGTCCGCTCATGGATTGATATGAATAAAGTTCAACTTCTTTAGTTCTATTGTTGGTTTAATGGAGATGAGTTGATCTCTTCAGTGTTTTTCCTGTTGCATTCTCCGATTTGTGGATATATGTGTTAGTTTATGGCTCAGTAATTGTTAGCTGTGAGTATTGATTCTCCGCAAGGTCTTGCCAATCAAAAAAGGAAAAAGGAACCAATAAGATTCTAAACGATGAGCTTAGCCAATATCTGAAGACAACATTAAATGCATCATCATGAATCGGACGAGGAGGTAATTGAAAGCGTATGGTATTTGTTCGATGTACCGAGTCCTGTTTGATGCTACTTCAAATTCAACCTCTGGTGGTGAATTGAAAATGGACGAATATCGTCAAGCCTCTTGTTCTTGACATTACATGCAAGTGCGACATATGGGGAAAAGTAGTCGAATTAATCCATCTTCTTTCGCCAAGAACTAGACATAGTTGCTGAGAGATGCTCTTTCAGTAACGTGAGCTGCATCTCTGGCCTAGAAAAACCGACTCTTCTTCCAAACGGGACTGGTTTATGAGCATGTAGCATCACCATCAAGTATCACACCAGAGGATGAACTTCTTTTGCATCGGTCTTTCGGTTTTTTCATTTTGCTTTCTCGGATTGATGTTCGTCAGAAAAACTAGCACCAAGCAAGACTTGTTTTACTTTCCATTATCACTAATTATATCAACTGATCAGGATCTAGTCTCACCATCCATTGATGTTACCATATCAATCAGCCGAACAAGAACTAACCGTTACGACTTAAAAAGAGTGATCCATACTTTGTTGCATTTGAGAAAAAGCGACACGTGGAGCCACGTGTTTCTTGATACTTTTTCCAAAAAAAATCTTTTACTTTCCTTTTGTATTTGAAAATTTGCTTCTCTTATTACAAAAGAATAAGGTTTTAGCCACGAAAATATTGACATAATTCGTCGCTAAATGATTTTGCGATGAAAAAAAATTCGTCGCTAATTCGGCATCGCTGCCATGAATTTTGCAATGAACAAACGGTTCGTCACAAATTTGTGACGAACAACCGATTCCTTGCTAATTTGCGACGAACAAGCAGTTTGTTGCAAACCAGTAACAAACTGATTTTCGTTGCAAAATTCGTGACAAATTAGCAACGAAAGTTAAATATTTCGTTGCTAAATTTGCAACGATTTTTTTTCCGTCAAAAATTTGCGACGATGTGACGAACATGTTTTTTTTTTTCTACTAATTTTTATTTATTATTTATCGATGAATTTCGCGACGAATCGTTCGACGATGAATTTAGCGACGAAATTTTATTAATTTTTAAATCTTCTCTACCGATGGATTTTGCGACGACCGGGCACGGGACGATTTTATAATTTGAGATCGCATGATAAAATAATTTCTTATAATTTTCAATTTTAAATCTAATTAAAAAGCAAAATTAATTTCTAAATTTTGTATTTAACATTGATAAAGCAAGATCTAAATATTATAATAATATGCAAACAAAATTCATTCATCTAACATTCTCTTTTTTGGCCACAGATTTAGCAAAAGATCAGAGAATGTCCTGAACTAGACCTATCCACACCATAGTTGTTAAGGCGACAAGGCGAGCAGAGGCCTCTAAAACGCCTAGGCGATTAGGCGCCCGCTTAGTCGTCCGCAAGGCGATAAGGCGACAATGTAACTAAATTTTTAAATATATATGTATAATTGTATATTTTATATTTGAACTTCAAAACTTACATTCATGATTTAACAGAGCAAATATATACAAGAAAGATTATTAAAAATAAACAACTTTTAATATAGTAAATATATGCATGAAATATTATTAAAAATAAATAATTTTTAATATTTGTATTTTTCAAGGCGCCCAAGGCGTTGCCTAGGCGACCAAGGCGCCCGCCTTGAGGAGAACAAGCAAGGCACCCAAGGCGTCCACAAGGCGACGCCTAGGCGACCAAGGCGCCCGCCTTGAGGAGAACAAGCAAGGCGCCCAAGGCGTCCACAAGGCGACGCCTAGGCGACCAAGGCGCCCGCCTTGAGGAGACGTAGCAAGGCGACAGGACGCCTTGGTCGTCCAAGGTCGCCTAGGCGACGCCTTGACAACTATGATCCACACAGCCACCAAAATGCCATGACATTAAGAAGGAAAGCATAAAACTCACAACAAAAGACTCAACATATTGGCTAAAAGATCACAGAATGTCCTGAACTAGACCCATCCCAGTTATCATCTTCATCGGCATCGCTCCTTTTTTTCTTAGGCATCTCTGCTTTAGCCTTCTTTGCAATCCTAGCTTGTGGGCGCCTGGGCAACATTCATAGAGAAAAATGAGGAATATTATTGGAAAAAGTCTCAATTGCCCCAAAATGTACAAGGGCAAATGAAGCAAAAGAAGCAATTATTGTAATAAAGTAATTTTGTGAAGAACACAAACAAATGCCAATCCCAGAACTTAATTTACCGGGTATGTCAATAGCTTTTTCCACCTCCAGTCGGCATTGAAACAAAAACACCACATCTACTCATGGTGGCATTTATGATTTCTCGTTGGTTTGGGCGGAAAGAATGGTTCCCAAATACTTTTTTGTTATGATCCGGGCAGTAAAAGTTAGTAAGCAACAAGAAGAACAAGATATGCATGATGAAGCTCCTACTGCTCCACTTCTTGTCAATTGAACCTTCAATAAAATTAACTTCCACAGGCTTTTGAATTTATGAGTCTCCATCCACAGGACATGATGAAGCAGGAAACTTATCTGAAGTGAAAGAAACTGATGGCGTGTTCCATCTATCATAACTGCCAGGATGATTCTCAAGCTGCTGAATTTGCCTATTGAGGTGTGACCTAACAAAAGTGTGCATACACACAGCATTTAAAAGTTATTGCATCCCCTATTAAAGTTTTTTTTTTTTTCATAAAATCTATACAGAAACTGGAAATTATAGCTAACAGATTCTCATTTCCCCATTTTGCATGCATTAGATTCCAGGCAAAAAGGAATTTACAAAGAGAGAGAAGCTGGGTAGGAGCAAACCTATCATGACAAAGCTTCTCCACCACTTCTGGAGTTAGTTCTGTCACATTGTCAAGGAGCTCGTTTGATATTGCAATTAATTTGTCCTTCATTTCCTGCAAATGATTTGCAGCGTCTGGGCAAAGGCCTAGCTGCATTCATTAAAATATGAGCATATCAATCGCAGAAGAGAACAATATACAGCATCTAATTAATGGGACAAAGGAAACTGGCCAACACATCTTTAACCCATGACTGCAATTTAAACGCAGCTCCTCAGGCAGACAACTTTCATCTTGTTGTGAACTATCCTTTTCCACATTTGGAGTTGTGGGTGGAAGCTTATGGATTGATGAGTCGACATCAATACTCTGGAACAACCCACCTCAAATTCATGAAGTAGCATACATGGCGAAGGCACTAAGATAAATGCTAATCGTAGCGATATCAAATAAATTAAACCAAGTGTTTGATGAAAATTGTGCTATGGTATGAAGATGGTTTATCAACTGACAGAACAAAAAAGAAAGCTCTTCAGATTTCTAACAATATCAATGATTCGCATTTGCATCTCATCGGTCAACAAACCCGCATTACTCCCCCTACTCCCAGGACGCACTGCCAAGCGAAGCTGTCCCCAAAACCAAAACCTTCGTGATTCATTTCACAAAGAAGCGGGAAAACCGAGAGCAGAATCCCTAACTGGCTAACGACAACGACTCCGTCGGGATGAATCGCAAACAAGATAACGGATTTGAACCGCGAATCGAATGTTCCCCAGCTTCTTAATTAGAATTCACAGTTCACGCACACTCAGAAATGACAGAGAGAGTGATTGATACCGAGGCGAGGTAAGAGAAGAGAAGGTCCCATGCTGCTTCAATGGGCTGCGATGCTGCTCAAGGATCTTCAAGAGGCGAGCGATTCGACTGGTTGCTCTCGAATTTCTGCAGAGAAGGGTAGAGAGAGAGAGAGAGAGAGAGAGTCAAAGAGAGGAGTGGAGGGGAAGATGGCGGGATTACTTCATTTCGTTCGGCTAGTAGCGGCAATCCCAAATTTCAGCGACGGGGAAATTAAAATATTCGAAACATTAGCGAAGAGAGGGTCGCGGTGGTGTATGGACAGAGGGCGAGGCTGGGTTCTCGGCCGGGGCTGGGGTCGGAGGCCAGCGACGGAACGTGGCGGAGCGGCGAGCGGGTGAAGCGACGCACGGCTGAGTGCTCGAGGCCGAGAGGGGCTTGGATGCGCATCTCTTTTTCTCGTCAACTACGGTAGGGTGACATTTGCGACGAAAAAAATCTATTCGTCACTAATTTGCGTCGTATTCGTCGCAAAATTATGGATTTCAAATCCTGTGACGAATTAACAGTTAGTCGCTAATTTGCGACGAATATTACTTCGTCGCAAAATTGGCGTTTTCAAAATTGCCTACGAATTAACTCTTCGTCATTAATTTGCAACGAGAAGTCTTTTTCATCGCAAATTTGCGACGAATACTGATTCATTACAAAATTATGTTTGCAATAAATTCTCTATTCGTCGCTAATATGCGACGAAAATGAATTCGTCGTAAAATTAACGATCACTAATTTAGCAACGAATTACTTGTTCGTCGCTAAACTAATTTGCGACGAGAATATTGTTTCGTCGTTAATTTGCAACGAGAGCTTTGTTTGGTCGCAACATTAGCGATTGCAAATTTAGCGACAAATAGAAAAAAAAATTAATAGAAAATTTACTTAATTAAGTGACGAACTCAAATTTAATGCTAGCAAAGTCTAGAAAATGTTCCAACCCAGTACAAAACTCATCAGTCAATCCTCGACGTCTAGGTAAGTTCTTATTATAGATCCAAGCCCTGTCTCTAATTTGCATTGTGTCTATATAAATATTAAAAAATATCATAAAGTATTAAAAATATTTTTCGTCGCTAATTGCAGCGCATTCTTTGAGAGCTGTATTCTGGCCTGTGCACTTTGAGAGCTATAAAAAAGAGAATAATTACTTTTTCGTTGTTAATTTAGCAACGAAAAAGTAATTCGTCTCTAAGGCTCCATTTGTTTCGCGAAAAATAAAGTGTTTCTAAAAAATAATTTTTAGGAAGTCGTTTTCTAGGAAAATAATTTTATTTTTCAGTGTTTGACTCAAATCTGAAAACAAATTGGAAAATATTTTCCAAGGTTTGGAAAATATTTTCCGCCTTATATAAATTTTTTATTTTTATTTTTTCATTTCTGACTTTTTTTTTATTTTTTTCTTTTCTATTTCTTCCTCCTCCGCCGCTCCTTCCTTCGCTACTGCTCCTCCTCCGCCGCTTCTTTTTCCAAGAGTCCAAACGCCAACCAGAAAAACAAAACAAAAGGCAAGCGTCAAACTTCATCGCCTTCACTGGAACTTATTTCATCGGACAGCCACTGACCACGGCGACCGGCAGCCGAGCCTCCCAAGTCCCTACCAACCGACGAGGTCGAGGCCGTCGATGAGCTCACAAGGCTCGGCCGAGGTCAAGGCTAGCGAGGCGAGCCTCTGCCTTTCCATAGCTGGCGAGCTCATGGCTCGCCTCGCCACCTCGAGCTTGCCATCGAAGAGGCCGCAAGGCAAACCGTGGCCTCACGACAAGATACGGGCCTCGCGACTGGTGAGGCGAAGCATGGCCTCACGAGGAGATTTGGCGAACTCGTGGCTCGCCTCGAGCTCGCCATCGAGGCGATTGCAAGATCGCAGCTCCATCTGGAATCGAGTGTGGAAGAGAGAACCAACCGTGAGGAGAGAGAACGAGAAGGAGAGGAGGAGAGAGAAAGGGGGATTTTAGAGTGTGGCGATTTCGAAAGAGAGCAGAAGGAGCAAAAAACTTGGGGAGGGATTTCAGTATTCATGGAGGCCGTGAGATATGAAATTGATTTCCGTTTTTTTTAAACGGAAATCAATTTCCTCAACTTTAAAAGGTTTTTTCCGTTGACCGAAATATCTTTTCGGTTGACTATCTATTTTTCGCCCTCCAAACGTCAGAAATTAAGAAAAATATTTTATGTTAAACAAACGGAGCCTAAGTATTTTCTATTTCATATATTTTCGATTTCTTAATTTAGCGATGAAACGTATTTTCGTCGCTAATGTAGCGACAAAGTATTTTTTTTGTCGCTAATTATATTCAATTTTGAATATTTTCTTTTTATTTGAATTTTTTAATCTTGTTAACTATCGACGAATTAGTTATTTCATCGCTAAGTTAGCGACGGAAATACATTTTCATCGCTAATTTAGCGATGCATTTAGAGACGAAGTAATTATCGTTGCTAATTTAGCGACAAATTTTGTTTTCATCACTAATTAGAGATGAAGTTCTGTTCCTCGCAAAAATAGTGACGAATTCGTCGTAGATAGCGACGAATTTTGTTTTCGTCGCTATTTTCGTCGCAAATTAGCAACAAATTTTTTTGTGGCTAAATCTTTTTTTTTTGTAGTGAATAGACATGATGTATCTGAAGTAGACATGGCCGGTTCGACCGAACCGCCGGTTCCACTAAAAGGTGGAACCGGCGGTTCCGGGACGGTTCCCGGTTCCGTGTCCGGTTCCGACCGAAATTTAAAATATATATATTTGAAAGGGAAGAGCCGCGGCTCTTCCCCAAATCTATTTAAAAAAAAAAAACCGGTTCGGAACCGGCCTGAAACCGCCGGTTCCGATAAATTGGGAACCGGAACCGGCCCTTGAAGGCCGGTTTCGGTTCCGGTTCAGAACCGCGGGCCCGGTCAATGGGCTGGTTCCGGGTTCGCGGTTTCATTTGGCCATGTCTAATATGAACCACCCTTTCTCTCTCCTATGTTCCATACTTTTCATCTAGGTTGCACCGATACAGACACCGACACCGATACCGACACCGACACGATACGTCGATACGTCATTTCTAAAAAATAGAAAAATCCGACACGTCGGGGACACGTTATATTAAATATATATTTTTATACAGCCAAGCCCATTTTCTCTTTTATTCCTCCTCCTTGGGCCTACAAGCCCAAGCCCATTTGCCTTTGTTTGCCGCCACTGCCCATCGCACTCTCTTTTATCCACACATTCCACTTTCTTGGACATATTCAGACATCAGTCACATCACCACTCTCTCATCTGCACACTCACTTCATTCATTAATGGACAAGGACACTTCACGTGCTCTTCATCAATGCACGTCCATCAACCGAGAGCTGATCCAAAAAAATGCTGGGTGGAGGACGCAGCTGAGGAGAGAAGGGAGGGGGCCCGGGGCTTCTGCTTCGGTGGCCAGAGCGAGAGGAGGAAGCTTTTGAAGGGGGCCTTCTCCTCTTGATTCGAGACACGAAAAAAAAAAGGGGGGGAAGGAGCCGAGGGAGGTAGAGCGAAAGCTCGAGTGGCTGAGCCGCCTTGAGGTGGTCGCCGTCGTTGCAGCCCAGGCCGCACCCCGAGAGGCAGCGTCGTGGCCGGCGGCGACGGTGGTGCAGTCACTGACGACGAGAAGGTGAACCATACTATCCCCACCATCCTTCGCCTTCCCTGTTCGCGAGGCGTCCACTCTCATCTGTCCTCTCTTCCAGCTCGGGACGCAAGTCCTCTCTCTCTCTCTCTCACGCTTGCCCTCATATGATGCGACCCCACCTCTCTCTCTCTCTCTCCCTCCCTCCCATCTTCTTCTTCTGCTAGTCTTTCCCGTCTCTCATCATCTTTTCTTCTTCTGCTGGTCTTGGCCGACTCCAGCGGCCCAGCCTCGCTTTGCTCATGCCGGCGCCACCACCGCCCTCACACTGTTCGGCCGTCGTTCCATCCGCTGCCCGACACGGCTGACACGCGTGTCGACGACGTATCTGGCGCGCTGACCGGTGTCGGATTCTCGATACGCGTTGACCGAGTATCGAACGCGTATCGGACGCGTATCGGTATCCGATACAGATACGGTGACCTAATGCACGTATCCGTGCTACCTAGCTTTTCATTCGTATAGCCTGCTGCTTTTTTGCAAGCATTAATGACGATATTTCTCTCTTCTTCAAGAAATTCACGCGTCCTTTTTCCTCTTCAAAAAAGCTGGATCTATCTTCTATCTACCAACTTCTTCCCTCTTCAAAATTTTGGGTCGATCTCTCTCTCCTCAGTTCCAAGAGAACGCTTTCTCTCACGCTCCGCGCTTGTCGCTACTCTGGCTTTCGTCAAGCAACTGTTGCCTTGCCATCGCCAACAAAGCAGAGGCGGAGGGTACGATGAAGCTGAACGGGGCGGCGATCCGAAAAGGGAGTGAGGCAGACGCCGAGGGGTGGGTGATCACCGTTGACAAGAGGTTCGGCTTCTTGAAGTTCATCGGGACCAAGTACAAAATTGGGTATGCGTTCAAGATTGTGCAAGGCCACGCCATGCCATTTCCACTCATATGTTCTCTCTCGTGCATGCATAAACTCATTGTCAAATAACTTGAGAACACCCCTTGAAGAGCAAAAATGCAAAGAGATTTATTTAGGCGTGTGTTTCATCTCCCGAAGTTGCCATTAAATTGATATTCTCATATGTGTAATTGGTTCCGTCATTGGTAAATAGTATTTGACCATTCCTTGTTAACCAATGATGGGGAATGGTAATGATAGAACTTGACTGGAATTTGATGTTGTTTCAATTTTGTAAGAATGAAGTGGGGTTGCTATAAAGAACATATTCTCTATTGGTTTAGCTTTTCTTTCGAAAAAGAAGGGTTATATTTCCATGGTTGGTTTTCATTGTCATCCTTTGTAATGTAATGGTCTTGCTGATTGAAGGTTAAAAGACTCTATGCTTGTCAGACCATTGCTCGGAAGGATCCATAATTCAGAGTGTAGTGTGACTGAATCAGATAGTAAGTGGCTTTTCTTTTAAGAAAGCTAGTCCTCATTGAGTCGGGTCCTCAATCGCCGTGCTGCATTCTTCGTCCCGCGGAGTCTCGCCCTGATTTGCCTACAAAAACTAAAGCTAACAAAGGTTCACTCGACAGTCAATTCACATGTATAAGATTATTTGATGGCTAAATTAGAGGTAATCATAATCTCATACTTGTTGACATAGGTCACGACAATATTATGTGAAAGATATTTGGTGTCTCAAAATATAAAGATGTTTTGCTTATGAAAGTACTAAATTAAATATTTTTCATTCTTTGCTTGCATCATGAAACTGCTCATCTAGCCCATGTAACCCGTAATTTGGAAAAAGATTTGAGTTTGCAATAGGAATGGTTTTTGCAACTGAACTTGAACCATATCATACTATGTAGCCTATGCTATAGGCAAAGGATTTAGAGTGATGAAGGATAAGACTAGAAAAAAGGGCAAAGGAGAAATAACTCGAATGACTTTTGTGTGTAATTGTGAGGGGTATTCTATCAACTTATCTGATTAAAAAAGAAAATATGAAAGACTTGAAGTTAGATGTTGTTGTCTGGCTTTTATCATATTTAAGGTTGAGAATAACGTTTATAAAGTCACAGAGTTCATTTCCGAGCATAATCATGATTCTATTCCGGAACATCAAAGGCACTTAATAAAATATGGAAGAATGATTTCTGATAACCGCAAGGGTGTTTTATCAACCAAGGCTAATGCTGGCATTGGGGGGAGGACATCATATAAGCTCTTGGCAAACCAAGCAGGAGGAAGCCAAAACTTGAATTTCATTTTGCGCGATTGCCAAAATCATTTGCAGAGTGAAAGATTAAATCTTATAAGTGGGGGAGATTATCAAAGTCTTCTTAATCATCTTCATTGCATGCAAATGCAATATCCAGTGTTCTCCTATGCTGTACCAGTAGATCATCAAGGTAGAATGACAAATCTATTTTGGAGAGATAGTTTATCCAAATGTAATTATGACTGTTTCGGTGATGTGATGATTTTTTATACAACGTATCATACTAACAAGTATAACATGATGTGTGCACCTTTTGTTGGAGTTAATCATCATTGGAAGAATACTTTGTTTGACTGTGCATTTTTGTTGGATGAGACTGCAGCTACATTTACTTGGTTATTAGAGGTATCTTTGAAGTTTATGGGAAATAAGGCTCCAAAAACCACTTTGATGATCAAGACCAAGCCATCGCAAAAGCCATTCGAACTGTGTTTCCGAATACTTAACACCGTTTATGCACTTGGCACATTGGGAAAATATGCCAATCAAAACATTCCACATCTTTACCCCAAGCCGGGGTTTAAGGACAAATGGTTCCATAAACTTATGTATAGGTGCAAATCAGAGGAAGAATTTGAAAATCCTTAGAGGAAAATGGAAGAGGAGTGGAAAATTGAGAACAACAGTTGGCTTCAAAGGTTATACTGCTTGAGACATAAATGGAGTTCGGCTTTTGGTCGTGATACTTTTTCTTGTGGTATAATATCAAGACAAAGGAGTTAGAGCAATAACAATGTCTTCCAACAAATGTCGATCAAGACATTGACACATATAGAGTTTGTCCATCATTATGAAGAATAACTGAAACATATGAGAGAAATTGAAGTTCAAGATGATTATAATTCTCGTGGGAAGCCTAAATTGCAAATTTTTAATAACGAGATATTGACGCATGCCGCTTTGGTGTATACTCATGTCATTTTTAAAAGGTTTAATGAAGAATTTTTTCAAAGTGTCTCCGAAGGAATTTCAAGTACTGCTTTCCATGGGTCGGTTTATGAATACACTATCAAGTGTAAGGGTATTGAAAGTGAACATGTTGTGAGATTTAATACTACGGACTTTTCAGTTTCTAGTGAATGCAAATTATTTGAGATGAAAGGGCGGTTGTGTCGCCATGCTTTGCATGTGTTAAATGCGAATAATATTTTGGTTTTGGCCATTCCATCTTCCTATATTTTGAAAAGATGGGCCAAGGGTGCGAAGCAAGGGTGTGAGAATGATGAATCTCATCAAATGTCACTAGGTCCATCTACATTTAATCGATTTTCGATGTTATTGCAAAGGTCTTTTGAAGTAATGAGTGTGGGAGCTAAAAATGGAATTATTATAAAAGAATTTCGATGTAACGATGGCTGAAATATCATCGTACGAATCAAGTGTGGTGACAAATGATTCTACTAATGGTGATTATAATGAAGCTTCTTTGTGTGGGATGACTGTATTGGACCCCCTTCGAAAGAAAGGGAAGGAAACTAGTTATAGAAGGCTTAGAAGCTCGAGTGAGAAAAAGGAAGAAAAAATGTAACAAGGGAACATTCCCGATGCTAATGGAAAGTCGAGATGAGCTGAGTCGCACAAAGTTCTAGTTAAGATGCTTAGTTTATGTATACATTATGCCTCATGATGCCAATTAATATATTTTATTTTGTAATGTAGAGCTGGTTGCCCAAGCAACGCATGATGAGACCCATGTACCAGATTATTCAAGAAATGCAAATCAGATTTGAAATGTTTTTTGTCCTAGCAACATTGGTGGTCCTATAGTAAATTTAAATTTTAATAATTAGGTATATCCCTATGCGTTCATTGTTTATATTTGTATTTTGCTAATTGGGTCAATTTTTTCATATAGATGCAACCATCATACATCATGTCGCCAGGAACTATGAATGGATTTTCTCCATTCACTAGTCAGGTATTAGAAGTCTGGGTTACTATTATCATGTTTGCTTGAAACTTGTAGTCATTGTTAATGGTTTCTTGTTTATCGATGTTGGAGTAGCTAAATAGATCCTATGGAAGCATTTTATTACATTCTACTAATGAGATTTTTTTTTATTACACAGATTCAACTACCGTATTTCATGCCGCCGGGGATTATGAATGGATTTGCCCCGTTCATTGGCCAGGTACCTATGATGAAAATCATTTTAAATCTCAGTGTTGTTTTAGTTTTAGTAAACCATCAATTCCTTCAGAAAGTGTGGTCAGGACCGACGCTGGTTTAAGAGCAGGTTCATTGATCACTCACGGTTAAGAATAAGCATAACAATGTGCGTCAACGTTCATGCAAAAAGGGGACCATGTCTCATTGCATAGTGCTCCTACTGCTTTACATATTTTTGGGGAAAAAAAGATAATTACTTAAGCAAGATTTAAGCAATCACAAACACTTGCTATTTGTTGGCAACCACAATCAGTACAGTAACAGTACATTCCCGTTCAAAGATGCTTGTGTAAAGAATATTTACATATATTGAAAATGAATCATTGCTATACAAACGCTGTATAACAATACAAGATGAAAACTTTCCAGTGAGAAATGGAATCTTTTGGCTCCATCTGTGGCCAAATGTCTTCAACGTGAACTCCACAAGTACTTCACTTTAATTCATCCTCATCCTTGCGCCTTTTCATGCGAAAGTTCTCTCATACCTGTTTTCTACCCTAACGTGAATCACCTCAGTCCTTAGGAGAAAATAGTGAAAAAGCACTTGTGAATATATGCGGCATATCATGCCGTTAGTTAGCTAACCTCAACTATGCTGAGATTACCCAAAAGGAGATAGAAAGCAAGAAAACACAATGGTAATGATATTTAAGATAAGCACTTTCTTCCATACTACTTTGGACAAATATGGTATGATAGAAATTATCAATTGTATGGCAGAAATGATAGTTTTCAGCTTTCTGCTGTGCTGTCCTCATAAATTATCCCGGGAATAAACAAAGTCTAGCTTATTTAAGATAAGCACTTTCTTCCGTATTAGATAATGAAACCAATTTAACTATGTAATTATCATACTATATAAGTGGCCCTAAAGATGGTGAAAAAGGAAGCACAAAGAATAATTAAGTCAACATGGACAGAAGGCCTATATGTCATTATGAAGTAGTTAGCTAGATCTGATTTGAGATTTGTCATGTGCAATATATCACAATTGAGTTTTAAGGAATCTGCAATTTTCAAGCAGTCACAATGAAGGAGAGGAATATATATTACTTGAAAGGAGAACAATGTACTGAATATAGACTACTATAGTAATAGCCATGATCACTTAACTTGAAATATGAGATATATACGAAGAATACTTATTCCATGAGTACCCGTAAACTTGTGAAACATAGGTGCTTCACAAAAATGAAACTTCTATTCTAACAAAAAGCAAAAATGGAACATGCAAATAAGAAGGCAAAGGGATCCTTGCCTTCTTAATTTAAGCTTTCATAATATTTCATCAGTCGAAATAAAAATCATGGCATGCTGCCTGAGATCTGTAGATGCAAAACAAACTTGCTCTTTACTAAGGCAGATAAACTAGCACATTGCACTACTGCAGACGAAAAGCAGAGACACAAATTAGATATATACAAATGAATACAGTGGAAGGGAAAAGTCACAGTCCCAATACGTTCTCTGATAATAGCAAGATCACTGAAATTTATTGTTGTGGAACACTACCAATCATAAACTATAAAAGTAATTGGCCAGCAAAACCAGCACCCAAGATGTAATAAAAGATAATTTTTTGCTGCAACTTTCAGGAGATCTGGCACATTTGTTTCTGTTTCGGATTGATGTTGCTCTGATTCTACCTAGACTATCATCCGAAAATCCTTCGAGGCTCATTCAATGCTTCTTGCTATATGTATATGAATAAATGAACAACATTAGAGAAAAGAACAAACAAGAAAAGGAAAAATCATTATGTATATCCATCCTGAGTTTCCAGTTACAATAGAAGATATCTCAAATCAACTCTGAGAACCTACCATTTTTTGGACAAAAAATATTTTTCAGTATTTTTAAATATTAAAAAATACCCAAAATTATAAAAATAGCACTTGTGACCAGCAAATATATATATATAGTATTCTTTTGATCCCAACTGCATTTTGGTTATTTCAGACCTCAAAAATTCAATCGGAAACCTCAATTTCCCAAAAAAAAATTACTCTTGCAATAAAAATCGCAAATTTAGTCCCTTTTAGACTTCTTTTCACCTTTAATTACGTTCTCGTCGAATCAAATTCTCGAAAACGAGCCAAATTGGCATGAATCGGGATGTTTTTTAGCCGGATCGGGCGGGTGACACCCGATCCGACCTGGTCAACCTAATCAACCCCCAGTCAAACGCTGAGCAGAAGGAAAAAAAAAAAAAACGGCGTCTGGTGAGTTTCTCTCCTTTCTGTTTCTGGACACGCGCAAAAGACGGGAACACCAAAAAAAGGCCCGGTCAAGCCAGATCCGGATCCCCTACCATAATGGGAGGAGATCATTATATTTTGGCCCTTAGATCTTCCCCCTATTATGGTAGGGGAAGATTTAAGGACAAAAAAGGCTATGATTTCCTACTTTTATGGTATTTTATGGTAGGAAATCCTACCCCGGTCAAGTCGGATCCAGATCCTCTGCCTTATTTTTTTTAAGGCAGAGGGATCTCCACCCTTGATATAGGGGGGGAGAGCACTATCAAGGGTGGGGATCTGCTGCCTTAAAAAAAAAAAAAAAAGTAAGGCAGAGGATCCTCACCCGGTCAAGCCTGCCTTCTTTCGATTCCTCCCCAGACCAAGCCCGCATCAGAGGCCCTAGTTGCGCCTCGGGATAGGAAATCCTCTTTTATTGAAATCTCCACCCTTCATGTAAGTGAGGCACCTCACACGAGAAGGGTGGGCTCTCAATGATCCTCTACCATTAAGGTAGAGGATCCGGATCGAGATCGGCTGAGCACAAAAAGTGGAGCAGGAGGGAGGAGAACAAAAAAGAAGAGAACGGGGGAAAGAAGGACAAAAGAAGGAAAAAGCTCTGGACGTCGTGGATAAGAAGAAGGAGGAGGAGGAGTCGGGCTAAGCCATCAGAGTTCCTCGACCAAAGCACGGACCGAACCTCGCTCGAACCTCGTCGGAGCCGCGACTCGCGGCCTTCGAACGGACGACGTCGCACGGTCGAAACCGCTCAGGTAAGTCGCTCGGCCTTTATTCCTCATACTGTAGTGATGATTTATCGAATAAGCGGCCAAAAGATATATTTAAAAAAAAAGGGGGGGGGGGGGGGGGGGGGCGCGAATGCTCGAATCTGGGCATCCCGGCTGAGCTGTGAGTGGGATCTCCGGCAGTCAACGTTCGGGTCGGGACTAGACCTCGTTAAGGCTGGCGGTCGGAGGAAGGAAGTCCTGGCGAGTGTGGATCACAGCGGAGGTTTTGACCCCAAAAAAAAAAAGAGAAGAAGACGACGACGATGCGGGCAATAATAGGATAAGAAATTGAAAGAAAAGCAAAAAAAGAAAAGGGATAAAAAGAAAAAAATAGAAATTAAAGAGACGAAAGAAGTCTTGGTCGGACTAGATCTGATTTTGTAGATTGGGTTTTTCTCTAATGTGTATTGAAGTTGGACTAGAATTCGTGGGCCTCTCTTTTCATCTGTTTGGGGCGGATGGGCCGCTTGAGTGGGCTAGCCCGCTCGTTATTTAGCCTGTGTGGTGGTGGGCTAGAATAGGCTTGTTTGGGTGGCTTTGTCAAAAATGGGCCTTTCTTGTTTTTTATTTTATTCGGGCTTAAGAGGGGTTGGGCTTAGAAGCCCAGCCTGGATCACTATTTTAGGAATAAATAATAAAAAAATTCGAAAAAAATGAAATAATAAAATATAGAAAATATTGAAAAAAATTCAGAAAATCACTAAAAAAATGGGAAATGGCTAGATTGAACTAAATTTCCTAGTTTTGATCTTTTAAAACCCCTGAAAATGACAATTTTGCCCTTTTCGGTAAATTGTCCCAAAATTGTTCCAAACTTTAATCGCTCTATTCTCTAAGCTTCTAAGGTTTTAATAGAGATGCCATGCTTATTTTCATGCGTTTTATCCGCACGTCATTGACTTCTTGATTGGGCACATTATATGTCTTGATTGTAATTGGTAGGATAGACTCACACTTGCACGAGCACTTTAGAAGAGATACCCAATTTTGGTATCGAAAGGGCGTCGGTGGAAACACCGGCGCAAACAAGTCATCGTATTCTTAATCTCTAGTTGCGTTAGAATCGAAGGGCATCTCCTGATCGCTCAATAAGGTTTCCTGTCTACCTTCTTTAAAGACCGATGGCGACTCCTTTTTGCATGTACACATACACATGCCACCCTAGCACACTAAGATCAAGCTCGATTTAACCAGCTGCAATTTGGTATGGGTCTGGGAGGGCCCCAACTAAACCCATCATGGACGCTTAATAATCCATTAACCCGATTTTTTCGCAATCGAGTCGCGATAGTGGTTGGGCATGAAGGAGAGGAGTGGTTGTGGGAAAATCCAGTTACCTATTGTGCACCTCTCTTGAAAAATCCTATCCAAGTCTATCACATCCCTTATATGTTCCCCTATATCCCTTTTTATCCTGTCATATATAACTACCAAACACAAGATATGATAAAATATATCTTATCCCGAATTTTATCCGGATGACCAAACGCAGTCTAAGTTCCTTTTCTTCAAATCTGTCTTTCTCAAAATGACCTCTTTGAAAAATTCATTTAGGAAAAATTTCAAATAAAAGCCCGAAGTGGACCTTATTTCAAATAAGGACCTGAAGTGACCATGGTTGTTTTGAATAAATGCATGACCTTGTCGGCTGCCTAAATATTCCAGCCAGCCAAGAGTATTTTTGTCAATTATATATATATATATATATATATATATATATATATATATATATATATATATATATATATCTTGCCCTCTTGCTTATAGCGGCCACTTCACCGCCAGTGGGGCATTGGCGAGGGCCGGAGACCCCTGCCGACAGAGGTGAGGGTCTACTGGCCCTTGTCAGCCAATGAGGAGGCCATTTTTAGAAAATAATATGGTCACTTCAAACTCTTTTTTGAAATAATATTCACTTGAAACTCTTATTTGAGAAAATATGGCACTTGAAGTTATTTTTTGAAACAAAACCCACTTCAAATTCTTATTTGAGAAAATAAAAATATTTTAAGTCATCATTTGAAATTTTCCATTCATTTATGTTGAATTTTCACATCTGTCACATGTCATATCCGATTGTCAAATCTTTTTGTTAGGTGTATTTTCACGTAGCTACCTAACGAGAGGATAGATTTGTCATGAAAGCGTACTACTTTTGGATTGTCGTAATCTGAAAACCAAATTTAGATCAAGGGTAATTCCAATAAGAAATATATTTCAAATGGCATTATCCTTCGGTCTGAAAAGTTTTTTAAGAATTTTAGAATGCAAAGACCAAAAGGAGAAAGTCCACGTCAAGTCTCCCCCTATTAATAATTTAATTGCTGACAGTACTGATCTTGGGGGGGCCGTTCTGGTACAAAGCAGACTAAGACATTTAAGTCGTACACACTACACAGACATTTAGAAAAACAACAGGAATACATTCGTTGTTGCTTTTCTTGCATTGTTCGGATTTCCACCGTGCCACGTGTCTTGTATTTTCTACTTTTTCCCCTAAAAAAAAAACAGCGTAAGACTTTCGAGATGCCTTCGTCGGGGCTTTTTCCCAAATTGATTGGCTGCCGAGCGGGAGGCGCATGAGGGTGAGGATCCTCTGCCTTACTTTTTTTTTTTTAAGGCAGCAGATCCTCACCCTTGATAGTGCTCTTTCCCTTTATATCAAGGGTGGGGATCCCTCTGCCTTAAAAAAAATAAGGCAGAGGATCCGGATCCGGCGCATGAGCCTATTTTTTTTTTTCCAGATTTCGTATTTTTTTTCGCTTTTTTAATTACTGATAATTATAATTATTTTACTTATAATTATTTATCTTTTGAAGCTTATTTTTATAAGATAATCATCAATCATTAATTATAAAAATTATTAAGATAAATAATTAATATATTCGGAGTGTAGGTGATACCATCACATTATATCCAAAACCTTGCTGGTGGAAAAGCTTGTGTGTATAAGCTGAAGGATTATGATGCAGTGATAAGATGTTTAAAGAGCAGATTCGTTGGAGAACATTTAATGGCATTGGGAAACTTTCATATTCTTTCATCATGCGGCAATGGATGCCTTTTTAAATCAACCGGAGTATATTGAATTTTGGAAAAAAAAAACAAAAAATTTAGAGATGGAACACACCGGGAATGGAACCCACGACCATCAAAGCACTTCACCCGAACGACAACGGCAAACAACACAGTTGGCGATACTCTCATTAAAAGACGTGATATTGATTTGAGCATGAAAAATTGCCTAGACCCCTTTCCTACTACAAAAGACATGATATAATGAGTTTTAATCTTTCGCCGATGTTTTAAATAATTACATAAATAAAAATTATTTTTTAATTAATGATTGATGATTATCTTATAAAAATAAGCTTCAAAATATAAATAATTACAAATAAAATCATTATAATAACTATCAATAATTAAAAAAGATAAAAAAAAAATATGAAATCTAAAAAAAAAATTAAATGGGCTCATGGGCCTCCCGCTCGGACTCCCGACTGCCGAGCAACACCTTATTGGGAAATTTTTTTAATTCTATTTTGGTAATTTAAAAAAAAAATTAATTTGGAAAAAAGCCCCCCTCGTCGTATCTAAACTTTACCCAATTCTCTATAGCGGCCTAAGACCCGCATGACAACATTTTTATGAGTAAAACTTTTGCCCCAAAAAATATTTTTAAAGCAAAAATTCGTTTAGCAACGAAATTTATGAAGCAAAATCTATTTAATTGTGCAACTTCATTTTTTTTTTTGCTTCTAGAACATTTTTTTACTTCAAAAATAGTTTCCCAGCCTTTTTTTGTCGAAATTTTGAAGCCACTTAAAAAAGTACACAAAATTTACTTCTCTCTAAAAGTAAAAAATGGATTTATGCTCAAGAGCAAAAGTTGATTTCTAGAGCATAAATATAACCATGCGATCCCCTAACTTCCTTAAAAAAATAACATTATTTTAAAATTTAACCTTAGTTTTACTCCGTAACTTTATTTTTCTAAAAAACCACAAGCATTCATTTTGATCCTAAATTGTCCTCCTCAACCTTCCATCTAAAAATTATCATTGAAAGTATATGAACATCATGCCTCGTGTTGTTGAGATCACATTAACGTTTGATGTATGGGGAAAAATAGTCGAATTGATCCATCTTTGGCGATAGCCACCATGGGTACCACGACAGATAGCGACGATTGACAATGAGGTAAGTTGGGGTTATCAAAGATAAATGAATTACATTGACTTTGATTCTTCTATCCCAAAAAAGATATGTAGGCGTTTAATGATAATTAATTAAGTTCAAGCTCCTCCCCCTCCTTTTTTTTTTTTCCTTCAATGTATAATTTGATTGTAATTTATAATTTATAATTTTTATTGTATTATTTATTATTTAAAAATTAATTTTAAAAATCGAAATCGGAACCAACGGTTCCGAACCGGAGCCGGGACCGCCCCTTCAAGGGTCGGTTCCCGTTCTACCATTTTCACGAACCGGAACCAACTGTGCATGGCCTCGTGGCCGTGTCTAGCATGAAGGAGAGGAGTGGTTGTAGGAAAAACCCGGTTACCTATTGTGCACCTTTCTTGGGAAATCCTATCTAGGTCTATCCCACTCATTTCCCTAAGATATTTTTATCCTGCTCGTGTTCCCCTATATCTCTTTTTATGCTGTCATATGCAACCACCAAGCACAAGATATGATAAAAATATATCTTATCCTGACTTTTATCTGGATGACCAAATGTAGTTTAAGTTCATTTTCTTCGAATTTGTCTTTCTCAAAATGACCTCTTTAAAAGATTCATTTAGGAAAAATTTCAAATAAAAGCCTGAAATACCCGCATTTTCTCAAATAAGAGTGTGAAATGGACCTTGTTTCAAATAAGGACATGAAGTGGCCATGGTTGTTTTAAATGAATGCCTGACCTTGCCGACTGCCTAAATATTCCAGCCAGCAAGAGTATTTTTGTCAAAACAAAATTTCAATATAATTTATATATATATATAGGTTGGACGACATTGCTTGTAGCGGCCACTCCACCGCCGGTGGGGCATTGGCAAGGGCTGGAGACCCCTGCCAACCAGAGGCGAGGGTCTATTGGCCCTTGCCAACTAGTGAGGAGGCCCTTTTTGGAAAATAATGTGGCAATTTCAAGCCCCTTTTTTGAAATAATGTGCATCTTATACTCTTATTTGAAAAAATGATGGCACTTTAAATCTTTATTTGAAATAATTCATTTCAGATTTTTATTTGAGAAAATAAAGATATTATAGGTCATTATTTGAAATTTTCTATTTATTTATGTTAAATTTTCACATCGAACACACGTCATGTCCGATTGTTTGAATTTTCACGTCGGACACATGTCATATCCTATTGTCAAATCTATTTGTCAGGTGTATTTTCACCGGGGGGGGGATAGATTTGTCACGAGAACGTGCTACTTTTGGATTTTTGTAATCTGAAAACCAAATTTAGATCAAGGATAATACCAGTATGAAATATATTTCAAATGGCATTATCCTTCTGTCTTTAAAAGTTTTCGAGAATTTTGGAAGGCAAAGACCAGGAGGAGGAGAAAGTCCACGTCAAGTCTCCCCACTATTAATAATTTAATTGCCGACGGTACTGATCCTGATCCTTGGCGGGCCGTCCAGATAAAAAGCAGACTAAGACACTTCAGCCGTACACAGACGTTTAGAAAAACAACAGGAATACATTCGTTGTCCTTTTCTTGCATTGTTTGGATTTCCACCAGCCACGTGTCTTGTGTTTTTCTGCTTTTTCCCTCCTTTAAAAAAAAAAAAAAACAGCGCAAGGCTTCCAAGATGTCCTCGTCGTATCTGAACTTTACCAAATTATTGGGAAAAGTACACTGCAAGTGCCTTAACTTTCGTACCGCGTGCACTTAAGTACCTTAATTTTCAAAATTCACTTGAGTGCCTAAATTTTTAAAAAGCTTTCATTTGAGTGCCTGTGCTGATGTAGTCGCCGGAAAAGGTGAGGTGGTCGCTGGAAATGCTGACGTCGCACCGGTGAACTAATTTTTCTAAATATTTAATGTACACGTGGCATTTTCTTTATATTTTTTTTATAATTTCAAAAATTTCAAAAAAAAAAGAGGCAAAAAAAGAAAAATCAATGAATTTTTTTTTTAAAAAAGGAGAAACCCCAAGGGTTTCTCGGTGGTGGCCGGCGAGGGCTTTCAGCCCTCGATTGTGCCATTTGAAGCCGCGACGGCCGTGATGGACGGCCGTTGGTGGCCGGCGACGGCCCTCGCCGGCCACCACTGAGAAACGCCAAGTTTCTCTCTCTTTCTCTCTTTTAAATTTTCATTTATTTTTCTTTTTTTTTTCCTTTTTGTTTTCTGATTTGAATCAAAAAATCGAAAACTATTAAAAAATTTAAAGAAAATTCATGTGGCATTCAAAAAAAAATAATGAAAAGCCCATGTTACTTTTTTCCGACGAAAAATCACTTAGTTGAATGATTTTGGTCGAAATTGGCACTCAAGTGAACGTTTTTGCTCCGATTAGGCATTCAAGTAAACACTTTGAAAGTTAAGGCACTTAAGTGTACGCCGTACGAAAGTTAAGACACTTAAGTGTACGCCGTACGAAAGTTAAGGCACTTGGAGTGTATTTTTCCCCTCAATTCTCTATAGCGGCCTAAGACCCGCATGACAACATTTTGATTAGTGAAATTTTTGCTCCAAAAATATTTTTAAAGCAAAAATTCGTTTAGCAACGAACTTTATGAAGCAAAATCTATTTAGTTTTGCAACTTTAATTTTATTTTTTGTTTCGCTTCTGGAACATTTTTTTTTTGTTTCAGAATAGTTTTCGAGCCTTTTTTTTTTTGCGAAATTTTGGAGCCACTTGAAAAAGTACAAATAAAATTACTTCTCTTGAAAAGTAAAAAATAGACTTGTGCTCAGGAGCAAGAATTAATTTCTAGAGTATAAATATAACCATGCGCTCCCCTGACTTCCTAAAAAAAAAACCTTATTTTTAAATTCAACCTTAGTTTTACTCCGGAACTTTATTTTTCTAAAAAACCACAAACATTCATTTTGATCCAAAATTGTCCTCTTCAACCTTCATCCAAAAATTGTCCTCCGAATTGAGCCATCTTCTTTCCCCAAGAACTAGACATTGTATTGCTGACAGACGCTCTTCCGTAAACGCGAGCTGCAATTCGGCCTAGAAAAGCTAACAGTTCTTGCAAACCGGACTGCTTTCTAAGCATCAAGAACTAGCAAGGAATGAACTTCTTTCGCAGCGCTTTTGAACTCGTAATGTGGGGCGGATGAACTTTCCATCATCACAAATTAGATCAACTGATCCGGATCCAGAGGTCACCATCTACTGATATGACAGAGGACCTATTACCATAATGGTGAACTGAACAAGAACTATAACCACCAGGACTTTTAGGAATGATCCATACAATGACACAAGTTGTGTTGATTGAGCATGTTCTATGAAGTCCAGTGTGTGCAGGCAAGTCTCGAAAGCTGCATCTTCAAAAGAGAGACGGAGCCGCTTGTACGACAACAGCCGATCACGGCTTGTTGACGATATACATTTTATTATGACTGCAAACTCTCAAAGGTCTTAATACACACCATATTTTTTCACATACAAGCCATTCGCAGATCAAGCTCGGAAACATCCACCCAGATTTACCAAAAAAAGAAAAAAAAGAAAAGAAAAAAGGGACAACTGCTTCAAACGAGTCATAGATAGCAAAACTACTACAGAGTAACGTTCAGGCTTTATGACAGACCTCACCATCACAGACCCATCCTTCTTTGGCATCTCCTCCTTCCTTTGCCTCCTCCCCAGCTGCTTCACCGTCTTCATCCTCCTCTTCTTCAGTCGCCTTCTCTCCTTCAACAGCACATTTGGGATGGAGATCGAAGTCGCACTCCTCGCAATAATATGACCACCCCTCCCCTGCCTCATCGCAGCCATCGCAGTTGTACTTTTTCCTCCGAGCAGGAGCGAGCTCGTGCTCTTCATGCAAAGGATGCCTCAACTTCTCTGGCCAGCCTTTAATACTCTCCTTGAACTTCTCCTCAAACTTCTTGAGGTGTTCCGCGGTGAAAGGATAAGCATCAGCCCCGTGCTCCATTATAAGATCCCTTGCTTTGTTAGTCACCGTCCGGCCCGTTGGCCCGATGGCTATGAGCATGGGGATCCCCTGGACCTTGAATTTGCGGCTCAGGAATTTCTTCCTCTCATCACCAAGGGGAAGCGCCAGCCACGGCATCTCAGCAAAATAATCGTTGAAGGTAGTTTGGTCCTTGTCGCTGGAGATGAAGATCACCTCAAAGGCATTGTCTTTGGCCTTGATCTTTTCATATGCCTCCTTAAGCACCGGCAGGAATGCACGGCAAGGAGGGCACCAGTGTGCCGAGAAGTAAAGGAGGACAGTCTTCCCTACCAAGTCCGATACCGGAATCTGCAATCCAAGTTAAGCAACAACCTTTTAGATGAGCCACCAATGAATCGAGAAGACACGTGGAAACTGCATATATGGCAAGGATTTTCCTATCTGTAGACCTGCTTTCAACCCTTTCCTCAGCTCAAGTAACCTGAGGGACAACGATATTTAGGGCCTTAATTGCAGACATTAAAAGTTCCCAAGTCGTTAGCCTCTAGGAGAGAGAAAAACAAATTTACCTTAGTTCCTTCCTTTCCAACAACGAAATCCAGATGCCCTGAAACCAATATCGACTCCAAGGTCTGAGATTCTTCCCTTTTCTTCTCTATCTCCGCGAGCTGCTCATACTTTTCTGGAGTGAATGGGTAAGCTTCAACGCCATGCTCTTCGACGGCTTCGGCAACGTTGGAATGGACAGTCTTCCCATCACGACCAATTATGACCAGAGTGGGTAGGGTCGATAGATCAAAGTACCTAACCAACTTCTCACATTTCTTGTCTTTCAATGGTAGCGAAAGCCAAGGCATGCTTCCAAAGGATTGGTTGAATGATGCCTCGTCATCATCAAGAGGTATCTGAACGATCTCAAAACTCTCTCCTTTGGCATTCAATTTCTCATAAACCTCGAGTAACTTTGGCGTGAATTCAACACACGAGTTATACGTGGACAACGAGAAGTACAGACCCACAATTTTCCCTTCAAGCTCAGTAACAGGAACCTAGTTTGGCCACAAAACTAGATTAGCAAAAGGAGGATGGAAGACAGAATCATAAGCACACACGACCTTCAGTTTGAAATTCATGGAAGATCTTTGTCGGGTTACCTTTTTCCCGCCGGACGAAACTACGAAGTGACGAGATCCATGGACCAAAAGAGAGGTCAATGATTGATTTCTCCTAGCGGCTTCTTCCTGGTCTTTCAACTCCTTGATGCGTTCTGGAGTGAAAGGGTGACTTTCCACTCCATACTCGCGGACGATCTCGACTCCGTTATCAGTTGAGACTGTACCTGCGCCATCGAGAATCACAAGGTGGGGTATTCCCCTGACCTTAAACAATTCGTCCAAGCTACAGCGCTTGTCCGAGTCGGAAAACGGGATTGCGAGCCACGGCATCTTGGAAAAGTATCCACTGAAGGACTCCTCATCCTCATCGGCGGAGACAAATACGATTTCCAGGTCACCTCTTGGGGTAAGTTCATTGTACACCTCAACAAGCGTTGGGGTGAATCGCCGGCACGGACCGCACCACGACGCAGAGAAGTACAAGCCGATCTTCTTCCCATTCAAGCTATCGACCTTGACCTGATAAAGGACAAAAGATTCCTAATTTGAGTTCTTTCATATATCAATCAGTAAGCAAGGCACACCAGATCAATCGACCACCATACAAAATCCTGAAAATGCACAAGATACATCCAAATGCCAACTGGAGAAGCACTTCCCTCAAGAACTACTCATTAATTTTCTCGCAAATCAGCAGCCTCGTCCACCAAAACAAAATGAAGGAAACAAATGGATAGCACCCCGAAAATGATGATCAAAGAAAAGACCAAGTTAGCTTATCTTGAACTAAATTCGCCAGCTTGGTCATCACACTTCGTAATCACAGAATCTCAGCAAAGAACAACCAAAAGAACATCGGCAATTTAAACTCCAAACTCGCAAGAGCCGCATCTTTCCAAACCGACAAGAGAAGCGCCAACAACGAATCACATCAGTAATGCTTTCGGCCATCCCTCTTACCAGAACAAGAATTTCTCGCAGCGAAACAGGGCAGTTAGCGAAACAACCCACGCGAGGACCGCGAGTAACTTCAACAAGGACGCCAACCCACGATTCCTTTTTTTTTTTGCCCTTTTAAGAAGAGCAAAAGTGAAAGAGAACCCGAGTTTTACCTGATCGCCGTTGTTTCGGACGAGGAAGTCCCTGTCCGGAGAAGACAGAAGGGACAGAACATCGTGACGAGCTCCGTCTCCGACAACATCCGCCATCTCGTCGCTTCCCTCCCTTGTTCTGATATCGTTGCTGAGTGCGCCTGAGAAATCCACCAGGCATGTGCTCCTCCATATCTATAAATAGGGAGAAATCTCGGGCCTACTTTTTTTTTTATTCGAATAATGACACAAATTGGCTCAACTCGCATAAATTTTTAATTTAGTTAATATGATTCAAAAATTTAATTTCATGTATATAATGTGATCTCTCAATTCTTGATTTCTCTAATATAGTCTTTAAAATATATGAAAAAATTAAGCTGTGAATCATTATGCAAATTGGACTAAAAATTTATGAATTACGTCGAATAAATTAAAATTTTATAAATAATATTATATATTGAATCGAAGTTTATTTTATTATTATTGATTAACTCTTCGAATTTTCCTGCTTCCTGTTTACGTTATGTTGCGTTTCTGGAGGCTTCCTGAGACTTTTTGTGGGGCGCAAGGAAGGCATCTCGGGCAATGGGCGCCAACGGAGGAAAGACGTGGGACCCCTTTGGACAGTCACGTCAGAAAATCAATGTCTTCGCTCTCTTCTGTTTAGATTTATTTATTTATTTACCCTTTCCTTGCTCACTCCCCCGAGAAGCTACGTCTCTAGAATTTCATAGAATTTCATTTTTACCCCCTCACGATATTACATCAAGTTTTCGACCCAATATATACACACACACACACATCAAGTTAAATCTAAATTGTATTTCGACCAAAAAAAAAAAAGAGTTTCATGAAAGACTATATTTTTGACTGTGAAATTTGCATTTTTTTTTTGTCGGCACGATGGGCTTTTAGCTGGTTAAATAGGCCTTCGGGGCCGATTCGCCCACTCGACCTATCCATTTAATCAGACAGAAAATCATGAACGAAGAAATATTTATAAAATCAGAAATCGGGAATAATTAGGGGGGGGGGGGGGGGGGATAAGACTGATTTTCCAGGGATGTGAAAAGTATTATGCGAAGCTTAGCGGCCAAGAAAGTGTTATCATCCTTTGTCAAAAGGAGCAAAAGAAGAAAGAAACGTGAATCGAGTGGTTGAAAAATGACCCCCGATATGACTATACAAGAAGAAAATATCGGACGAGCAAGGATCTTCCCGCTGACGTATAACGCGATTGATTTTGCTATTTAGAGCATGGCAACGTGCCAACGTACAAAACAAGAGAATATTCCATGTCGATGCTTTTCTTTTTTCTTTTTTTCTTTTTTCGATTCCTTGGGGGTGGGGGGAAATACATCGACGTACGGTGTACAAGTACACCTGCATGGACCGTATTAGATTTCGATAATGTGAAAGCAATTAGGACTTATTTTCCGTAAATCTTTTATAATGTGATTCGTTCCGTTTATTAAATAAAAAAGAAAACCCCCAAAAAGAAAAAGAAAGATAATAATAAATTGGATTAATAGTGCGTTAAGGTTGCATCGGATTATCTATAGAGTTAACACATGACTGGTCTTATTTCATTGTTATAGAGTTAACACGCGACTAATCTTGTATCACACATGTCGTCCGGCGCTTAGGGACGCCGTGTAGGAAAGACGTGGATGGCCAGCTTGGACACGTCAGCAAATCCATGTTTTTATCCTAAGAAGCACCGACACTTTTTCGAGAGTTTCTGTATCGTATCGTGTCCAATTCGACACTCTACGACATGTGATCGATATGTAATCAGCTCCACACGCGCCGGCGACACGCGAGTCCAACATCACGACACGCATGGGTCAATTTTAAGCATTTTTAATAAATTATGGATCAAAATATAAATTTATCAAAAACAAATAAACTTAAGTACTCCAAAATTAATATACATAGTCACAAAATATATATATATAAAATCTTGAATCCTCAACAGAAGAAGAAGATGAAACTCACCGCTATTTATATGTATACATGATCCTATATAGAAATATACATTTAATATACATTGTACCCCAACGTGTCGGAATTCTCAATTTTTTTTTTAGAAATGACATGTCAACGTGTCGTATTGCATGTCGGTGTCGGTGCTACTCAATATTTATCTTCTCAATTTATTTTCCTTGACCATTCCTTGCTTCCTTCCCAAGGAGTGCATCTCGAATAATTAAAGCTTGACAAAAAAAAAATTAAGTTTTTACCCTCTAAATTTTCATATAAGTTAGATTTTAAAAAGTTTCCATTTTGTCTGCAAGCGGCGTTAAGTGAGAAATTAAAGGTATAATTCCTTTGGTCAATTTTTATTAGAAATTAGATTTTAAAAGGTCTAGAATATCAGTTTTACCCTTAAAATTTTGGTTGGTTGCCAAAAAAAAAAAAAAAAGGTCGATGCACTTACTTGACCCCAGTCCGGTACGAAAAAAATGGTAAAAATGCGATTAATCTATCTAATCAAGAGAAAAGTCATAGATAAGTGAAATATGAACGCGAAATAGCTGAGCTGATATGGACAATTAAATAGAAAAATCATTCCAAATGATCATTCGAAAAATAGAAAGGACATTCGATTAAATCGGAGGTCGACATTAATTAGGAGGATAAGACTGAATTGATTAGTCGCGTCGACCAACCCAAATTGGACCACCAATAGTAATTCAATTTCTCTCGCTCTCTCTCTCTCTCGTGGGGCACCTCGAAGCTATTTATCCTTTTTCTTCTTTTCTTTGGGTTGATTTTTCGATTATTATTATTTTTTAATTTAGTTATATAAGATCAACAAAAACTGTAGTTAACAATGATGATGAGGAGCAACGAAAACGCCTGTCGAACGAAGGAGGAAATCTCGTAGCTTTTTCCTCTGAAGAATACAAATTCACAACGCTTAAAAAAAAAAAAAATCTCATGCATAAATTTAGGATGGCGCTTTTTCCACGCCGTACTTCTTTGTAAATGTTTTTGCGAAAATTATCGTTTGCTTGCGAGTCCCACCACTCTAAACATCATTTTTCTTTTTGCGGGTTCCACCTTTCTTCTTCTCCTTCTTCTTCTTCCTCCTCTTCTGTGTTCTCCGTCGGAGCAAATGAATGCCACCTCTGCCGAAAGAGACACGACACAACGTAAGACCGACGGCAAAAACAAAATGGGAAATGATGGGGGGCCCACAAAGGATAGCTTTTTGCAAAGCACATCGCAACACACAGCCCCGTAGGATTAGCTTAAAGAAAACGTGGAAAAAGGGCTGTTGGCCACTTTGGAATCTTCTTATATTTGAATGCCCCCTTTCTTTGGGCTTTTCGTTTAAAGTACTCCTCAGTTTAATAGAATATCGACTATGTTTACCATTAAAAAAAAAGAAATAAAAATTATCCTTTTCAAGTTTCGATACTCGGAAGCATCAATTTGCCCCGTAGGCCGTAGAGAAAATTATCCGATCAATCCTGAACTTGCCGTACGAATGTCAATTCAATCACGGACTTCTCAATTTTCCTAATTCAGCCATGAAGCATGAACTCTTCGCGCCGAAATTGGCAGCAATGACGGAATTGGTAACACTTAAAATTTTAGAACCAAATCGGCATCCGAAGAATAGATTCAGGACCAGTGAACATCCAAAATCGGGAATTTAGTTCTTTCTTTTTTCCTGACATTTATTTCGTCGGCGCATTGGGCAAAAGTTAGTGGCCAAAGAGTGTGTTGGGTTAGTCAAGCTCAAAAGAAGCAAAGAAATAAGAAATAAAATAAAACGAAATGACGGTTTTGGATCTCCCCTTCTTGGGATCCACGCTTCTTTAGTCTAAGACTTGATGGGGGCAAAAAAAAAAAACCCTTGAAACCTCATTCTCACTCGTGACTAAAGTTCCTAATTAAATAGGCATAAAAGAAGTAAGTAATAATTATCTCGTGTCCCCGTCCTAATATAACATAACGTGTCAATTGATAATCGTGATTTTCTCTGCCGTTATAGTAGCAAGATCTCGAACTATTTACATCTTTGATAAAGGATAAAAACATTCCGACAAAATCAATTTTACTACAAGATGAGTGGCGCCGGGTGTCAGAATGACTCAAAAGAATCGACATGAATATCTTCGTATCCCGATTAGTTTTGTACATCCTATTATATTTAGGGTTCTTTGATTTCACAAAATAATAATAAAAAAGCTATTCATTTTGCACTTTTCGTTTTGCATTATCTTTTTTCTTGGGTCATTTTTTTTTTGTCCATTATAATGCGAAACTTATTGGCCAAGGATGTGTTATCGTCCGTCAAAAAAGGAGATAAAGAAGAAAAGAACATGACGGTGATTGGAAAATGACCTCCGCTAGCTGACGTGTCTATGGTGACGTGTAACGCGATCATTCTTGTTTAGACCGAGCCCCGTACATCGATAGGCCCTAGCCTGTTTTAGAAAAAATAAATATTTCCAAAATAATTATTTGTATCGCTTAAAATAATTAATCAGTAAATTTTGTTCATTATTAATAATAATTAAAAATTAAATATTTTTATGAACCATGATAATATTTGTTGTTTATTCATTTTCATAAGCAATATCGTCACAAGTGATACATAAGATCATTTTAAAATAAATATATATATTTTTCGAATAATTTATCGCAAAACAAACGAATTCTTGATCTCATCCTCTTGTTAAGTAACATGAAATTTGAGATCAAACTGAACTTTGAAGAAGGGAGGAGGAGATCGTAAATTCATAGTACTAGTGACTAAAATTTTATGATATGTTCGTTTCACGCAAAATGAACGAAATATTTTCATCGCCCATGAAAGTATTGGGTTTTTTTTTTCAAATTAATTAAAAAAACATCTATCAAATTAGGTAAAAAAATATTTATAGATTTGGGTCTCCACGGCACTTAAAATGCCACGCGAGACCCGCTCGACACTCAAAGTGCCCACGAAGGCTTGCTCGGCACTCAGAGTGCCGAGCAATATATATATTTTACTTTTTTTTATTTTCTTTTAATCATTTTTTATTATTCAATTTGTTTTCTGGAATGGATAAAATATTAATGAAATTTGTATATAATACCCTATTATTGTATATAATACCCTATTATGTAATATTCACGCGAATTAACAATGGGTGAAACACTTCTAAATCGAGAATTTATCTGCAGATGATGTTCTAAAAACTAGCAAAAAAGTAGATATAGGCACAGGATGAATGCTGTCGACGCCACTCCGCCTTCCATCTCCAGCCGGCGGCGGCGGCGTTGTCTCGCTCTTTCGCTAACTTTATTCGGAGGCAAGGTGCATCATCATGGTGCATGACTCGAATTATTTGCCAGCGCCGAAGAAGGCATTATGTAGATTTATTTGCCAGCGTAACCGCCGATGGCACTGGACCAAGCATTGGGCGATCGAGAAGATTGGCTCAGGTATAACAAATTGAATAATAAAAAAATGATTAAAAGAAAACATGAAAAAGAAATTTTAAAAAATGATTAAAAGAAAACAATAATTAAAAAAAATAGAAATGCATTGCTCAATCTACACAAAATCCACTGAGCTCTATTTTTTTTTTTTCAAAAATAGGTCAAACCCCTCCCTCCAAAATCATTTTTTTCTTGTTTTCTTTTTTTAAAAAAAAATAAAAAATAGAAATTCCTTTGCCCGGCACTTTTTGAGTGCTGAGTGAGTCTCGCGCGGCACTTCGACTGTGGTGCGAAAGTGTAGCGCGAGACTCAAATCCATAAATATATTTTTATACTTAATTTGGCAAATACTTTTTTGAATTAAATTGAAAAAAAAAAACTGAAAATGATTGACATGAAGTATTGCCAGTAATGAGTTTTTTTTTTTTTTTGCTAAGTAAACATCCGGAGGCAAATAACAATCATCTCATCATACCATAACATGTAATGTGATGTCCGCAATTCTCTTTTCTATTGTAACACTATGTTCTTAGAATTAAAAATGAAATTATATTTCCTCACACGTTGCTTTTTTATTTTTTTTACACCTTTACTATGACATCCTAAATATAGATAAGTTGATTTATTTTTAATTAGACGTTTTTATATCGTTGTATTGATCTCATCGACACAATGTTCTAGTTCATTCGGGTTAGAATTGAAATCGAAATCCGCCCCCAACGTGCAAAGAGCCTTGTCACTGTGAAATTAAACGAATCGTGACGATCAAAAACACAAACCAATGCAGGAACTTGCGTGTTCACCTTTTAGATCGCGTGCTGTTGCACGAACGATATTAAGGTAATGCGACTGCTTAGGTTTGGATTTGGGGTGCTTAGGACGCGAATTTCGTCCGTGCCGGAAAAAGAATTGGAGGAAAAAAAGAAGCGCGAAAATGCGGAATCGATTCGAGCAGGTCAAGTAACATCAAAATCGCCAGTTCCTCATATGAAGTTGAAGCAAATGTTGGATTGTTGGTATAATGTGGAGATTACTTAATTTTTGTTCCATGACCCTTGTTCCCCAAATATTTAGATGATGATCCCCACTGGGCCGCCACCCTTGAAGTGTGTTGTGCTCGACCCGGCCCATTAATGTGGCGGGTCGTGCCATGCCGGCCCGAGGCCCAAGTATCAATAGGTTTCTCCCTTCTCATCTCTCAGAAACGTTTTCCGACGTGAAATTGGAGTGTTTGGCTCCTCCCAACTTGGTTAAGAGTGAGAAGCCAGATATAACCCGCCATAATATGATTAACTTCTAACCGCCGACACAAATTGACATTAATTAACGTGTTTTTTTTTTCCTTACCAAAAAAAAAAAAAAGTTGACATCAAAAGGGTGTAGACTAATGCTAATCGACACGAATTATATGTGCGATTATGACATGGCAATATGGATGATTAACCTTATCCCTAACATGCTCTTGACATACATGAATTGCACTGTTGTTCCCAAGAATAAGGTCCATGAAGAGTTGGTAACCCGTTTGGTGTCAGCACGACTTTGTTTTGCATGGTAACTTCCTTTTTTTCAAATTTATTTTGGCGGGTAAACTCATTCTCGATATTGGTATTTATGATATGTCGTTCTTTTTTCTTTGGATGATGCACAAGGGTCATATTTTTCTTCCATTCTTGATTTGATAAAATATTTAGATCGGCCAGTTGTGAATATGAATATTATCCGCGTTCATGTTGACTTAATTCGGGAAAATTGTCAAAAAAAATTCTAAACCTTTCATACTTTTTAATAAAAATTTTGATTTTTTTTCAAGTGTGAATCTTTTTTCTTTATTTTTTTTTCTTTCTGAACCAGAAACATGCGGTCCCTTCGAATTAGGGCCGGCGACCCCAGACGGAACCTAGGTGAGAGCTTCGGCGCCCTCGCGACTGGCCAAATCTAGCCACGACGAGCTCACAGTCTACCGGGAGTTGCCGATGCTTGCTTAGGGGTCGCGACCCCTACCTGCCCTAATCCGACGGGCCCACCGGCCTTGAAACCAAAGAAAGAAAAAAAAGCGGGAGGGATTCGATTTTTTTTTTTATATAAATGTATTAAAAAGTTATTAAAAACTATCCACGTCAGTGCCGGCGGTGCCACTTAGGAAGGTTGGCGTTCAGGCCAACAATTTGCGGCGAACAGGACTGAATCGGCATAATATGAAAAATATTTAGAACTGAATCGACAAACTTAAAAGTTTAAGAATGAATTGACAAAAGTGTGAAAGGTTTAGGACTTTTTTTTTGCAATTTTCCCGATCTAAGTCTTCATACATGTGACGTGAATAACTTGTAATCTACTCAATCATTAGACACTAAAGTTGGAGGAAACTATAGCCTTTGCTCATGCATTGGCATTGCCCTTTCTCCAAGCAAAAGGCTACGAAAATTCCATATCTCCTCGCCAAGGAAAACTCTTCCCAATTGATCGCAAGACAACATCTTTTGCCTTTCCCCTTTTCTCCAAAAGACAACCTGAAATTCATATTCATATTCATGTCCCACTCCTCCTCACAGCACAAGTAACCTCGTTCATTCTCTTCGTCACCAAAACGCAATCAATCCACCGAGGTTTTAAGTTCACCAACAATCCCTAACCATTCCGCTTTCTTCCATCCCACAATCCTCAACGGCCTCAAGATGTCGCTGCAGCTCCGTCAGCCTCCTCCGCCGCCGCCGCAGTCCGTCGCGGTGTACCCCAACACCTTCGTGAGGCCACCGCCAACGCAGCCCCTGCAACACTCCCACTCGAGCGGGTCTTTTGGGAAGGTGTTCTTGGTCCTCGCGATCGTCCTTGCCGTGTCCGCCATCGCCTGCTGCCTCGGCCGGTTCTGCGGCCGCCGGTCGCGCAGCGGAGACCCATCCACGAAACAAAACCGCCGGCCTCGTCCCAGAGAGCACGACGTCGAGTTTGGCTTCGACGGAAGGAGTCATGGCGCCGGTGTCCCAACAGCTGGCAACGTTGCAGGATCCAAAGCAACTGAGGATGACAAGGATAAGGCGGGTTTAGGTGGAGGCTTTCAGTTCCAGACTAGGGCTGGAGTCGACCAGCCAGAGGCCCGTGGGTGATCACATGCATCCCATTGGAGCCCGTTTTAGATTTGTATGTCAATTAATTTAATTATCGTTGTCTTTATCGCGGACACTTGTATCTATTTCGATGATTACCAAAGCACGAAAGAGAATGAATCTGTGTTCTAGCATGCCTGCATGTCATTTACTTTGATACTTTCAAGGATTTTGGTGATCCCGGCTTTAAGACGTCTTACTTGTTAAGCAACCAATTAAGGAAACTTTACGATCTCCAATGCACCGTTTGCTATCGTGTGACGCGCACGGCCAATGACGCGAAAATCGAATTATCCGAGATAAAGTATGCTGTCAACGAGTGCTTCGGAGGGACTTGTTAACAAGACTCAGCATTGCAAAATTCATCTTGACAATTTAACATCATAAATCTGAAGTGAAGTTCATGTGAGGCGGGTGATTTGAGTGCATTTCAATGCGTTGTCCCAATTGTTGAACACTTTTCTCTTTAAGAAAATATTCAGTGATTGCAAAGTGCGACGATGTGGCGTGCATTTTTCTATTTATGTTGAGTAATAAGTTGACACATGTCAGCTGAGGTGGAATAAAAAACGCAAAACTCACCACCCCTCGAGTGACCATCTCCACCCCGTCCAACGTAGCTTGCTCGCAGTCCTCCTCCATCACAGAGCAACACCCCTCCGACCATCGTCTCCACCCGTTCCAGAATGGAAGGGGGCTTGGTAACATGATTCGTGTTGTGAAATGCATGCAATTTGAATCCATTGTTGGTAAGCAACATCATGGGACAGAACAAAATTGTTAGGGTATGGTTCATATTCTCCAACGAAAGAAAAACACGTGGGCTTTTATAGTATGAGCCCATATTTCTTCATTGGTAGTTTGAGTTTATTGAGTGATGTAGCGAGAGGTGCGATATGCTAATTACAATGGAATTCTCTGCCGGACGTAACCCTATGTTGGAGTTGATGAATACTTTGAGAACCCTTGTTTCTCACACCGGGCACACCCACGTGAGTTTAGGCAAACTAAAGTATGATCCAATTACATGTGACCCCTGCGCGTGGAATGCGAGAATTCGGGGGCAACTAAAGTATGATATAACGGATTTAGCAAACTAACGTATGATACAACGGATTTGGGCTTTTGTTTGAGTTGGTTCGTTTGTTGTGGGATCAAAAGATTTTTGGATATGTTTAGGTTTTAGGCTCATTTAGTGCATATATATTATGCTCGTTTTTTACTGGTAACTGTAACGAGTTGTGCGGTTGTAAACAGAATCATAATGAAATCTCTTTGCATAAAGTAGCCATATTCTGGGGTGAACCTATGCGTCATCTATTTTTTTATTCTATTATTTTGCGATACATCCCTTCAGTTTAAGGGTGAATCAGGATAAAATATTGTGTCTCGATTTTCTCATTCTCGCTACGCTTTACTTCGTTGTGATTGTGCGCCGAATTCTAACAAAAATCCACTGTCTAGAGAAATCATATGGTTCAGTCTAACAATAAATGGGACCAGTCCAATTTGTAATAATGCACTGTGGTGTAAAATATTTCAATCGCCAGATTATTATAAAAAAAAGACAGTAAATTATGAACGTTTAAGGCAATCATTGACCATTAAGTCGGCGATGTTACTATTGATCAAGTAAAATAATGACATACATGGACAAATACTCACTGATGGGCCTTTGAGTTTACGGACAGTGAAGGGATGTTACGATCATAAAGGTAAGTTACTCACTGACTTTTAAGTTAAATTATTGCACATACAGGGATGGATACTAACTAACTTGTCAAGGACTTACTAGAAAAATACCGGGCAATTTTCCCAATTAACATTTTTTTAAAAATATTTTCCAAATATATACACACACCAAATTGGGTGCTGCTCGGCAATTGGGCCGCCGTGCGGGGCGTGGCGCCGCCCGGCCCAATAGGCAAATGGGCCGCCGAGCGGGCCCCCAAGACCAATTTTTTTAATAATATTTTTGTAATTTATAATTTTTAAAAAAGTATCAATTAAATAATAAATTATATTGAAATTACGTAAACTTTGAGGAAAAAAAGACAAGCACTACATAATTCATATTCCACCATTAAAATTGACTTTTAATTTATAATTATTTTAATTCATATTCCAATCGGCCCAATTGCCAAACGAGGCCGCCATTTTTTTTTTGATTTAGTATTTTTTAGAAAAATAAAAAATTATTGATAGTTATTATAATTATTTTATTTATAATTATTTATCTTTTGAAGCTTATTTTTATAAGATAATCATCAACCATTAATTAAAACTAATTTGTATTTATGTAATTATTTAAAACTGCAACGAAAGATTAAAATCGGAGTAATAGATAAATAAAAAACCGCAGCAAAATAGCTAAAAATCGCATGGAAAGATGAAAAACCGTAGCAAAATAGTGGAAACGAGTAAAGAAAGAGAAAAACTTTGAAAGGGCATATCTCATCGCTCGAGTGTCCGTTTGGGACGAATTGTTTTTTGATTTTACGAAATTTTTCGAGACGAATCCATTGGCAAACCGTAGGCGGTTTGGCCGGCCTTTTTCCCCAAAAAACGCCGTTTTCCTTGTCAATTTTGCATTTTTCCCTCCGATGCCACATCTCGATCACGAATGAGCCGTCCTTTCTTTCTTTGCTCCTTCAATCTTTCCATGCCTAACTCATTATATCATGTATTTTGTAGTGAAAATGGGGTGTAGGCAGTTTTCATGCCCAAATCAATATCACGTCTTTTACGTAATTTCAATATAATTTATTATTTAATTGATACTTTTATAAAAAATATAAATTAAAAGTTAATTTTAATGGTGTAATATGAATTATGTAGTGCTTGTCTTTTTTTCCTCAAAGTTTACGTAATTCAAATATAATTTATTATTTAATTGATACTTTTATAAAAAAATATAAATTAAAAGTCAATTTTAATGGTGGAATATGAATTATGTAGTGCTTGTCTTTTTTTTTCCGTTTGCCGATTGGGCCGGTCAGGGCCCCGCTCGGCAATTGGGCCGTCGAGCGGGGCCCAAATCGACGGCCCAATTGTCGATTGGGGGTGGTGCCGCGCCTCGCTCGGCAATTAGGCCGCCGAGAGGGGCCCAGCTCCCTAATTGGGTGCCGCTCTTTACTTTTATGATTTTGGCTTTTCTTTTTATTCAGAAATTTTTTATACAAAAATGCCCTTATTCTGGGCATTGGAAAAGTCACATGTTTGCCAGATGGCCGATCTGTTCAGGCTTTATTTGTCGACCCAAGAAAAAAGCTTCGAGCTTTTATTTGAGATTGATTTTGACACTTTAGCCTCTTATTTAAAATAAAATATTCATTTTGGATCCTTTTCTAAAAAAAGGATAATCCTATTCTAAGCTCTTTTGAAGTTTTTTCTTTTTTGTGAGACAGCCAATTGCCAATATCCTTATTTTACGAACTTTATATGAAGGCAATACCCATGCCCTGCCAACATTGTCCATCAGTCGACTCTGCTTCGCGTACTCGTCCTTTCAGATCCCTTTCCCTGCGCTACTGCCTTTTTTTCCTCACCTACACTTCCGATTCTCAAATGTCTGAATCGGAAGAAGCTAGGACGCCGACGCCGACGCCGACGCCGACGCCGACGCCGCAGCGAATGGAAGCGCCGCCCCAACAGCCCGACCCCGACGTCTCCTATCGTATTTGGCCTCCGAAGCAGCCAACCCGCGAAGCCATCGTCTCGCGCCTCGTGAAGAAGCTGTCCTCTCCCTCGGCGCTCTCCCCTCGCTACGACGGCATGCCCCTCGATGAGGCGACGTCGGTCGCCCGCGCCATCGAACAGGCGGCATTCGACTCCACCAGTGCCGCCGCCGCCGCCGCCTCCGCGGACGACGACGGCGCGGACGTCCTCCAGGCATACGCCACGTCGATTGGCAGGCGCGTGCTCGACTCTGTCCAGCCGCGCACCCGCCCCGCTTCTTTGGTGATCGATGTCGAAAAGTTGTGATCTTTTTGAGGTGGGGTGTTCCCTTAAGATAACAAAGCTCAGGATTTTCTGGTAGTGCAGTGAAATAGTATGTCTGACAGGAGATGTGGGTTTGGTCCAGCCTTCCCTTAGACGACAAAGCTTGTTGGGATTTTGAGGTAGTGCAGTGAAGTAGTATGTCTGATGGGAGATGTGTTGCTGTTTGTGGTGGATTTGTGCATTCTTCTTTTACCCTTTGCTCGACGAGTGTTGTTGATCTGGTATGTGTAGTAGTGATTGGGTCGTAACTTATTTTTATATGCGAGAAAAGGCTGTCTTGTCTGCTAAATTTGCACTTCATGTTTGCTTCTGATCACACTTTCTGTTTATCCGAATCTCTTTGGCCCTCTGTTTTGATGGATTTTCTTGCTTGAAATTGGGCGCTTCTGTGTAACTCTTACTTAGGGGATGAGATCCCCAAAGATTCAGACAGTCTGATCTCCATGCGAGCTTTTCTGTTGGCAATAGGACCTTTTGATCATATGAGCATAATCTCGGATATCAACATTTGTTTCTTGATGAGGAAAAGTCTCTTTTGGTGGAAGTTTGAGAGAATGGTTCTCGCTGATGAAGGTCAAGTGGCAAAATCAAATCAAGCCCCTTCTCAACAGCTCTCTCTGGTGCAGCTTGGTCCAACCGCGACCCAAGACATGTTCATCATCTTGACCTTCTTTGTTTTCCCTTAGGTTTCTTCTGCAATTGGTAATTTGGGACATTACGAAACTTTAGATCGCGGAGCTTGTGCAAGGCCGGAAAGTTGAGGCCGAAAAGGGCCTGCTCAGAAGCAGGAGGAGGTTGCAGGCGCGCATGGGCTGAAGGTTGCAGGGTTACTCTGCTGTCTTGGACCGTGAATTCCAGCAGCAACAGCAAGAGTAGCTGCAGCTGTAATTGCAGCAACAGCAGTCTGAAATTAAGCTCGGAAAGGGACCCGGTCAAAGCTGAAGACCTGCAGGCTGCAGCTGGAAGCTGAAGCCCAAAATGGTGGGAAGGGGACGCTGCTGGTGGTAGCTCAAAGTTGAAGGGGCTGCCTTGCCTTATAGCTGATCTGATCAAAAGAGGAAAGACCGGTCTTTGGTGGGAAATTGCAGGGAAAACTGCAGTAGCAGCAGGAGTACATTGCTGGAAAAGAACAGAGCTGCAGCCTGCAGCAAAGGGCAAAGGGGCGAAAATGCAAAGGGAAAATGAAGCTGGGTACCGAGGGAGAGAGGAGGTAAAAAGGGTGAGGCTTTGAAGAGGTTTTTTCTTCACAACTTCCTCCTCTTTAGAAAAGACCGAGAGCTCCTTCCTTGGACGACAAGTTTCCAATTTGACTATGATTGACATGTGGTTAATATGTGGTTAATGGTCTCCATCATTACAATGATACATTTACACACACACACACACAAGCCTAGTATCCAAATTACACACGCAACATATTTTTTTGAATTTTGCAAAGCACACGACACATTCAAGTACAAGATGAAGATCAAGATCGTATGTATTCGTAGGAGGAATTTGTTTTTAAAGAGGGTGAATTTTACATTCCAATATGACAAATAGAGTACCCAAAAGCGAATTTCCGAGGGGAAAAAATTTTGGAAGTAACAATAGCGATCCATTTCGTTTTCATTAATGGGTCAAGATTCCAAAAGTTTTCAAGTTTATATATATATATATATATATATATATATATGTAATGGATAAATCAAATCCCTTGGGATCTGAATAGACTCGGTTACTATATGCTTGCAGACACGATTCACATAATTCATGAGTTTATATCATGACCATGACGACTCTTGATTCTCATTGTATTACTCATGTCACATTGCTTAAAAAATTGTGCATAACTATAAAATTTGGAAGTAACAATATCGATCCATTTCGTTTTCATTAACGGGTCAAGATTCCAAAAGTTTTCAAGTTTTGAATGGAATGCGGATTGATATCGACCAATGTATAGTGTACATGGAAGACAAAAACAACACAATCCATTGATAAGTTTCCTTTGTTTAATCAATTACCTTAACTTTTCAAATTTAGTTTGAGGACTCCATTAAATATATTGACGTGTCATTGCGATTTTCCTAACGCTAAGGTTACTCAGCAAAAAAAAACTGAGAACCAATTAGTGACGTGGCTAGCTTAATCAACAAATTGACGTAAATGTTTGAGTCTTATGGTTTCTTTTCTTTGATTTCAATGCGGTAGACAATCCTCCATTTAATTCCTATCTATCTCTATAGTTTTCAAAAATGCTAGTGCTGACTCTTTCTTATAAGTATACGAAGTAACGGGCAGTTTCTCTTTTTTCTTTTTCTTTTGTATGCTTTAACAGCTAATTTCTCACATCCTTCCTTCCTTTTTTAACAGTTCATCAGCCGACCAAACGTTGGCAGTTATTACCTTGTAGGCTTGGCGATAATCTATGAGGCACCAATACTCTTTTGGGGGGTCTACGTGGCGTGTCCGACGCTAGCGACACGCGACCGACCCATGACCAGCACTCCAGACACGCTAGCGACACGCGAATCCAACATCATAGCACGCCATTTTGACACGCACATGTCAATTTTAAGTATTTTTCAATAAATTAGGGATCAAAATAAAACATATATACTTAAAGTCATATACCCAGCCACTCCAAAATTAATATACTCAGCCAGCAAAAAAAAAAAAACAACTAATCGTGATATAACAAAAGAAGAAGAAGAATAAGGATAAGAAGAAAAACTCACTGCCGTTATAATCTAATGTATATATAAAAATATACATTTGTCCCAACGTGCCGGAATTTTCTATTTTTTTTATAATGACGTATTGGCATGTCGTGTCGTGTTGCGTGTCGAAGTCGGTAGAAGTGTCAAAAAAGCTTGCGCCGACCCGACCCGTAAATTTACCTAATTTTCAGGTCAAGCTTGGTATTGTTCATCGGGTCGGCCCGATTTCGATTTTTTTTTTTTTGCACCCATATTTTCTTTTTAATTTAATTTAATTTATTTTCATTTTTTATATTCTTTTATTTGTTGGGCTTATCAAGTGATTTTAATTCCAAAAATAAAAGTAAAAAAGAAAAAAAAATCCAACTCAACCCAGCCAGGCCCGAAAACTTGGGGCATATGTAATTCGGTCCATGTTGGGCCGAGGCAGGTACTGATTAGTTTCGGGCAGGATCAAGCCGGGCCGAGACTTGGCCCAACCTGGCTCGGCGACACCCAGGTGTCGGTGCTAGTGCTACTAAGGTGATAATAATCTATGTCATTTGTAGAAAAGTGTGGCTCATGAGACTTCTCTTCTAGCCTGTGTGTTCATCGATTACTCTTCGGACAATCCATATGGATTAGACTCTTAGGCGAGCATAAACGCGAGATGAATCGGTCGTCGTGTAAGCGGGACAAAGTTTTTTTTTGGTAAGGTGTAAGCGGGACAAAGTTAATCGACGGGAAGTTCGTAAATCTGTCCCCGACACCGACAGTGAATCGATCCCCAAAACCCCATGCATCTTCTTTCTCAGCAGTACATATTCGCAGCCTCCCTCCAATTTTGATCACTCCACACACGCAAGATCCACTCACAAACACACACATTGACGCCATTTTTCTCGCAATTCCTAAGGGAAAAAAAAAAAGGAAGAGGAGAAAGAAAGAAAGAAAGAAAGAAAAAGAAATGGGTGGGTGTGCAACTAAACGAGTGATGTCTCCCGTGTGCACAAGAATTTAAAAAGAAAGGCAGCGTCTCAGTCGATTATAACATGAAAATTTATTCAAAAAGCCCTCAACTTATTGCACATTTTAAAAATTAAAAACCGTTCTACATGGAATGGCCGGCGCTAGCGACTCAAAAAGAAAAAAAAAATATAACTATAATAAAAATATTGGAAAAATATATTTAAATTTTATCAAAAAGTGTTCATGTCGGCGGCGGTCGTGCTACGTTGGACGGCCGACGTCCACGTCAGCGATTTTCGGCCAAAATTGATCGGATTGGCTCAATTGGCAAAACACGGAAAGTTCGGGATCCAATTGGCAAAATTAAAAGATATATGACTGAATTAACAAAAGTGTTATAGGCTTCGCTAATCTTTGGATATATAATTTTCCCGATGTCAACACGTAATGTAAGTATGCAAAATTCAAAAGAGGCAACTCTTGATCCTTAACCCATGTTATGACTTTCGATTATGATGCGAAGCAATTCAGTTTTGCTCTCTTCTGTTTATTAGAATTGGTATTATCCCCCAATTTTGTGAAAAGGGTGGTTTTTTTCATCCTTTGACTCACTTTTCAGCCAGTTCGACACCTATAGAGAAAGATAGAGACTTTCATGAGGCTTAATTACATGAGTCATCCATAATGTGTCATTACTGCTTTATTTGCAAAAGGTGGGGCAGCTTGTAGCTTTGACTCCGTGGAACTGTTCATAAAAACAAACCAAATTTAGTGGAATTATTCAAGTAATAGGAGAGGCCCAGGAAAATCGTCACATACAAAATAAAAGTTGGGAAGTTTTGCACATGATCTGAAATTATATTGATTCGTAAAAGTTGGTAAGTTACATGGCCCCAGCCTCGAAACTTGGTGAGGGACATTATGAAACAGCGCTATTTACGCTTTCCTTTAACAATCTTTTAACAACACGATGATGTATGTTCTTCCTAGTTACTCAAGTGTTGTTGTCTTAATCAGACCCAAAAAGAATGGGGCATTGACTAGGTTGGTGAGATCTTTGGGCCTTAGACAGTTAAAATGATGAGGTCTCAGGTTCGAATCTCCCCTGCCGCGTCTTGAGGGCTTACTCGGTGGCATTGATCTTGTACCCCACCACCACGAGGATTTAGTCCATTGCACTTGCACATGGGAAACCTCGGTTATAAAAAAAAAAGTTTAATTGTCTTGAATGCAAGATTGGAAAACATCATTGAATATGACCTTACAACATAAGGGTAACAACACATCGATACTGCCGCGTTTGTGTGATATACGTGTTACATCGAATAGAATGCTTGGATTACTTATACTACTTCATGAATTTTTTTTTTCCCATTTTTGTTACTCGTCCTTTTAGCCAACTACATCCATATCAAACGCAGGGCAATGACGTTTTCTAGATGTTTAAATACATCTCAAATTCTATATTTTTGCATCTAAGCATTAGAAATGGAAACTGACACAACATGATCTCGAAATTTTTGGCCAAATATGCAATGTTATCCTTAAACTTTTAATCTGTTTAAAGTGGTCTTTGGATTTTATGTCAAAGTGCAATTACATCTCTGAATTTTATATTTGTTCAATGCAGTGCCTAAATTTTGTGTACATGTTCAATTTAATCCCTAAAATGTATGAAAATGTTAAATGTCCATGGACTATATTGAACATAAACCAGAAGTTTAGAGACCACGTTGAATAAATTAAAATTTTAGGGACGACATTGCGCATTGAAATAAAATTTAAGGGCCACATTGCACGTTGGATCAAAGTTGGGAACTATTCATGTCATTATCCCAATTAGAAATTTTCAGAAAGTCATACCCAAAACTTGGCTCTAGTATCGTGAGAAAGTCTAACTCAATGCCTTAAACTTTTAAGTGGATCGTGTGTGTATATATAAAAGAGCATCATAATCAAACTACGTGTGATATTTCAATACTTGCCTTAGCTCAACGCACGAATGATCCTAACTCATCTTCCTTTTTCTGCATGGACAACGAGATTTATCTATTTGTTCTTTTTTTTTGCTATTTATTCGTTTCCTTATCCTTTTTGTATTCTTTGTCGTTTTCATTCGATAATAGTTGAAATTAACCTTGTTCATGATTAGCTGATCCATGCTTGCTTGGTTCATATATGGGCTAGAGAGACTGAGACAGAAGGGAGACTGGAGAGTGTTCGGGGTGGGGGGAGAGAGAGAGAGAGTGCTAGTTAAGGTTAAAAGAGAAATTTAAGATCTGGAAAATATTTTTTTGAAAATTATTTATTTATATATTTAAAAAAATGGATAAATGAAAAATATTTTCAGTACCAAAACAAAAATAATTAGGCGCATTTTATTGTCGATAATGAATACTCAATTGAGTAATTTTTCTAAACGATATAATCAATCAAAATATGTTCAACAAGGGCCGTGAAGCCCTCACTAGATCCGGTGAGGGTTTGTGAACCCTCGTTGTGGCTAGCAAGGGCCAAGTAAAGGCTTCATGGCCCTCCCCCATGGGGATTACCGGTCCATGCCCATTGGTCGGTGAGGCTAGCGATCCTCAGGTTGTGCTGGCCCTATGTAAAAAGAAATGAACAAAAAAAAATAAGAAAAATAAAAAAAATGTAAACAAAATTATCAAACTCGTACGTATATGCATCTATCGTGCCATATAGGACAATCGACTTTGATTGGACTGTAACGTCAGTAATATTCGATCAAAATTAGCTGAAAGGACTAGGTTATTGTGATTAGATTAGCACATTGTAAAAATGTTTATGATTAATTTAGCATAATTGAAATGTTACTGATTGGCAGATTGTCAAAAAGTTTAGGATCAAATTAGCACGATTGTTCTATTAAAAAATAGCATGATTGAAAATTTTAAAAGTAAATTGACTGCTTTATAATAGGTTTAGGGCTTTTTGAATAATTTTAGTTCAAAATCGATGCACGCAATTTAAGGGGATTAGACCTACAAAACAATGATAGAGCAAGAAAGGAAAAGGGAAAATGAGACAAATGGTCCATGGATTTTGGTGTAATATGCAATTTTGTCCCTGAACTTTCATTTTTTTTAAAATGTGATCCCTTAATTTTTAATTTGGTCAAATTTATCTTTGATAGTGAATTGAGGGAGTGACAACATTGGACGTTGTAATATAATTTAGAGACTAAATTGGATATATACCAAAATTTTAATGATCTTATTGTACAAGTTAAAATTTAGAAATCATATTATATATTCAGGTAATGTTTAGTGATCAGACTCAAAATTTAAGGATTATTTGTGTAATAATCCCAAAGAAAGACAAAATATATAGGACACGATGACTTTTGTCTTGGTGTCGTTTGTGTGGCGGACACGAGTATACCCGCGTCTGGGAGCGGCAACATGCGCTGAGAGCTGGGATCTCCTTTGCCCCATCTTCCCTCCACTCGCACCATTAGCGCGTGGCGAAGACCGTTAATCGCCGGTCGTCAGTCCATTCACTCAACAGCGTTGAGAAGGAGCGTGTGTCACACTCATGTCCGAGAGCGAGTGGGCCCTAAGGGTTTTATTTTGGGAAAAGGTAAATCTCTAGGATCGCACGCAGTTACCTTTACCAGTGGCTTTCGCGCGAAAACGCCTTTCAACTGTTCGTTTGATTTTCCGCATTTCTTTTCTGACCCTAGTCAACCGCAAAAAAATAAAAATAAAAATAAATAAAGAAGAAAGCCAACCTGCCACGTTCTAATGGCGCGCATGGTAAGACTTCTCCATTAGAAATCAACTTATGACTAGAAATTAATTTCTCTACTTCTCTTCAAAAGAAGAAGTTGATTTTTTCACTTTTATTCCATCGTTTAGTAACGGTTAAAAATTTCTACTTTCGAAACATATTAGCAAAATCTTCGACGGCGGTGGTCGGCAGTGGTTGGTGGGCGACGGCGATGGTCAACGGCGACGACGGTGGTTGGCGGTCAGTGGGCAAGGCAGTCGGCGGCGGAGGTCGGCAATCGGCGGCTCCAACGGCAACGGGTGGGCGGTGGTCGACGGAGGTTAGTGTGGTCCAAGAAGTGATTCTGGAGTCGAGAAGTTAAAATTTTTTACTTCTCAAAATTAGCAAAAAATTCTCTGTCAGAAGTGAAAAATCATACCATAAGTCAATTTCTTTACCAAATGGATTTCTTTACCAGATTAACTTATGGCAAATAAATTGACTTCTGGAAGTATTATCATGCAGGCCCTGAGGTGTCAGAGTCTCTCTTGCAAGAGATTTCACCAACTTACGAGCTAAATTAAATGTTTCAAAACTTTTGATAAAAAATAAAATTCATACCTATATTTATATGTTAAAGTTTAATATTTAGATGCTTGATATTTAATGTTTGGGTAAATATCATTAAAGATTCCAAACCGCAACATTCGTGCTACGTTTATTCTCAAACTAATTTTTATGTCATAAAAAACTCCAGACTCATAAACTCCCTCTCTCTCTCTCTCTGCCACATCGACCCGAACTAATTTTCATTTCACGGAAACCCTGCAAACGGGTGCATCAGTGCATCATTTACCTTAAATAATTTTTTTTATGCCGTAAAAGATCTCAAATATTTGAAATCTTAAATTGGGAAATCTGTCGCAGGCCAAAACAAAAATTGGGAAATTTGCTTAAAATCTGATTACTGTTTTCCCATAAAAGATCCTTCAATTTTTCTAAAATGCCGAAATCCCTAATTTTGCATAACATGAGAATTAATTTGGGGGGCTAAATGCTTTATGTGGGTATCGATAATGAATTCTTTGTAACAAGGAAATGAATTTTCGGATAAACGCGGTATGTGTGTACCGATGTGAGATTTTTTCCGATATCCACTCTTTAATATTTTTAAAAAAAATGAGAAAAAGAAAATAAATCTCGCAAGTAATTTTGGTAAAAAAAAAAGGACAAAAGAAGAAGAAGAAGAAAAACAGAGTTGGTAGAGTGACAGAGCAATCCAACGTGCTTAGTCATGAAATTTCTTTTTCTGTTATGAAATCCCCCTTGCTCAGGGAGAGAGAGCCTAGCCTCCTTTGATAACAAAGGCCTTCTTTGGCTATAAATATGTCATCAATACCCTTTTGCTTCTTACCATTTGGCTTCATAACAATCTATATTTGAATATATTGCTTGCTATTATGTTCTATTTTATTTATACTGAATATACGAAATATGTATTTCCATGCCCTGCCCTTGCGCTGTTTCTCGCAATTTTCCTCGCCGTCCTTTTCTTGCCCGGAAAAACCGCTCTGATCGGGGTAGGCCGTACAGATTCCCAATATTTAGATGCTTCAAAGCATATAATACTTTTCTGGGTTAATATCACGAAAAATCTCAAACTGATACACCCATAACAAATTTATCCCAAAATAATTTTTTATTACAAAAAATCTCAAATCAATACACTTGTGACAATTTTACCCCTTATTAATTTTCGTCAAATTGTGTTAAAACCACAAAAAAAAAATTCTAAATTGATACGCTTGTGACAAACGAAGGGTAAAAACCCTAAGATGATACATCTGTCAACTGCTACACTTGTGACAAATTGATACGCTTGTGACAAATGTGAATAAGGTTTTAAGGAATAGGGGGACTTTTGTGGCTTTGAAAATGAAAATCCAGGTCTACACGATATCTATTTATGATTGTTGTACTCGTGATAGTAATATTGGTAAAATTACAAAAAAAAAATAGTAATAAAATCCTAGACTTATTGTGCAGATAACAATTTAGTTCTAAAGCTTTTAATTTGACCAACTTAGTCTTAAAAATTTGACAATTTATCAATTTAGTCATTCCGGTCAATTTGATTGAAAATTGCCAACATGAACGTTGGCTTGGCCATCCTTAGTCCCTTCACTTCAATGCAACCAAGTCGTAACATTTCCATGGAATTCGTGACATGATTGGCGATAACATGAATAATTTTTGCAATTTTCTGTAAAAATGTAGAATTTTTTTTTTCGAAATTATTCCTTTACTTTCATTTTTTTTCCTTTCTCTAATTTCCCTCCGTCGATCTGTTGTCTTAGTGGGGGTCGTCGGCTCTCACTAGATTTAGGCGATGCGGCCACACCTAGATCTGGCGAGGGCCACGCTGGCCTTGCCGGCCCAAATATCGTGAATTGCGGCCAGGAAGAAAAAGAAACCAGAAAAGCCATTAAAAAATTATAAAAATCGTCAACATCAACTATCTCTTTGATCAAAATTAGTTGGAAGGGTATGTTTATAAAAAAAAAAAATCAAAAAGTGTAAGACTAAATTGATTTGCGACTAAAATTGACATCGGTATAACGAGTTTATGACTTTGTTTTTAAAGGTAATTACTTCGCAGAAATATTTTGCTGGCCAAAAAAATGCTAGAACGAGCGTGTGACTCACGCATTACAGAATGCGAGTGGCCGCAAGTTTTGTACTGTGCTCTTATTGGGAAAAGATAGAATCTCCAACGATCGCATGCAGTTTTACGAGTTAGCTTTCCCTCAAAACCGCTTTTTATTTTTTTGGTCAGGAAACACATCCGTTTTCAGACCCTCCGAAAAAATAAAAAAACATTCGTACGATTTTTCCAGTTTTCTTTTACCCCCAGTCAAAGGCCAAAAAAAAAAAATGAAAAATGAAAAAAAGAAAGCCAACCTTGCTATTCTTTCATGTGTCAGATTCTCCCTGTCCCACAGATTTGACCATATTTCATTAGTCACCTTCAAAAATCTCGATTTAAAAAAAAATAAAAATATCCGTGATTTCGAAACTCTTTGGCTAAGAATTCCTATTGAAAATCCATTTCTTCCGTACGATATAATTTGAACGTTCTTGCCATTCAATAAGACAGGCCAACACCTTTCTCTCCAATCTTCATAGCTGGTTTACTCGGTAGCACCTCCGTATTTTTTATTTATTTATTTATGATCGAGGTGTCCGGACCCGCTTCGCGGGCTCGAATATTTCTCGGGAGGGACTGACGGCCAGGAGATTCGAACCCTCAACCTTTCATGAAAGGAAGAAGGGCACGGTCTCAACCAATTACGCCATGCGCGAGTGGGTGGTAGCACCTCCGTGTTCGCGTTTGGATATTTCATATTTGGATATACGATATTCACCGTGTGAAGGAAAAAAAATGAGAAAAAGGAAATAAAATCTCGAAAGTAATTTTAGTAAAAGGGGAAAAAAAACAATTTTCGAAGGAAAAAGACAGAAAAGAAAAAAGAAGAAAAGAAAAATAGAGTTGGTTAGAGCGAGAGTGTAAGCACTAAGCCCCATGGGAACTGTGGTTTTAATCATTTGCTCTTTCTGTTATAAAGTGCCCCCCATGCAGAGAGAGAGAGAGAATACAGCAGAAGCAGAAGAAGAAGAAGCAAAGAGCTTCGCAGTACTTGGGCGAGAGCGTTTTTTTTTTGAGTGGGGAAGAAGCGAGCGTCCCCGTCCGCCATGAGAGCTCTTCAGAGATCCGCCGAGTGGCTGAGGCCCCTCGTCGACTCCGTGGCCTGGGACTACGCCGTCGTCTGGAAGCTCGGCGACGGCCCTTCCGCCGGGTACTTGCTCTCGACCCCCGTTTCCGGTTCTGAACGAATGATCCTCTCTCGTCGCTCTCTACTGTTTCATCCCAGATTGGGTATGTTTTCACTTCTCCTGGGTTTGTGAACCTTCTGCAGGTTCGTTGAATGGGTTGGGTGTTGCTGCTGTGGGGGAGGACCGATATTCGATGGCGTCAAAGAGGAAAAGCAAGAAGATGACGCCCGGCTTCATCATTCAACCACTCCGATCTGCAGGGACCACCGCAATCAGCACCCCATGAGGACGAGAGCTTGCGTTGCCCTTTCCCTTTACCCTTGTTCTTTCCCTCTCTGTTCCGGGTAAGAACTCAGCTTCGTGTTTTTTTTTTTTTTTTTCAGACACGTGAGAAGGGAAGAAATGACGTCTGATTTTGAGTTTTCTTGAGCGGCTTTGGTCAGGATTCACGGAGAGGTGGTGATATCGAGCCAGCCCAGGTGGATTCGCAAGGCAAGAAGCGCCTCGGACGCCAATTTTGTTCAGGCGAGCGGTTCTTAATCTCTTCCTTGTGATCATTTGCATATTCCCCGTGTTGCTCGCTCTTTTGAACTCTCCGACAAAATCGCTGGAGACCGATCGGGGAATTGTTGTTGTCTTTCTGAATCCTAGCCCTCTTTGAACGATACTCTCTGTCCCTTGTCGTCATTCAACACCAATTGTCAGTACGCGGGAGTGTTTGATTCGGCTTCGAAAGTCTATTAATTGGAATTTCTAGTCAAGTTACAATGCTGTATTGGCAACATTGGAGCTAGTAGTGTTGCGAATTGTGTGCTCTGCGTAACTAGACACTGGATCATACCCAGAACAATGCAGAAGATTGTCTGGAAGAAGTTACCATACCCATGTACATTTTTGTAGTTTGATGGCGTGTATCCAGTCAATTATGTAATTGTGTTTGAATCTGTCATGCTGGTGATTACTCTCGTCGCATGGTTTACCATTTGTTTGTGATAATATCTGAGACGTGAGAGAAGGAGAAACTTTTGACAGGAATTCACTGGAACAAGCGTTCTGGTCCCCATTGTTGGCGGCATTGTGGAGCTCTTCAGCGCAAAGCATGTAAGATGCGCTTCCAAAGTAGCATTTTGTATTGAATTCTACTTGTTTGCTGAAAAGTCCGAAATGTTACAATTTGGTTTGAAATTCGTCAGATGCCGGAAGAACCCGACAAAATTGAAATCATCAGGACTTGGAGTCGCTTCTTGAGAGAAGCCGTGAATGCCGGGATCTGCGATTTAAGCATGGATGAGTTCCTGATCCGTGAGTACTTCAAATTCTATCCGTCCCCGCTTCACCTTTCCAGTTTGGACTCTGGACTGCAACTACTCCAAACCAGAACGCAAAGTAGCAACAATCCTGAAGGATCATCTAGTAGCTCAGATCTGACTTACGAGTACCCATCATTCGACCCGTATAATATTTTGGGATATCTTTCTCAAGCTGGATTAATGAAGCAGTCTGTACTTGAATCCACGGGGTCTAAAGATTACAAAAGTTTGTCGAAACAGACAAATTTCTCGGGTTGTAATGCAGCGGCTGCGACGCAGAAAGGTGTTCACAAATGGGAAGGACGCAAATGCGAAGCAAAGAACCTGGTCACAGAGAGGAAGAGGAGGACCAGGATCAAAGAAAGGCTCTATACTCTCCGTTCACTTGTACCCAAGATATCCAAGGTCCACTGAGCTTGTTATTTCTGTACTCTGAAGAGTCATCCATTTCGTTTGGCATGACTTGACTCAAAGCTGTATTATTCGACGTAGTCCTTCATTGGGCGGTGTTGCAGTATTGAGGAATTTAAGTTGTCAATATGATCTTTCAGCCTCTGTTCTTAAGCCTAAAGACCCGTGTTAGAAAGATACGATGCTTTTTTGCATTGGAGTTGACAAATTGGTCATGTTGCATATATGGTGGAATTTCTCTGCTCAACAGCAATTTCTAATTGCCTTAAGTATAAATCCATATTCAGGAATCTCCGCATTTGAACATTGTCGTCTTTAGAAAAATGCATGAAGTAACAAATTCTTTCAGTCATGTTGCTTGTTATTCTTTCTTGAAGAATATGCACATCCATCTGATCCTTTCCTGTGTTGACCAGATGGATATGACTTCAATCCTTGGGGATGCAGCAGAATACATAGAGGATTTACACATGGAGGTGAGAAAGCTCAAGGAGGAACTCGAGGAACTGGAGAAGGAGGCATGCAGACCGAAGGATACTAAGTCTCTGGCTCGAAGTGTGGGACATGAATGCAGTAAAAGTTTGGCCAGACAACAGGTTATCCAAGAGTCTTCCCATCTCGACCTTAAGACAGAAACAAAGGTGAACTGAGTCAAGCTGGCAGCTCAAATGTCATCTCCTTTTTCCTCATGAAATGTCGACCGATGGTGTCATTCTGGCGTTGTGCCTTGACTCTGGGAACTAATGATTTCAGGTACAAGTGGAGGTGAACCAAATTGGGAAAGGAGATTTTCTGGTCAAGATAGTAATGTTGCAGCAGCAGGGATGGTTTTCGAGGATGATGGAGGGGATCCACACCCTGGGATATACTGTAGTGAATGCCAACATCACCACGTTAAATGGGAAAGTCCTAGCCAATCTCATACTCGAGGTACGTTACATAGACATTCTGTGAGGAACATTGTGGCGAATGAGTGCAATTACAGATGGTTCCATTCTACTATAATTTGATTTGAGATTCATGCTCCAGTTCAATCATGTACAGAACAGAAGGCATACCGATGTGTTCTCTGTGCATTTCTTTTCCTCCATGACTTGATAGTTTCACAATTCCTGTTGCCGGTCGGTACTAAGACTGTTCTCGTTCTTCCAGCTGCGCGATGGTGCCATTCCGAAGAATATGAGGGAATCACTGATGCAGCTAGCGAGCTTAATTGGTCAGTAAGAACATTTATCATGGAGATGATGCAAAGTTTATGCAGAAAGTGTCTTTGTACACCCTTAAGAGAAAGTAAGCCCGGGGAGGGAAGTGAGACTCCATTTTAGATGCATGCTTCTGTTTTATCGTTTAAAACCATGAGGAAACTGGGTGTTTTATCTTCATTTTGAATCTTGGAATGAATTCGCAGGTTAGATGTGAATGTGATCACTACCCGGTATTTGTGATGCTGAGCATGTGAAGGTAGTGGTCAATTTCACGTCTAAGCTAAATTCGTGGAGAACCGCACTTTTCCCCTTTGTGATTCCGTTCGCTCAATGCCTTTCGGTGATTTCGTTCTGGTGAATCAAACCCGTGTTTGAATCGAAATTTAGATTACTTCCTTCTCGTTGCACTTGCCCGCCACTCCCTTTTCCTACATATTATATAGGTCCGTGCAGCATTTTCACGACATCGTTTTGTGATGGTTTATTGTTTTTAAACCAATCAGATAACAACATCAACATAAAAAGGGGATTGCCTCTTATTTTCCTGTCCGATAGATGCGGGCCGATATAGGTACATACTTTTTTTATAACTAAATATCACTCCTTTGTGAAATTTGGTAAAGTGTTATTAATTTTTAATTCACGGCCCAGTCGTTAAGGGCCTGTTTGGTAATGTTTTGCTCCAAAAAGTGATTATGATTAAAATCATTTTTTTTTATTTTGTTCCCCGGATGAGTTTTAGAGAATCAGAATGCGTTTGGTAACTGCATAAAATTTCTATTTCCGAAACAGAAACGTGTTTAGTAGCTGTTCTGAAAAATAATTTCTCTTCTCAATTTGTCATTTAAATCAAGAAATTACATAATCACGTTTGATGACTTTCCTAGACCTCAATTGCGATCTTCTCGCACAATTACATCTTTTTGGCCAAAATAGAAATGCTTCAGATTTGTTTTTTGAAAGGATAATACACTAAAATTATTGTTTTCCCATGCTTCTCTCGAGGCTATGCATACGAGGATGCAAGAGGTGACTTTGATTATCTTTTATTGCTCGGAATAAATAAATTTCATCTTTGCAACATAGGCGGCTTAGTTTTACCTTTGGATACAATGCGGATGGTGACTAATGAAGCACGATACTCCAGCAATAAATCAGGTAGGGTTAGGAAAAATTGGAAGGCAAAAAATCACCAAAAATAGGATTGACCAGTTGAATGACTCATTTTCTACTCTTTGGAAAATTTTGAGATTTTTTGAAACGATTTATCCATGAGTGGAAAAATCGTCATTTAGAAGAAATTAGAAGGCAAAATCATAAAAAAAAAAAGATTAGCCAGTTGAAATGACCCATCTCATAATTTTTTAGATTTATTTTTGGAACTTTTTCTAATTTTTTAGATTTTTTTTTATGAATTTTCCATTTTTTTAGATTTTTAATCATTTTCTGATTTTTATTAAGAAAATATCGGATTGGGTTGGGTTGACTGGGCCCACGCCTTGTGGGCATTCGACAAAAGTGAAAGAAGATGTCATTGCCTTTTTCGTCCTCAAAAATGTTCTTTTTCTTGAGAAACAACTTTTTTTTTTCCTCAAAATTAGTCCAAAAGCGTTTCCGAAAACAGAATCAGAATCAAATTATTTGCGTTACCAAACATGTTTCTAATTCTTTTTTGTTCCATGGAACAGAATCAGAGAAACAGAAACGTTACCAAACAGGCTCTAACAGGCTTTTTGATTTTCTTGGTTCTTTTGATGGGCTTGAGCGTTTTTCTCGAATCAAGCATTTCACTCCTCGTATCTCTCTCTTCGATCAGCCTCCAAAGACCTCAAATTTTACCTCATATCGACCCTCTATTTGCAAATCTCTTTCTACCGAGGGACTACATTTGTCACAAAATCTCGGCGGTGGATCACACCGCATGTATCTCAACTTTTTTGTCTGTTTTAAAATCGAGTATGTGAACTTCGTCTTTCTTCACCCAAGTACCTCAACTTTTCAAATTTAATTTAATGTGAGACATCCGCTAATTCAATTGAACAAAAATTGGCATCATTTTAATTGAGGACGCGACCCGTTTACTTTGCAATACTAAAAAACAAAAAAAGTATCATCTTCATTTGGGTGTTAGGTATGAGAGAGAGAGAGAGAGAGAGAGAGAGAGGACTCAAACGGTTCTAATCGTTCAAGATTGACTTTATTGACGTGGCATCATTTTAAGACGTCGCACTAGATGCCAGTGCGAATAATTAATAGCTATTTAACGACATTACTATCGATGTATCGATTTTCCATACACGATTTTAACGAAGGCCTCTCAATGATTCACGATAGGAAACTTTAGGCATTTAATTGAACTAAAATAAAATACAATAGGTACTTAGAATATCATAGAAAGCACGTGATGGAATCATTTGTTACTCAATGTAGCGACCATTTAAAGATTATTATGTACTTACGAATCGACTTACAAGACCTTTCCCTTCCCATGTGTGGCTAAAGTTTTCAATAATCTTCATTGACATGCTCCTTAGTGCAAATCCTTATTACCTAGTCTTATGTATTGGACATGTGATTCGGTCTATTTTGCCTCCGCCATCCTAGATTCCTAGCAACTCGCTCACGGCCGTACCTTAAATTGAATCTTCTTGCCCTAATAATCACTCCCCACCCTCGTCGAATCACGTATAGGTCTAATTCGTCCTCAAACCATGCATCTATTGAAAGAGATTATAGTACGATACTATCTATAACGATCCAATTGGATTCTCAGGGTTTCAAATTTTCAAAAAGGAGTATTCAGGTGTAATTCGTCAAAGTGGAAATTAATTAGGCACGGGTCTTTCCTTTTTAGAAAGCACGTGACTAAAAACCCTTGTTGGCTCTTTAATTTTTCTCTAGTAGCTATCATCTCCCCCTCTCGATAAGGGAGGGTGGGCAAAATTCTTGGAGAAAATTATCAATTTTTTTTTAAATTGTATCAATTTAGTCATAATCTTTTTTTTTGTCAATTGAGTCCTTTGTGCCTGAAATTGCTGACATTGTGTGGTCGATGTTGGTGTGGATAATTTTTATTTTTTTATATTATTTTATTTTTAATAAAATTTTCCTTTCTTTTTCACAGCCGGCGCGGCGAGGCGAGGGCCGCAAGCCCTCCTTCACGGCTGGAGAGGACTCGTGGCCCTAGCCGAGGGCCTGCAGCCTCCCAAGTCCTGCCGACCCTGACAAAAAGAAAAGAAAAGACAAAAAAATTAAAGGAGAAATAAAAATTAGAAAAAACATATATTTGAAAAGACGAAAAATTATCCGCGTCAACACCGGACGGGCCACGTTAGTAATTTCCTACCAAAATTGATCGAATGACATCAATTGACATAAATGTAAAATGTTTAAAACTCAATTTTGCAAAATTTCTTTTTTACAGTTGAGTACAAAATTGGTACTTAGCTTGATTCCACACTGTGGACACACGATTCTTGTAATGTCAATTCAACCAAGGACAAAAGAGTTGTCAATGCGAAACGCTTAGACCCAAGTGTCGCGACCCGAAATTCATTTTTCGTACGAATGGTTTCGAACGAGCTAATGGATTGTCGAATAGGGCCCATACTCTGAAATGTGGATCACGGGCTTTCTCGACGCGGGCCCTCCCAGGCCCATACCAAATTGCGACGGGAGTTAATTTTACGGGGGTTTCGACGATAAGAGTCGATCGCATTCGACCTTGGTGTGGTCGTGGTGGCATGTGCTATGTGTGCATGCATTTGGAGTCGCCACCGGTCCTTCTTGGAAGGTGGACCGGAAACCTCACTAATCGATTGGGAGACATCGATCAGTTCTGCGGAACCAGAGATTTAGGGTTCGGGGACTTAGTTACGTTGGTGTCATTACCAACGTCCTTTCGATACCTAACGCGAGTGATTTTCCTAACTAAGATTTCATGCAGGCGCAATTTTGGGTGAGGTAAGTCTGATTCGGGGATTTCAAGCAGATTGGAAGACTAGTCCTATCAAATCACAATCAATATAAGGAAAGCGCAATCAAGTGCATAAATGAACCACGTCAATGCACATCAATTCAAATCAATGGCTTCCTAGTATAGCCTTAAGGGCTTAGGGAAGGTGTGATTTAGGACCAGAGGTAGACTGAGAAGATTTGGGGACGATTTGCTCGAAGGGAGAAATCGCCAATTTTTGGGAGGTTTGGGTGTTGAAATAAACAAAATAGGTCATGGCCAGTTGATCGTGGCCATTTCCTATTTTGGAGGTTTTTATTGAAATTTTTTTAGAATTTCTCGAGAAACGATATGCCTAAAGAGCAAAATCGTCGTTTTTGAAAAGATCGGGATTCGAAAGACCAGAAATAGGTCATGGCCAGTTGACTGCGACCATTTCCTATTTCTTGGAATTTTTTTGAATTTTTTGAATTTCCTTGATTTTTTGGAGACGATTTGCCTAAAGGGTGTCGCGACCCGTCCGAAACTTTCCCTGCGGGGGATTGGATTTCGTTTTGTGTGACGGGCGAATGGATTACCGATCGCGGCCCCCACTCTGAAATGTGGATCGCGGGCCTTAAATCAGCGCGGGCCCTCCCAGGCCCCTACCAAATCGCGGCGGGAGTATCTTTATTGAGGGATTCGACGATAAGAGTCGATCGCTTTCGACCTTAGTGTGGTCGTGGTGGCATGTGCAACTTGTGCATGCATTTGGAGTCGCCACCGGTCTTTCTTGGAGGGTAGACCGGAAACCTTACTGACCGATTGGGAGAGATCGATCAGTTCTGCGGAACCAGAGATTTTGGGTTCGGGGACTTGATTACGTCGGTGTCATTACCAACGCCCTTTCGGTACCTAACGCGAGTAATTTTCCTGACTAAGAGTTCATGCAGACGCAATTTTGGGTGAGATAGGTATGGTTCGGGTTCCATGCAGATTGGAATACTAGTCCTATCAATCACAATCAATTTAACGAAAGCGCAGTCAATTGCATAAATAAATCATGTCAATGCACATCAATTTCAATCATTGGCCTCCTAGTATAGTCATAAGGGCTTAGGGGGTAAAATGGGAAGATTCGGGGACAATTAGCCCGAAGGGCAAAATTGTCATTTTGGAAGGTTTGGATACCTAATTACCCAAAATATTCCATGACCAGTTGATTGTGGCCATTTCCCATTTTTGAGAATTTTTTGGAATTTCTGGATTTTTCTTCAATTTTTGGAAGACGATTCGCCCAAAGGGCGAAATCGTCATTTTAAGAAGGGTCGGGGTTCAAAACACCCGGAATGAGTCTTGGCCAGTTGTTTGTGGCCATTTCCTATTTTTTTTGGGATTTTTTCGAATTTTTCAGGATTTTTTTAGGACGGTTTGCCGGAAGGGCAAAACCGTCATTTTTTGGAAAGACCGGGGGTCGAAAGACCCGGAACAAGTCATGGCCAGTTGAATGTGGCCATTTCCCATTTTCTGAAATTTTTTATAATTTTTCTGAATTTTCCGATTTTTTTTGAATTTTTCATGATTTTTTATTTTTTTTTTATTGATTTTTTGATTATTTGATTATTATTTTTGAATTTTTTAATATTTAAAAATATTTTCCGGGCCGGGTCAGACCCGGCCCGCGCCTCTCGGGCGCCCGGCCCGACCCTAGGGGTCGACACCGGCCTAAAACGACACCGTTTTATATTTTTAAATATTTTACCCTATTTTTTAACAATTTTTTTGTTTTTTTATCTATTTTATTTAATTATCCGAAAATTCCCAGGATCCGACGGTTCTCATTGCGCCACGTGGCCTCATGCTGTGCGTCCGATCTTCCACTAGATCGGACGCTCCAGAGAGAGCCACGTGGCTCGATCATAACCGCCGGATCAAAAATCAATTTATTTTCTTTTTTATAAAAGCCTCCAAAATCGGACGCCCCACATTGAGCCACGTGGCCACCTTCGGCGCGTCCGATCTAGCACTAGATCGGACGTCCCACAGAGTGCCACTTGGGACGATCTCGTCCGCCGGATCAATTTCTAATTAAATAAACCGGAAATCATTTATTTTATTCCAAAATTTTGAGATCGTGACACGTGTCACGATCGGGACCGTAGATTTAGTTTTATTTAAAAACACTCCCTGTGGCCCCCGCCCGGCTGACGTGGCTGCCGACGTGGCACGCCACGTTAGCCGTTGACCGCTGACCGGCCCAGGGCCCGCCGGAGAAGACGCCGGAATAGTAAAACTTCCGGCGAACATGCCGGAATGCTCGCCGGAAAACACGAAACCGGCACAAAACTTAAAAATTTTCACCTATTCCTTTCGGCATTCGACTCCCTATGAACCCAGCATAAACAAGCAAGCAGAACACAACGGCTTTCACGTCGGAAAAGGTGGAACCGGACCTCCACAGTCCCGGCGCCGGCGAGGTAAGTTGCAGAAAATTTTTCTTGGTTTAAACTCAGTTTCGATCGTTCACATAGCATCTAAGGCAGGTTCAGAAGCTTACCTGGGGTCCCTCGATGGTCGGCGACCTCCGGCTTCGCCGGCGCGAGCTCTCAATGCAGAACAAGGGTCACACAGGGCTTAGAGTTGGATCTAAATGAGTCTTAAGATGAGACTTGCACAAAAAGAAGCCGGGAAGGGCTTGGCCGAGAGCCCCGAAATGAAATGCTCATTGAAGCATTACGTCGAACATATGGTGTGCACCGAAGAAAATGAGTTCGGGGGAGAGATACCAACCTATTTGGAGCTCGCCGACGGCCACGAATGCTTGCCTGAGGATCCGTGAAGGTCGCTGAAGGTCCGGGGAAACTCCTCCAGTCCGGTGTACGCCCCAAAAAAATCCCCCCTTCTCTCTCTTCGAACTCGGTATAAAACCGAGATTCCCTGCCTGTTTCATGGCCGACCGGCGACCTCGACGCCCGCTCCCCCGCCAGAACACGAGCATTGGGTCTCCACTCCTGTCCCCCATGCTCGTTTTGCTTTTGTTCCTCCCCAAAAACGCACGCCCGACATGCCCTGTTTCTGCCCATGCTCACTGTCCGCGGGTCTGCAACTCTGTTGCAGACCCGGTCGGACCGGGTCGGGTCGGGTCTGACCCGACCGGCCCGGTTCGGCCAATTTGTTCAAATTGAGCCCCGATTCGACCTATTTTCATGAAATTGATGGCATAATCGGACTCCTTGACACAATTTCTATCAAATATGGGTATTTTCGTGAAACAATTGATTGAAATTTTGTGAAAACCCCAAATCGTCCCTAGGATCCGAAAATGAATTTCGCCAAATCGAAGGTCCAAACGATCGAATTATTCAAAATTGAGCCCACCAATGGATTCAGCATGATGAAAACTATAGGGTAGAGGTGCTTAATTTTAATGGGTGCGCCCGTGTGAAATTTAATTTCGAAAATTGTAAAACCGGGGACTAAATTGAATAAGATTTGTGCAATTAAGCCCTTTTGGTTAAAATTGATCAAATTGGAGGGCAAATTGGCCCAATTGAACCTCAAGACTCTAGAATCCAATGTCATAGCTTATAAAAACCGAGAATTGAAAATTAAAAGACTCGAAAAGGATTTTTTAGGCTCGTTTCGGTTTTAGGTTTGTGAAGGAACCCCATGAATCGAGCCAAATTTCCCTGATAAGGCTTCCAAAGTTAAAATAAAATTTCTGAATATTTTTGTGTATTTTTCTGACCACAAATGGTATTTTTCTGATTTTTTGGGCATTTTTATAATTAAATAAATTCCAAAAAATATTAAAAAATTCAAAAACTATTTTTTGTTCAAAATTGGTTCCTAAGGCTAGGCTAAGGCTTCCAAAGTTGATTTTGCAATTTTTTTTGACCTTTTTTGCTATTTTTAATTAATTTTAGAAATTAAAACTATAATAATGGATGGCCAAAAATCAGGTGTCAACAAAGGGCAAAACCGTCATTTTTGGAAATATTGGGGTTTGAAAGACCCAAAATAGGTTATGGCTAGTTGATTGTAGCCACTTCCTATTTTTTGGAAATTTTTAATTTTTTTGGAAAGACGATTGGCCAAAAGGGTAAATTCATCATTTTGGAAAGATTGAGGGTTCGAAAGACCCAAAATAGGCCATGACCAGTTGATTGTGGCCATTTCCTATTTTCTGGCATTTTTCTGAAATTTTCTGGAATTTTTGGGGGACGATTTGCCAAAAGGGTAAAATCGTCATTTTGGAAAGATTGGGAGTTGAAGTACCCAAAATAAGTCATGGCCAGTTGATTGTGGCTATTTCCTATTTTCTGAAATTTTTCTAGGATTTTTTTTTAATTTTTGGGAAGACGATTGGCCAAAAGGGCAAAATCGTCATTTTGGAAATACTGGGCTTGAAAGACCTGAAATAGGTCATGGCCAGTTGATTGTGGCAATTTCCTATTTTTTTGGAGTTTTTGGAATTTTCTTGGAATTTTTGGGAGACGATTTGCCAAAAGGGCAAAATCGTCATTTTGAAAATATTGGGGTTCAAAAGACCAAAATAGGTCACGGCCAATTGATTGTGGCCATTTTCTATTTTCTGGAATTTTTTTAGAATTTTTCAGAATTTATGCAATTTTTTGGGAGACGACGCGCCTAAAGGGCAAAGTCGTCACTTTTGGAAAGATTGGGGTTTGAAAGAGCCAAAATAGGTCATGGCCAGTTGATTGTGGCAATTCCCTATTTCCTAGAATTTTTTAGAATTTTTTCAATTTTTTTAATGATTTTTTATTTTTTTAATGAATTTTGGGATTTTTTATAATTTTTTTGAATTTTTTTATATATTATATTAAAAAAATATTTTCCGAACAGGGTCAAACCCGGCCTGCGCCTCTCGGGCGCCCGGCCCGACCCTATGGGTCGAAAACCGGCCTAAAACGGTGCCGTTTTTGTTTTTGTTTTTTTTTTTCTAAATTTTCCTATTTTTTCTTATTTTAAAACCATTTTTCAATTTATCCGAATTTCTGAAAAATAAAACCAATCGGACGGTCCCCACCTTGACACGTGGCACTACCCTAGCTGCCGGATCGATTTAATTTTGAACAAACTGGATTGCGACACGTGGCGCAATATCGTCCGTCCGATCTATTTGATCTTGAAGACATCGGATCGCGACACGTGGCACACCCGCGACCGTCCGATCTAGGTTTTTTTTGAATTTTTGAAAATACCATTTATCATTTAAAAATCATTTATTAATTTTGAAAATCCCCAGATCGCGACACGTGGTAGCTCGCCCACCGTCCGATCTAGGGTTTTTTGATCTTTTTCTTTTTTTTTTTAAAAGGAGCTCCCCGGCGGCTGACATGGCGCCGACGTGGCGCGCCTACGTGGCACGCCACGTCGGCGTTGACCGGTCAACAAACGTTGACCGGTCAACTCCCTCGCCGGGGAAGAAGACCGGCTCCGGCGATTCCCGCCGGCGCCTCGCCGGAGCTTCGGTTCCGACGTAAAAACGTCGGTTCCGAAGTGCGATTTTGACAATAAACGATCCCCCATGCATCCCAGATCTACGTACATAAAAAAACATGGCAAAATCACGTCGGAAAACGGCCGAACGGACCTCCCCCCGAACCGGCGCCGGCAGAGAAATTTGCAGAAATTTTTTTTGCGACCAAACTCGATTTTAGTCATTCTAAGAGCATCCAATGGAGGTTTAGGGGCTTACCTGAGGTTGCCTAGGCCTCGACGAGCGCCGGCCTCGCCGGTGTGGACTCTCGGCTCGGCCTGAGCAAGGTGGAGCTCCGGTCATGGTTTCCGGCGCGGTTTCGATGCAAAATAAAGAGCAAGCCGGGCTTAGAAACATGTATAATGAAGCTTTACAACCGAGCTCGTAACAAATAAGGTTCGGGACGGCCCGGCTAAGATCGCAAACATATATCGTTCATTTAGTCATTTTGTCGAACATGTGATGTGCGCGAGAAAACCGACATTCAAACGGGGACCGAGGGCTACACGAGCCAAACCGTAGCCAACCAACACTTAGGCATCGCTAGAGAGACCTAAAAAGATGTCGGTATGCGCTCGATTTGGCCCGATTTCACCGGAAACGAAACCGACCAAAACTCACAGGGGCAAGAAAAACAGAGCATAGAACAGGGGTAGGGCACCGACCTATACGCGGGTCACCGGCGATAACGAGGGCTCGGCGGCGATGATAAAGACGTTGTGAAACCTGGAGGCTCTCCGTCGAACGCCCGAACCACCCTCGATTCACGCCTGAACCTCTCAAATTCTCGGCTCCTCCCTCTCTTTCTCTCTGGATCCGAAAAAAATCCTCCCTTGTTTCTCTCTCTCCGTCGATCCTTATACCCCGAGCCGTCCGGACGCAGAGGACGATCACGCATTCCCTTGAGCCTGAAAAGGAGACCGTGCTTTGAGTTCCTGTCGCGCGACGCCCCTCCTCCTTCTGCCGATTCCTGTGTTTCTTGTCCCCTGTACGTGAGAAAAACGCAGGTATGCAACGTTGGTTGCAGACCCGGTTCGGTCGGGTCGTGTCGGGTCCGGCCTGACCGATCCGGTCATCAAATTTCGCCCAATTGAGCCCTAAATTAATCGTTTTTTCTGAAATTGATGCTAAAATCAGATTCCTTGGCACGTTTTCCATCTAAAATGAGTATTTTCGTGAACGATTGAGTTGAAATTTTATAAAAACCCCAAATTACGCCTAGGATCCGAAATTGATTTTCGCCTAATCGAGGGCCCAAACGACCAAATCAGTCCAAATGGAGGCCACCAATGGATTCGGCATGACGAAAACTATAGGGTAAGGGTGTTCTATTTTCATGGGTGTCCCCAGAGAGAATTTAATTTTAAGATTCGCGAAACCGGGGACTAAATCGCAAAGAAATTTGTGCAATTAGGTCATTTTCGTCAAAATTGATCAAATTGAAGGCCTAATTGACCAAATAGCACTTCGAGGCTCTAGATTATAATGTCATGGCTTATGAAAAGTGAAAATTAAAAATTAGGGGACTCAAAAGGTAATTTTTAGGCTCGATTCGGGTTTATGTTTGCGAAGCATCATAGTTACCCGAGTCGAATTTTCAAGATTTAATAAGACCAACTTGAAAAGGGAATTAAAATAAAATTATTGACTATTTTTGTGCATTTTTCTGACCACGAATGGTATTTTTCTGATTTTTTGGGTATTTTTATGATTAAATAAATTCGAAAAAATACTAAAAATTACGAAAAATATTTTTTGTTCAAAATTGGTTCCTAAGGCTCCGCCAAGGCTTCCAAAGTTGATTTTATAATTTTGTGACTTTTTTGTTATTTTTAATTAATTTTAAAAGTAAAATCAAAATAAAAGATGATTAAAAGTCAGGTGTCAACAGCTGCCCCTATTTGAGAGTGAGCTCGTCAGAGGTCACTTTCAAAGACAAAAATGACACCTGAGTCTTAACCGACTCGACTGGGAAAAAGAAAGTGCCATGACAATGATCAGACTCTAAGAAACACATCGATAAAAGCTCAAATTTTTCCCCGGTTTGCTTTGACAACTTGAACGTGAGCCGGAGAGGGGAAAATTTACCTGGAGCTTACCTTTCCGATGTCGTGCTTGTGAAATCTGAGAGTTCGTTGTTATGCTCCTTGGGCGTTGGAATCGTGGGCTCGGCTTCCTCTTTTTTCGTTTTTATTTTTTTATTTTTTTTATTTTTGTTTATTTACCTTCGTAGCTTCTGACTCGCTATACCAGGTTTTATTCTTCCCTTCATGGCTTCTGATCCACCATACCAGGTCTTCATTCCTCCATTTGTAGCTTCTGATCCGCTATACCAGGGTTTTGAAAGTCTTTTCCGCGGCTACCGGCTGCACTCCATTCCGAAGGGTCAGAGCTTCGAGGCATGGCTATCAGGCGCGTGCTTCGTGGAAAAGGCGGTCACCATATCTCTAGGCGGCAAGTCGCAAGCGTTAGGGGATCCGATCTTGAACTGTGCTTTGAGACACCTCTGTTGTAGATCCCTGTCTGGTGGGATTTGGGGTGGAATAAATGTCTCTTCCGCGGCTACCGGCTGCAATCCATTCTGAAGGGTGAGAGCTTCGAGACATGGCTATCCGGATCGTGCCTCGCAGAAAAGGCGGTCACCGTATCTCTAGGCGGCAAGTCGCGAGCGTTATAGGCTCCGATCTTGAACTGTGCTTTGAGATACCTCTGTCGTATATCCCTGTCTGGTGGGATTTGGGGTGGAAGAAATCTTCTGAAGCTGAAAATTGGTGATCCGGTCCGGAAGATGATAGATCCGCGGCTACCAACCTGTGAACACTTACAGAGAGATTTATCTAGGTCATCGTGCTTTCGAAGCGGCAAGCGAGCCTTTTGGGCTTCAGTCTTGGGTCGGCTTTGTTGACACATAAGTTTTGATTATTCTTTTCCGTCAATTTTCGCATAAAAAAAAATTTAATTAGAACTAATTTTAGTTCTAAACGAAACCGTCTCTCTTATTTATTTTGCACGCACTGCATTTGCATTTAATTGACCCCATGACACAGGGCAGGTCGCCGATACTGCAAAGTCGATTCCATGTCTGCCGATATCGCACAGTGACTGCGACACCATTGATCTTTCTTCAGTGCGAATCGTAGACTGCCATTTTGATAATTAAGAGGAGCACTCGACGAGCATGATTGAAAAATAAAAGAAAAGGGATTCACGCCCTCGTTCTCTAGATTCCAAGAGCCAAAAAAATAATAACAATAAGAGATAAAGGACCCGACCAAAGAGAGTGAGGGTTAAAGCAAATGAATAAAAAAAGTCTCCCCGCACTTATTCTGTTTCTTTTGATGGGGTGAGGAAGAAGACATATAAAGAATCAAAAAGAGTACGAAGCAAAAAGTGAGGGGGTTATGGTTCTAAGGAATGGAGTGCGGTTGTGGTAAAAAAATCTTTCGTATACGATGGGGCGTCCCACTTCAGCGTGCGAGTTTCGGCTCATTTGCAAGGCAGAACTATGAGGAATGGTGCTTGGGAGCTGGCTTAAAAAAAATGAGTTCACAACCAATAAAAGGGCACTGTCTTTAGTGAAAACTCCCGGTGAGAGACCTCTTGATGAAAAAAAAATGTAGCTTTGGATCTCCTAGGACACCGGTACGCCAGAAAAAGAGGGGCTCTCCTGTAAAGGATCAACCTCGTTCACCCTTATCACTATCAAGTTGAGGCTGGCACCAAATGAGGGTTGTGTTCTCATTTTCTGCTTCAAGGGAACCTGGTGATCAAAGTACTGAAGGTTCATCTTCCAACATTTCCCAATCACCAGACTACGCGATTCATGCTTTCACGGTGACAAGCAGAACAAACATTCGTCTGTCTTCTCCCATGAGCACAACATCAGTAACTCCAGCAGTGACAGGATCACTTGTTGGGAACCTTCTGCATACAGATTGTAAAGCTAACATCAGAGGACACTATATCAAGGTTTGGTCTCTGAACTACAAAAAGAGTGCTTCTTCATGGTCCACCAGGTATAGGGAAGATATTGGTGGGCATTGAGAAGTTCTGAAGAAGCTTCCATCCTTCAACCAGGTAAGCCAACTTCCTCTCTCTTCTTTGCGTATTCCCTTTCCCAGTAGATTGGCGTTTTCTTCACCTGCATACACCCTGTCACATCTCCCTCCCATGGTGAACCAAGTTTGTTTCCGAAAATGAGTGTGTCTCCATCTGCCTCATGCACTTTGTTTCAACTGTGGCTTCCCTTAACCGCCACAAGCTTGTGTTCGCCCTTGCGTACTTTCGTTGCTGTGGTCGATTGAAAGTCGAGTTTAGCGAACGTCGAGTTCCTTTCGTTTTGGTTGCACTCGCGCCAGGAGTCGAGAGGAATGAGCAGCCCTCGATCTTCGACCGGGGTTGATGCCGTCTTCTGTCATGAACGCGAGGACCGCCTGTTTCAGTGCTGGAGAGAATAGAAGCGTGAAGCCAAGGCGAGACAGACGCAGGCGAGGAGGCTTGCAAGTGGGAAACCGACGGAAACCAGTGGACTCGCGGATAGGGCACTTGTCGACGGTGCAACGATGAACGAGAAGACCTGGTGTTTCGACGAGGAGGTTTGCCGAGCGTCGGTCTCGTCGTTGGGGGGGCGAACGAATCCTAGTGGAGCGAAGAAGGAGGCTGTCTTGGAGAATGGACAGTGTAGGGAGCTGTTCCAGTGAAGTCCCCGTGAGGCACAGCCTTGGAGAGGACTCAGTAAGTTGATCGTGCATGACAAGGCGTGAGTTCGGAGACGACCAACGCCGATGGTGAGGGAAAGCTCGACAGATGACGATGTCGGTTCGAAAGGAACCGGTTCCGAACATCGGCGCTTCAACCATGCGGCAGAGAGATCGGACTTCGTGATCGGTAGACCACACTGTCATTTTCAGTCGGCGATGGTTAAACAGAATCAATTCGGAGGATGGGTTGGACTGACGTGGGAAGTCCGACGGCCGAAGCCGGCGTCGGTGGTCGCGCCTCAGCCCCGTCGTGTCCAACCATTGTCGCAGTGCCGAAAGCACAGAGGAAGACGTCGCGAGTTGAAGATGATTGAACAGTGCCATGATGGGCTGCTAGGCTAATTTACGTGGGTTTTATTCATTTGGGCTTGTTGAGGTATGAAAGGAAGCATGTGGGTTGTTTTCTTTTGGGTTGGGCGGCTGGGCCAAGAGGGTTGAAGAGGACTTTTGTCCTTTTAGCCCTATTTGGACGGTATGGGCTGCTGTTTGGGAAAAACGGGCCCGGTTTCGGTTCTGCCTCCCAGACCGGATCAGGTCATTGGGCCCGATCCAGGTCCGGGTCCGAAAAAAATAAAAAATAAAAAATAATAATAAATTCAAAAAAATTTGGAAAATTTAGAAAAATTCCAAAAAACTCCAGAAAATAGGAAATTGCCACGTTCAATTGGCCACGACCGGTTTTGGGTCTTTTGATCCCCGAATCTTCCCATTGTATCCCCAGTCTTAAATCACACATTCCCTAAGCCCTTATGGCTATATTAGGAGACCAATGATGTGAATTGACGTGCATTGATGTGATTTATTTATACACTTGATCACGCTTTCATTTAAATTGATTGTGATTGATAGGAATAGTCTTCCAATCTGCATGAAACCTTGAATCAAGCCTACCTCACCTAAAATTGCGCCTGCATGAACTCTTAGCTAGGAAAATAGCTCGCGTTAGGTACCGAAAGGGCGTTGGTAATGACACCGACGTAACCAAGTCCCCGAACCCAAAATCTCTGGTTCCGCAGAACTGATCGACCTCTCCCAATCGGTCAGTAAGGTTTCCGGTCTACCTTCCAATAAAGACCGGTGGCGACTCCAAATGCATGCACAAATTGCACATGCCACCACGACCACACTGAAGGCCGAAAGCGATCGACTCTTATCGTCGAATCCTTCTGAAAAATACTCCCGCCGTGATTTGGTATGGGCCTGGGAGGGCTCGCGCCGATCCAAGACCCGCGATCGGCAATCCATTAGCCGCGTCCGCCTTTCGGACGGGTCGCGACAGGCTTCTAGGCACCTATTTGCTTTAGGGGATCCCATGACGCTGACTAGCGGGGCCAGAGGGGACTTCTTAAGTTTTCCTTGAGTTTTTTCTTTGAAAAGTGTTCTAGGGACGAGGGTTCTCTACGTCTGATGAGATTTTTTGTTTTTGAAAGGGTTTTTCATGACGAGGGTTCTCCAAGTCAGAGGGGATTTTTGTGTTTTTTTTTAAAGGGTTCCCAGGACAAGGGTTCTCCACGTTTGATGGGACTGCTTGATTTTTTTTAAAAGGGGTCCTCGGACGAGGGTTCTCCACGTCTGATGGGACTGTTTGATTGATTTTGAAAAAGGGTTCCCCGGACGAGGGTTCTCCACGTCCGATGGGATTTTTTTTGAGTTTTTGAAAAGGGGTCCTAGGACGAGGGTTCTCCACGTCCGCTGAGACTACTTGATTTTTTTGAAAATGGGTCTCAGGACGGGGGTTCTCCATGTCCGCTGAGACTGTTTGATTTTTGATTTTTTTTAAAAGGGGTCCCAGGACGAGGGTTCTCCACGTCTGATGGGATTGTTTGATTTTTGAAAAAGGGGTTCCCCAGACGAGGGTTCTCCACGTCCGATGAGACTATTTGATTTTTTTTAAAAGGGTCCCGGGACGAGGATTCTCCACGTTTGACGGGATTGCTTGAGTTTTTGAAAAGAGGTCTCAGGACGAGGGTTCTCCACGTCCGCTGAGACTGCTTGATTTTTTTTTTTTTAAAGGGGTCCTAGGACGAGGGTTCTCCACGTCTAATGTGACTGTTTGATTTTTGAAAAAGCGTTCCTCGGATGAGGGTTTTCCATGTCCGATGGGACTTTTTGTTTTAGAAATGGGCTTTCCCATGATGACGGTTTTCAACGTCAGACGGATTTTTTTGTTTGTTTTTTTTAAGGGTTTTCCCATGACTAGCAGAGGGGATTTTTTCTTTAAAAAGACTCTCTCATGACTGCGGCTCGCAATGTCGGATGGAGTTTTAGTCTGATTTTGAAAAGGGGTTCCCATGACTAGCAGAGGGGATTATGTCTTAATGTTGTCAAAAATTTCATTCAGCCAAAAATTTCATCCGGGTATGCTAATGATGTAGGAGGTCATCCAAAACATCTTGCAACACGATGTGACGATCAAAGCTCCTTTTAGGGAGGGTTTTGGATCTAATGATCTGATATAATCAAAATGGTTTAGTTAAAATGTCAATTGAAGTACGTTCATCGAAGAGGGCTCGTCACCATTTTTCAGGAGGTTTCTTCTCACTTCCTCTCCTTTTTGAAACACTCAAATTCTTTCCCGAACCTATGCTTGAGGTTTCGGAATTGTTCGCAGTGTATACCATTTGATTGATCGGAAATGGACTTTTGAGGGACCGTAATGTTAGGTTCGGTCAATGGTTTCAAAGGGGACTCGTGGTCGAGTCGAGATCAATGAATTGGAAATCTTCATCATCTGCTTCGGGTTTACAAGTCAAGAACCCTGCAAAAATGAGAGAGAAATAGTCTTGCTCGTACCTCTTCGAGCGATGCTTAAAATAATTTAAACTCTACGTTAACTCATGTGCCTTAGTCGAAAAAGACTTTTAAGGGTTGTAACGTAGGTGAGGACTGTGGACTGAGAAATGCTTGTTTTTGGCTCAGAATATATGAAATGGGTTTGATGTTGGTGATCATTGCAGATTTATCACCGGTCTTGATCCTTGGATTGATCTTCAGAAAGCACCCTCGTCGTTCAAGGATGGTATAGTCGTCACCTGGACGCGCCCCGGCTGGGGATAACTTCATAACTTGATTCCCTTGGGCATTTTCTTTTACAAGTAGATTCCACTGGGGGTTAACATTTGGATATTCTGGAATCCCTTGGATGATTTATAAATACACAAGAATTTGAATGGGCATCGGCCTTGCTTTTACCAAGCACTTTGCTTTTTGATGCTCGGGATTGGCTTTTGCCCCTTCTTTTTTTTTAATCCCGCCTTTTCTTTTCTTCTTTTTTTTTGGGCAAGATTTTTTTTAGATTATGCTAGACACACATGCGAACAAAATCTTAACACATTGAAGAGTTAATTTAGGACTTTTCTATAGACTCAGTTCTTTTAAGTTCTCCCGATTTGAGGTGGCGCCGTCTTCATCTTGGAATGGGCAATGATCACCGACGGGGTTTATGAAACGGATATGCAGGCTCAATGGGGCTGCACAAATGATGAGTGTGTGTAGGATGGAGAAGCGACCGCTTTTCGTCGTCTTAAAGCACTTGAATCACAGTACGAGTTTAAATGTAAAGAAATACTCGAAGATTGTGTTGGTTCGAGCAAAAATATTTCTAACCATTTACCTTATACCGCTGCTGGAATTCCTCCTGACTGGCCCCAATGTGGGGTGGTTCTTGACAGGGTTATAGGATTGAAGCCTCCGCCCAAATTGGTTAACAATGGTTGACCTGCGGTGTTTGGAGTAGAGAAAAGAATGCCCTTCGTCTTTTCAATCCAGTAATTGTTGACACCTGATTTTTGACCATCTATTATTGCGATTTTTATTTTTAAAATTAATTAAAAATATAAAAAAAAAAGTTTAAAAAAAATCACAAAATCAACTTTGGTAACATTGGCCAAGCTAAATGAACCATTTTGACCAAAAAAATAATTTTCATATATATATATATTTTATATTTTCGAAAAATAGAAAAAAAAGCAAAAAAAAAAAGAAAAAAAATTAAATTAAAAAAATAGCATTCAATATCAGCTTGTGCGAAGTTTGTCATTCCTTATGCAATTTGTCAAGCAACACGTAATAGGCATCAGGATGGTTCAAAGTGAGAAGCTGGCCGACAAATGGATCGTGGAGCAAACGGTGCGACTAAACAAAAGAAAAGAAAAGAAGGGATCGGCGTTAGAGTACATTGAGAAGGGAAGAACCATCCACGTTGCCGCAACTTGGCCATCATTGTTCCTCTGATGTCCAACACTTCAAAGTGGTGAGGAAATAAAAAAAGAAAAGAAGGATGGGGGACCATTGTGTAAGGGCTGCACACGAAGCAATGACAATGCATAAAAAAATGAAGGAATCTTCCTCCTCTAGGAGAGAAGACGCACGACCCAAGCGGAGGATATAAGGAGACCATCACTTCCTCCGCCGAGGGGGGGGGGCGGGGGCAATGAAAAAGATTGATCTGCAACATCCACTCTACCCTTGAGTCCTCAAGATCAATATTCCACAGTTTTGAGAATTCCTTTTTTACAAAAGAGTGAAGTGGAGCAGTCGGCCTCGTGGCGGATGCGACGGCAACGTGACTTTCACAGACATATCGAAGAGCTCGTGCAAAGCAAGAGGTGACTCCCGGGGCCTCATCTTCGGAGGGTGTCCGAAGAGGAGTCTTTGGGTGGACGTAGTCCAAGTTGCTCTCTCTCAAGTGATCCACTGTCGTTTGTGATAATTATGCAAGCTTGGGAATATTGGTTTCGTTCGTTGGTGTTACATTCCAGTGGCTATCAAGTTCATGACAGCAAATGGAAACTAACTTCCTATCAACGATGAGCATCAACGGTGCAATACACATAAAGGAAAGAGAGTTCGCGCTCTTCACAGTGGAGGTCAAAGAAGGCATATTGGGTAAGAGAAGAAGAGAGCAAGGGGAACGTGGCGCACGAGTTCGAACTTGGTGTAATGACGACACAAGCTTGTTCCGGCGGCAATGCGCACGTTAGCGGTGCGATGAACGAGCTGGACACCAGGAGGCATAAAGAGCCAAGCTGAAAACAATATGGTTTAGTGAAGACCACGGCCAAAAGACGACGGTTCATGGCGTCCTTATGGCGGAGCAACGAAATCTGCAGATTCGGGATTGACTTCGTTGTTACGACTCACAGCTGTGATCAGAGTAGGTCCAGCGTTGTTGGTGGCTCGGCGCTAGCGGTCCGATGGAGATACATGCATAGACCCTTGGTAAGATGCTTCCTCGTTCGTTCTTTCATAGGTTGGATTCTGCGATTGCTTCGCATCCTGAACACCTAATGAAGAAGACATTGGAGATATTAATAAAATAATAATAATAATGGTGGGGAAGCTAGGTTGGCAACTAATGAAGAAGACGTTGGGGATGTTAGTAAAATAATAATAATAATGGTGGGGAAGCTAGGTTGGCAACCTAATGAAGAAGACGTTGGGGATATTAGTAAAATAATAATAAAATGGTGGGGAGGCTAGGTTGGCAAGATGTGCGTTGGTTTGATATTTTTGTATCTTTTTGGGCTGGGCTAGGTTAGTCTGTCGTTTTAATCTTTAGTTTGAGCCTGTTTAAGTTGGATTCAAGATAGAGAATTAAAAGAGGGACTTAGGGCACACGTGAATTTTCAAGTTGAAATTTGGATGTTGGGCTTTCGAATAACAATTGGGCCACTCTTAGTGTCATCAGAAAAAGGAAAGGGGTCTAGCCCATTTTGCCTTTTAGTTTAGGCCTTTTAGGCCAAATTGGGCATTTACGGCTTGGGTCGGATCCCGTGACCCGGTCCGGACCTTTTTTTTTTTAAAGTATAATAATAATAAAATAATAATAATAAATTCAAAAATTCAATAAAAAATGGAAAATCATAAAAAAATTCAAAAAATTCGAAAAAATTCAAAAAAATTCTAGAAAAATCCCAAAAAAATAGGAAGTGGCCACAATCAACTGGCCAAGACTCATCCCGGGTGTTTTGAACCCGGTCCCTTCCAAAAATGACGATTTTGCCCTTCGGGCTAATCGTCCCCCAAATCTTCCTATTTCACCCCCGCCTCCCGAATCATTCCTCATCTAAGCCCTTATGGCTGTACTAGGAAACCGTTGATTTGAATTGACGTGCATTAGTGTGATTTATTTATGTATTTGATTGCGCTTTCATTTAAATTGATTGTGGTTGATAGGAACAGTCTTCCAATTTGCATGAAACTCGGAATCGAGCCTACCTCACCTAAAATTACGCCTGCATGAACTCTTAGTTAGGAAGATCACTCGCGTTAGGTACCGAAAGGGCGTTGGTAATGACACCGGCGTAACCAAGTCCCCGAACCCAAAATCTCTGGTTCCGTAGAACTGGTCGATCTCTCCCAATCGGTCAGTAAGGTTTCCGGTCTACCCTCCAAGAAAGACCGGGTGGCGACTCCAAAAGCATGCACACATTGCACACGCCACCACGACCACACTGAAGGTCGAAAGCGATCGACTCCTATCGTCGAATCCCATTAAAAGAAAACTCCCGCCGCGATTTGGTATGGGCCTGGGAGGGCCCGCGTCGATCCAAAGCCCACGAGGCCCGCGATCGGTAATCCATTAGCCGCGTCCGCTTCCGGACGGGTCGCGACAGCTGGCGACTCCGCTGGGGAAGTTTGTTCTAGAACCCATGGTTCTAGACCTCAAGTGGACTTAGGCCGTAATTAAAACGCTGAGTGATTTTTCTAACCCTGCAGGCGCTCTTGAAGGTGAGGTAAGTCCGCTTATGGTATGTGTTATATGTTTTTGCAGACTGGAGAAATAAGGGGTGTAGTCTGTGATTAACATTGTCTTATGCAGGTTGGGCGTAGGAATGTATGTTGTGTGGATGATTTGAAGTGCTGATTGATAAACTGTTGTGCGTGACTTGCATTGTGATGATCACGACACGTGGACACACACAACCGCGCCTAAAACCCCGGGCGCCGCCTTTAGGAACACAATAGAAGGAATTGAAAATGGAATCTCCGTGAGGAAAAACACGGGGTAATCCACTTTTCAATTCCGTTCACTTCGAACTATGGATCGAGTCCCAATGCAACGATAGCTGTGCAATGGAATCGGCTCTTTCTAGAACTCGAAGTGGGAACCTTGACCTTAGGTGCCAAACCCTCTGATTTTTAGAAGTTCACCATCACTTGTCTCATGCGCATGTCTTCGGGTGGTTGGTACACCTAAAACCGCACATAAGTCGACGAGTTTGGTTGGTAAGACTCTCTATCCCTCAAATCTATTACAGTTCATATAAATATAGGCATTTCATTCATTGCATTCTGGTGATTAGATTAAATGCCATTTCAAGGATAGATGTGTGTGTTTTTCCCAAACGTCCTTGATAGAAGACGAAGAGGATGATATCCCATGACAAGCACCGAGTGAGCAACAAAGGAGCCTACTATGGACATTATTGAGATATCGTCCAATGAAGATGATGAGTTGGGGCAAGTGATCCGGAAGTCACAGATCGAACTTGGGGCATCCTTAAACGTTAGGATCACATTCCTTTGTTTCATTTTCCATTACTAGTCCTCTTGTATAGGGTTTATTTTTATCGAGGCTTTCTCTATCTCACCCCTTAGAGTGATTGTATTAGGGATCTATTGGTGTATACATTTAGATGGAACTTGGTTGTGTTTCTTTCGACAGGTCATGGGAATGTGATAGTGGCATTTTCTCTAATCATCCGAATACTCCCAAGTCAAGTTTATAATTCCTTTAGAGGAAATTAAAATTGGAAATCTTGCATGACCTTTTTGGTCGTATAGGGTAATCCAACCCCAATTTCGCTAGAAGGAATTATACACTTGAATTGGTTCATGCATGATTGTGCGCCGCTGGTAATCCACGATAATTGACCGAGAATATCGGCGTTGTTTTGAATTTAATGACGAGATAGATGTCCAAATTACTCTCGTTCTTAACAAAACGGCCTTGATTTGGATGTCGTATCTTCAATTAAATTTAAAACACGTTATTATGCATCGTACTTTTGAGTAATTCGTTCCTCTCGAAATTGATCAAAAGCAATTATTGTGAATTACATTCCTTTCAATAGTATGCTTTCTTTCAAAAAATATTGATAAAAAACTTTTCGCGCAAGATTAAAACCCTTGTAAAAGTTCTTGTCCTTATTAATCATGGGTAAGCATAAGATTGAAAGGGGTTTTTGCTTTCTCTTTCAAATTATTCCTTCTGATTCTGTCTTTTCATTTGCAGGTAAAAAATAGGTAACAGAGAGAAATCTTTTCCTGGATAAGTCTGAGGCTATTCTTTCATCTGATCATGAGCGAGTTATAAAATCCATATTTGCTCAACTTATTGATATTATGGTTCGGCTCACCTAAGTTGAAGATGTTCGAACGCTCGAAGAAAGGAACCATGCAGAAGTTAAAACACACACGAGAACTTTCATTTATTTTGCTCAGCGGAGGGTTTTCAGAAGCAGGTCATACAATTCGGGGTGGAAAAGTAAAGCCAAAGTGAGCCCTAATTAACGACACAAATGAGCCCAACTGACCCTCCATGTTGTTAATGCTCTGCCCGTACTCACGACTTCGCATGTCCTGGTCCGCGAGCTTGAGGAAAAGGTTTCTGCATTCTCCCTTAACCTCAGTGACCTTGACCTCGTGTTCTTCGGTGATTATTTCCAAGTCCCGAACTAATCCATTCCCGTGAGCTATGTCTGCGGTTATTTTGTCGAGCCGTTCTTCCTGCCAGTCGCTTTGCAGCCTCAATAGGACATTGTGGCGGTCGTGCTCGCCAGCGGTCAGGGATAGGGCCAATTGATCCACCAGTTTTCTCCTCTCGCGAAGCAACGTCGCGACCCTCTCATTGGCAAACTCGACGGCCTTTTTGTGACTATCGGCCAGATAGTTGGTCAGCGCCAAATGATCAGACCGATCCTTGTAACGAGCCCGCAAGACGCGAGCCACGAGAACCTCCCGATTAGCAACACGGTAGGCCTCTAAGGAGTGTGCAAAGAGGGTCGGGAAAGTTCTATATTCCCTCCCCAGCGTAGTACCTTCGAGGGAAGTGGTATCTAAGTCCTCGAGCAGGACACGGATTTCATCCGCGGTTGCAGAATGATCGGTTATGTGCGCGTAACCGCGACCCAGTAGGTTATAAAGCTTTTCCCACTGGGCCAAGACATCAGTTGAAAAAGTGCGTACGGGAGAGGAGGCCATTTGCGTTGGGTTGGCTTGAGAATAAGACGAGTTTAACAGGGAGATTAGAAGGAAGAAGCTGATTATGCGAGAACGTTAACCTTCCATACATTAATTCCTCATTTTATAGCAACTCGAGGATGATGAAGGGTCTCAGTAATAATGCTGGTGGAGCCCAGTTAGGGGGTAAAGCAGGAGGTCCCCCTCACGAGAACCATTGGATTCGTTTCGGTCCGCGATTTCCGGCTCATCAATTAAAAGATGTAAAAGATTTGTCGGGATCACCATTATTAGAGTTAGGTGGGAGGAAAGCGCAACTATCGAAGAGAGCCCTAACAGGGTTTGGCAGTCCCATCACGTTGAAAAGCTAAGCGAGAAATTCAAGGTCTTGAGGGGGAACGTTTGCCTAATGATGCTTGAAGAGCGTCTCCTGAACATGCAAAGTCACTCGAAGAAAACTTTATAGGGAGTGAGCATACAGGAGAGAGTGGAGAACTCTGAGTGGGCAAGAACCAATCAAACATTTCTCAATCCAACATATTTAAGAGGTTACTGTCAGCTGCTAGAGGCGACTGACTCAAAAATCTCAGAAATTGAACCACAGAGGGATCTCGAAGATTCCAAGATCAAGTCTAACGCCAAAACCATGGAGCCCAACACTTCTGGCAACGGAAATCAAGATCACGGCGACGACGACAACGACATCCACAATGCTCAACTCGGGAAAAGAAGACGTCCTCACCAATACTCTCAGGAGGAAACCCAAATGCTGGAAACCCTTTTCAGTAAAAGCCATTACATGAAAAAGAAGTGGAGAATTGAATTGAGCCGGGAGTTGGGGATTAATCAGTCGAGGATCCAGTTTTGGTTTCAAAATAAGAGATCCAAATCGAGGGCTCAACGCAAACGTCAGGTGGTCGAGATTTTAAAGGAAGAAAATCAAAAGCTGCGAACAGAAAACATGAGGTATGAAAAAGCTCTCAATATCACTGTTTGCCCTCATTGCGATAACCTCGTCGCCCTCGGTAAGATATTCCCCGATAAGCCTCACGCGATGATTGAAGACGTTCATTTACCACCCTACTCCCTCGGGGCATCTCCTGCTCAACCAGATTTTGCCGGAGTCACGCATGAGCAGGATGATCCTACGAAGATGATACAAATGCCTCCTGGGGGATGGGATTTGCTTCGCTTTGATTGGAGTTACAGTTTCAAGGAGCTGGATGTTACCGCCGACCAGCTCAAAGCATATCAGCCTCATGCACAACAATTTTCGATAGGGTCGGGTCCTGCTGGAGATGAGTTAATCAGTCGTCAAGCCATCGATGCAATTTTGGGCCACGATAAGAGGAGGTTCGCTTGGCCCCCTGAACTGCATTCCAGATTCCTAGATGTGGTTCACCAAATGGGGATCGACTCAGCAACTCCGACGCGCATATTTAAGGCCATGAATGTACCGGGGCTTAGTAAGGAGCTGGTCAGGAATCACCTTGCTGCCTACAGAAAGCTATTAAGACAACGTCGAGCGGAGCTAAACCGGGAGGAATCCGTCTCGAGCTCAAAAGCTAGGGGCGACCGCCATTGTAATGCTCATGCATCAAGAGATACCCGGCCAAATCTAAGCATCAATCAAGCTAGCAACCCGACCACCGGCAAACTGAAAGCTGATCAGAATGTCCTCCCAGGCCATTTCAACACTTCTCAAGAGCGCGTGCCACAAGTACAGCGAGTGTGCACTCCTCCATTCGAGCAGCAGTCGGCTGGTGCTCTGCCTGCCGCCGGTCAACCCACGACAGACGATTTCTTCGATGAGGGGCTCGATGCCTTGTTCAATCAGTGGGAAGCTGGCATGCTTGGACAGCCATGATCTAGCACTTGACTCGGGGCACGATGGGTCGGTCACCACGAACACCCATAGAAAGAAGAACATGTTCATGAGTAGATCACTCATTTTATCCGTTGTAAAGTTCCTACGGGAACATTTTTCTTTAATGACTATAGTTAATTCTATATTAAAACCAACGCTATCGACGAACATCGTCATGCTCAGTTGTGATGATCCCTTGTTAGACTAAGTCTGAAACCAGAGACGGTCTTTAAAATTTTGAGTGGCCACGAACTCATTCCTCACCAAGCGCCCGGGATGCTGAAATGAAGAGTAACAGCATGCACAGGGAAAATGCCACTTTCGTTTGAACGATGAAAAGGGGTTGAGAGAAGATCATAGCGTTAATTCCCATGGAGCTAAATGAATTAAACGGAGTCATTAATTGCGGGCCCACCGCTGCTCCCCACGTTCTCGGGCCTAGCAAATCATAAAAGGTGCCGAAAGATTGTAGACCCACCACTTTGAAGACTGAACTAGGGGACGAGCGCAATACTCGATGAAACCGAATCAATGCAAAAGAGTTTGTGATCCTATCACGAGGAAAAAGAAAGGGGAATACAGACGATGAGTAATTACAGGGTCTCGGGAGGAGCGCTTGCTTGCTGGTCTTCATATGCAGCCTGAAGGATGGTTCTAGGACACGCACAATCACTTGAGAAAATTTCTAGAGTGAGCAAACACGTAAGAGCGAATAGAAGAAGCTGAGTGAACTAGATCAGCCCGAGATACTTCGATCCATCATGTTTAAAAGCTATTCCCATCTGCTAGAAACGCCCGACCTGGACATTTCTGAGCACGAACTGCTGGGAGACTTTGAAGATCCTGGAGCTGAATCCTGCCCGAAGGCCGTGGAGACTGACTCCTCCAGCGATGAAATTCTAGGTTTCAGCTACGAAGAAGGAATATACAATGATGACCGGAGTCGGAAAAGGAAGCAACTACAACGCCACACTCCGGGCCAAATCCGAGAGCTCGAAGCTTTCTTCAATGAATGCCCCACTCCAAGCAGACAACAGAAAATGGAGTTGAGCCGAAAAATAGGATTGGAGCTTTCGAAGGTCAAGTTTTGGTTCGCCAACAAACGAACCCGGGTGAAACAGCAATACGCAGACCATGAGTTACTGGTCCTGAAGGAGGAGAATGAGAAGCTTCAAGCTGAAAGCGCGAGATATAAGGAAGCTCTGACCAAGGCCACCTGCCTTAATTGTGGTAATCATGTTGTCCTCGGCGAGGTGTTCCTCGATGAACCGTCCCTGTTGACGAATAACGCTCAGCTGTTACCGTATTCTCCACAGCATTTTCCGACACAGCCAGATATCGCCGGAGATCTGCATGAGCAAGTCAACACCATAGGATCAACACCAACATCCTCTGAGAAATGGGATATGAATCATCACAGGGGGAGTTCTCTCAATGACGAACTCGCTGTCGCAGCCAGCCAATCCAAAGTCGGTGAGTCCCTCCCTGGACAACTTTTGAAACGACTAGATCCCGTAGAGAATAGCTACCGAAGTATTGACGATATTTTGGGTGATAAGAGAACAAGGTTCTACTGGACCTATGAACTTCACACCAAATTTGTTGATGCAATTCGAGAGCTGGGAGTTGATTCGGCTAGCCCACTACGCATACTCGAGATTATGAATGTGTCAGGGCTCTCTAGAATTAACGTCGAGTCTCACCTCAAGTACTATAGGAGATTGCTAAGGGATGGAAGGATAGCGTTAAACCATCATAAAGCCAGTTGGAGCTCAAGTGCTGGGCAGAGTTACAACCATGATGATTGGAGAGCCAAGAGCACCCAACCGTATTTCAGCAATGACGGGACCGGCAGCCGTGTCAGCGACTCCTCTGACCCAAATCAGAATGCTCCGCCGAGCTATCACAATACTCCTCAAGAGTATATGCCACAGTTCCAGCACATAGAGATTCCTCAGTTTGAGCGCGAATCAGTCATTAATGCTGTCCCTGAAGCGGATCTGGCATTGGTAGAGAGTGCACATATGAACCTGCCGGTCATTGGAGGAAGTTCCAATTCGAGGGGTCAAATTGCTCACGGCAAGAGCAAAGAGAGGAATCCTTCGCCAGCAGTTGACGACACCCAATCTGGGCACCAAGGGCTAGAAAGAACAGGTGATTTCCTTGATGAGGAGCTGGACACTTGGATCAATACTCTTCAGGAATGTATGTCTCAACCCCAACAAGGCAATGATGAAGGTTCCAGCTCAAAGACTCCAATCCCTCACAACGAAGGCAATGAAAGAAATCTGCCCCCAACAATCGTTGATACCCAACTTGAACATCAATGGCTCGAAGACCCGAGCAATTTCCTTGGCGATGAGTTCAATCTTTGGCTCGATCAATTTGGAGCCGGAGGACCATCGCAGTGGTGACGCAAGGCCGATGATCAAACGTCTGATGCAAGGCATGGCTACTCGATGAAAGATGCTTAGAGAAAAGGGGTTGAATACTCCTATTGAATACGTTGTTGATCGCACTGTAAGGTTCCCACGGGAACATCTTTCATTAATATCTAGAACTAATTGCGCGTGAGTGTCAACATCACCCTTTGAGCATCTTCAAGCCGAGGGCCGTGGATTAATCACTTAATCCGTGGAGCAAGTTCCATGAACATCGACTATCACCCGCGGAGCATAATGGGATCTACCCCTTCAATACGAAATGCGTTTGGCCGCGAAGCCACCCATTTGGTAAAACGATGTATCGTTCCTAAACGATCTCCAATCGGATACCGAAGTAATGTCTTCTTTCTTTTCCTTCTCAGATGATAAACATGGATAAATCACTCAAGGAGTCATGCGTTCAAATAATAGAATAGACGCTGCCCAGCTGGGGGCAAAGGAACCATCGATGTTGCAACCACTCCAAGCATGGATAGGCGGATTTGATAGACGTGGTTCATATCAATACGCAACATCAGAACGGGATGGGAACCAAGAGTAAAGTTGTATCGTCCCAATTTGTCTTGAATTCGAGAATATGAATTGATACTCGTTGTCTACCCTTGACAGGGGAATCGCCTTGGAGACGAACAAGTTTTTACATCCCACGTACTACCTGTTAGGGTAGTTGAGGGTAGGATGTATCGCTCCGATTTTCGAAAAATTCGTGAACATACAATGATATGCTTCTTTTACATTTTCAGGGATCTGCGGCCGCGACAGGTAGGTAAGTATCCCTTTCCCAGTTAGCTGGAGATAAAAAAATGTGTCAGAATACTTTCAGCCGGCATAAAGATTTTCCAATGCATCGATATTCATGATTTAAATCGGGAGGTTACCTGAAGCATGAATAGAACATGCATGATACATCACAAAATCCCTCTCGACGGATAAATTTTGGAGAAAACAAAATGAATTTTTCCAAATATGATTATTTTTCAAACCATTCAAAGGGATGTTCCCTCAAAAGAGAGGCGAGCTCAAATCCAAACACATCCTACATACACTTGAGAGATGAATGGAGTGGGCAAATAACAAAATCTGGGTCAACGGAGGTAGGGACCATTTGCAGCGATTACATGGGTTGGGACGACGGAGGCATTCGTTTCATATCCCCCAAACACTACAGGTGACCGTTGATAACCCCTTTGAACGACGGTTTTCATTCTTACCCCTGTCGAGAACCACCCCACATTGGGGCAAAAGGGAGGTGAATCCAGCAACATCAGGAGAAAATGGTTAGAAATTTTCTTGCTCGGACTAACATTAATCTTTGTGTGTTGTTATATGGTAATCCAAGTGCCATAGGATGATGAGAAGCTTTCATTTCTCTATCCCACACACCGAATCCTTTGTGTAGCCAAGTTGAGCTTGCAAAATCATTTCATAAACCCGTTGGTGATCATTGCACATTCCAAGACAGATGCAGCATCACTTCAGAAACGGAGGGATTCAAGACTCAAGGATTACGAAGAGAATTCCTGGGCTGATATTTAAAGCATGTTTAGACTATATGTCTAACATGATCCCATGAAGATGAGAAAAAGTGGGATTTCAAAAATGAATGAGGAAAATCCACGGCATCGAGAAAAAGCAAAGTGCCTGGTAAAAGCAAGGCCGATGCTCGTGTAAGTTGTTTGATTGATCCGCAATGAAGCCGGATGGGAAAAGAGGAAATCCCCGAATGAGCCAAATTCCAAAAAAGCTACTCGCCAAATGGTGTCAAGCGCGGAATAAAGGCGCAAAAGAGAAAGGACAAGTAGCAAGTCTGCGAGGATCACCAATGTCAAACTCTCCAAGAATTTTGGGCTAAAAGCAAGCCTTTTTCTGTCCCCAATCCTACCAACATCATAACCCTGAAACAGTCTTCTCTGACTAAGACACTTGGGTTAACATATAGCTTAGCTCGAAGAGGTACGAGCAAGACTATTTCTTTCTCATTTTGCAGGGTTCTTGACTTGTAAACCCGGAGCAGATGGTGAAAACTTTCGTTCAATGGCCTTGACTCAAAAGTGAGTCCCCCCCCCTTTTTGAGACCGATACCAAGCCCAACATTACGGTCCCGTGGAAGACCTCCCGACCGATCAAAATGTATGCGCTGCGAATGAGCCTAAAACCTAGGCACAGGTTAGTAGGGAATTGAGTGCGTCCCTTATAAAAAAAACCACTATCTCAAAACAGGTGAGAAGACCTCTTTGTCGAGAAATATTCCAATTGATGTTTTGAACAAACTCTTTTTGAAAATTTCAAATTGTTGATCCAGATTTACCGCCCAAGGAATTTGTGATCGCATCTGTATGTTGCAGGAATGTTTTGGATAACCTCCAGCATCAAAATGCACATTTCACGATTAAAACTTAAGTCATACGGTTTTGTCAAATGGACAACCGTGGTCTTCCCAAAGATTACTAACATTTTCTTGGTGAAGAAAAATATTTCAGGCTACCTGGAAAACCCGCATACCAGGACCCTTTTTCAAAATCAAGCAGTCTCATCGGACGTGGAGAACCCTCGTCATGAAACCCCTTTTCAAAATCAAGCAGTCTCATCGGACGTGGAGAACCCTCGTCATGAGACCCCTTTTCAAGTCAACTCAAGGTAGAAACCGCCTGAAGGGTCAAATCAAAGGTAGAAACCGCATGAAGGGTCAAAACAAAGGTAGAAACCGCCTGAAGGGTCAAAACAATGGTAGATACCGCCTGAAGGGTCGAATATGGTAGAAACCGCCTGAAGGGTCAACACAATGGTAGAAATTGCCTAAAGGGTCAATGTATGGTAGAAACCACCTGAAGGGTCAACCAAAGGTAGAAACCGCCTTAAGGGTCAAAACAATGGTAGATACCGCCTGAAAGGTCGAATATGGTAGAAACCGCCTGAAGGGTCAACACAATGGTAGAAACCGCCTAAAGGGTCAATGTATGGTAGAAACCGCCTGAAGGGTCAACCAAAGGTAGAAACCGCCTTAAGGGTCAAAACAATGGTAGATACCGCCTGAAGGGTCGAATATGGTAGAAACCGCCATAAGGGTCAACTCATTGGTAAATACCGCCATAAGCATCGACACAAAGGTCCGATCCACCATACGGATCAAAACCCTTGGCGAATCCCAAAGCGTGAGATGCGCCTTCCTTAGGTTCCTACTAGTTAGGAATCCCATAAGGGTATGACCTACCATACAGGTCAGAGCTTAATCTCCCTAGGATATCCTGAATGACAAGTCCTAGGCATCTTCTTGAAAGTTGTCACAACCGGCAGCATCCGACAGGTGAGCTTCAGGTAAGCCTCTCTCACTTCGACCCATGTTCAAATTGTTAGAGCAAACCAAGGATTAATTTGAGTTTTTATCATGAGCCTAAAGGATTCGATGTCGTAGCATTTCTCCTCTCATTTTCCCAGTCGAGTCGGTCAAGAATCAGGTGCCATCTTATCTTTGAGAGAAACCTCTGACGAGATTCCTCTCAAAGAGGGGCAGCTGTTGACACCTGATTTTTGACCATCTATTATTGCGATTTTTATTTTTAAAATTAATTAAAAATATAAAAAAAAAGTTTAAAAAAAATCACAAAATCAACTTTGGTAACATTGGCCAAGCTAAATGAACCATTTTGACCAAAAAAATAATTTTCATATATATATATTTTATATTTTCGAAAAATAGAAAAAAAAGAAAAAGAAAAAAAGAAAAAAAATTAAATTAAAAAAATAGCATTCAATATCAGCTTGTGCGAAGTTTGTCATTCCTTATGCAATTTGTCAAGCAACACGTAATAGGCATCAGGATGGTTCAAAGTGAGAAGCTGGCCGACAAATGGATCGTGGAGCAAACGGTGCGACTAAACAAAAAAAAAAGAAAAGAAGGGATCGGCGTTAGAGTACATTGAGAAGGGAAGAACCATCCACGTTGCCGCAACTTGGCCATCATTGTTCCTCTGATGTCCAACACTTCAAAGTGGTGAGGAAATAAAAAAAGAAAAGAAGGATGGGGGACCATTGTGTAAGGGCTGCACACGAAGCAATGACAATGCATAAAAAAATGAAGGAATCTTCCTCCTCTAGGAGAGAAGACGCACGACCCAAGCGGAGGATATAAGGAGACCATCACTTCCTCCGCCGAGGGGGGGGGGGCGGGGGCAATGAAAAAGATTGATCTGCAACATCCACTCCACCCTTGAGTCCTCAAGATCAATATTCCACAGTTTTGAGAATTCCTTTTTTACAAAAGAGTGAAGTGGAGCAGTCGGCCTCGTGGCGGATGCGACGGCAACGTGACTTTCACAGACATATCGAAGAGCTCGTGCAAAGCAAGAGGTGACTCCCGGGGCCTCATCTTCGGAGGGTGTCCGAAGAGGAGTCTTTGGGTGGACGTAGTCCAAGTTGCTCTCTCTCAAGTGATCCACTGTCGTTTGTGATAATTATGCAAGCTTGGGAATATTGGTTTCGTTCGTTGGTGTTACATTCCAGTGGCTATCAAGTTCATGACAGCAAATGGAAACTAACTTCCTATCAACGATGAGCATCAACGGTGCAATACACATAAAGGAAAGAGAGTTCGCGCTCTTCACAGTGGAGGTCAAAGAAGGCATATTGGGTAAGAGAAGAAGAGAGCAAGGGGAACGTGGCGCACGAGTTCGAACTTGGTGTAATGACGACACAAGCTTGTTCCGGCGGCAATGCGCACGTTAGCGGTGCGATGAACGAGCTGGACACCAGGAGGCATAAAGAGCCAAGCTGAAAACAATATGGTTTAGTGAAGACCACGGCCAAAAGACGACGGTTCATGGCGTCCTTATGGCGGAGCAACGAAATCTGCAGATTCGGGATTGACTTCGTTGTTACGACTCACAGCTGTGATCAGAGTAGGTCCAGCGTTGTTGGTGGCTCGGCGCTAGCGGTCCGATGGAGATACATGCATAGACCCTTGGTAAGATGCTTCCTCGTTCGTTCTTTCATAGGTTGGATTCTGCGATTGCTTCGCATCCTGAACACCTAATGAAGAAGACATTGGAGATATTAATAAAATAATAATAATAATGGTGGGGAAGCTAGGTTGGCAACTAATGAAGAAGACGTTGGGGATGTTAGTAAAATAATAATAATAATGGTGGGGAAGCTAGGTTGGCAACCTAATGAAGAAGACGTTGGGGATATTAGTAAAATAATAATAAAATGGTGGGGAGGCTAGGTTGGCAAGATGTGCGTTGGTTTGATGTTTTTGTATCTTTTTGGGCTGGGCTAGGTTAGTCTGTCGTTTTAATCTTTAGTTTGAGCCTGTTTAAGTTGGATTCAAGATAGAGAATTAAAAGAGGGACTTAGGGCACACGTGAATTTTCAAGTTGAAATTTGGATGTTGGGCTTTCGAATAACAATTGGGCCACTCTTAGTGTCATCAGAAAAAGGAAAGGGGTCTAGCCCATTTTGCCTTTTAGTTTAGGCCTTTTAGGCCAAATTGGACATTTACGGCTTGGGTCGGATCCCGTGACCCGGTCCGGACCTTTTTTTTTTTTAAAGTATAATAATAATAAAATAATAATAATAAATTCAAAAATTCAATAAAAAATGGAAAATCATAAAAAAATTCAAAAAATTCGAAAAAATTCAGAAAAATTCTAGAAAAATCCCAAAAAAATAGGAAGTGGCCACAATCAATTGGCCAAGACTCATCCCGGGTGTTTTGAACCCGGTCCCTTCCAAAAATGACGATTTTGCCCTTCGGGCTAATCGTCCCCCAAATCTTCCTATTTCACCCCCGCCTCCCGAATCATTCCTCATCTAAGCCCTTATGGCTGTACTAGGAAACCGTTGATTTGAATTGACGTGCATTAGTGTGATTTATTTATGTATTTGATTGCGCTTTCATTTAAATTGATTGTGGTTGATAGGAACAGTCTTCCAATTTGCATGAAACTCGGAATCGAGCCTACCTCACCTAAAATTACGCCTGCATGAACTCTTAGTTAGGAAGATCACTCGCGTTAGGTACCGAAAGGGCGTTGGTAATGACACCAGCGTAACCAAGTCCCCGAACCCAAAATCTCTGGTTCCGTAGAACTGGTCGATCTCTCCCAATCGGTCAGTAAGGTTTCCGGTCTACCCTCCAAGAAAGACCGGTGGCGACTCCAAAAGCATGCACACATTGCACACGCCACCACGACCACACTGAAGGTCGAAAGCGATTGACTCCTATCGTCGAATCCCATTAAAAGAAAACTCCCGCCGCGATTTGGTATGGGCCTGGGAGGGCCCGCGTCGATCCAAAGCCCACGAGGCCCGCGATCGGTAATCCATTAGCCGCGTCCGCTTCCGGACGGGTCGCGACAGTAATCACTGCGAATGATCCCTACATCCGCGAACACGGCTCCTATTCTGATTCGTGCTTCACTCATCACTCAAGTGTTTGTAGGGACGTGTTTGGGCATGGGTTGCCTCTCATTGTTTGAGATACTCCTTTTGATAATTTTAAACATTCCCCTTTGAAAATCCATTTCTTTTTTATCCAAAACGCCCCTTACTGGGATCCTTGATGCAAGATGCATGTTCCAATGCATGTGTTGGATGATTTCAAAAGCTTTTAAATGTGAATGCAGATGAAAGGATTTTAAGAATTTCACACATTTTTTTCACACATGGAATTATTGAGTATCTCTAGACTCTTCGAAATCTCAATGGCTCAAAGACCTTTCAAAGTCGAAAGAAGTGGTTCCGAAAATTTTAAGTTCTGAGAGATAAGGAAATTGATACTTACCTGCCCACCATGGTGGGGAGTCCCTGTCTGCCATGACGGTGAGTCCTCTTGATCCGGTAGCCCGGTCAGGTAGCGTTTGCTCCGGTTAAGTGGCGTTTTCCCCGGTTAAGTGGAATTTGCCCCAGTTGAATGCTTTAATCTATTTCACAACTTTTGCGATCTCCCATTTTTGGGATGCCTCTCACTTAGGGCTTCCTGTCTCTCTTCATCCTCAAAGTGTTGCCCTTTCAACGCTTGGAGGTATTGTGTCTCTCGAGATGTCCTGCCGGAATAGCCTATGCCTCGCTACTTGTCATTGGGGTCTTGATGGCTCTGCCCCAACATGCTCTTTTGGTGGGGAGTCATCTCCTGATGGATTCTCGGGATGATGTCTCGCCTGATGAATTTTTCCATGTTTTTTTTTCGCGGTGACATTTGTATATGACACGGCCTCGTGAAATAGTCGATTGCTACCAGTATAAAGCGATGTCCATTTGAAAACTTGGGGTTGATCGGGCCTGTCATATCGATCCCTCACATGGAGAATGGCCTTGTCTTGGACATTTGGTGAAGCTCGATCATAGGTGCATTGATTCTATCCTGACACACCTGACACTGACGGCATGATCTCACATGTTGATTATAGCCCGATTCCAAGGTCATTCAGTAATAACCCAATCGCATGATTTTTTGGCAAGGAGATGACCATTCATGTGTCGCCCGCATTCACCCTCGCGTATCTCTTTTACAAGTAACTTGGCTTCTTTGGCGTCTACGCACCCGAGGAGCGCTGAATCGTACGATCTCCTATAGGGGATTTGGCCGTTGAGGGAAAACTTGCCGACAGCATTTGCTATGCATTTCCTGTCCCCCGCCTGAGTACCTGGGAGAAATCTCTCTTTTGCCAGGTAGTTCTTAATGTCGTGATACCAAGATTGATCATCGAACCCCTCTTCAATTACCGTGCAATGCGCCAGTTCCTGGGTGATGCCAATCCTCAGCGGCTCAATGCCCATGCCATTCGTTGCTTGAAGCATGGAGGACAAGGTAGCTAACGCGTCAGCAAAGTGATTCTGCGTCCTCGGCAGATACTCGAAATCGATCACTTCGAATCCCTTGAGTATCTCTTCCGTGAATTTATGGTGTGAGATGAGTTTATAATCCTTTTTTGTTCGCCTTGGGCCTGTAGGATGATTAGTATCGAATTTCCATAAACCTGTAACTTCTGTACCTTCATGTTGAGGGCCAACGGTAGCCCCAGGATACAAGCTTCATATTCCACCACGTTATTAGTGCCTGGTGTCGTGACCCGTCCGAAAAAGCGGACGCGGCTAATGGATTACCGATCACGGGTCTTCCCCCGCACAAGGGTGCAGATCGCGGGCTTTGGATCGGCGCGGGCCCTCCCAGGCCCATACCAAATCGCGGCGGGAGTATTTTTCAAAGGGATTCGACGATAACAGTCGATCGCTTTCGACCTTAGTGTGGTCGTGGTGGCATGTGCAACTTGTGCATGCATTTGGAGTCGCCACCGGTCTTTCTTGGAGGGTAGACCGGAAACCTTATTGACCGATTGGGAGAGATCGATCAATTCTGCGGAACCAGAGATTTTGAGTTCGGGGACTTGGTTACGTTGATGTCATTACCAACGCCCTTTCGGTACCTAACGCGAGTGATTTTCCCTAACTAGGATTTCATGCAGGGGGTGAGGTAAGTCTGACTTTGCACATTAACCAGTTTAACATGCTCACGTAATCATAATAAATAAATAGATGCCAATCACATAAACATCTATCCTACGTGGTGATCATGGAATTATGATTTAATGGGTCTCGAGCCAATGAGACCACATTTAATCATTTTAATATTTTAATAACGGAGAGCCGCTCTTCGTTTCTTCTTGGTTTCTTGAACTCTTCAAGAATCGGGCCCCAAAGAGCTCGCCGACTTAAAAGGCTCCTCCACGTAATCCTCGTAGCATTTACATCAACAATTGACTATGCTAAAAATAAAGATTACATGAAAAATAAAAGGAGTACGCAGCCTCCATTTAATAATTACAACCCCAAATATATAAATAATCATCATACATTCATATATACATCAATCAAATTGATTAGGGATTTTTCCATGATCACCACCCTTCCACGTAAGTAATAAATTCACAATTTAAAACTTAGGAAGGCACAATAAAAATTCTACGTTGAATCATATTCAGAATTTTTATGTAAAAAAAGATAGCCATAAATTTTCGATTCAAAATTGATTTAGTCTCAATTTTTGCTACGTTGATTAATTTATCATATAAAATAATCAACCTCCATTAGCCATGTAAGACGAACAATTCGTTAATACATATTGGCCATAGTATTGCAAAAATTGCAAAAAATCAATTAAATGCACGAAAACACCTAAGGATCGGCTCTGATACCACTGTTGGGATCCACGTAACACGTAGCGGAAATAAATAACAACCCATACATGTATCTCCAGAGGCGTACTTCGTGCATTTCAATCGAAAAAAATCACAAAGCCTCAAAGGGAGTAAATAGATTACCTCTCGTAGCGTGCTTGAACGGAGGTGTCGGTTCGATGTTCTTCGATCTCAGCCTCCACAAGTGTTAGGCATCTAGTTCGGACGCACCACCAATTGACGAACGGGGAGACGACTAATAACTCCACAACAATTGTGCTAGCAATATGCGGAATCAATATTCCGAACTTAGTATATTTTGCTCACTCAAGATGATGAGGATATAGAGAGTGTTTGTGTTCTTCTCTCTAAGCTCTCAAAAATTTGCACACTCTACAAAATGTCTCTCTCCTTCAACCTCAAAACTCTTGCCATCCTTTTATAGCCAAAAATACCTTCCAATAAATTATATTTAAAAATAGCACTAACAATTATAAATTCTATCTAAAAATAGCACTCACAAATAAATGACATTTAAAAATAGCACTAACAATAGCACTCACAATTTATAATACAAAAATGCTATTTAAAAATAGCACTAACAATAGCACTCACAATTTATAATACAAAAATGCTATTTAAAAATAGCACTAACAATTATAAATTCTATCTAATAATAGCACTCACAATTTATGATAAATAAATGCCATTTAAAAATAGCACTAACAATAGCACTCACAATTTATGATAAATAAATGTCATTTAAAAATAGCACTAACAATAGCACTCACAATTTATAATACAAAAAATGCTATTTAAAAATAGCACTAGCAATAGCACTCACAATACAAAAATGCTAAAAAAAATGCACTAACAAAGGTGTTAAAAATAATAACCATTATTATTATTACAAGAGTTAAAGAGGTTACCAAACAGTACAAATATGCATGACGTATAAATACGTAGAGCATACGTATACATCCGTGAAACCGGGGACTAATTGAAAGAAAAATGTGCAATTAAGCCCTTTTGGTAAAAATTGATTAAATTGGAGGGCAAATTGACCTAATTGCACTTTAAGACTTTAGAATCCAATGTCATAGCTTATAAAAAGTGAGAATTGAAAACTAAAAGACTCGAAAATGATTTTTTTTATGCTCGGTTCGGGTTTATGTTTGTGAAGGAACATAGTGACCCGAGCCGAATTTTTGAGATTTAAAGTGACACACTTGAAGAGGAAATTAAAACAAAATTATCGAATATTTTTGGGTATTTTTCTGACCACGAATGGTATTTTTCTGATTTTTTGGGTATTTTTATAATTAAATAAACTCGAAAAATATTAAAAATACCGAAAAATATTTTTTGTTCAAAATTGGTTCCTAAGGTTAAACCAAGGCTTCCAAAGTTGATTTTGTGATTTTATGACCTTTTTTGATATTTTTAATTAATTTTAAAGAATAAAAATCATAATAATAAATGGTAAAAAAATCAGGTGTCAACAGCTGCCCCTCTTTGAGAGGAATCTCGTTAGAGGTTTCTCTCAAAGATAAGGTGGCACCTGATTCCTAACCGACTCAACTGGGAAAATAAGAGAAGAAATGTTATGACATCGGATCCTTAAGCCTATTGATAAAAGCTCAAATCAATCCCCGGTTTGCTCTAACAATTTGAACATGGGCCGGAGTGAGAGAGGCTTACCTGAAGCTCACCTGTCGGATGCTGCCGGTTGCGACGACTTTCAAGAAGATGCCTAGGACTCGTCATTCAGAATATCCTAGGGAGATTAAGCTCTGACCTGTATGGTAGGTCATACCATGATGGGATTCCTAACTTGTAGGAACCTAAGGAAGGCGCATCCCACGCTTTGGGATTTGCCAAGGATTTTGATCCGTATGGTGGATCAGACCTTTGTGTTGATCCTTACTGCGATATTTATCAATGAGTTGACCCTTATGCGGTTTCTACCAATGAATTGACCCTTATGGCGGTTTCTACCATATGTGACCCTTCAGGCGGTTTCTACCATTAATGTGATCCCTCAGGCGGTTTCTACCTTGGTTTGACCCTTCAGGCGGTTTCTACCTTGAGTTGACCCTTCAGGCGGTTTCTACCTTTGATTTGACCCTTCAGGCGGTTTCTACCTTTGGTTGACCCTTCAGGCGGTATCTACCATTGTTTTGACCCTTTAGGCGGTATCTACCTTGAATTGACCCTTTAGGCGGTTTCTACCATGAGTTGACCCTTCAGGCGGTTTCTACCATGATTTGACCCTTCAGGCGGTTTCTACCTTTGGTTGACCCTTCAGGCGGTATCTACCATGAGTTGACCCTTCAGACGGTTTCTACCTTGATTTGACCTTTCAGGCGGTATCTACCATGATTTGACCCTTCAGGCGGTTTCTACCTTTGGTTGACCCTTCAGGCGGTATCTACCATGAGTTGACCCTTCAGGCGGTTTCTACCTTGATTTGACCCTTCAGGCGGTATCTACCATTGGTTTGACCCTTCAGGCGGTATCTACCATGATTTGACCCTTCAGGCGGTTTCTACCTTGATTTGACCCTTCAGGCGGTTTCTACCATAAGTTGACCCTTCAGGCGGTATCTACCATAAGTTGACCTTTCAGGCGGTTTCTACCTTGATTTGACCCTTCAGGCGGTATCTACCATTGGTTTGACCCTTCAGGCGGTATCTACCATGATTTGACTCTTCAGGCGGTTTCTACCTTGATTTGACCCTTCAGGCGGTTTCTACCATGTGTTGACCCTTCAGGCGGTATCTACCATGTGTTGACCCTTCAGGCGGTATCTACCTTGTGTTGACCCTTCAGGCGGTATCTACCTTATGTTGACCCTTCAGGCGGTATCTACCATGATTTGACCTTTCAGGCGGTGTCTACCTTGTGTTGACCCTTCAGGCGGTATCTACCTTTGATTTTGACCCTTCAGGCGGTATCTACCTTTGATTTGACCCTTCAGGCGGTATCTACCATATTTTGACCCTTCAGGCGGTATCTACCTTTGTTTTGACCCTTCAGGCGGTTTCTACCTTGTGTTGACCCTTCAGGCGGTATCTACCATGTGTTGACCCTTCAGGCGGTATCTACCTTGTGTTGACCCTTCAGGCGGTATCTACCTTGTGTTGACCCTTCAGGCGGTATCTACCATGATTTGACCCTTCAGGTGGTGTCTACCTTGGGTTGATCCTTCAGGCGGTATCTACCTTGTGTTGACCCTTCAGGCGGTATCTACCATAGTTTTGACCCTTCAGGCGGTGTCTACCATCAGTTTTGACTTTGAAAAGGGATCTCATGACGAGGGTTCTCCACGTCCGATGAGACTGCCTAAATTATGAAAAGGGGTCTCATGACGAGGGTTCTCCACGTCCGATGAGACTGTCTGATTTTTGAAAAGGGGTCTCATGACGAGGGTTCTCTACGTCCGATGAGACTGCCTAAATTATGAAAAGGGGTCTCATGACGAGGGTTCTCCACGTCCGATGAGACTGTCTGATTTTTGAAAAGGGGTCTCATGACGAGGGTTCTCCACGTCCAATGAGACTGTTTAAATTATGAAAAGGGGTCTCATGACGAGGGTTTTCCACGTCCGATGAGACTGTTTGATATTTTGAAAATGGGTCCTGGGACGAGGGTTCTCCACGTCTGATAGGACTTTTCTTTTAAAAGGGTTTTTCTTCCCCTCTTTTTTAGAGACCCCGAAGTTTGTCGGGAATTCAGTTTTTGAAGCAGTGAAAGATTTTATTTTGACAAAGCTTCACTTGAGTCTGTTGAGGAGACATTCTGGGAGCTGGGTTCTCCAGGTATCCTGCAGAAATTTGAGCCTGAAATATTTTTCTTCACCAAGAAAACGTTAGTAATCTTTGGGAAGACCACGGCTGTCCATTTGACAAAATCGTATGATTTAAGTTTTAATCATGAAATGTGCATTTTGATGCTGGAGGTCATCCAAAGCATTCTTGCAACATGCAAATGTGATCACAAGTCCCTTGCACGGAAAATCTGGATCAACAGTTTGAAAATTCCAAAAAGAGTTTGTTCAAAACGTCAATTGGAATATTTCTCGACAAGGAGGTCTTCTCACCTGTTTTGAGATGTGGTTTTTATAGGGGATGCACTCAATTCCCTACTAACCTGTGCCTAGGTTTTAGGCTCATTCGCAGCGCATACATTTTGATCGGTCGGGAGGTCTTCCACGGGACCGTAATGTTAGGCTTGGATATTGGCTTTCAAGGGGGACTCGCTTTGGAGTCGAGGCCATTGAATGAAAGTCTTCACCATCTGCTCCGGGTTTACAAGTCAAGAACCCTGCAAAATGAGAAAGAAATAGTCTTGCTCGTACTTCTTCGAGCTAAGCTATATGTTAACCCAAGTGTCTTAGTCAGAGAAGACTGTTTCGGGGTTGTAACATTGGTAGGATTGGGGACCGAAAAAGGCTTGTTTTTGGCCCAGAAATTACGAAGGGTTTGACATTGGTGATCATTGCAAATTTACCATCTGCTTTTTCCTCTCTGCACCTTCAGTTGTTGAGGTGCGCAACCGATTTTGAGGTGTGCACCAGCTCTTTAGAGAGTGTCTCTGGCTGCATTAAGAGATTGACAACTCTGTCTGCGTCTCTGCTCCACGCTTGACACCATTTGGTGAGTAGTCTTTTTGATCTGACTCCATTAGGGATTTCGTCTTTTCCCATCCGGCTTCATTGCGGATCAATCAAACAATTTACACGAGCATCGGCCTTGCTTTTACCAGGCACTTTGCTTTTTCTCGATGCTAGGGATTTATTATTACTATTATTTTTTTTGAAATCCCGGTTCTTCTTATCCTCGATGGGATCATGTCATACATATGTCTGAAAGTCTAAACATGCTTTAAATATCAGCCCGGGAATCTTCTTCGTAATCCCTGAGTCTTGAACTCTTCCATTTTTGAAGGGGTGCTGCATCCGTTTTGGAATGATCACCAATGGGTTCATGAAATGAATTTGCAGGCTCAAGTTGGCTGTGCAAAGGATTCAGTGTGTGGGATAGAGAAATAAATGCTTCTCGTCATCCTATGGCACTTGGATTACCATATAAACAATACACAAAGATTAATGTTAGTCCGAGCAAGAAAATTTATAACCATTTTCTCCTGATGCTACTGGACTCATCTCCATTCTGCCCCGATGTGGGGTGGTTCTTGACAGGGTTAAGAATGAAAATCGCCGTTCAAATGGGTTGTCAATGGTCACCTGTAGTGTTTGGGGATATGAAACGAATGCCTCCGTCGTCCCAATCCATGTAATCGCTGCGAATGGTCCCTACTTCCGTAGGTCCAGATTTTGCTGTCTGATCCGCTCCACTCCTCTCTCAAGTGTGTATAGGACGTGTTTGGATTTAGGCTTTGCCTCTCGTCTTTTGAGGAAGTGCCCTTTTGATTGTTTTGAACATTTTTTTATTGGAAAAATCTTTTTCATTTTCTCCAAAGATTTTACCCGTCAAAGGGGATTTTATGATGCCCCATGCATGTTTTTATTCATGTTCGGACAACCTCATGTTTCAAAACATGAATGCCAATGAAATTTAAATTCTATGTCTTTTTCTAGACATTAGATTCTGAAAGCTTTTCTTTTATTGTCTATTTTTTATTCAACATCTTCAAGGGATTTTGGGAGAGGGATACTTACCTGTTCCTCGTGGCTGGAGATCCTTGAAAATGCAGAAGAAACATGTTATTGTTCGTTCATGAATTTTTCAAAAAAATTAGAACGATACATTTTACCCTTGGTCATGTATTCCAACGGGTAATACATGGGATGTGAAAACCCGCTTTGCCTTGATGGTGAGCCCCTGTAAAAAACAAACAATAAGTGTCAGTTTGCGTTCCAAAATTCAAGACAAATTGGAACGATACCGCCTTGTTCTTGCTTGGTGTTTTCATTTGAACACAAACACGCGGCTTGCAGAAATTGGCCATCTATATTGGGGCCACAATTCCTCCGTTTGGTTGGCGATGAATCATTCTCGAGGATTTGCACCAAAGGAGATCCATTTGTGTTTTTGGGCGCATTCCAGCGCCATTCTTCATAGTTCCTTTTATTCAAGAAAAATGAAATTTTTATCAGAATGTATGTCAAAGCATGAAGTGTGGAAGCGATACTTTTTACCATCCACTAGGTCTTATGATCAAAGACCATCTCCTGGAATTCTGACTTCTAGGGCCACTGATTCAATTCGCCTCCATGTTAGCGCGCTCTTTTCATTTGGGGCTTTCAGCGCCAACGACTTCCGTTCACCCAAATTCGTATCTTGGGGTTTGATTCTGATGCGGACGACTCTGTTATTGCGTCCATTGACTTTGCCAGAGGAGAAACGTCATTCTTTGTCCGGCGCACAAATGATTCACTTGCCCCAGTTGGGTGTGATTTGTCGTAGCTAGGTGACGCTTGCCCCAGCTAACTTCATTCCTGCATTTTGTTGCAATCCCCATCCTATTTGGGGGTGTCTTTTCTCTTGGGATTCATGATGACGTCTTACTGATGTATTCCCTTCTTTCGCCGATTATTGACGCTTCTCATTTGATGGAGGTCGTTTCAATATCGTATATTGATGTGGATGATGAGTATTGCTTCATCTCGTCTGCATTTGTGGGTGTTGTTCGTGAGATGATTCCTGATTACTTCCAAAACTGCTTTGCCCCAGTTGGGCGGTGTTCGTCTTGGCAACATGCCTTAGCACTTTGCATGTTTGTTGGCAATTTTCAATTCAATTCTGACAACGTCCATGCACTCCCATGGGTTTCGCCGATTCTGATCTTCTATCTCAATTGTCAGAATCTTCAATTATTTTTATCCGTCTCTAGGTGGCTTGACGGCCTTGGGATTTGTCGTGTGGCGGTTTTGTGATTCTCTCGATCATCGTCGCCATTTGAAGTATTTGATGTTTGCCTGTTGAAGAGAAGAGACCTCATGAGTAAAGGGCATGTATAATTGACTATTGGAGTCGATACAATTTACCCTTGAAAATTATCCTGCGGGAACTGGCATTTCTCCCTTCGGGTTCTCTGTATGCAGGATATGTGCATGATACGCATGATGAATGTTAGGTATGCTGGCAACGAAAAATGAGTTCGTGCTTGTCACTCTATTCCGAGAAAGCATTTTTTATCAGATGTGTCAATCTGCAAAACTTGAATTTTTCTTTTTAAGTGTTCTTTTCACAAAGATTTCTAAATGATGAAAAACTTCTTCAGGTTTCCTCAAAGGTTTTTTTCATAAATTGAGCCATTAGAACGCTCTTGAAATATTCGGCCAGAATGCATGTCATGAAAAGGGGTACTCCCTGTTTTGTCATTTGAAAGCACTGCCTTCTGATTCCTCTGCTTTTGATCGTCGCCGGAATGGACGGCTCCGTATCGTTTTATTCCCCATTTAGGAGGGAAGCTCCTCCTCGGGAACCCGAGTTATTTAACGACCTGCTATGTATGCTTGGAATGGCATGCTTGAAGTGTCACAAAGATGGTTATAAAATAGGGAAAGTTCATGTAATGATAAACTTCTTTGGGAGACTTCTTGGAAAAAATTGAAAGGGTAGGATGGGAGTTAGCCCTCATATCCTTGGGCATCCTCGCATCCCAAAACTTTGCAAACTAGGAGACGTGTGGGAAATCAGGTTTCAGGATTTATTTATTTATTTTATATCGTCATCGACCGATTTGTGGCTCCCACACGTGCCCATTTTTGATTTTTGATTTTTGATTTTTTTTTTGATTTTTTTTTTGACAATATTACAATGCGAGACGTAAGAAAAAGCCCGAGGCACCTAATGTGAATTTAGATGCGTCGAAGAGAGACAGATATCTCTTTACTCCATGGTAGGAGCGTCGCCGTCGAGTGATTCGATGATGACGTTGACAGAATCTCCCAAAGACAAGCGGGTCAAATCAGGTTCCTCTGCTATGGTTTCTATCCTCTCGTCCTTCAACCATTTGGAACTCTTGGAGAAGAACTGGTTCAGCTTGTTGTTGAACACCTTACTTTTACCTTTCCAGGTACTTGAACCGATGAAAGAACCATCCTGACCCCCTTTGCGTGTAATGCCTCCAAAATTCTTTCCCCTGCCTCGGCTTACACCTCGGCCTCCTTGGCGGCTTTCCCCAACATGATGCCAATTTCGCTCCCCAAGATATCCCAGGCCGGCTCTGTATTCGTTTGACCTTAGTTGCAGAGGTGCTCGAATCCCCTGGTTATGCTTACCCAGACCGCCTCCGGGGATGAACCCATAGGATAGCAATATCTTCCCGGGCAAAAGGTCATACTGGGAGAGGACGGGGAGCCTCGGCTTGGTTCCCACAGGCGTGTGAACGACCGCCACCAGGTCAAAGGAGTGATAACTCGCCTCTTCTTTATTTTCAGGTTCCACATAAGGAACGGCACTATTCTGGTATGACATGAGATCCACTTCACCATGCACAGTGATCATTTTGTTGTCCACTACAAAGCGGACTTTCTGGTGCAGACTGGATGGTACGGCTCCGGCTACGTGTATCCATGGTCTCCCAAGAAGGAATCCGAAGGCACTCGGTAAGTCCATCACTTGAAACTCGATAGAAAATTTGGTCGGGCCTATGAAAACGTCCAGCTCGATTTCTCCTACCACCGCCTTCTTCGTTCCATCAAAGGCTCTGATGCTGGCTTTGGAGGTCCTGATCAGTTCATCTTTTATACCCAGATTCCTCAAAGTGGCCAGAGGACAAATATTAAAAGCGGAGCCATTATCGATCAGTACGCGAGACACTTGCTTTCCGTGGTATCTGACCGTTATGTATAATGCCTTATTATGTGCCCGCCCTTCCATTGGGAAGTCTTCATCCGAGAAACTCATTTGGTCTTTTAGCAGAACAGCGCCAACAAAGTCTTCGAGCTGATCCTCGTTAATAGACTCGGGTACGTGTACTTCATTCAGAATCTTCATTAAAGCCTTCTTGTGCTTCTCTGAATTTAAGAACAAATTTAGCAGAGAGATCTGGGTCGGCATTTTTCGTAGTTGTTCTATCACTTCGAATTCGCTTGTTTTAATGATAGACAAAAGCTTTTCGGCGTCTTCTTTAGATACATCTTTTTTCTCAGGTTCGCCTTCTCGTGGTGCATAAAATTTCCCTGATCGCATTAAGGCACTGATCTCGCTCGTTCCATAATCCCAGTGAACTTTCTTGGGATCATAATACTCTACAGGAGGAATCTTTATCACCACAGGTGAGGTTTTCTCGACTCCTGTGTCCAACTCATTATCTGCTTTGTCGTCAGTAAGGCGAATTACAACTGGCTTAATCAGGCCATCATCATCCCCCTTCCAGTTGTCGATCTTGGTTAAACTGATGACCAAAGGCTTTGTACTGTCCACCATTCCTACCAGATCATTGGGTTTTTTAGGCCCGTGTGTAAGTTCTACGCGGAACTTGTCTGAATCTGTTCCGATCTTTAAACAATTTTTCTTTTTGTCATCGAAGATCACTCCTACGGTTTGGTGATCAGGAAGTGGGTTTTGTTGCACGTTTGGCTCTGTTTTGGCGAATTCAAGGATGCGACTGTCGATAAGGGCTTGCACCTTGTGCTTCAAAACAATGCAATTGTCTACGTTATGGCCCTTCTCTCCCATGTGATAGGCACATGACTGGCTTTCATCGTACCCATTATATTTCACCGGATTCGGCCTTGGAGGCTCTTTAGCCACTAAGTGCTCCTCTAGTAACATAGGAAGCAATTTCGATAACGGCATTGGCAGGGGGGTGAACTGCTTGGGAGGCAACTTCTTCCTTAGCTCATATGGTTTCTGTGCCGACATTGACGAGTTTCCTTGCACCGTACTTGAATTGGAGAACTGCTTAGGTCTGGGTGGGTTTGGCATGAAGGCCACATCAACTCCCGCCTCCTTCTCCCTTCGGGCCGGATACTGACGTCTTGCTGCGATTTCTGGTGTTTTCCTTTCCCTCATCGCCCATTCCAGCCTTTCTGCGATTTTTATGAGGTGTACAAATGTTTGGCAACCAGATGTGTTCAGCCTATCGAAATATTCGTAAGGCAATGCTTTTAAGAAAAGGTCGACCAGCTCATCCTCTGGAATAGATGGTTTGACTTGTGTTGCTAAGGCCCGCCATCTTTGAGCGTAGGCGCGAATTGGCTCGTTCCTCCCTTTTGTGGTCCTCAGCAATTCTTCTCTAGAAGGTGCTGTAGCAGTATTGAATTTATATTGATGTAAAAAGTCCTCTGCCAGGTCTTCCCATCCATCATAGTCCTCCAAATCTAATTCGATGAACCAAGCCAGAGCAGCACCCGCCAGACTCTCTTGAAATGTGTTCATCAGCAAGGGAACGTAGTCAGAAAAAAGTGCCATTTTGCGTAGGTAATATTTTAAGTGGGCTCGGGGGCAGCTCGTCCCGTTGTATTTTCTGACGAAATCGGGTTCTTTATAGTCTGACGGCGCTTCAATTTTTGCAAATGGTGATATCTTGTCAAATCGAGCCAACTCATACCCTTGGCTGCTTAGGCATTCTTCTATCTTCGCTAGCCTCTTTGCGCCTTCTTCGATTTTGCCCGGGGGTTTCTCCTTTTTGTCTTTTTCTAGGTCGATGAGTACAGACGCGACCTTCGGTAGTGCATCAGCTGCTAACACTTGATTAACATTCTCGGCCACATTCTCTTCTTGAGCTCGCGCCACATTCGAAGCATTGGGGGGTGCGGGCGGAGCATCCTGGCTGAGGTCGTGATTTCTTTCTTGTGCAGCCACCATCATGGCTTTCATTTCTGCTAGCATGGTGGCCATTGACGCCATTTGACCTTCCAAACTGCCCACGCGGGATCCCAACTCCTCTTGCTCCATTCTGGCTCGGAGACGAGTTATAATACGAGTTATTCTTGGTTCCGTGATTCAAAGCTACCTACCTGTAAGTAGGTAGAAAGATGCTTTAGCATATGGTGAAAATGAACACGTATATATAAAAGTTATACTGAGTTCAAAAGGTGAAAGGGACGATACTTACGGACCTTTCGACGGGGTAAGATATGTCAAACACATCGATCAAGCGCATGTAAACTTGTGAAGTTTCGACATCTAAAGGGCGGGGTTCCTAAGGCTTAACGGCTCCCACCTCGAGTTCTAGAAAGGGTAGATTCCATTGCACAACTATCGTTGCATTGGGACCCGATCCATAGTTCGAAATGAGCGGAATCGAAAAGTGGATTACCCCATGTTTTTCCTCATGGAGATTCCATTTTCAGCTCCTTCTATTGTTTTCCTATAGGGGCGCCCGGGGTTTTAGGCGCGGTTATGTGTGTCTATGTGTCGTGATCACCACAATGCAAGTCATGCACAACAGTTTATCAATCAGCGCTTCAAATCATCCACAAAAAATACATTCCTACGCCAACCTGCATAAGACAATGTTAATCACGGACTACACCCCTTATTTCTCCAATCTGCAAAAACATATAACACCTATCATGAGCGGACTTACCTCACCTTCAAGAGCGCCTGCAGGGTTAGAAACATCACTCAGCGTTTTAATTACGGCCTAAGTCCACTTGGGGTCTAGAACCATAGGTTCTAGAACAAAGTTCCCCAGTGGAGTCGCCAGCTGTCGCGACCCGTCCGAAAAAGCGGACGCGGCTAATGGATTACCGATCACGGGTCTTCCCCCGCACAAGGGTGCAGATCGCGGGCTTTGGATCGGCGCGGGCCCTCCCAGGCCCATACCAAATCGCGGCGGGAGTATTTTTCAAAGGGATTCGACGATAACAGTCGATCGCTTTCGACCTTAGTGTGGTCGTGGTGGCATGTGCAACTTGTGCATGCATTTGGAGTCGCCACCGGTCTTTCTTGGAGGGTAGACCGGAAACCTTATTGACCGATTGGGAGAGATCGATCAATTCTGCGGAACCAGAGATTTTGAGTTCGGGGACTTGGTTACGTTGATGTCATTACCAACGCCCTTTCGGTACCTAACGCGAGTGATTTTCCCTAACTAGGATTTCATGCAGGGGGTGAGGTAAGTCTGACTTTGCACATTAACCAGTTTAACATGCTCACGTAATCATAATAAATAAATAGATGCCAATCACATAAACATCTATCCTACGTGGTGATCATGGAATTATGATTTAATGGGTCTCGAGCCAATGAGACCACATTTAATCATTTTAATATTTTAATAACGGAGAGCCGCTCTTCGTTTCTTCTTGGTTTCTTGAACTCTTCAAGAATCGGGCCCCAAAGAGCTCGCCGACTTAAAAGGCTCCTCCACGTAATCCTCGTAGCATTTACATCAACAATTGACTATGCTAAAAATAAAGATTACATGAAAAATAAAAGGAGTACGCAGCCTCCATTTAATAATTACAACCCCAAATATATAAATAATCATCATACATTCATATATACATCAATCAAATTGATTAGGGATTTTTCCATGATCACCACCCTTCCACGTAAGTAATAAATTCACAATTTAAAACTTAGGAAGGCACAATAAAAATTCTACGTTGAATCATATTCAGAATTTTTATGTAAAAAAAGATAGCCATAAATTTTCGATTCAAAATTGATTTAGTCTCAATTTTTGCTACGTTGATTAATTTATCATATAAAATAATCAACCTCCATTAGCCATGTAAGACGAACAATTCGTTAATACATATTGGCCATAGTATTGCAAAAATTGCAAAAAATCAATTAAATGCACGAAAACACCTAAGGATCGGCTCTGATACCACTGTTGGGATCCACGTAACACGTAGCGGAAATAAATAACAACCCATACATGTATCTCCAGAGGCGTACTTCGTGCATTTCAATCGAAAAAAATCACAAAGCCTCAAAGGGAGTAAATAGATGGAAAGATTGAGGGTTCGAAAGACCCAAAATAGGCCATGACCAGTTGATTGTGGCCATTTCCTATTTTCTGGCATTTTTCTGAAATTTTCTGGAATTTTTGGGGGACGATTTGCCAAAAGGGTAAAATCGTCATTTTGGAAAGATTGGGAGTTGAAGTACCCAAAATAAGTCATAGCCAGTTGATTGTGGCCATTTCCTATTTTCTGAAATTTTTATAGGATTTTTTTAATTTTTGGGAAGACGATTGGTCAAAAGGGCAAAATCGTCATTTTGGAAATACTGGGCTTGAAAGACCTGAAATAGGTCATGGCCAGTTGATTGTGGCAATTTCCTATTTTTTGGAGTTTTTGGAATTTTCTTGGAATTTTTGGGAGACGATTTGCCAAAAGGGCAAAATCGTCATTTTGAAAATATTGGGGTTCGAAAGACCAAAATAGGTCATGGCCAGTTGATTGTGGCCATTTTCTATTTTCTGGAATTTTTTGAGAATTTTTCAGAATTTATGCAATTTTTTGGGAGACGACGCGCCTAAAGGGCAAAGTCGTCACTTTTGGAAAGATTGGGGTTTGAAAGACCCAAAATAGGTCATGGCCATTTGATTGTGGCAATTCCCTATTTCCTAGAATTTTTTTGAATTTTTTGAATTTTTTAATTTTTGAATTTTTTTTAATGATTTTTTATTTTTTTAATGAATTTTTGGATTTTTTTTATAATTTTTATAATTTTTTTATATATTATATTACAAAATATTTTCCGAACCGGGTCAAACCCGGCCCGTGCCTCTCGGGCGCCCAGCCCGACCCGACCCTATGGGTCGAAAACCGGCCTAAAACGGTGCCGTTTTTGTTTTTGTTTTTTTTTCTAAATTTTCCTATTTTTTGATTATTTTAAAACCATTTTTCAATTTATCCGAATTTCTGAATAATAAAACCAATCGGACGGTCCCCACCTTGACACGTGGCACTACCCTAGCTGCCGGATCGATTTAATTTTGAACAAACTGGATTGCGACACGTGGCGCAATTTCGTCCGTCCGATCTATTTGATCTTGAAGACATCGGATCGCGACACGTGACACACCCACGACCGTCCGATCTAGGTTTTTTTTGAATTTTTGAAAATACCATTTATCATTTAAAAATCATTTATTAATTTTGAAAATCCCCAGATCGCGACACGTGGTAGCTCGCCCACCGTTCGATCTAGGGTTTTTTGATCTTTTTCTTTTTTTTTTAAAGGAGCTCCCCGGTTGCTGATGTGGCACCTACGTGGCACGCCACGTCGGCGTTGACCGGTCAACAAATGTTGACCGGTCAACTCCCTCGCCGGGGAAGAAGACATCGCCGGCACCTCGCCGGAGCTTCGGTTCCGACGTAAAAACGTCGATTCCGAAGTGCGATTTCGACAATAAACGATCCCCCATGCATCCCAGATCTACATACATAAAAAAACATGGCAAAATCACGTCGGAAAACGGCCGAACGGACCTCCCCCCGAACCAGCGCCGGCAGAGAAATTTGCAGAAATTTTTTTGCGACCAAGCTCGATTTTAGTCATTCTAAGAGCATCCAATGGAGGTTTAGGAGCTTACCTGAGGTTGCCTAGGCCTCGACGAGCGCCGGCCTCGCCGGTGTGGACTCTCGGCTCGGCCAGAGCAAGGTGGAGCTCCGGTCATGGTTTCCGGCGCGGTTTCGATGCAAAATAAAGAGCAAGCCGGGCTTAGAAACATGTATAATGAAGCTTTACAACCGAACTCGTAACAAATAAGGTTCGGGACGGCCCGGCTAAGATCGCAAACATATATCGTTCATTTAGTCATTTTGTCGAACAGGTGATGTGCGCGAGAAAACCGACATTCAAACGGGGACCGAGGGCTACACGAGCCAAACCGAAGCCAACCAACACTTAGGCATCGCTAGAGAGACCTAAAAAGATGTCGGTATGCGCTCGATTTGGCCCGGTTTCACCGGAAACGAAACCGACCAAAACTCACAGTGGCAAGAAAAACAGAGCATAGAACAGGGGTAGGGCACCAACCTATACGCGGGTCACCGGCGATAACGAGGGCTCGGCGGCGATGAAAAAGACGTCGTGAAACCTGGAGGCTCTCCGTCGAACGCCCGAACCACCCTCGATTCACGCCTGAACCTCTCAAATTCTCGGTTCCTCCCTCTCTTTCTCTCTGGATCCGAAAAAAAATCCTCCCTTGTTTCTCTCTCTCCGTCGATCCTTATACCCCGAGCCGTCCGGACGCCGAGGACGATCACGCATTCCCTTGAGCCTGAAAAGGAGACCGTGCTCTGAGTTCCTATCGCGCGACGCCCCTCCTCCTTCTGCCGATTCCTGTGTTTCTTGTCCCCTGTACGTGAGAAAAACACAGGTCTGCAACGTTGGTTGCAGACCCGGTTCGGTCGGGTCGGGTCGGGTCCGACCCGACCGATCCGGTCATCAAATTTCGCCCAATTGAGCCCTAAATTAATCGTTTTTCCTGAAATTGATGCTAAAATCGGATTCCTTGGCACGTTTTCCATCTAAAATGAGTATTTTCGTGAACGATCGAGTTGGATTTTTATAAAAACCCCAAATTACGCCTAGGATCCGAAATTGATTTTCGCCTAATCGAGGGCCCAAACGACCAAATCAGTCCAAATGGAGGCCACCAATGGATTCGGCATGACGAAAACTATAGGGTAGGGGTGTTCTATTTGCATGGGTGTCCCCAGAGAGAATTTAATTTTAAGATTCGCGAAACCGGGGACTAAATCGCAAAGAAATTTGTGCAATTAGGTCCTTTTCATCAAAATTGATCAAATTGAAGGCCTAATTGACCAAAAATAGCACTTCGAGGCTCTAGATTATAATGTCATGGCTTATGAAAAGTGAAAATTAAAAATTAGGGGACTCAAAAGGTAATTTTTAGGCTCGATTCGGGTTTATGTTTGCGAAGCAACATAGTTAACCGAGTCGAATTTTCAAGATTTAATAAGACCAACTTGAAAAGGGAATTAAAATAAAATTGTTGACTATTTTTGTGCATTTTTCTGACCACGAATGGTATTTTTCTGATTTTTTGGGTATTTTTATGATTAAATAAATTCGAAAAAATACTAAAAGTTACGAAAAATATTTTTTGTTCAAAATTGGTTCCTAAGGCTCCGCCAAGGCTTCCAAAGTTGATTTTATAATTTTGTGACTTTTTTGTTATTTTTAGTTAATTTTAAAAGTAAAATCAAAATAAAAGATGATTAAAAGTCAGGTGTCAACACCAAGGGATGCTGTTAGGATGCATGTGTGAGTTGTGTTATAGAAATTCCACATATGAGAATTGATGTGGTACTGAGCAGTTAATATACCCAAGTTGGCCCATAACTCATTGGCTTAAGCTTTTGAGTGAATGTGGGTCCAACTAGATATATTGACGAGCTCGGACTTGGGCTCCCTCTTGGCGATCTCCCCGAGTAAAAGTATCGGACTTCCGCTGTGCGCTCCCCAACAAATGGTATCAGAGCCGATGATTGATTAGTGGGCCTCCGATCTGTTCTGGCAATATCTCAAAAAGGAATTTGGTGCCAACGCGATTTTCGGGCCGGTGGACGCTGTGGTGTAACAGTGCGGGCCCGATGGACGTTGATGGAGATTCAGATTGAGATAGAGCCAACGCGGTTTCCGGGCCGATGGACGTTGTGGTGCAACAACGGGCCCGATGGGCGTTGATGGAGATTCAAGTTGAGATATGTTGGTGCTGAATGATACTTAGATTAAGGGGGAGCAAACCTGACACTGGAGCTCACACATGAAGGGGAGATTGTTAGGATGCATGTGTGAGTTGTGTTAGAGAAATCCCACATAGGAGAATTGATGTGGTACTGAGCAGTTAATATACCCAAGTTGGCCCATAACTCATTGGCTTAAGCTTTTGAGTGAATGTGGGTCTAACTAGATATATTGACGGGTTCGGACTTGGGCTCCCTCTTGGCGATCTTCCCGAGTAAAAGTATCGGACTTTCGCTGCGCGCTCCCCAACAGATGCGAATCCAAAAGCGAAGAATTGCTTGTATATTTCACTTAGCCAATTGACCTAAGAACTCTTTCATTCTTGATTGGTACGTCCTCCGATAAGCTCTCATTACCCGTCGTCCATCGTCGTTTACGCTTCGATTTGGGAAATTGAAAAAACATTTGTAAGTACATATATGTTCAATTCTTTTTTTTTGGGGGGTAAGAATATATGTTGAATTCTTCGTATCATTTAAAAAAAAAAGAGATTTATCCACGTTTTTTTTTTTATTTTATTTTAGGAAATCTGCATATTGTTTATGTCAATACTATTTCATTTTTCTCCTCTTATTTGTCTACCATGTCAAAATTGACGAAAAGTACGATGTATAGAGCTTTACCCTCGACATAACGGTCGGCCTTTTCACGACAAATTTAGCGTTTCCTTTTCATCTCTCTCCGTCCCCCTCCTCTTTTTTTTTGTGCTAATTGCATTTTGGTGAATTACATGTTTTTTCCTTTTTCTTGCTTTCCTCTAATTGTGGAGCGCTTTTCTTCCGATCTAGCTAGTCTAGACCTAAAAGTTTCTCTCTCCGATTTCGGGGAGTTGTCTTGCTTTGCTCGGAATTTGTTGGCATACAAGTTTGATTTCAAAGAAGATCGGAGGAGTTTCGTGAATGTTATGATACTGATGAAATTCTACCCGCACAAAAGATGGTCATAACCAACGTGTAATCAAGCAAATTAGTACAATAAAACAAAAACAAAAATGATCCGGTAAGAAGTCATTTTCCTTTGTCAAATTTATTTGTTGTCGCTAGGTCATGATCATACAGAAAGGTTCATGCAATGGTTAAATGCAAGCCTAATTCAAAATTAGCATCAAATGTGTTGCACATAGGGACGGAGTCAAACGGATGAGGTCGAACTTTCCGAGCCCAACTTCCTCCAAAGCTACCACTTTCTTCTAAGAAACTTCATCTTGATAGAAACTTAATGATCAAGATAAACAGGAATTAAATAATCAGCGGGTGCTGAATTGATGTGGCAACGTTAATCTAATGTTTAATAACGAGACGGAAAAATCATCGTTGACAAACCAGTCGAAGTCTCGTGAACCTAAATTTTTTTTTTTTGAATTGTTCGTGTGGAGATGTGTACGGTTGATGTGGATATTTATTTTCTATATGGAAAAGAAATTTCGCATGAAAGAAAAGAAAAGAAAATACACGGGTCTCACTCTCCTTTCGCCTTTCACCGGTTTGCGTTCGGAGTCGACGGTCTCCAATCCGCGAGATCCAGGGCCAGCAACCGTAGAAATTTTTGATATTATTAAACAAATTTTCATTTTGAAAAAAAAAATTGTGTCGCTATTAAACGCGTGTCGATACTCAAAAATTTAGAATAAAAATAGAAAAAATTATTTTTGGCGAAAAATAAAGAGTCTAAAAAAGGGGATGGTGGTTTGTTGCGAGAAAAGCCGCCGCCATTATTATTATTATTATTTTTCTGGAAAATCGACCTTGAGGCGCTCGCCTTATCCTTCAAGGCTTCAACCCTGTGAACTAATTTTGACTTTTCACTTCTGTAACCTGGTCAACTCCTTAGCTCCACGCGAGGGTGACGAAAGTCGTAACATGTTCATTTTCTTCGGAAAAAAAAAGTCCAAATTACATTTTTTTTTAATTCTTCGTAAATTTCTTTTTCAATTTTAACAAATGTCAGACACGTACTTTATTAATTTGCTTGTTATTGTGATAACTGAAACAGTATTAAGTACCTTATTTTAGAACAAGAGCATCCGCAAATATTCTAAGTTTCTTTCCTTTCATACCACAAAACGCAATAAGTTAAAGAAGACAAGAAGTTCTGCTCTCCCAAACTCACAAACAGAGAGAAATGAAGAATAAAAACATATTATATGAAATTTGAACAATAAAATAATGTATTAAAGATTACAAGAATATGAGGCATAATGTGAGCAAACTCACCTCGTTTCCTTTTGTTCCATACCCCTTTAAATTGAACTTTGCCCTTTTTTGCGGCATGCTGTCTCATAGCCGTCCGGTTTAGCTTCCTCCCGATCTCAAACCCGTCTCAACCCACTACAGGTTTTGACGTAAACTCCCAAGTCCAATTCATTGAAGCAGTCGAGTAGCCATTCGACATTCGCAACTTAGGATAGTACTTTTTTAGCAAATAAGTAACCAAAAATAAAGTACATAATAAGCTGTTTCGTATTTGCAAACACAACCATCTACGCAAAATTCACTCCAAACAAATAATCGCAAAGAATTAAAATAAACTGTTACAGTAATCTAAAACCTAGCTTTTGTAAAGTATAAAAGCCATGGTTTTTTATTTTTTATGGTGGTTGTTATTGCAAATGTTAATTCATAATTGGTTTTATTGTCGTTTTTCCATGTGTTGTGGACATTTACATATAATCGTAAATACCGAAAAAATAGGGGTGCAATAAGATTTATCCCTTCGGCACATATCCAAGGGCTTTTTTCCAAATTATTTTTTTAAAAAAATATTTACCAAAATAATAGTAAAAAAAAATTAATTACCAAATTGGGTGCCAATCGGCACTTGGGCCGCCGATTGGGGCCCAAAATTGGTTTTGGGTCCCAATCGGCGGCCCAAGTGCCAATTGGGGCCTAAAATTATTTTTTTTTATTTTTTCAATGGATTTCTCTCGAAAAATTATGCGAAATAAAAAAAAATCGTTCCAAACGGACACCCGAGCGATGAGATATGCAATTTCAAAGTATTATTAATAAAATTATACTATTATTTTGGTAAAAGTATTATTAATAAAATTTATATATTTTATAAAAATAAAAAAATAATACATAATTCATATTATGTATTATTAATAAAATTTATATTTTTCATAAAAGTAAAAAAACTGCATAATAAAATTGCCTTTTAATTTATATTTTTTTTATAAAAGTTTTCAATTAAATAATAAAATATAATTAAAATTTTATTAATAATTTAGGCATCAATTGAAAACTTTTATAAAAGTATTATTAATAAAATTTTACTATTATTTTGGTAAAAATATTATTAATAAAATTTATATTTTTTATAAAAGTAAAAAACACTGCATAATTCATATTCCACAATTAAAATTGACTTTTAATTTATATTTTTTATAAAAGTTTTCAATTGATGCCTAAATATAAATCTTATTAATAATAAATTATAATTAAAATTTTATTAATAATTTAGGCATCAATTGAAAACTTTTATAAAAGTATTATTAATAAAATTTTACTATTATTTTGGTAAAAGTATTATTAATAAAATTTATATTTTTTTTATAAAAGTAAAAAAACACTACATAATTCATATTCCACAATTAAAATTGACTTTTAATTTATATTTTTATAAAAGTTTTTCCTAAATTATTAATAAAATTTCAAATTATAATTTACTATTTAATTGAAAACTTTTATAAAAAATATAAATTAAAAGTCAATTTTAATGGTGGAATATGAATTATGTAGTGTTTTTTTACTTTTATAAAAAAATATAAATCTTATTAATAATACTTTTACCAAAATAATAGTAAAATTTTATTAATAATACTTTTATAAAAGTTTTCAATTGTTGCCTAAATTATTAATAAAATTTTAATTATAATTTATTATTTAATTGAAAACTTTTATAAAAAAATATAAATTAAAAGTAAATTTTATTATGTAGTTTTTTTACTTTTGTGAAAAATATAAATTTTATTAATAATACATAATAGGAATTATGTAGTATTTTTTTGTTTTTATAAAATATATAAATTTTATTAATAATAATTTTACCAAAATAATAGTAAAATTTTATTAATAATACTTTTATAAAAGTTTTCAATTGATGCCTAAATTATTAATAAAATTTTAATTATAATTTATTATTTAATTGAAAACTTTTATAAAAAAAATATAAATTAAAAGGCAATTTTATTATGCAGTTTTTTTACTTTTATGAAAAATATAAATTTTATTAATAATACATAGTATGAATTATGTAGTATTTTTTTACTTTTATAAAATATATAAATTTTATTAATAATACTTTTACCAAAATAATAGTAAAATTTTATTAATAATATTTTGAAATTGCATATCTCATCGCTCGGGTGTCCGTTTGGAACGATTTTTTTTTATTTCGCATAATTTTTCGAGAGGAATCCATTAAAAAAATTAAAAAAATTAAAAAAAATAATTTTAGGCCACAATCGGCTGCCCAAGTGCCGATTGGGTGCCCAATTGCCCCAATCGGCAATTGGGCCGCCGATTGGGGCCCAATGGGTGCCAATCGGCGGCCCAAGTGCCGATTGGCACCCAATTTGGTAATTAATTTTTTTTTACTATTATTTTGGTAAATATTTTTTTAAAAAAAATTAATTTGGAAAAAAGCCCCATATCCAATAGGGGGATATCAAAGCCTCCCACATGCAGTGCCACGTGGCAGAAAAGGTGGGCCCACGGAGACACGTGTCGTGTTAAAAAGGGGCAAGGAACGAACGCCCGCGAAAGACATGTGGACCTGATCGTGGAGGTCGTCAAATGTCGGAAAAAGTAATGTCCTAAACACGACCGATATTTCGCGCTACGCGCAAAGCTTGTCGCCCCAACTTACGCGTTTTATCATCGTTTCCTCCTCCAACCCCCCAAAAAAACAAACAACTTCAAAAAAGATTTAAAATAAAAAAATGGCGTGTCATATTTATCGTCAATCGTCATCGTTATCGTCATCGTCCGTCTTTCCCATCGCTCGTGTGAAAGAAGTCGGTACTTTCTCACCACAAACTCCCGAACCGCCCTTATTAATTCGCGGGTCACCTCCATTGAAGACGTCATCCGATCCTCCACGTCTTCTCGGTCCCCGTTCCCATTGATTCCCCCCACACCCACCACCACATAACGAAATCAGGATTAAAAAAACAAGGTCGAAACCGATTCCTAAAGCGTTCCAGGATTCCAATTTTTGAGTTTTGTTCAGTGGCGATGCAAGCGACCCGCGATCCGCCGCGTTCCGCCACCGAGCGCGCCGAAATCCAAGGTAAAGCGAGCGAAGATTCGACAGTGAAGGTCGGGACCACCGTCTCTCGCCGCGGGGACGACGACCCAGAAGCTGAGAACATGAAAAGGCCGCTGCTTTCGGGGCAGGAAGCTGCCGACAACGACAAGGAGGAGCGAGAACAAGAAGAAGACGGTGGTGGTGATGATGACGTTGGCGGCGGTGAAGACGAGGAGTTCGAGTTCACGTTCGCCTGCACGAACCCGGACGGCTCGCCGGTCGCGGCCGACGCCGTCTTCGAGAACGGCAAGATCCGACCGGTTTACCCGCTCTTCGACCGGAAGCTCCTGTTCGCCGACGACGACGACGGGGGGTCGTCGCCGCCGCTGCGGTCGCCTCTGAGGAAGCTCTTCGTGGGCGGGCTCGGCTCGGCGTCGACGTCGTCGTCGAGCAGCGAAGAGGGCGACGAGCTGGCGGGAGTGCCGGACGGGACGTACTGCGTCTGGCGAGGGAAAACCGGGGAGGAGGAGGGCTGCCGGAAGAGCAACTCGACGGGGTTCTCGAAGCTGTGGCGGTTCAAGGAGCTGGCCCGCCGGAGCAGCAGCGACGGGAAGGACGCGTTCGTGTTTCTGAACCCCAAGAGGAAAGGGAAGGAGGAGGGCGAGAAGGAGGGAGGGAAGGCGGCGACCACCTCGAAGGGAGGGAAGAAGGGCCAGACGGCGGCGGCGGCGACGACGACGGCGGGGGAGGCGCACGAGAAGCATTACGTGAAGACGAGGGCGACGAGGGAAGGGGAGAAGAGGAAGTCCTACCTGCCGTACAAGCAGGTCGGGTTCTTCACTAACGTCAATGGGTTGAGCCGGAATGTTCATCCTTTCTAGTTTATTATTTTTTTAAAATGTTTTTTTTTTGGGTTTTTCTTGGTAGTTTTTTTTTTAAATTTAGTAATTTCAACCTTTTGTCAAGGCATTTTACTGATTAGATACGTTTGTTTTTTGTGAACATGTATGTATTGCCAGGCTGAGGAGTTTGGGATTTAGATATAATGAGGTTTCTTGCTGCTGTATATATGTAATTTTTCAGATCCAAGTTGTCGATATTAGCAGTTAATTGTCTAAGAATTAGAGTCCGAGGACGAAATTAAACACCAGCTATAAGGCAAAAACCATATTTTATATGTTCTGTTATTCCATTGTTGGCGACAAGCGTATTTTCGACTTTCCTAGTCAGCATTTTCCGTTAGCTTCTGGATGGAATACGGTTCTTGTCTTGAAATCGCGCATGGACGTAAGTTTAGAAATCACATCTATCACATAAGACCGAAATTTAATAGTGATAATAGTGAGTTGGCCATACCCAAAAAATCAATACAAAAAGATGTTATTATTGATTTATAGAATCGAAATATATAGTGATACGATAATGTAGGGATAAGCTTTATTAAACACTTAATTAGAGACCTTATTGAACAAACCAAGTTAGTCAAGATAAGACAAAAAGTTCAATTTCCTTTTCTGATCGTCCGAGAGCGACTAGCGGAAGAGTCAAGCTGTCCCCATTATTGAGATTGTCTTAAGTACTTTGGAGATTGTTCTTGTCCAGAGACTTTGTTCACCATCGCTTCTGGTTCTGGCTGTTCGATTACTCCCATCGAATTGGATTGTGGTAAGCAAACTACACAATATATGTGGTAAAGTGGGTTCGTTCGTATTAAGGTTTTCGCGTATACTAACGAAAGAACATCCTCCATCTCGTTGGTAAACATAGAGTATTTTTTCAAAAATAATATTAAAAAATAAATATTTACAAAATTAATCCAAGGGAGGGGAAACCCCAATTTTTTTTAATATTATAAAAATAAAAAATATTTATAATATTAGATTAAAAAATAAATTATTTAAAATTTTAAGTCTTGCACCTTTAATTTGTTTCATTTGCTCGGCAGTTGGATTGTCGAGCAAAACATTTTAATTTTTTTAATTATTTAAAAAATATTTGCGAGTCTCGACTCCGAGAAATGCGAGCAAACGAACGAGGCGACGGCGTTCGCTCGCGAGGTCGAGAAGCGATCATATTTATGTAAAAAAAAAAAAAAAATTTCCCGCCTCGACTCCGAGAAAAGCGAGCAAACGAGCGAGGCGACGGCGTTTGCTCGCGGGCCGCGAAGCGATTATGTTTAGGTAAAAAAATATTTACGCGCCTTGACTTTGAGAAAAGCGAGAGAATAAGCGAGTTTACAACGTTCGCTCGCGGGGCCGCAGAGTGATCATATTTACATAAAAAAATATTTACGCGTCTCGACTTCGAGAAAAGCGAGCGAACGAACGAGATGACTGCGGTGGCGTTCGCTCCGGGGCCGCGGAGCGATCATACCTCTCTCCGAGAAAAGCGAGGCGGGTAAATATTTTTTTACGTAAATATGATCGCTCCGCGGCATCGCCAGCAAATGCCGTCGCCTCGCTTGTTCTCTCGTTTTTCTTGGAATTGAGGCGAATAATTTCTTTTTTACAACGGGACCGCGAAGAGACGAGACGGGGTAGAAAAAAATTTACGTAAATTAAAAAATAAAAATGCTTTGCTCGACAGTCCAACTACTGAGCAAAGCAAATAAATTAAAAGTGCAAGACCCAAAATTTTAAATAATTTATTTTTTAATCTAATGTTATAAATATTTTTTATTTTTATATTATTTTGAAAAAAAAGGGTTAAGGCCCCGACCTGGGGGGGCCTGCAACCTCCACTCTCCCTCGGCAATAGAGGGAGAGGGGCCCTTGCCGAGAGAGACCTAAACTTGTAAATATAATTTTTTTTGTATTAATTTTGTAAATATTTATTTTTTTAATATTATTTTCGAAAAAAAACTCGTAAACATATTGTTGATATTTATCCGGGGCATTGACAGAAGTACTATGCGAAGTAAAGTATTCATCTCCCGTATTAACGCTTTAATCCCGACAAGCTTACACCTAATTACTGGGTAATGTTGATTTGTGGGGTTGGCTGCTGGAAAAATCTTGGATAGTGCTCTTGAGTACTTTATTGCTATGATTATATGAATGATTTTCAAAATATTTTGCTAAAAATTATGTCGCGTCAAATAATTTTCTCATGAAAAATATTTTCGTTATTGAAAATAGTTTTATCTAAATATTTTCGTAAATGATGAAAATATTTTTCGCTCATTTATTTTTATAAGCAATATAAGCTATTATTTTTTTTCAAAAAATATTTCCACGAAATAGACGGAGCCCATTGGATGCACATTTTTTTTCTAGGACTCCTTTATTTTGCAAAAAATGATGATTTGGAGAACATTTTCCTAAAAACAATCGTTTGTATCACTTGAAGTATTTAGCCAATGAAAAATGTTTCAATTATTAACAACAATTTATTTCTGAACATATTCATGGAAGATGAAAATATTTATCGTTCATTCGTTTTCATAAGCGTTATAGGTAGAGGTGGCCACGGTTCGGAGCCGGTGGTTATGGTTCGTGGCCAGGAGATAAGGTTACGAGAGCAAGCCCCTTTGGTCGGGAAAGGGATCGCCTAATCTTTCCTTTGAAGGTTAGGCTCTAATCTTACAATCCTGGCCGTCTATGTTATGAATGGATGACCCAGATTATTACTAACAAAAAATATATATATAAAATTCAAAAAATTGCTCCCTAAAAATAGGAGATTTGGGCCGTCCTTCCAAAAATGGATAGCCCGGATTGTAAAGTTAGGTGCCTAACCTTCTGAGGAAAGGTTAGGCGATCGGATCCGGTCGGATAGGCTTACCTCTATGGAATAAATCTTTTTGACAGGCTGTGATACCTGATTGGCTCATCTTCGGTGTCATTGGCGGAGTGATGGGCAATGCCAGAAGTTGCGTTATCAAATGGATTTTTGCTCCAGAAGTATTGTCATGCGCACCCTAAAACTGTAATAGATAAACAAATATTAATTTATGTCGGATTTTTCTTTAAAACACTAACTTTGCCGCTACAAGATAATGTTGACCACCTGTAGATATCAAGATTGCTCATGTACCCGATCCGGATAAATTCACGGCTCCGTAAAAAAACATGGTCCAGAGGTAGTCATCTCCTGCCATGACTTGATCTTCGGGTTGATGGAGATGATTCTAAGGTTGATTTTGTAATTTTATAAAAAGATTTGGTATTTTTAATTAATTTTTTAAAATAAAATGATTAAAAATCAAGTATCAACATCGTGCAGGAACAAAAGATTAAAGAAAAAGCTCATGCAAAACATATGGGTGTGTTGCATGTTTGTGGGTTGATTTAATGGACAATGATCTGTTTTCATTGGTTATGTAATTTGTGCAGCTTTCTGAGTTCTTTGATCGTCACTTTAATTATTAGCACAAAAGTTGGTGATTTAGTAACGCGTATCTCTTGATTTTGCGATTCTTACAAAACCTACTTGTCCTCGGACAACAAACTCAGAAAGCATTGTTTGGACTTATGTTCATGTTTCCGGACCAATTCCACCTCCGATTTTTAAATTAAAATTTTTAAAAATAAATTATGAAATAATAAATAATAAATTAACAAATAAAATTATAATCAACTTTTACATTGTAATTAAATTTGGGGGGAGGGGAAAGGGAAAGGGACTTGAACTTAATGAATTATCATTAAATGCCTACATATCTTCTTGGGGACAGAAGAATCAAAGCCTATGTAGTTCTTTTACCTTTGATAACCCTAACTTATCTTGTCGTCAATTGTCGCTACTCATTCCGGTACCTGTGATGGTGGTATCTCCATCATCATTGAAGAATTCAGTGTCAATGCTTCGATCCAGCTCTTGTTGTCGAAATTTAGCCTTTGTCCAATCATCGACACAAGTTTGAGCCTCCACCGAATCCAAGCTAATCTTAAAAATCGTTAGTCCAAAATTAATCATCTAGTGCTAAATATTTGTTCAACCACAACTGTTGAATAAAGAGTTGCTAAAATCTCTCTTGCGATGAGAGTGAGAACTGAGTATTGAGTTGAATGCCTTCTCCACCAGTTCAGAATTTTGAAACCTATGCCGCCTTTGTATTCCCATTCACCAAACTCAAAAGAAGTGGTTAAATAGTCTTCTATTTCTGAAATATGTCATGTTGCTCCCTTTTGTCTTTTTTGCTTACTCATCAGCATTTTGTACCCTCTACTATTATATCTACTACAAAATTCATTATAGCGTTTTTAACTACTCCTAGTGCAGCTCTAACATCTACCGATGCAGTCAAATGTAAACACTCATAATACGCCTTAAAAAAATCAATTAAACCATCTAATTTGAAACATAGATCGAAAACACAAGCAACCAAATAAATAAGAGGAATTTCAGCATAATAATTCATCCATTTTGTTCGCATTTCTATAATAGTAGAACTTAATTGATTATCTTTTTCATTTTCTTCAAAAACACCAACAATATCAACACATTCTATTACAAATAAATGCGTAGTAGGATAATAAACACCAGATAAAGTATAAGTTACATCATTAAAAACTTTTAATATATATATATATATATATATATATATATATATATATTGCAAATAACCCACTCTTGTGTGTATAAAATAATTTCGGAAACATTATTAGAAATAAACGCACATAATAAGTCTTTACAAGCGAAAGATTGAGTTGAAACATCTTTTGAAAATCTTTTTGATGCTCTTCCATATTGTTTACAAAATTGTCCCATTTTTTTTTTCATAACTTGGGGATGACTCCATAAAAATCGAATTGCTCTCTTTATTGGGCTGAGAAAAGCTTCAAGAGTTCGTAAATTATCTTGTAGACATAAATTTAAAACATAACAAGCACATCTAATATGAAAAAAAAAAATTCACCAAAAGAGGGTTTACAAACATTTTCTAATTCAGGAATGGAAATAGTATTTACCGCGGTATTATCAAAACCAACTAAATTTTTTTATTAATCAAATTATATTCTTCTAAAACTTTCCTAATTATTCTATAAATATTATTGGCCGTATTCCTTTCATCAAACACTCGAAATGCAAGAATTCCTTATTGAATATTCTAATCGTCACCTATGCAATAACATGTGATACCCATATAAGAATGAGTTTGCCAATGATCACTTCAAATATCGCTGTCTATATGCACACGTCCATTGAAATCAGTAAAGAGGTTTTTCAAACTTTTTTTCCTTTTTTTTTTAAATCGAAAAAATTTACATTTACGATTATTTCTCGGAATAGATTTTGCTTGTAGAGTACATGCAATGTTTATAAAAAAATTCAAACCAAAACTTTCACCAATATTAAATGGTAAATGGTCAATAGCAGCATATTGAGCTAATGTTTCTTTATAAATGTTATCATCGTAACAAAATAAAAGAGAAGTGTTAGGATTGGCGTACTCAAAAATTTGTTGTTAGCGGGTGGCGATCCCCGCTTGCGTTGCATGTTTTGACCTCAAATGCCGACTAAATGTTCCATAGCTGCCTGTAGTTGCAAAATTGTATGTTTTCGTACAATATTCACATTTTACCTTGTACTTGTCTTTGCCTAAATGTTGCTTCTCGAAGTGTTCCGTATATTGGATGTACCCTCCCGTTCCGGCTCCTTTGCCGTGGATATTTTTTCAGCAAGGTAGAAGGATGAAAACTTTCTTACGTTGAGACGTGCTCAACGGTGGGAATAACGTTTTTTTTATCATCTTCGTCTACCCAATATGCATGTTCACGAGGATCATATTGAAGTTGAGGATAACTGGATTCCCTCATCCCATCGGTGGCATCGTGCTCTTTCCCCTATCACCAGCTCCGCTTCCACTTGCCTTTTTTTTTTATTTAGAGAATTGAGAGGAAAGCTGATTCAGAAAATTGAGAGGATTAAGTCGAGATTGAGAGAATTGAGAGGATTCGAGAGAAATTATGAGAAAAAAATGAAAGGAGGGAGGGGTATTTATAGAAATTTAAGATAGTTTTAATAAATTTAAAATATAATAAAAAGGGGGGGACCGTTGCAATGCAACGATCGGGGGAAAGAGCGGCGGGCCTGGTCAACGGGCCAGTTCCGGGCCCAAACCGGTGTTGACACCTAATTTTTTGACCATCTATTATTGTAATTTTTATTCTTTAAAATTAATTAAAAATATCAACAAAAGGTCATAAAATCACAAAATCAACTTTGGAAGCCTTGGCCTAGCCTCGGGGACCAATTTTGAGCAAAAAATATTTTTTGGTATTTTATAATATTTTTCGAATTTATTTAATTATAAAAATACCCAAAAAATCAGAAAAATACCATTCGTGGTCAGAAAAATATACAAAAATATTCAATAATTTTTTTTTAATTTCCTCTTCAAGTGTGTCACTTTAAATCTCAAAAATTCGGCTCGGGTCGCTATGTTCCTTAACAAACATAAACCCGAACCGAGCCCAAAAATTCCTTTTCGAGTCTTTTAATTTTCAATTTCCACTTTTTATAAGCTATGACATTGGATTCTAAAGTCTCGAAGTGCAATTAGGCCAATTTGCCCTCCAATTTGATTAATTTTAACCAAAAGGGCTTAATTGCATAAAAATCTTTCGATTTAGTCCCCGGCTTCACAATTTTCGAAATTAAATCTCACACAGGCATACCCATTGAAATCAAACACCTCTACCCTATAGTTTTCATCATGCTGAATGCATTGGTGGCCTCAATTTTGACTAATTCAGTCGTTTGGGCCCTCAATTAAGCGAAAATTATTTTCGGATCCTAGGGACAATTTGGGGATTTCACTAAATTTCAATCAATTGAATCACGAAAATTCCCATTTTCGATAGAAAACATGTCAAGGAGTCCGATTTTGCCATCAATTTTATGAAAATAGATCAATTTGAGGCCTAATTGGGCCAATTTGGTCGAACCGGGCCGGTCGGGTCAAGCCCGACCCGACCCGGTCCGACCGGGTCTGCAACTTAGTTGCAGACCCAGTGGCCGAAACAGGGGAGAACAGGGGAAAGCTTGCGAAGTGGAGCCGCGGCATTTTATTTAATGAAAAGGGCGTCGGATGTGGGAGACATGTCCACAGGTGGGTGCTCGCCAGCGGCAAAAAAGGTGGTGGCCGCGAAAAGGGCGGTCGGCCATGAGAAAAAGGGGAGGAGCCAACGGACGCTCTTTTGAGGGGGGGGACGATCTCTCGCTGGCGCGAGCCTTGCCGAGGCCCTCACGGCACAGCCACCACCACCTCCGACCATCAGCCATCTCCTTAGGTCCCCATTGATTGCCACAGCACCACCGTTACCGTCGTACGCCGCCAAAATCGCCAGAAACAGTCTCGAGCCCGTTTGCTCTGTTTTCCGCCAGTCTCGGGTTTGCTTCTGCCCAACCCTCTCCGACGCCTCTCAGCCTCAACCATCGCCACTACACCATTCCTCTGGTGTCCCTCAATATCCTACGGCTGCCTCACGCCTTTTGCAGCAGCCACGGCATCGCCGGAGACCCTCAAATCGAAGCTCTGTTCTCGGTGCTCTGTTTCTGCGCCGGTTCTGTTCGGGCTGAGTTCTACCATCCCATAGCCTTCCTCCGCCGAGACCCGACCGCTAACGTCCTCCTCTGACCCTCTTTAGACGACCACTGACGACCCCGGAGCCGACCGACGTCCACTGCCACCGGAAACAGTCCCGACGGATCACCCTGGCCTCTCGGGTTCCCCTGTTCCTACTGTCGGCTTCGTTTCTGTTCGTGGCTGTCGGCCACTGCTTCGACCACCGTGAGCCATCACCGGCCACCGACGTCTTCCTCTGATCTCCTTGGAGCTCCGTCGTCTGCTACCACTCCGGCCACCAGCCCTAGGCCGATGAACCAGCCTTGCTCAGCCACGGAGTTCCACTGCTTCCTCTGTTGGTGGGTTGGACAGATGCAGTTTGGACTTTTTTTTGGGCCAGCCGAGTTGGGCCGAGGCCTAAGCTGATTTGGGCCGCACCTGCAGTAGGTGGACCTTGTCTTGGAAGGTTGGGCTGTAAGATTTGGGCCCTATTCGAGGCCTATGGGCCAATTTAATTGAAGGTTTGGGTCCATTAGACAAAATTGAAGTTCGCGGTCCAAATGAGTGCGAGGTTCGAGTCGAAGGATTTTTCGTAGACCGCCACCAACCCCGACTCGACTAGTTGGTTGCGACGCACATGGAGAATAGCGCACATCGGGGCTTGGCAATTGAAGGCCGGTGTCCAATCAGGTATGTTTTGCTATTATAGACTTGATTTGCTTGTGTTTGTTTCAGTCTAGTGGTTAACTTATTTATCTGGTTGAATATTGTTTATTGTCAAAGACATGCTTTTTATTAAAGTATTTGTCGAGAATAAAAATTAATAATAATAATAATTTTAATAAAAAAATTCAATAAAAAATCATAAAAAATTTTAAAAAAAAATTCTAAAAATTCAGAAAAATTCTAAAAAATTCCAAAAAATAGGAAATTGCCATATTCAACTGGCCACGACCTGTTTCGGGTCATTTGACCCCCGATCTTTCTAGAAATGACGGTTTTGCCCTTCCGGCAAACCGTCTTCCAAAAAAAAATCTAAAAAATCCAAGAAAATTCCAAAAAAATAGGAAATGGCCACATTCAACTGGCCACGACCTGTTTCGGGTCATTTGACCCCCGATCTTTCTAGAAATGACGGTTTTGCCCTTCCGGCAAACCGTCTTCCAAAAAAATTCTAAAAAATCCAAGAAAATCCCCAAAAATAGGAAATGGCCACAATCAACTGGCCAAGGCTCATCTCGGGTGTTTTGAACCCCGACCCTTCTTAAAATGACGATTTCTCCCTTTGGGCGAATTGTCTTCCAAAAATTGATGAAAAATCAAGAAATTCCAAAAAAAATTCTCAAAAATGGGAAATGGCCACAATCAACTGGCCATGGAATATTTTGGGTAATTCGGTATCCAAATCTCCCAAAAATTGACGATTTTGCCCTTCGGACTAATCGCCTCCAAATCTTCCCATTTTACCTCTGACCGAAATCACACCTTCCATAAGCCCTTATGGCTATGCTAGGAAGCCATTGACTTGAATTGATGTGCATCGATGTGGTTTATTTATGCACTTGATCGTGCTTTCATTTAAAATTGATTGTGATTGATAGGAATAGTCTTCCAATCTGCATGAAACCCTGAATCAAGCCTACCTCACCTAAAATTGCACCTGCATGAACTCTTAGCTAGGAAAATCACTCGCGTTAGGTACCGAAAGGGCGTTGGGAATGACACCGACGTAACCAAGTCCCCGAACCCAAAATCTCTAGTCCCGCAGAATTGATCGACCTCTCCCAATCGGTCAGTAAGGTTTCCGGTCTACCCTCCAAGAAAGACCGGTGGCGACTCCAAATGCATGCACAAGTTGCACATCCTACCACGACCATGTCGCGACCCGTCCGAAAGAGGACGCGGCTAATGGATTACCGATCACGGGTCTTGGATCGGCGCGAGCCCTCCCAGGCCCATACCAAATCGCGGCGGGAGTATTTTTCAGGAGGATTCGACGATAAGAGTCGATCGCTTTCGACCTTAGTGTGGTCGTGGTGGCATGTGCAACTTGTGCATGCATTTGGAGTCGCCACCGGTCTTTCTTGGAGGGTAGACCGGAAACCTTACTGATCGATTGGGAGAGATCGATCAGTTCTACGGAACCAGAGATTTTGGGTTCGGGGACTTGGTTACGCTGGTGTCGTTACCAACGCCCTTTCGGTACCTAATGCGAGTGATTTTCCTAACTAGGATTTCATGCAGGCACAATTTTGGGTGAGGTAAGTCTGACTTTGCACATTAACCAGTTTAACATGCTCACGTAATCATAATAAATAAATAGATGTCAATCACATAAATATCTATCCTACGTGGTGATCATGGAATTATGATTTAATGGGTCTCGAGCCAATGAGACCACATATAATCATTTTAATATTTTAATAACGGAGAGCCGCTCTTCGCTTCTTCTTGGTTTCTTGAACTCTTCAAGAATTGGGCCCCAAAGAGCTCGCCGACTTAAAAGGCTCCTCCACGTAATCCTCGTAGCATTTACATCAACAATTGACTATGCTAAAAATAAAGATTACATGAAAAATAAAAGGAGTACGCAGCCTCCATTTAATAATTACAACCCCAAATATATAAATAATCATCATACATTCATATATACATCAATCACATTGATTAGGGATTTTTCCATGATCACCACCCTTTCACGTAAGTAATAAATTCACAATTTAAAACTTAGGAAGGCACAATAAAAATTCTACGTTGAATCATATTCAGAATTTTTACGTAAAATAAGATAGCCATAAATTTTCGATTCAAAATTGATTTAGTCTCAATTTTTGCTACGTTGATTAATTTATCATATAAAATAATCAATCTCCATTAGCCATGTAAGACGAACAATTCGTTAATACATATTGGCCATAGTATTGCAAAAATTGCAAAAAATCAATTAAATGCACGAAAACACCTAAGGATTGGCTCTGATACCACTGTTGGGATCCACGTAACACGTAGCGGAAATAAATAACAACCCACACATGTATCTCCAGAGGCGTACTTCGTGCATTTCAATCGAAAAAAAATCACAAAGTTTCAAATGGAGTAAATAGATTACCTCTCGTAGCGTGCTTGAACGGAGGTGTCGGTTCGATGTTCTTCGATCTCAGCCTCCACAAGTGTTAGGCATCTAGTTCGGACGCACCACCAATTGACGAACGGGGAGACGACTAATAACTCCACAACAATTGTGCTAGCAATATGCGGAATCAATATTCCGAACTTAGTATATTTTGCTCGCTCAAGATTATGAGAATATAGAGAGTGTTTGTGTTCTTCTCTCTAAGCTCTCAAAAATTTGCACACTCTACAAAATGTCTCTCCCCTTTAACCTCAAAACTCTTGCCATCCTTTTATAGCCAAAAATACCTTCCAATAAATTGTATTTAAAAATAGCACTAACAATTATAAATTCTATCTAAAAATAGCACTCATAAATAAATGACATTTAAAAATAGCACTAACAATAGCACTCACAATTTATAATACAAAAATGCTATTTAAAAATAGCACTAACAATAGCACTCACAATTTATAATACAAAAATTCTATTTAAAAATAGCACTAACAATTATAAATTCTATCTAATAATAGCACTCACAAATAAATGACATTTAAAAATAGCACTAACAATAGCACTCACAATTTATAATACAAAAATGCTATTTAAAAATAGCACTAACAATAGCACTCACAATTTATAATACAAAAATTCTATTTAAAAATAGCACTAACAATTATAAATTCTATCTAATAATAGCACTCACAATTTATGATAAATAAATGCCATTTAAAAATAGCACTAACAATAGCACTCACAATTTATGATAAATAAATGTCATTTAAAAATAGCACTAACAATAGCACTCACAATTTATAATACAAAAAATGCTATTTAAAAATAGTACTAGCAATAGCACTCACAATACAAAAATGCTAAAAAAGGCACTAACAAAGGTGTTAAAAATAATAACCATTATTATTATTACAAGAGTTAAAGAGGTTACCAAACAATACAAATATGCATAACGTATAAATACGTATGGCGTATAAATACGTAGAGCATACGTATACATCCGTGAAACCGGGGACTAATTGAAAGAAAAATGTGCAATTAAGCCCTTTTGGTAAAAATTGATTAAATTGGAGGGAAAATTGACCTAATTGCACTTTAAGACTTTAGAATCCAATGTCATAGCTTATAAAAAGTGAGAATTGAAAACTAAAAGACTCGAAAATGATTTTTTTTAGGCTCGGTTCGGGTTTATGTTTGTGAAGGAACATAGTGACCCGAGCCGAATTTTTGAGATTTAAAGTGACACACTTGAAGAGGAAATTAAAACAAAATTATCGAATATTTTTGGGTATTTTTCTGACCACGAATGGTATTTTTCTGATTTTTTGGGTATTTTTATAATTAAATAAACTCGAAAAATATTAAAAATACCGAAAAATATTTTTTGTTCAAAATTGGTTCCTAAGGTTAAACCAAGGCTTCCAAAGTTGATTTTGTGATTTTATGACCTTTTTTGATATTTTTAATTAATTTTAAAGAATAAAAATCACAATAATAAATGGTAAAAAAAAATCAGGTGTCAACAGCTGCCCCTCTTTGAGAGGAATCTCGTTAGAGGTTTCTCTCAAAGATAAGGTGGCACCTGATTCCTAACCGACTCAACTGGGAAAATAAGAGAAGAAATGTTATGACATCGGATCCTTAAGCCTATTGATAAAAGCTCAAATCAATCCCCGGTTTGCTCTAACAATTTGAACATGGGCCGTAGTGAGAGAGGCTTACCTGAAGCTCACCTGTCGGATGATGCCGGTTGCGACAACTTTCAAGAAGATGCCTAGGACTCGTCATAGAAAATCCTAGGGAGATTAAGCTCTGACCTGTATGGTAGGTCATACCATTATGGGATTCCTAATTGGTAGGAACCTAAGGAAGGCGCATCCCCACGCTTTGGGATTTGCTAGAGATTTTAATCCGTATGGTGGATCAGACCTTCGTGTTGATCCTTAAGGCGGTATCTACCTCGTGTTGACCCTTAAGGCGGTATCTACCAATAAGTTGACCCTTGAGGCGGTTTCTACCTTGGTTTGACCCTTCAGGCGGTTTTCTACCTTGGTTTGACCCTTCAGGAGGTTTCTACCATGAGTTGACCCTTCAGGCGGTTTCTACCTTTGATTTGACCCTTCAGGCGGTTTCTACCTTGTGTTGACCCTTCAGGCGGTATCTACCATGTGTTGACCCTTCAGGCGGTATCTACCTTGTGTTGACCCTTCAGGCGGTTTCTACCATTGGTTTGACCCTTCAGGCGGTTTCTACCATTGAGTTGACCTTGAAAAGGGGTCTCATGACGAGGGTTCTCCACGTCCGATGAGACTGCCTAAATTATGAAAAGGGGTCTCATGACGAGGGTTCTCCACGTCCGATGAGACTGTCTGATTTTTGAAAAGGGGTCTCATGACGAGGGTTCTCCACGTCCGATGAGACTGTTTAAATTATGAAAAGGGGTCTCATGACGAGGGTTCTCCACGTCCGGTGAGACTGTCTGATTTTTGAAAAGGGGTCTCATGACGAGGGTTCTCCACGTCCGATGAGACTGCCTAAATTATGAAAAGGGGTCTCATGACGAGGGTTCTCCACGTCCGATGAGACTGTTTGATATTTTGAAAATGGGTCCTGGGACGAGGGTTCTCCACGTCTGATAGGACTTTTCTTTTAAAAGGGTTTTTCTTCCCCTCTTTTTTAGAGACCCCGAAGTTTGTCGGGAATTCAGTTTTTGAAGCAGTGAAAGATTTTATTTTGACAAAGCTTCACTTGAGTCTGTTGAGGCGACATTCTGGGAGCTGGGTTCTCCAGGTATCCTGCAGAAATTTGAGCCTGAAATATTTTTCTTCACCAAGAAAACGTTAGTAATCTTTGGGAAGACCACGGCTGTCCATTTGACAAAAACCGTATGACTTAAGTTTTAATCGTGAAATGTGCATTTTGATGCTGGAGGTTATCCAAAGCATTCTTGCAACATGCAAATGTGATCACAAATTCCTTGCATGGAAAATCCGGATCAACAGTTTGAAAATTCCAAAAAGAGTTTGTTCAAAATATCAATTGGAATATTTCTCGACAAGGAGGTCTTCTCACCTGTTTTGCGATAGTGGTTTTTTATAGGGGATGCACTCAATTCCCTACTAACCTGTGCCTAGGTTTTAGGCTCATTCGCAGTGCATACATTTTGATCGGTCGGGAGGTCTTCCACGGGATCGTAATGTTGGGCTTGGATATTGGTTTTCAAGGGGGACCCGCTTTGGAGTCGAGGCCATTGTATGAAAGTCTTCACCATCTGCTCCGGGTTTACAAGTCAAGAACCCTGCAAAATGAGAAAGAAATAGTCTTGCTCGTACTTCTTCGAGCTAAGCAATATGTTAACCCAAGTGTCTTGGTCAGAGAAGACTTTTTCAGGGTTGTAACATTGGTAGGATTGGGGACCGAAAAAGGCTTGTTTTTTGCCCAGAAATTACGAAGGGTTTGACATTGGTGATCATTGCAAATTTGCCACCTGTCCTTTCTTTTCTGCATCTTTAGCCTTTGAGGCGCGCAACCTATCTTGCGGTGTGCACTAGCTCTTTAAGGAGCGTCTCTTGTTGCATTCAGAGATCGACTCTCTCTATGTCTTCGTTCTGCGCTTAATAGCATTCGAGGAGCAGCCTTTTGGATTTGGCTCCTTTAGAGGTTTTTCTCTCTTCCTCACGAGGCTTCATTGGGGGTCAATTTAACAATTTTCACGAGCATCGGCCTTGCTTTTACCAGGCACTTTGCTTTTTCTTAATGCCGTGGATTTTTCTCATTCATTTTTGAAATCCCACTTTTTCTCATCTTCATGGGATCATGTTAGACATATAGTCTAAACATGCTTTAAATATCAGTCCGGGAATTCTCTTTCGTAATCCCTGAGTCTTGAACTCTTCCATTTTTGAAGTGGTGCAGCATCCGTCTTGGAATGATCACCAATGGGTTCATGAAACGAATTTGCAGGCTCAACTTGGCTATGCAAAGGATATAGTGTGTGGGATAGAGAAATGGATGCTTCTCGTCATCCTATGGCACTTGGATTACCATATAAACAGCACACAAAGATTGATGTTAGTCCGAGCAAGAAAATTTCTAGCCATTTACTCCTGATGCCGCTGGACTCACATCCATTTTGCCCCGATGTAGGGTGGTTCTTGACAGGGTTAAGAATGAAAACCGCCGTTCGAATGGGTTGCCAACGGTCACCTGTAGTGTTTATGATATGAAACGAACGCCTCCGTCGTCCCAATCCATGTAATCGCTGCAAATGGTCCCTACCTCCGTAGGTCCAGATTTTACTATTTGATTCGCTCCATTCATCTCTCAAGTGTATGTAGGATGTGTTTGGATTTGAGCTTGCCTCTCTTTTGAGGAAACATCCTTTTGAGAGTTTTGAACAACTTTTGATTGGAAAAATCTCTTTCGTTTTCCCAGAAATTTTACCCGTCAAGGGGATTTTATGGTGCACAATGCATGTTCAGACAACCTCGTGTTTCAAAACATGAATGCCAATGAAGTTAGAATTCCATGTCTTTTCTAGACATCAGATTTTGAAAGCTTTTCTTTTTCTCTCTGTTTTTTATTTAACATCTTCCATGGATTGGGGAAAGGGATACTTACCTGTCTCCCGCGGCTGGAGATCCCTGAAAATGCCGAAGAAACATGTTATTGTATGTTCACGAATTTTTCAAAAAATTAGAACGATACATCTTACCCTTGGTCATATACTCTAACGAGTATACCAGGTTTGTAGGAAATCTGCCCGCTTTGATGACGAGTTCCTGTCAAGGATAAATAATAAGTGTCAATTCATGTTCCCAAATTCAAGATAAATTAGGACGATACAACTTTACTCTTGGTTCTCATCATGTTCTGATGTTGCGTTTTTGATATGAATAACATCTATCGAATCCGCCTATCCATGCTTGGAGTGTTTGTAACATCAATGGTTCCTCTGCCCCCAGTTAGGCAACGTCTATTCTGTTATTTGAATAGATGGCTCCTTGAGTGATTTACCCACGTTTATCACCTGAGAAGGGAAAGAAAGGAGATATTACTTTGGTATTCGGTTGAAGATCGTTTAGGAACGATACATCGTTTTACCAAATAGGAGGCTTCGTGACCAAACGTATTTCGTGCTGAATGGGGTAGATCCCACTATGCTCCGCGGGTGATAGTCATCATTCATGGAACTTGCTCCACAGATTAAGTGATTAATCCACGGCCCTTGGCTCGAAGATGTTCAAAGGGTGACACTCAGAGCGGTTAGTTTTAAGCGTTAATTAAAATGTTCCCGCGGGAACTTTACAACGAGATTCGTAACACATTCCTTCGACGTATTCGCCTCTCACTCTCCTGAGCCTTCTAATGATTTTGCATACGAGCTTAGAACCAGACGTCTGGTCGCCGGTACCGGTCACGACTGCGAAGATGCACTTGTTCCAAAATGCTTGACCCATAGGCTGAGTTGCTCATTCAGGAGATCGTCTGACTGTTCGAGTCGTTCAAGTTGAGCATCCTTAATTGCGGGTGACGGACTTCTCTCATTTTCGGCACGAACAACCCGGTTCATCGGTTTATGCGTGATCCACACGCCGAGTTGCTCACTGAGGGACTCACTTGAAATTTCAAGCCATTGACGCCCAAGTCGGGCATCCCCAACCGTTGGCGATGGATTCTTCACACTACTTTCGGCATGAACAACCTCACTTCTCGAGTTGGTACTTTCATCGTTGTCCAGTAGGTTTGTATCCAATGCTGGATTCGCCGTAGAAATAACACTAACGATCGGTTGGCGCTCAAATTGGGGAGTCCATACCTGCTGAAATTGTTGTACATACTCTTGAGGAGTACCGGGGTAACTCAGGGGGGAATTCAGCCGATCGAACCAAGAATAGATGTTTTCAAGGAGATCATCTGAACCATCGAGCGACTGACACTCAGGTTGAGTATTGTCAACTATTGGAGAAGGAATCTTTTCACCATTTTCGTCATGGACCACCTGATTCTTCGAGCCGGAATCCCCGTAATTGTCTCGCAAGATTGTATGCGCATCTCCTGCCAATGTTAGATCCGCTGTAGGACTAGCATTACCGGCCAGTCGGTGCTCAGACTGGGGAGTCCCGATTTGCTGAAATTGCGGTACATACTCCTGAGGAGTACTAGGATAACCCAGGGGAGTACTCTGATTGATGCCTGAACAATCGACCGTGTGATTGCCAGTCCCATCGGTGTTGAGAAGTGATTGGATGCTTCCTGCTTCATGAGGATTGCGATCACAGCCATGCTCATCGTTTAAACTTGAACCGCTTCTATCTTGGTCTAGCGCCACTCGTCCATCTCTCAGTAGTCTTCTGTAGCACCAAAGGTGGTTCCTGACTTTATTTCTATCCAGCTCCGGCATGTTCATGATCTTGAGTATGCGCGATGGGCGAGCCAAACTGATCCCTAACTGTTGAACTGCATCAACAAATTTGCTATGAAGCTCCGAGGTCCAATAAAACCTTGTTTTCTTGCTAGCCGAAGTAGTGTTGGCAACTCGGCGGCTACTCTTCGCGGAATCTGGTCGTGTTGAACCGCCTCTATCTTGGTCTAGCGACGCTCGTCCATCTCTCAGTAGTTTCTTGTAGCGCCAAAGGTGATTCTTGACCATATTTTTCGCCAATCCCGGCACGTTCATGATTTCGAGTATGCGCGATGGGCGAGCAAAATTGATCCCTAACTGTTGAACTGCATCAACAAATTTGCTATGAAACTCCGGGGTCCAACGAAATCTTATTTTCTTGCTAGCCGAAGTAGTGCCAGCCATTTGGCGGTTACTCTTCTCGGAATCTGGTCGTGTTGGAGGTTGCTCTGGAGGGGATTTAGTGGTCTCAGATCGGCTGGTCACGATGGTGAGTTCATCATTGAGCGGACCTGACTTGTCATGACGCATGTTCCCTTCCACAATGGGCGTCGACTTTGATCTTATAGCACTAGTTTCCTCTTGTAGATCCTCGGCGGTACCCGCCTGTTTCGAAAGATGTTGCGAAGGGCATTGCAACAAATGAGCATTATGAACCCCCAGATCTGGCTCTTCAGTGAATACTCCGTCCGTGGGAACAGGGTTACCGCACTCAAGACAAATAGCGATGCTTAGAGCTTTTTTGTACTGAATGTTTTTTATTCGAAGCTTTTCATTTTCCTCCCTCGCAATCGCTAACTCGTGCCGATCGCGTTGCTGCTTCAGCCGGGTTCGTTTGTTTTCAAACCAGCACTTGACCTTCCGAGGCTCCCACCCTATCTCCTGGCCCATTTTGATTCTCTGTTCCATGTCCGGATAGGGGTATTCCCTGAAAAACAATTCGAGTTTATGGACTTGACCTGAAGTGTTGCGTTGGAGACATTCCCCTTTCTGACGCTGATCGCCGTCGCGGGTATTGTTCTCGTTAACCAAGCCGCGAGTTTCATCATTAGAAGGATCGGTCTCCATGGCCCCCGTGTCAGGTTCGGTCCTGAGATCTTCAAATTCTTCCAGCAGCTCAAGCTCGGAGACCTCCAAGTCGGGCGCTTCCAGTAAATGACAGAACCCCTTGAACATTTTGATCGAAATATCACTGCTTGATTTTCCGTTAACTCAGCTTTCTTTGTTCCTCCTTGGATCCTCACTTTCTCTGCAAATTCTGAAAGGTTAAAGGGGTCGGATCACTGTTCTTTGATCAAAGGTGATGGCTACCCGACGAGCGCTCTTCTCAATGCTTCGAGATTCCCACTTCGTCTTTTGTGATGGCTACCTGACGAGCGTTCTTCTCGAGGCTTCGTAATTCCCACTTTGTCCTTTTTTGCTCTTTTCTACGTGAACGGAGCCTGAAGATCTCTTGCGTTGATTTCGTTTTGTCGAGCACTACGCTTGTCCCCCTGGCCCAGTCTCTAGAGTAACAAGCCTCCCCACCTTTCGGCGCCATTATGTTTCGTAAAACCCGAGATCACAGGACGGTGGTGGATTCGTGACTCATCGGGGATGCATTAACGAAACCCGTTTGGCTCTACTGCACATACTATTATTACCACTTCTCCCTGCTTACTCGAGCGTTTATAAGGTGATAGATTGACGTCAAGAAGATTAACACTTTAGCCTTATCAGACTCAGCCTCTCAAACACTCTTCACATTTCCACCCTCCTCTCCGTCATTCCATCGCATATGGATTCCTCCTCTGTGCCTGCTGCCTTAGCTGAAGTTTCGACCCAATGGGAGAGATTTTACCACCTCTTGGGTAGAGGTTATGGCTATATAAACAATCATCCTGAAGCTGAGGTTGAAGTTCGTACTCTGATTCCGGCCCTGGATACTGTGTGTATTGAAGGTACGAAACTGCAAAGGGAGTTTGTGATCTTCCCAACTCTCTTCAACAATTTCCTGCAGGCTTACGAAGTTGCTAGCCAGGAGGTCACTTTAGCTGGTATCGTGCGAGCCCGTTATCAGGACCGAACTGAGTCCCTGATGTTGGCCACGCTGACGGCCGATAACCATAAAAGGGCTGTTGAATACGCCCACGCCCAGGTTTCGATGCTGGTCCGTGAGAGGGACAACTTGGTGGAGCGTCTGGCTCTTTTTGACACCGCCTTTGAGCAAGACCAGCACAACTTCGTGCTAAGGTTCCAGTGTGCCTGGTTGGAGGAAAGGCTTGAAGACCTGAGCATGGATATAGCTCGCGGGAGGGTGCTGGTTCACGACTTAGAGCTTGAGTTCGAGTACTATGAGACCAAGGTGAACGAACTTAAGGAGAAATGTCGTCTCCTTTTCTTCAAGCTTGTAGACCTCGATTCCCGGAGTGTGGGTTGTAAGCAAGGCATGGATAGCATGGAGAGTCAATTAAGCTTTTTTGTGATGCTTGTCAGAACTCATTTTGGGTTTACTGCTCCCCCTCAGTGATCCACTTGTAAACTTTCCTGCTGAATGAAATAAATGCGAGTTTGTTTATATATGCCCTTTCATTCTGCATTGTTGACTAGCCGAGAAAGGTTTTTGCTTTCGGATCTACGCGACTCCTTTTTCGTCTGTGTCAACAGCTTGACTACGCATCATTCTCACAGCCCGACGCTTTATATTTGATTGACTTGAATGCCTCGTGAGAAATAGATTTGTAGTTGCTCGAAACTTAAAGATTGCCCCTGATTTTGTGGTCACGGCGTTTGGGGCCGCTAGTAATCTTTCGCTTTCGAGCTCGATCACATTCTGCTAGTAACTCATGCTATCAATTCTGCCTTCACGCGTCGGGGCTGATTTTACCTTGAACTTAATAACAAGGAATTACCGTATACACACGAGATGACGTTCGCGAAAAACATTATGCAAAATCAACTCTAGCTATTGAAGAAACAATCGCGTGCACCGATGAGAACTTTACAATAGGAGATACATCCTTCTCGTGTACATCCCCTTCTTTCTTTGGGCATGTACAATGACCAACCAATCTGGCCTCGGCTTAGGTGTGTCATTACCGACTGCAGATCATGGTTGCCAATCTTTAATAGCTTCCAACTGATCGAACCAGGTATCAAGTCCTTCATCGAAGAAATCACCTGACCCCTCGAACGATTGGTGTATAGGTTGAGCTGCATCGCCCGACGGATTCTTCGAACTGGAACCCCCATCCTTATTTGGGATTATAAGAGGAGATTTGATCGGTTGACTACCACAAGCATCTCCCACTTGGGAATTAGGGAAATAAAAATGCTCCAAGCATTCTCCCATTAGGTCATCTGAAGCCACGTGCTCCGATTGGGCAAACCCTTGAGCACTGAGCGTGGTGGGCTGATCTGCGACAGGATGAACACTGACTAGCTGCTGCTCGGATGGGGGAGTGCTTACTCGCTGCACTTGTGATGCGTGTTCTTGAGGAATATTGAAATGACTCGCGAGGATATCCTGATCAAATCCCCAATAGTCGTCCAGATTCGACCGGGCCTCCTTTGACATAGGGGTGCTGGGCTCGCAGTCGAGTCTATTGCTCGGATTCAGCTCTGTATAACGCTGTCCTAACGCCCTTCTGTAGCAACCAAGGTGATTCGCGACTAATTGCTTGGTAAGTCCCGGTACCTTCATGACCCTAAGTATGCTCGTCGGACCTATGAAGTCGAGTCCTATCTGTCGAACTGCGTCTAAGAACTTGAGATGAAGCTCCGGGGGCCAAATGAATTTCTTCTTCTCGTCGTCCAGAGTGGCGCTGATAGCCTGCCGACTAATCTCTAACTCCTCTTGAACTGTATCTGATCTTACCGGAAGCTGTTGTGGAGGAGATTCATGGGCTTCGATGAGGTGACTCCGATCATAATGACACGTATCTTCTTCATCCGAAGACACTGGTATAATTTCTGTGGGATCGATCTCATCATGCGCGCCATTAGCAGGATCTGATTGTGCCGGAGATGGCTCAAGGGAGCAGGGGGATGAATGAGCACCTTCCATCCTCGTAGAAGGCTTACTGGGGAACAATTTACTGAGGGTGGTAGGGCCACCGCAGTCAGGGCAGGTAATAGTACTGAGGATTTTCTCATACCGCATGTTTTCCATTCGAAGGTTTTGGTTCTGCTCTTTTAGGGCCGTGATCTCCTTACGCCTGTGTTGGACACCTAGTCTGAAACGTTTATTCTGAAACCAAAAATGGATTCTCATAGGATTCATTCCCAGCTTCTGGCCCAATTCAATCTTTTGTTCCTCGTTTGGGCAAGGGCATTCATCGAAGAAAGCTTCAAGCTCCTGGATTTCTTTCCGAGCGTAGCGCTGGCGACTTTTTCTTTTCCGGGGTTGAGCGTCGTGGCCACTGCCGTCGTCACCACTGCGATCTTGATGTTCGTCACCGGCGATGTTGAGTTCCATGGCTTCGATGTCGAATCTGATTCTAGAGAATTTGAGGTCTTTCAACGAACTCGTCACTCGGGGTTCTCTGTTCTCTTTTGTATACTCGCTCTTTCGATTTGTTGCCTCCTTTTCCTCGAAAGCTAGGTCTGTTCAGCGTTCTGTTTTTGAAACGACGGAACTGTTTACCTCATGCTCAGCTTTCCGACACGAAGGGGTAACCAAATCCTTCCGCGGCTTCTTCGATAGTAGCGCTCGCCTTTCACTTTTCCTCGATAGTCATGCCTGTTCAGCACTGTCTTCTCTTTTTAAGTGGCAGAGCTGTTCACTCGCCGCCCAGCTTTATGCGTGATGGAACAACACAATCCTTTCGCGGCTTCTTCGATAGTTGCGCTCGCCTTTCACTTTTCCTCAATAGTCATGCCTGTTCAGCACTGTCTTCTCTTTTTAAGTGGCAGAGCTGTTCACTCGCCGCCCAGCTTCATGCGTGATGGAACAACACAATCCTTTCGCGGCTTCTTCGATAGTTGCGCTCGCCTTTCACTTTTCCTCAATAGTCATGCCTGTTCAGCACTGTCTTCTCTTTTTAAGTGGCAGAGCTGTTCACTCGCCGCCCAGCTTCATGCGTGATGGAACAACACAATCCTTTCGCGGCTTCTTCGATAGTTGCGCTCGCCTCCCTCCCAGCTTTAATAATGGCGAGACCGAATTTGTCAGGCCTGAAATTGCGGATCAGGACATGTCTGATGATTCACGGGAGGAGCAGCCCTCGCTTTACATTAATTAACCCGGCTCCACAAGCATTATTGCTGCAACTTTTCTCCACTCTCGAGACGCTATAAAATGCGGAGTTGGTGTTTGGGAGATTAACGCTCTCATATAATTTGCTTCCATCCTCTAATCGCTCCACTACACACATCTCCGTCGAAAATGGCTTCTTCCCAAGTTCACACTTTCTCAGCCGAAGCTTTGACTCGATGGAAAGAGTTCTATAACCTCTTGGGTCGAGGCTACGCTCACATAGCCGATCATCCCGAAACCGAGGATGAGATCAGAGTCATGTTCGGGGACCTGGACATCACCTCCCTCGAGGGTACCGCGTTGGGGAGGGAATACAATATTTTTCCAACGCTCTTTACGAACTCCTTGGAGGTCTACCGCGCTGCTCATCGGGGAGTTACCGTGGCTCGTGTCTTGCGAGCCCGTTATGAGGATCAGTCCGACCGCCTAGCGTTGGCTGACTACCTGGCCGATAGTCACAAAAAGGCTGTTGAGTTCGCCAAAGAGCGGGTTTCGACATTGCTACGCGAGAGGAGGAATCTGGTGGAGGACTTAGCTCTATCTCTGGCTACCTATGAGCGCGATCGACGTAATGCCCTGCTAAGGAATCGGAGCGAGTGGCTGGAAGAAAGGCTCAACGGCATAAACGAGGATATAACTCGTGAGAATGGACTTGTTCGGGACTTGGAAGCAGTCGCCGAAGATCACGAGACTCAGGTTGTTGCAGTCAATGATGAACGCAAACGCCTCCACCTCAGGCTTGCGGACCATGATACGCGGAGTGGTGCGTATAAACAAAGCATCCATAACCTGGAGGGCCAGCTGGGCTCCTTTGTGTCGTTGATTAGGGCTCACTTCTGCTTTACTTTTCCACCCCAATGAATTGTATGATCTGGTTTGGGCAAGAATGAATGAAAGCCCCTGTGTTTGTTTTAGCTTTTATATGATCCATTTCTTCGAGCATCCGGACATCTTAGACTTGGATGAGCCGATCCATAATAAGTCGAGTAGATGTGTTCTGATTTTCTAACTCACTCATGGTCAGATGAAAGAATAGCCTCAGACTTATCCAAGAAAAGATTTCTCTATGCTACTTGTTTTTCACCTGCAAATGAAAAGACCGAGTCAAAAGGAATAATCTGAAAAAGAAAGCATAGACCCCTTTCAATCTTATGCTTGCTCGTAATTAATAATGACAAGAACTTTTACAAGGGTTTTAATCTTGTGCGAAAAGTTTTTATCAATATTCCTCGAAAGAAAGCATACTATTGAAAGGAATGTAATTCACGATAATTGCTTTTGACCAATATTCAGAAGAGCGAATTAGTCAAAAATGCAAGGCATAACGACGTGTTTTTAAATTTAATTGAAGATACGGCATCCAAATCAAGGCCGTTTTGTTAAGAACGAGAGCAATTTGGACATCTATCTCGTCATTAAATTCGAAATAACGTCAATACTCTTGATCAATTATCGTGGATTACTAGTGACGTATGACATGCATGGACCAATTCAAGTGTATAATTCCTTCTAGCGAAATTGGGGTTGGATTACCCTGTACGACCAAAAAGGTCGTGTAAGATTTTCAACTTTAGTTTCCTCTAAAGGAATTATAAACTTGACTTGGGAGTATTCGGATGATTAGAGAAAATGCCACTATCACATTCCCATGACCCGTCAAAAGAAATACAACCGAGTTCCATCTGAATGTATACACCAATAGATCCCTAATACAATCACTCTAAGGGGTGAGATAGAGAAAGCATCGATAAAAATAAACCCTATACAAGAGGACTAGTAATGGAAAATGAAACCAAGGAATGTGATCCTAACGTTTAAGGATGCCCCAAGTTCGATCTGTGACTTCCGGATCACTTGCCCCAACTCGTCATCTTCATTGGACGATATCTCAATAATGTCCATAGTAGGCTCCTTTGTTGCTCACTCGGTGTTCGCCATGGGATATCATCCTCCTCGTCTTCTATCAAGGACGTTTGGGAAAAACACATGCATCTATCCTTGAAATGGCATTTAATCTAATCACCAGAATGCAATGAATGAAATGCATATATTTATATGAACTGTAATAGTTTTGAGGGATAGAGAGTCTTACCAACCCAACTCGTCGACTTATGTGCGATTTTAGGTGTACCAACCGCCCAAAGACATGCGCATGAGACAAGTGATGGTGAACTTCTAAAAATCAGAGGGTTTGGCACCTAAGGTTAAGGTTCCCACCTCGAGTTCTAGAAAGAGCCGATTCCATTGCACAACTATCGTTGCATTGGGACTCAATCCATAGTTCGAAGCGAGCGGAATTGAGAAGTGGATTACCCCGTGTTTTTCCTCACGGAGATTCCATTTTCAATTCCTTCTATTGTGTTCCTAAAGGCGGCGCCTGGGGTTTTAGGCGCGGTTGTGTGTGTCCATGTGTCGTGATCATCACAATGCAAGTCATGCACAACAATTTATCAATCAGCACTTCAAATCATCCACACAACATACATTCCTACGCCACACCTGCGTAAAATAAAGTTAATCACAGACTACACCCCTTATTACTCCAATCTGCAAAAACATATAACACCTATCGTGAGCGGACTTACCTCACCTTCAAGAGCGCCTGTAGGGTTAGAAACATCACTCAATTTTTATTACGGCCTAAGTCCACTTGAGGTCTAGAACCATAGTTTCTAGAACAAGTCCCCAGCGGAGTCGCCAGCTGTCGCGACCCGTCCGAAAGAGGACGCGGCTAATGGATTACCGATCACGGGTCTTGGATCGGCGCGAGCCCTCCCAGGCCCATACCAAATCGCGGCGGGAGTATTTTTCAGGAGGATTCGACGATAAGAGTCGATCGCTTTCGACCTTAGTGTGGTCGTGGTGGCATGTGCAACTTGTGCATGCATTTGGAGTCGCCACCGGTCTTTCTTGGAGGGTAGACCGGAAACCTTACTGATCGATTGGGAGAGATCGATCAGTTCTACGGAACCAGAGATTTTGGGTTCGGGGACTTGGTTACGCTGGTGTCGTTACCAACGCCCTTTCGGTACCTAATGCGAGTGATTTTCCTAACTAGGATTTCATGCAGGCACAATTTTGGGTGAGGTAAGTCTGACTTTGCACATTAACCAGTTTAACATGCTCACGTAATCATAATAAATAAATAGATGTCAATCACATAAATATCTATCCTACGTGGTGATCATGGAATTATGATTTAATGGGTCTCGAGCCAATGAGACCACATATAATCATTTTAATATTTTAATAACGGAGAGCCGCTCTTCGCTTCTTCTTGGTTTCTTGAACTCTTCAAGAATTGGGCCCCAAAGAGCTCGCCGACTTAAAAGGCTCCTCCACGTAATCCTCGTAGCATTTACATCAACAATTGACTATGCTAAAAATAAAGATTACATGAAAAATAAAAGGAGTACGCAGCCTCCATTTAATAATTACAACCCCAAATATATAAATAATCATCATACATTCATATATACATCAATCACATTGATTAGGGATTTTTCCATGATCACCACCCTTTCACGTAAGTAATAAATTCACAATTTAAAACTTAGGAAGGCACAATAAAAATTCTACGTTGAATCATATTCAGAATTTTTACGTAAAATAAGATAGCCATAAATTTTCGATTCAAAATTGATTTAGTCTCAATTTTTGCTACGTTGATTAATTTATCATATAAAATAATCAATCTCCATTAGCCATGTAAGACGAACAATTCGTTAATACATATTGGCCATAGTATTGCAAAAATTGCAAAAAATCAATTAAATGCACGAAAACACCTAAGGATTGGCTCTGATACCACTGTTGGGATCCACGTAACACGTAGCGGAAATAAATAACAACCCACACATGTATCTCCAGAGGCGTACTTCGTGCATTTCAATCGAAAAAAAATCACAAAGTTTCAAATGGAGTAAATAGATTACCTCTCGTAGCGTGCTTGAACGGAGGTGTCGGTTCGATGTTCTTCGATCTCAGCCTCCACAAGTGTTAGGCATCTAGTTCGGACGCACCACCAATTGACGAACGGGGAGACGACTAATAACTCCACAACAATTGTGCTAGCAATATGCGGAATCAATATTCCGAACTTAGTATATTTTGCTCGCTCAAGATTATGAGAATATAGAGAGTGTTTGTGTTCTTCTCTCTAAGCTCTCAAAAATTTGCACACTCTACAAAATGTCTCTCCCCTTTAACCTCAAAACTCTTGCCATCCTTTTATAGCCAAAAATACCTTCCAATAAATTGTATTTAAAAATAGCACTAACAATTATAAATTCTATCTAAAAATAGCACTCATAAATAAATGACATTTAAAAATAGCACTAACAATAGCACTCACAATTTATAATACAAAAATGCTATTTAAAAATAGCACTAACAATAGCACTCACAATTTATAATACAAAAATTCTATTTAAAAATAGCACTAACAATTATAAATTCTATCTAATAATAGCACTCACAAATAAATGACATTTAAAAATAGCACTAACAATAGCACTCACAATTTATAATACAAAAATGCTATTTAAAAATAGCACTAACAATAGCACTCACAATTTATAATACAAAAATTCTATTTAAAAATAGCACTAACAATTATAAATTCTATCTAATAATAGCACTCACAATTTATGATAAATAAATGCCATTTAAAAATAGCACTAACAATAGCACTCACAATTTATGATAAATAAATGTCATTTAAAAATAGCACTAACAATAGCACTCACAATTTATAATACAAAAAATGCTATTTAAAAATAGTACTAGCAATAGCACTCACAATACAAAAATGCTAAAAAAGGCACTAACAAAGGTGTTAAAAATAATAACCATTATTATTATTACAAGAGTTAAAGAGGTTACCAAACAATACAAATATGCATAACGTATAAATACGTATGGCGTATAAATACGTAGAGCATACGTATACATCCGTGAAACCGGGGACTAATTGAAAGAAAAATGTGCAATTAAGCCCTTTTGGTAAAAATTGATTAAATTGGAGGGAAAATTGACCTAATTGCACTTTAAGACTTTAGAATCCAATGTCATAGCTTATAAAAAGTGAGAATTGAAAACTAAAAGACTCGAAAATGATTTTTTTTAGGCTCGGTTCGGGTTTATGTTTGTGAAGGAACATAGTGACCCGAGCCGAATTTTTGAGATTTAAAGTGACACACTTGAAGAGGAAATTAAAACAAAATTATCGAATATTTTTGGGTATTTTTCTGACCACGAATGGTATTTTTCTGATTTTTTGGGTATTTTTATAATTAAATAAACTCGAAAAATATTAAAAATACCGAAAAATATTTTTTGTTCAAAATTGGTTCCTAAGGTTAAACCAAGGCTTCCAAAGTTGATTTTGTGATTTTATGACCTTTTTTGATATTTTTAATTAATTTTAAAGAATAAAAATCACAATAATAAATGGTAAAAAAAAATCAGGTGTCAACAGACCACACTAAAGGTCGAAAGCGATCGACTCTAATCGTCAAACCCTTTTGAAAAATACTCCCGCCGCGATTTGGTATGGGCCTGGGAGGGCCCGCGCTGATCCAAGACCCGCGATCGGTAATCCATTAGCCGCGTCCACTTCCGGACGGGTCGCGACAGCTGGCGACTCCACTGGGGACTTTGTTCTAGAACCTATGGTTCTAGACCCCAAGTGGACTTAGGCCGTAATTAAAACGCTGAGTGATGTTTCTAACCCTGCAGGCGCTCTTGAAGGTGAGGTAAGTCCGCTCATGATAGGTGTTATATGTTTTTGCAGATTAGAGAAATAAGGGGTGTAGTCCGTGATTAACATTGTCTTATGCAGGTTGGCGTAGGAATGTATGTTTTGTGGATGATTTGAAGTGCTGATTGATAAACTGTTGTGCATGAATTGCATTATGATGATCACAACACGTGGACACACACAACCGCGCCTAGAACCCCGGGCGCCGCCTTTAGGAACACAATAGAAGGAATTGAGAATGGAATCTCCGTGAGGAAAAACGCGGGGTAATCCACTTTTCAATTCCGCTCGCTTCGAACTATGGATCGAGTCCCAATGCAACGATAGCTGTGCAATGGAATCAGCTCTTTCTAGAACTCGAAGTGGGAACCTTAACCTTAGGTGCCAAACCCTCTGATTTTTAGAAGTTCACCATCACTTGTCTCATGCGCATGTCTTTGGGCGGTTGGTACACCTAAAACCGCACATAAGTCGACGAGTTTGGTTGGTAAGACTCTCTATCCCTCAGATCTATTACAGTTCATATAAATATAGGCATTTCATTCATTGCATTCTGGTGATTAGATTAAATGCCATTTCAAGGATAGATGTGTGTGTTTTTCCCAAACGTCCTTGATAGAAGACGAAGAGGATGATATCCCATGACAAGCACCGAGTGAGCAACAAAGGAGCCTACTATGGACATTATTGAGATATCGTCCAATGAAGATGACGAGTTGGGGCAAGTGATCCGGAGGTCACAGATCGAACTTGGGGCATCCTTAAACGTTAGGATCACATTCCTTTGTTTCATTTTCCATTACTAGTCCTCTTGTATAGGGTTTATTTTTATCGAGGCTTTCTCTATCTCACCCCTTAGAGTGATTGTATTAGGGACCTATTGGTGTATACATTCAGATGGAACTTGGTTGTATTTCTTTTGACGGGACATGTGAATGTGATAGTGGCATTTTCTCTAATCATCCGAATACTCCCAAGTCAAGTTTATAATTCCTTTAGAGGAAATCAAAATTGGAAATCTTGCATGACCTTTTCGGTCGTATAGGGTAATCCAACCCCAATTTCGCTAGAAGGAATTATACACTTGAATTGGTTCATGCATGATTGTACGCCGCTGGTAATCCACGATAATTGACCGAGAATATCGGCGTTGTTTTGAATTTAATGACGAGATGGATGTCCAAATTACTCTCATTCTTAACAAAACGGCCTTGATTTGGATGCCGTATCTTCAATTAAATTTAAAACACGTCGTTATGCCTTGTACTTTTGACTAGTTCGTTCTTCTCGAAAATTGATCAAAAGCGATTATCGTGAATTACATTCCTTTCAGTAATATGCTTTCCTTCGAAGAATACTGATAAAAAACTTTTTGCGCAAGATTAAAACCCTTGTAAAAGTTTTTTTTCCTTATTAATCACGAGCAAACATAAGATTGAAAGGAGTTTATGCTTTCTTTTTCAAATTATTTCTTCTGATTCAGTCGTTTCATTTGCAGGTGAAAAATAGGTAATAGAGAGAAATCTTCTCCTGGATGAATCTGAGGCTATTCTTTCATCTGATCATGAGCAAGTTAGAAAATCAGGACATATTTGCTCAACTTATTGATATTATGGTTCAGCTCACCCAAGTTGAAGATGTTCGGATGCTCGAAGAAATGGACCATATAAAAGCTAAAACACACACACAGGAGCTTTCATTCATTCTTGCTCAATTGAAAGACTTCCAAAGCAGATTAATACAGATTAGCGAGGCGGAAAAGTAAAGCCGAAGTGGGCCCTAATCAGCGACACGAAGGAGCTCAGCTGACCCTCCATATTATTGATCCTCTGCCTGCACTCACTGCTCCGCGTATCAAGGTCCGCAAGCTGGAGAAGAAGACGCTTGCACTCATTCTTAAGCTCAGCAACCTTGGCTCTGTGATCTTCAGCGGCGAGTTCCAGATCCCGAACTAGCTCCCTTCCACGGGATACGTCCTCGGTAGCACGATCGAGCCTCTCTTCTAGCCACTCACTTTGAAACTTCAACATGATATTACCACGGTCATGTTCATAGGTGATCAAGCACATGGCCAGTCGCTCCACCAGATTTCCTCGCTCACGTAGCAATGTTGAGACCCGCTCGTTGGCTGACTCTATAAGTTTGTTGTGGTTGTCAGCCACGAAATTAATCAGCACCAAGTGCTCGCATCGGTCCTCGTAATAGGCTTGCAAAACACGAGCCACGGTGACTTCTCCGTGAGCAACGCGGTAAGCCTCTAGAAAGTTTGTAAAGAGGGCTGGGAAGATTTTATACTCCTTCTCCAACTCAGTACCCTCGATGGAAGTAGTGTCTGTGGCCGCGAATAGAACGCGGATCTCAGCCTCGATCTCCGGATGATCGGCTATGTAAGCATAGCCCCGACCCAAGAGATTATAGAGTTTTTCCCATCGGGCCGGGACTGCGATTGAAAAGACGCAGGCATGGGAAGAGTCAGAGGAAGAAGCAGAAGATGAAGCCATTTCTTGTTGGAAGGATGGAGAGGAAGACGAGTGCGATGGAATGAATGAAAGTGAAAGCTGGGCAAAGGAGAGCACTAACCTTCTCCTCGTTTCATAGTAGCTCGAAGATGGAGAAAAGTTACAGCAATGATGCTTGTGGAGCCGGGGTAGTTAATGTAAAGCAGGGGCTGCTCCTCCCGTGAATCATCAGACCTGTCTTGATCCGCGATTTCAGGCCTGACGAGTTTGAAAAGTTGCAAAAGAGTTGTCTATTTCACCATTATTGAGATGGAGCGGGAGTCGAGCGCAAATATCGAAGGAGCCGCGATAGAGTTGATAGTTTTGTCATGATGAAAAGCTGAGTGGGTGGTGGACGTAATTTAGTCTTTTGAGAGATAGTGGGGGACAGGTTCAGCTATCGAGGAAAGAAAAGCGATCCGGGATCTCTCCACCATGAAAAGGAAGGAAGACGACAAGATGAGAAACTCAAAATCTCTAGAAAAGCGCTCGCCTGGTGATCGTCTTCCATGCTAGAAGAGCGACTCCTGAGTACGCAAAGTCACTCAAAAGAAAGTTTAGAGAGAGTAAACATACGAAGAGGATTACAAGACCTTGAGTGAATAAAAAAAAGAGACGAACAAACCTCTTCTTGATCCAGTATGTTTAACAGTCATAGTCATTTGTTGGAGATGACTGACCCAAATGTCCTAGGTAATGTGCAGTTGGGAGACCTCGAAGTCTTTGGGATCGAGCCAGAAGTCTTTGGGATCGAGCCAGACCTCTAAGACGGCGTCATGCCGCACGGCGCCTAGAAGAGCCCGACTCGAACTTGAACATTAGGTACGGCCACGAACACAACAGCCATGCCTCAAGAAGAGCCCTGCCGAGTCTCGATACCAACCAAGCCGGTAGCTCTACCACCAAATGTTGGAGAATTGGTCAAGATAGCCCTATCAGTCATCTTAATGTTCCTCCAGAATATGTGCCACCGGTGCAACAAATATACACTTCTCCGCTCGAGCAGCAGCCGTCCACCGGCACTCTTCCTGCTGCTGATCCACCCACGATGTCTAATGTTCAGGAGTCCGCCCAACTAGGGCATATGATCTCAGATGATCCAATGGGGGAACACTTCGAACAATTTTGCTTCCTTGATCTCTGAGTGAGACACGCTTTTGATAGGAAAGAGGTCGACCCTCCTCTTTTCTTCTCAAACAAAGATGGTGGTCACAGTTCGAAGAATCCATCAGGAGGAGGCTAGCAAACCTTCACGGCCATGATCTGGAGTCGATGACCGCGCACCTGAACCCAGACATGATGGGTTGGTGATCGAACATACCCAGAGAAAGGGGGGCTTGTACACAAGTAGAACTTATTTCTTATCTGCGCATTGTAAAGTTTCAATCGGAGCAGTTCCTTTTTTCTTTAAGGCCTAGGGTTGATTTCACACAATGATGCTTGCTAACATCATCATGTTTAGCTACAACAATCTGTTGTCATAATGGGTTCGAGGTAAATCGACCAAACGCACGAAGGCAAACGTGACAGCATATGTTACAAACACAACGTGAGCGGGCTCGAAAGCGGAAAGATCGTCAGTTGCCTCAAACGCTATGATTGTGAAACCAAGGGCAATATTGAATCTTGCGAAGGATAAGGGGAAATGTACATACACTCTCATTTATTGCACTTAACAGGAGACTTTACAAACAAACTACTGAGGAGGAACCGTAAATCCAAAGCGAGTTCTAATGAGCGTCACAAATGAGCTCAATTGATTCTCCATGCTATCCATGCCTTGCTTACAACCCACACTCTGGGAATCGAGGTCTACAAGCTTGAAGAAAAGGAGACGACATTTCTCCTTAAGTTCGTTCACCTTGGTCTCATAGTACTCGAACTCAAGCTCTAAGTCATGAGCCAGCACCCTCCCGCGAGCTATATCCATGCTCAGGTCTTCAAGCCTTTCCTCCAACCAGGCACACTGGAACCTCAGCACGAAGTTGTGCTGGTCTTGCTCAAAAGCGGTGTCAAAAAGAGCCAGACGCTCCACCAAGTTGTCCCTCTCACAGACCAACATCGAAACCTGGGCGTGGGCGTATTCAACAGCCCTTTTATGGTTATCGGCCGTCAGCATGGCCAACATCAGGGACTCAGTTCGGTCCTGATAACGGGCTCGCACGATACCAGCCAAAGTGACCTCCCGGCTAGCAACTTCGTAAGCCTGCAGGAAATTGTTGAAGAGAGTTGGTGTTGACACCTGATTTTTTACCATTTATTATTGTGATTTTTATTCTTTAAAATTAATTAAAAATATCAAAAAAGGTCATAAAATCACAAAATCAACTTTGGAAGCCTTGGCCTAGCCTCGGGGACCAATTTTGAACAAAAAATATTTTTTGGTATTTTATAATATTTTTCGAATTTATTTAATTATAAAAATACCCAAAAAATCAGAAAAATACCATTCATGGTCAGAAAAATACACAAAATATTCAATAATTTTGTTTTAATTTCATCTTCAAGTGTGTCACCTTAAATCTTGAAAATTCGGCTCGGGTCACTATGTTTCTTCACAAACATAAACTCGAACCGAGCAAAAAAATTCCTTTGCGAGTCTTTTAATTTTCAATTCTCACTTTTTATAAGCCATGACATTGAATCCTAAAGGCTAGAAGTGCAATTGGGTCAATTTGCCCTCCAATTTGATCAATTTTAACAAAAATGGCTTAATTGCATATTTTTCTTTCAATTAGTCCCCGGTTTCACGGATCTTGAATTTCACACGGGCATACCCATTAAAATTCAACACCTCTACCCATAATTTTCATCATGCCCAATCCATTGGCGGCCTCAATTCAGGCTAATTTGGTCGTTGTTGACACCTGATTTTTTACCATTTATTATTGTGATTTTTATTCTTTAAAATTAATTAAAAATATCAAAAAAAAGGTCATAAAATCACAAAATCAACTTTGGAAGCCTTGGTTTAACCTTAGGAACCAATTTTGAACAAAAAATATTTTTCGGTATTTTTAATATTTTTCGAGTTTATTTAATTATAAAAATACCCAACAAATCAGAAAAATACCATTCGTGGTCAGAAAAATACCCAAAAATATTCGATAATTTTGTTTTAATTTCCTCTTCAAGTGTGTCACTTTAAATCTCAAAAATTCGGCTCGGGTCACTATGTTCCTTCACAAACATAAACCCGAACCGAGCCTAAAAAAAAAATCATTTTCGAGTCTTTTAGTTTTCAATTCTCACTTTTTATAAGCTATGACATTGGATTCTAAAGTCTTAAAGTGCAATTAGGTCAATTTGCCCTCCAATTTAATCAATTTTTACCAAAATGGCTTAATTGCACATTTTTCTTTCAATTAGTCCCCGGTTTCACGGATGTATACGTATACTCTACGTATTTATACGTCATACGTATTTATACGTTATGCATATTTGTACTGTTTGGTAACCGCTTTAACTCTTGTAATAATAATAATGGTTATTATTTTTAACACCTTTGTTAGTGCCTTTTTTTTAGCATTTTTGTATTGTGAGTGCTATTGCTAGTGCTATTTTTAAATAGCATTTTTTGTATTATAAATTGTGAGTGCTATTGTTAGTGCTATTTTTAAATGGCATTTATTTATCATAAATTGTGAGTGCTATTATTAGATAGAATTTATAATTGTTAGTGCTATTTTTAAATAGCATTTTTGTATTATAAATTGTGAGTGCTATTGTTAGTGCTATTTTTAAATGTCATTTATTTGTGAGTGCTATTTTTAGATAGAATTTATAATTGTTAGTGCTATTTTTAAATACAATTTATTGGAAGGTATTTTTGGCTATAAAAGGATGGCAAGAGTTTTGAGGTTGGGAGGGGGAGACATTTTGTAGAGTGTGCAAATTTTTGAGAGCTTAGAGAAAAGAACACAAACACTCTCTATATTCTCATAATCTTGAGAGAGCAAAATATACTAAGTTCGGAATATTGATTCCGCATATTGCTAGCACAATTGTTGTGGAGTTATTAGTCGTCTCCCCGTTCGTCAATTGGTGGTGCGTCCGAATTAGATGCCTAACACTTGTGGAGGCTGAGATCGAAGAACGTCGAACCGACACCTCCGTTCAAGCACGCTACGAGAGGTAATCTATTTACTCCCTTTGAGACTTTGTGATTTTTTTCGATTGAAATGCACGAAGTACGCCTCTGGAGATACATGTATGGGTTGTTATTTATTTCCGCTACGTGTTACGTGGATCCCAACAGTGGTATCAGAGCCAATCCTTAGTTGTTTTCGTGCATTTAATTGATTTTTTGCAATTTTTGCAATACTATGGCCAATATGTATTAACGAATTGTTCGTCTTACATGGCTAATGGAGATTGATTATTTTATATGATAAATTAATCAACGTAGCAAAAATTGAGACTAAATCAATTTTGAATCGAAAATTTATGGCTATCTTATTTTACGTAAAAATTCTTAATATGATTCAACGTAGAATTTCTATTGTGCCTTCCTAAGTTTTAAATTGTGAATTTATTACTTACGTGAAAGGGTGGTGATCATGGAAAAATCCCTAATCAATGTGATTGATGTATATATGAATGTATGATGATTATTTATATATTTGGGGTTGTAATTATTAAATGGAGACTGCGTACTCCTTTTATTTTTCATGTAATATTTATTTTTAGCATAGTCAATTGTTGATGTAAATGCTACGAGGATTACGTGGAGGAGCCTTTTAAGTCGGCGAGCTCTTTGGGGCCCAATTCTTGAAGAGTTCAAGAAACCAAGAAGAAGCGAAGAGCGGCTCTCCGTTATTAAAATATTAAAATGATTAAATGTGGTCTCATTGGCTCGAGACCCATTAAATCATAATTCCATGATCACCACGTAGGATAGATGTTTATGTGATTGGCATCTATTTATTTATTATGATTGCGTGAGCATGTTAAACTGGTTAATGTGCAAAGTCAGACTTACCTCACCCAAAATTGCGCCTGCATGAAATCCTAGTTAGGGAAAATCACTCGCGTTAGGTACCGAAAGGGCGTTGGTAATGACATCAACGTAACCAAGTCCCCGAACCCAAAATCTCTGGTTCCGCAGAATTGATCGATCTCTCCCAATCGGTCAATAAGGTTTCCGGTCTACCCTCCAAGAAAGACCGGTGGCGACTCCAAATGCATGCACAAGTTGCACATGCCACCACGACCACACTAAGGTCGAAAGCGATCGGCTGTTATCGTCGAATCCCTTTGAAAAATACTCCCGCCGCGATTTGGTATGGGCCTGGGAGGGTCCGCGCCGATCCAAAGCCTGCGATCCGCACCCTTGTGCGGGGGAAGGCCCGCGATCGGTAATCCATTAGCCGCGTCCGCCTTCGGACGGGTCGCGACAGCTGGCGACTCCGCTGGGGACTTGTTCTAGAATCTATGGTTCTAGACCTCAAGTGGACTTAGGCCGTAATTAAAACGCTGAGTGATATTTCTAACCCTGCAGGCGCTCTTGAAGATGAGGTAAGTCCGCTCATGATAGGTGTTATATGTTTTTGCAGATTGGAGAGATAAGGGGTGTAGTCCGTGATTAACATTGTCTTATGCAGGTTGGCGTAGGAATGTATGTTGTATGAATGATTTGAAGCGTCGATTGATAAACTGTTGTGCATGACTTGCATTGTGATACTCACAACACATGAACACACACAATCGCGCCTAAAACCCCGGGCGCCGCCTATAGGAAAACAATAGAAGGGATTGAAAATGGAATCTCCGTGAGGAAAAACACGGGGTAATCCACTTTTCAATTCCGCTCATTTTGAGCTATGGATCGAGCCCCAATGCAACGATAGTTGTGCAATGGAATCTGCTCTTTCTAGAACTCGAGGTGGGAACCTTGACCTTAGGTGCCAAATCCTTTGATTTTTAGAAGTTTTATCCTCACGTGTCTCATGTGCATGTCTTTAGATGGCTGATATATCTAAAACCACCTAAAAAAAAAATATCGGTGATCCTGGAGTCACATCTTGAAGACTGAAACTGGGGCATCTCCGAGTGTTCGGACCACATTCCTTTGATTGGTTTGGCATTTTTAGTTCTCTTGAATAAGACTAATTTTGCTGAGGTCCTCTCTATCTCGTCCTTTAGATTGATTATATTAGGGATCAATTTGTATTGTATACATCTCGATAAGGCTCATTTATATCGAAAGTAGGGGCAAATTCCCCAAACCCGTGGAGCATAGTGGAATTCGTCCTTTCAGTGCAAAATGCATTTGGCCGCAGAGCCACTCGTTTGGTAAAAGGACGTATCGTTCCTAATTGATTTTTAATCAGATCTGGGGATAAGTTTTTCTCCATTTTTTTATCTGAGGTGATAAAAGAGACAATGCGCCCAAAAGTTCATGCATTCGAATGACAAAACAGACGTCGCCTAGCTGGGGCAAATGAACCGTAGGCGTTGCAAATACCTTCAAGCACGGATGGAGGAATTTGATAGATGTTGTTCATATCAATATGCAACATCAAAGCGGAATGCAAATCAAGTGTAAAATGACGTATCGTTCCAAAATGATTATTTTCTTGATATGGGAATAATGCTTCCTTTCTTTTTCCTCTCATATGATGATTAAGAGCAGAGGACGCAGGATGTGATGCTTTCAAATAACAAACAGGAAACATCAAATACCTCAAATGGCGACTGTGATCGAGAGAATCACCAAACCGCTACATGACGAATCCCAAGAATATCAGGCTGTCTTGAGACAGATAAAATTGATCAAGGACTCTGACAATCGAGACGGATGATCAGAATCTGCAAAAATCAATGGGAGCAAGTTCCCCCCCATTTACTTTGAGGAGCCAAACCGGGGGCAAACTCTCATGATCCCCCATGAAAGCGCATCAAACCAAGGTCATCGAATCCAGAGATGACAAACAGCAAAACCATGCCTAACTGGGGCGAGTGAATCATTTGTACGCCGGACGTTTCTTCTCTGGCAAAGTCAATGGACGCAATAACAGAGTCGTCCGCATCAGAATCAAACCCCAAGATACGAATTTGGGTGAACAGTAACCTTGTATCGTTCCAATTTGGTCTTCGAAGACCACATGCCTAACATGAGTTTTTACTCATTTTGCAGGAAGTCGTTGGCGCCGAAAGCCCCAAATGAAAAGAGCGTGCTAACAGGGAGGCGAATTGAATCATTGGCCTTAGAAGTCAAGATTCCAGAAGATGGTCTTTGATCATAAGACCTAGTGGATGGTAAAAAGTATCGCTTCCACACTTCATGCTTTGACATGCATTCTGATAAAAATTTCATTTTTCTTGAATAAAAGGAACTATGAAGAGCGGCGCTGGAATGCGTCCAAAATCACAAATGGATCTCCACTATGGCAAATCCTCGAGAAGGATTTATCGCCAACCAAACGGAGGAATCAGGGCCACAATATAGATGGCCAATTTCTGCAAGCCGCGCGTTTGTGCTCAAATGGAAACACAAAACAAGAATAAGGATGTATCGTTCCAATTTGCCTTGAATTTTGGAACGCAAACTGACGCCTAATTCCCGTCTTTGACAGGGGATCGCCATCAAGGCAAAACAGGTTTTCATACCCCATGAATTACCCGTTGGAGTACACGACCAAGGGTAAGATGTATCGTTCTAAAATTTTGAAAAATTCGTGAACGTACAATAACATGTTTTCTCTGCATTTTCAGGGATCTCCAGCCGCGGGGGACAGGTAAGTATCCCTTTCCCCAATCCGTTGAAGGTGTTAAATAAAAAGAAAAGCTTTCAGAATCTAATGTCTAGAAAAGACATAGAATTCAAATTTCATTGGCATTCATGTTTTGAAACAGGAGGTTGTTTGAACATGAATAAGAACATGCGTGGGGCATCATAAAAATCCCCTTTGACGGGTAAAATTTCTGGAGAAAATGAAAGAGATTTTTCCAATAAAAAATTGTTCAAAACAATCAAAAGGGCGCTTCCTCAAAGGCGAGAGGCAAAGCCTAAATCCAAACACGTCCTCTACACACTTGAGAGAGGAGTGGAGCGGATCAAATAGCAAAATCTGGACCTACGGAAGTAGGGATTATTCGCAGCAATTACTTGGATTGGGACGACGGAGGCATTCGTTTCATATCCCCCAAACACTACAGGTGACCGTTGATAACCCCTTTGAACGGCGGTTTTCATTCTCAACCCTGTCAAGAACCACCCCACATCGGGGCAAAACAGGAGTAAGTCCAGCAGCATCAGGAGGAAATGGTTAGAAATTTTCTTGCTCGGACTAACATCAATCTTTGTGTGTTGTTTATATGGTAATCCAAGTGCCATAGGATGGCGAGAAGCGTTCATTTCTCTATCCCACACACGTTTATCATTTGCACAGCCAAGTTGAGCCTGCAAATTCATTTCATAAACCCGTTGGTGATCATTGCAAATTCCAAGATAAATGCAGATCACTTCAGAAACGAGGGAGTTCAAGACCTAGGGTTTACGAAAAAGCTACTAAGTCAATACTCAAGCGTGCTAAGAGCCAAATCATATATCTAGCACAATTGCCAAAGCATCTCACTTGCGACAAGGGATTAAAGAAATCCCCAGCATCAGAAAAGAAAAAGCAAAGTGCCTGATAAAAGCAAGGTCGATGCTCGTGAAAATTGTTAAATTGACCTCCAATGAAGCCTCGTGGGGAAAGAGAAAAACCTCTAAAGGAGCCAAATCCAAAAGGCTGCTCCCCGAATGCTATTAAGCACAGAACGAAGACATAGAGAGAGTCGGTCTCTGAATGCAACAAGAGACGCTCTTTAAAGAGCTGGGGCACACCGCAAGATAGGTTGTGCGCCTCAAAGGCTAAAGATGCAGAAAAGAAAGGACAGGTGGCAAATCAGCAATGATCACCAATGTCAAACCCGTCACGAATTCTGGGCCAAAAATAAGCCTTTTTCGGTCCCCAATCCTACCAATGTTACAACCCCGAAACAGTCTTCTTTGACTAAGACACTTGGGTTAACATATAGCTTAGCTCGAAGAAGTACGAGCAAGACTACTTCTTTCTCATTTTGCAGGGTTCTTGAATTGTAAACCCGGAGCAGATGGTGAAGACTTTCATTCAATGGCCTCGACTCCAAAGCGAGTCCCCCTTGAAAGCCAATATCCAAGCCTAACATTACGGTCCCGTGAAAGACCTCCCGACCGATCAAAATGTATGCGCTGCGAATGAGCCTAAAACCTAGGCACAGGTTAGTAGGGAATTGAGTGCGTCCCTTATAAAAATCATTACCTCCAAACAGGTGAGATGGCCTCCTTGTCGAGAAATATTCCAATTGATGTTTTGAACAAACTCTTTTTGGAATTTTCAAACTGTTGATCCAGATTTTCCGTGCAAGGGATTTGTGATCACATTTGCATGTTGCAAGAATGCTTTGGATAACCTCCAGCATCAAAATGCACATTTCATGATTAAAACTTAAATCATACGGTTTTGTCAAAATGGACAGCCGTGGTCTTCCCAAAGATTACTAACGTTTTCTTGGTGAAGAAAAATCTTTCAGGTTCAAACTTCTGCAGGATACCTGGAGAACCCAGCTCCCAGAATGTCGCCTCAACAGACTCAAGTGAAGTTTTGTCAAAATAAAATCTTTCACTGCTTCAAAAAACTGAATTCCCGACAAACTTCGGGGTCTCCAAAAAAAAGGGGGAAGAAAAACCCTTTTAAAAGAAAAAGTCCTATCAGACGTGGAGAACCCTCGTCCTAGGACCCATTTTCAAATATCAAACAGTCTCATCGGACGTGGAGAACCCTCGTCATGAGACCCCTTTTTCAAAACTTAGGCAGTCTCATCGGACGTGGAGAACCCTCGTCATGAGACCCCTTTTCAAAATTTAGGCAGTCTCATCGGGCGTGGAGAACCCTCGTCATGAGACCCCTTTTCAAAACTTAGGCAGTCTCATCGGACGTAGAGAACCCTCGTCATGAGACCCCTTTTCAAATATCAAACAGTCTCATCGGACGTGGAGAACCCTCGTCATGAGACCCCTTTTCAAAATTCAAACAGTCTCATCGGACGTGGAGAACCCTCGTCATGAGACCCCCTTTTCAAAATTCAGGAAATCTCATCGGACGTGGAGAACCCTCGTCATGAGACCCCTTTTCAAAGTCAAACCAAGGTAGAAACCGCCTGAAGGATCAATCAAAGGTAGATACCGCCTGAAGGGTCAATCAATGGTAGATACCGCCTAAAGGGTCAAATCAAAGGTAGATACCGCCTGAAGGGTCAAATGAAGGTAGATACCGCATGAAGGGTCAAATCAAAGGTAGATACCGCCTGAAGGGTCAATCGAAGGTAGATACTGCCTGAAGGGTCAATCAAAGGTAGATACCGCCTGAAGGGTCAATCAATGGTAGATACCGCCTGAAGGGTCAAATCAAAGGTAGATACCGCCTGAAGGGTCACATGAAGGTAGATACCGCCTGAAGGGTCAAATCAAGGTAGATACCGCCTGAAGGGTCAAACCAAGGTAGAAACCGCCTGAAGGGTCAAACTGAAGGTAGATACCGCCTGAAGGGTCAATTCAAGGTAGAAACCGCCTAAAGGGTCAACTCAAGGTAGAAACCGCCTGAAGGGTCAAACAAAAGGTAGAAACCGCCTGAAGGGTCAACTCAAGGTAGAGACCGCCTCAAGGGTCAAACTAAGGTAGAAACCGCCTAAAGGGTCAACTCAAGGTAGAAACCGCCTGAAGGGTCAAACGAAAGATAGAAACCGCCTGAAGGGTCAACTCAAGGTAGAGACCGCCTGAAGGGTCAAACAAATGGTAGATACCGCCTGAAGGGTCAAACCAAGGTAGATACCGCCTGAAGGGTCAACTCATGGTAGAAACCGCCATAAGGGTCAACACGAGGTAAATACCGCCTTAAGGACCAACACAAAGGTCCGATCCACCATACGGATCAAAATCCTTGGCAAAACCCAAAGCGTGGGATGCGCCTTCCTTAGGTTCCTACAAGTTAGGAATCCCATCATGGTATGACCTACCATACAGGTCAGAGCTTAATCTCCCAAGGATATTCTGAATGACGAGTCCTAGGCATCTTCTTGAAAGTCGTCGCAACCGGCAGCATCCGACAGGTGAGCTTCAGGTAAGCCTCTCTCACAAACATAAACCCGAACCGAGCCTAAAAAAAAAATCATTTTCGAGTCTTTTAGTTTTCAATTCTCACTTTTTATAAGCTATGACATTGGATTCTAAAGTCTTAAAGTGCAATTAGGTCAATTTGCCCTCCAATTTAATCAATTTTTACCAAAATGGCTTAATTGCACATTTTTCTTTCAATTAGTCCCCGGTTTCACGGATGTATACGTATGCTCTACATATTTATACGTCATACGTATTTATACGTTATGCATATTTGTACTGTTTGGTAACCTCTTTAACTCTTGTAATAATAATAATGGTTATTATTTTTAACACCTTTGTTACTGCCTTTTTTTTAGCATTTTTGTATTGTGAGTGCTATTGCTAGTGCTATTTTTAAATAGCATTTTTTGTATTATAAATTGTGAGTGCTATTGTTAGTGCTATTTTTAAATGAAATTTATTTATCATAAATTGTGAGTGCTATTGTTAGTGCTATTTTTAAATGGCATTTATTTATCATAAATTGTGAGTGCTATTATTAGATAGAATTTATAATTGTTAGTGCTATTTTTAAATAGCATTTTTGTATTATAAATTGTGAGTGCTATTGTTAGTGCTATTTTTAAATAGCATTTTTGTATTATAAATTGTGAGTGCTATTGTTAGTGCTATTTTTAAATGTCATTTATTTGTGAGTGCTATTTTTAGATAGAATTTATAATTGTTAGTGCTATTTTTAAATACAATTTATTGGAAGGTATTTTTGGCTATAAAAGGATGGCAAGAGTTTTGAGGTTGGGAGGGGGAGACATTTTGTAGAGTGTGCAAATTTTTGAGAGCTTAGAGAAAAGATCCACCATACAGATCAAACTTCTTGGCAAATCCCAAAGAGTGGGATACGCCTTCCTTAGGTTCCTACCAGTTAGGAATCCCATCATGGTATGACCTACCATACAGGTCAGAGCTTAATCTCCCTAGGATATTCTGAATGACGAGTCCTAGGCATCTTCTTGAAAGTCTTCGCAACCAGCAGCATCCGACAGGTGAGCTTCAGGTAAGCCTCTCTCACTCCGGCCCATGTTCAAATTGTTAGAGCAAACCGGGGATTGATTTGAGCTTTTATCAATAGGCTTAAGGATCCGATGTCATAACATTTCTTCTCTTATTTTCCCAGTTGAGTCGGTTAGGAATCAGGTGCCACCTTATCTTTGAGAGAAACCTCTAACGAGATTCCTCTCAAAGAGGGGCAGCTGTTGACACCTGATTTTTTTACCATTTATTATTGTGATTTTTATTCTTTAAAATTAATTAAAAATATCAAAAAAGGTCATAAAATCACAAAATCAACTTTGGAAGCCTTGGTTTAACCTTAGGAACCAATTTTGAACAAAAAATATTTTTCGGTATTTTTAATATTTTTCGAGTTTATTTAATTATAAAAATACCCAAAAAATCAGAAAAATACCATTCGTGGTCAGAAAAATACCCAAAAATATTCGATAATTTTGTTTTAATTTCATCTTCAAGTGTGTCACCTTAAATCTTGAAAATTCGGCTCGGGTCACTATGTTTCTTCACAAACATAAACTCGAACCGAGAAAAAAAATTCCTTTGCGAGTCTTTTAATTTTCAATTCTCACTTTTTATAAGCCATGACATTGAATCCTAAAGGCTAGAAGTGCAATTGGGTCAATTTGCCCTCCAATTTGATCAATTTTAACAAAAATGGCTTAATTGCATATTTTTCTTTCAATTAGTCCCCGGTTTCACGGATCTTGAATTTCACACGGGCATACCCATTAAAATTCAACACCTCTACCCATAATTTTCATCATGCCCAATCCATTGGCGGCCTCAATTCAGGCTAATTTGGTCGTTTGGATGTATACGTATGCTTTACGTATTTATATGCCATACGTATTTATACGTTATACGTATTTATACTATTTGGTAACCTCTTTAACTCTTGTAATAATAATAATGGTTATTATTTTTAACACATTTGTTAGTGCTTTTTTAAATAGCATTTTTGTATTGTGAGTGCTATTGTTAGTGCTATTTTTAAATAGCATTTTTGTATTATAAATTGTGAGTGCAATTGTTAGTGCTATTTTTAAATGACATTTATTTATCATAAATTGTGAGTGCTATTGTTAGTGCTATTTTTAAATGGCATTTGTTTATCATAAATTGTGAGTGCTATTATTAGATAGAATTTATAATTGTTAGTGCTATTTTTAAATATCATTTTTGTATTATAAATTGTGAGTGTTATTGTTAGTGCTATTTTTAAATAGCATTTTTGTATTATAAATTGTGAGTGCTATTGTTAGTGTTATTTTTAAATGTCATTTATTTGTGAGTGCTATTTTTAGAAAGTATTTATTATTTGTGAGTGCTATTTTATAATACAATTTATTGGAAGGAATTTTTGGCTATAAAAGGAAGGCAAGAGTTTTGAGGTTGAGGGGGAGACATTTTGTAGAGTGTGCAAATTTTTGAGAGCTTAGAGAGAAGAACACAAACACTCTCTATATTCTCATAATCTTGAGTGAGCAAAATATACTAAGTTCGGAATATTGATTCCGCATATTGCTAGCACAATTGTTGTGGAGTTATTAGTCGTCTCCCCGTTCGTCAATTGGTGGTGCGTCCGAACTAGATGCCTAACACTTGTGGAGGCTGAGATCGAAGAACATCGAACCGACACCTCCGTTCAAGCACGCTACGAGAGGTAATCTATTTACTCCCTTTGAGGCTTATGTGATTTTTTTCGATTGAAATGCACGAAGTACGCCTCTGGAGATACATGTATGGGTTGTTATTTATTTCCGCTACGTGTTACGTGGATCCCAACAGTGGTATCAGAGCCGATCCTTAGGTGTTTTCGTGCATTTAATTGATTTTTTGCAATTTTTGCAATACTATTGCCAATATGTATTAACGAATTGTTCGTCTTACATGGCTAATGGAGGTTGATTATTTTATATGATAAATTAATCAACGTAGCAAAAATTGAGACTAAATCAATTTTGAATCGAAAATTTATGGCTATCTTATTTTACGTAAAAATTCTGAATATGATTCAACGTAGAATTTTTATTGTGCCTTCCTAAGTTTTAAATTGTGAATTTATTACTTACGTGGAAGGGTGGTGATCATGGAAAAATCCCTAATCAATGTGATTGATGTATGTATGAATGTATGGTGATTATTTATATATTTGGGGTTGTAATTATTAAATGGAGGCTGCGTACTCCTTTTATTTTTCATGTAATCTTTATTTTTAGCATAGTCAATTGTTGATGTAAATGCTACGAGGATTACGTGGAGGAGCCTTTTAAGTCGGCGAGCTCTTTGGGGCCCGATTCTTGAAGAGTTCAAGAAACCAAGAAGAAGCGAAGAGCGGCTCTCCGTTATTAAAATATTAAAATGATTAAATGTGGTCTTATTGGCTCGAGACCCATTAAATCATAATTCCATGATCACCACGTAGGATAGATGTTTATGTGATTGGCATCTATTTATTTATTATGATTGTGTGAGCATGTTAAACTGGTTAATGTGCAAAGTCAGACTTACCTCACCCAAAATTGCGCCTGCATGAAATCCTAGTTAGGGAAAATCACTCGTGTTAGGTACCGAAAGGGCGTTGGTAATGACATCAACGTAACCAAGTCCCCGAACTCAAAATCTCTGGTTCCGCAGAATTGATCGATCTCTCCCAATCGGTCAATAAGGTTTCCGGTCTACCCTCCAAGAAAGACCGGTGGCGACTCCAAATGCATGCACAAGTTGCACATGCCACCGCGACCACACTAAGGCCGAAAGCGATCGACTCTTATCGTCGAATCCTTTGAATAATACTCCCGCCGCGATTTGGTATGGGCCTGGGAGGGCCCGTGCCGATCCAAAGCCTGCGATCCGCACCCTTGTGCGGGGGAAGGCCCGCGATCGGTAATCCATTAGCCGCGTCCGCTTTCAGACGGGTCGCGACAGCTGGCGACTCCGCTGGGGACATTGTGTTCTAGAACCTATGGTTCTAGACCCCAAGTGGACTTAGGCCGTAATTAAAACGCTGAGTGATTTTTCTAACCCTGCAGGCGCTCTTGAAGGTGAGGTAAGTCCGCTCATGGTAGGTGTTATATGTTTTTACAGATTGGAGAGATAAGGGGTGTAGTCCATGATTAACATTGTTTTTTGCAGGTTGGCGTAGGAATGTATGTTGTATGGATAATTTGAAGCGCCAATTGATAAACTGTTGTGCATGACTTGCATTGTGATACTCACGACACATGAACACACACAATCGCGCCTAAAACCCCGGGCGCCCCCTATAGGAAAACAATAGAAGGAATTGAAAATGGAATCTCCGTGAGGAAAAACACGGGGTAATCCACTTTTCAATTCCGCTCATTTTGAGCTATGGATCGAGCCCCAATGCAACGATAGTTGTGCAATGGAATCTGCTCTTTCTAGAATTCGAGGTGGGAACCTTGACCTTAGGTGCCAAATCCTTTGATTTTTAGAAGTTTTATCCTCACTTGTCTCATGTGCATGTCTTTGGATGGCTGATATATCTAAAACCACCTAAAAAAAAATCGGTGATCCTGGAGTCACATCTCGAAGACTGGAACTGGGGCATCTCCAAGTGTTCGGACCACATTCCTTTGATTGATTTGACATTCTTAGTTCTCTTGTATAAGATTAATTTTGCTGAGATCTTCTCTATCTCGTCCCTTAGATTGATTGTATTAGGGATCTATTTGTATTGTATACATCTCGATAAGGCTCATTTATATCGAAAATAGGGGCAAATTCCCCAAACCCGTGGAGCATAGTAGAATTCGTCTCTTCAGTGCAAAATGCATTTGGCCGCAGAGCCACTCGTTTGGTGAAAGGACGTATCGTTCCTAATTGATTTTTAATCAGATCTGAGGATAAGTTTTTCTTCATTTTTTTTTATCTCAGGTGATAAAAGAGATAATGCACCCAAAAGCTCATGCAGTCAAATGACAAAACAAACGTCGCCCAGCTGGGGCAAATGAACCGTAGGCGTTGCAAATACCTTCAAGCATGGATGGAGGAATTTGATAGATGTTGTTCATATCAATATGCAACATCAAAACGGAATGCAAATCAAGTGTAAAATGACGTATCGTTCCAAAATGATTATTTTCTTGATATGGAAATAATGCTTCCTTTCTTTTTCCTCTCAGATGATGATCAAGAGCAGAGGACGCAGGATGTAATGCTTTCAAATAACAAACAGGGAACATCAAATACCTCAAATAGCGACTGTGATCGAGAGAATCACCAAATCGCCACATGACGAATCCCAAGAATATCAAGCTTTCTGGAGACAGATAAAATTGATCAAGGACTCTGACAATCGAGTTGGATAATCAGAATCTGCAAAATTCAATGGGAACAGGTCCCCCCCCCCCCCCCATTTGCTTTGAGGAGCCAAACCGGGGGCAAACTCTCATGATCCCCCATGAAAGCGCATCAGACCAAGGTTATCGAATCCAGAGATGACAAACAGCAAAACCATGCCTAACTGGGGCAAGTGAATCATTTGTACGCCGGACGTTTCTCCTCTGGCAAAGTCAATGGATGCAACAACAGAGTCGTCCGCATCAGAATCAAACCCCAAGATACGAATTTTGGTGAATGGTAACCTTGTATCGTTCTAATTTGGTCTTCGAGGACCACATGGCTAACATGAGTTTTTACTCATTTTACAGGAAGTAGTTGGCGCTGAAAGCCTCAAATGAAAAGAGCGCGCTAACAGGGAGGTGAATAGAATCATTGGCCTTAGAAGTCAGGATTCCAAGAGATGGTCTTTGATTATAAGACCTAGTGGATGGTAAAAAGTATCGCTCCTACGTCACATGCTTTGACATGCATTTTGATAAAATCTTTTTTTTCCTTGAATAAAAGGAACATTGAAGAATGGCGCTGGAGTGCGCCCAAAAACACAAATGGATCTCCTTTGGGGCAAATCCTTGAGAATGATTCATCGCCAACCAAACGAAGGGATCAAGACCACAAGATAGAGGGCCAAATCCTGCAAGCCGCGAGTTTGTGTTCAAATGGAAACACAAAGCAAGAACAAGGCTGTATCGTTCCAATTTCCCTTGAATTTTGGAACGCCAACTAACAACTAATTCCCATCTTTGACAGGGGATCGCCATCAAGGTGAAACAGGTTTTCACACCCCATGAATTACCCGTTGGAGTACACGACCAAGGGTAAGATGTATCGTTCTAATTTTTTGAAAAATTCGTGAACGTACAATAACATGTTTCTTCTGCATTTTCAGGGATCTCCAGCCGCGGGGGACAGGTAAGTATCACTTTCCCCAATCCATTGAAGATGTTGAATAAAAAACAGAGAAGAAAAGAAAAGCTTTCAGAATCTGATGTCTAGAAAAGACATATAATTCTAACTTCATTGGCATTCATGTTTTGAAACAGGAGGTTGTCTGAACATGAATAAGAACATGCATGGTGCATCCTAAAATCCCCTTAACGGGTAGAATTTTTGGAGAAAATGAAAAAGATTTTTCCAATCAAAAGTTGTTCAAAACTTTCAAAATGGCGTTTCCTCGAAAGACGAGAGGCAAAGCCTAAATTCAAACACGTCCTATACACACTTGAGAGAGGAGTGGAGCGGATCAGATAGCAAAATCTGGACCTACGGAAGTAGGGATCATTCGCAGCGATTACATGGGTTGGGACGACGGAGGCATTCGTTTCATATCCCCCAAACACTATAGGTGACCGTTGATAAACCCTTTGAACGGCGGTTTTCATTCTTAACCCTGTCAAGAACCATCCCACATCGGGGCAAAATAGAGGTGAGTCCAGCAGCATCAGGAGAAAATGGTTAGAAATTTTCTTGCTCGGACTAACATTAATCTTTGTGTGTTGTTTATATGGTAATCCAAGTGCCATAGGATGATGAGAAGCATTCATTTCTCTATCCCACACACCGAATCCTTTGCACAGCCAACTTGAGCCTGCAAATTCATTTCATGAACCCATTGGTGATCATTCCAAGACGGATGCCGCACCACTTCAAAAATGGAAGAGTTCAAGACTCAGGGATTACGAAGAGAATTCCCGGACTGATATTTAAAGCATGTTTAGGCTATATGTCTAACATGACCCCATGAAGATGAGAAAAAGTGGGATTTCAAAAATGAAAATGAAAAAAAATCCCCGGCATCAAGAAAAAGCAAAGTGCCTAGTAAAAGCAAGGCCGATGCTCGTGCAAGTTGTTTAATTGATCCGCAATGAAGCTGGATGGGAAAAGGGGAAATCCCTGAAGGAGCCAAATCCAAAAGGACTGCTCCCCAAATGCTATCAAGCGCAGAACAAAGACATAGAAAGAGTTAGTCTTTGAATGCAACAAGAGACGCTCTTTAAAGAGCTGGTGCACATCGCAAGATAGGTTGCGCGCCTCAAAGGCTAAAGATGCAGAAAAGAAAGGACAGGTGGCAAATCAGCAATGATCACCAATGTCAAACCCGTCACGAATTCTGGGCCAAAAATAAGCCTGTTTCGGTCCCCAATCCTACCAATGTTACAACCCCGAAACAGTCTTCTCTGACTAAGACACTTGGGTTAACATATAGCTTAGCTCGAAGAGGTACGAGCAAGACTATTTCTTTCTCATTTTGCAGGGTTCTCGACTTGTAAACCCGGAGCAGATGATGAAGACTTTCATTCAATGGCCTTGACTCCAAAGCGGGTCCCCCTTGAAAACCAATATCCAAGCCCAACATTACGGTCCCGTGGAAGACCTCCCGACCGATCAAAATGTATGCGCTGCGAATGAGCCTAAAACCTAGGCACAGGTTAGTAGGGAATTGAGTGCATCCCTTATAAAGACCACTATCTCAAAGCAGGTGAAAAGACCTCCTCGTCGAGAAATATTCCAATAGATGTTTTGAACAAACTCTTTTTGGAAATTTCAAATTGTTTGATCCAGATTTGCCGCACAAGGAATTTGTGATCACATCTGTGTGTTGCAAGAATGCTTTGGATAACCTCCAGCATCAAAATGCACATTTCACAATTAAAACTTAAGTCATACGGTTTTTGTCAAATGGACAGCCATGGTCTTCCCAAAGATTACTAATGTTTTCTTGGTGAAGAAAAATCTTTCAAGCTCAAACTTCTGCAGGATTCTTGGAAACCCTGAATCCCAGAAAAATATTTGCTCCATGGAGTGGAGCACACGGGTTTGAATTTTCTGCAGGATACCTGGAGGGTCAACTCAAGGTAGAAACCGCCTGAAGGGTCAACTCAAGCTAGAAACCGCCTGAAGGGTCAGCTTATGGTAGAAACCGCCTGAAGGGTCAAATTAATGGTAGAAACCGCCATAAGGGTCAACTCATTGGTAAATACAGCCGTAAGGATCAACGCAAATGTCCGATCCACCATACAGATCAAACTTCTTGGCAAATCCCAAAGAGTGGGATACGCCTTCCTTAGGTTCCTACCAGTTAGGAATCCCATCATGGTATGACCTACCATACAGGTCAGAGCTTAATCTCCCTAGGATATTCTGAATGACGAGTCCTAGGCATCTTCTTGAAAGTCTTCGCAACCAGCAGCATCCGACAGGTGAGCTTCAGGTAAGCCTCTCTCACTCCGGCCCATGTTCAAATTGTTAGAGCAAACTGAGGATTAATTCGAGCTTTATCAAGAGTCTTAAGGATCCGATGTCATAGCATTTATTCTTTCATTTTCCCGGTTGAGTCGGTTAGGAATCAGGTGCCATCTTATCTTTGAGAGAAACCTCTAACGAGATTCCTCTCAAAGAGGGGCAGCTGTTGACACCTGATTTTTTACCATTTATTATTGTGATTTTTATTCTTTAAAATTAATTAAAAATATCAAAAAGGTCATAAAATCACAAAATCAACTTTGGAAGCCTTGGCCTAGCCTCGGGGACCAATTTTGAACAAAAAATATTTTTTGGTATTTTATAATATTTTTCGAATTTATTTAATTATAAAAATACCCAAAAATCAGAAAAATACCATTCATGGTCAGAAAAATACGCAAAATATTCAATAATTTTGTTTTAATTTCATCTTCAAGTGTGTCACCTTAAATCTTGAAAATTCGGCTCGGGTCACTATGTTTCTTCACAAACATAAACTCGAACCGAGCAAAAAAATTCCTTTGCGAGTCTTTTAATTTTCAATTCTCACTTTTTATAAGCCATGACATTGAATCCTAAAGGCTAGAAGTGCAATTGGGTCAATTTGCCCTCCAATTTGATCAATTTTAACCAAAATGGCTTAATTGCATATTTTTCTTTCAATTAGTCCCCGGTTTCACGGATCTTGAATTTCACACGGGCATACCCATTAAAATTCAACACCTCTACCCATAATTTTCATCATGCCCAATCCATTGGCGGCCTCAATTCAGGCTAATTTGGTCGTTTGGATGTATACATATGCTTTACGTATTTATACGCCATACGTATTTATACGTTAAGCGTATTTATACTGTTTGGTAACCTCTTTAACTCTTGTAATAATAATAATGGTTATTATTTTTAACACATTTGTTAGTGCTTTTTTAAATAGCATTTTTGTATTGTGAGTGCTATTGTTAGTGCTATTTTTAAATAGCATTTTTGTATTATAAATTGTGAGTGCAATTGTTAGTGCTATTTTTAAATGACATTTATTTATCATAAATTGTGAGTGCTATTGTTAGTGCTATTTTTAAATGGCATTTGTTTATCATAAATTGTGAGTGCTATTATTAGATAGAATTTATAATTGTTAGTGCTATTTTTAAATAGCATTTTTGTATTATAAATTGTGAGTGCTATTGTTAGTGCTATTTTTAAATAGCATTTTTGTATTATAAATTGTGAGTGCTATTGTTAGTGCTATTTTTAAATGTCATTTATTTGTGAGTGCTATTTTTAGAAAGTATTTATTATTTGTGAGTGCTATTTTATAATACAATTTATTGGAAGGAATTTTTGGCTATAAAAGGAAGGCAAGAGTTTTGAGGTTGAGGGGGAGACATTTTGTAGAGTGTGCAAATTTTTGAGAGCTTAGAGAGAAGAACACAAACATTCTCTATATTCTCATAATCTTGAGTGAGCAAAATATACTAAGTTCGGAATATTGATTCCGCATATTGCTAGCACAATTGTTGTGGAGTTATTAGTCGTCTCCCCGTTCGTCAATTGGTGGTGCGTCCGAATTAGATGCCTAACACTTGTGGAGGTTGAGATCGAAGAACATCGAACCGACACCTCCGTTCAAGCACGCTACGAGAGGTAATCTATTTACTCCCTTTGAGGCTTATGTGATTTTTTTCGATTGAAATGCACGAAGTACGCCTCTCGAGATACATGTATGGGTTGTTATTTATTTCCGCTACGTGTTACGTGGATCCCAACAGTGGTATCAGAGCCGATCCTTAGGTGTTTTCGTGCATTTAATTGATTTTTTGCAATTTTTGCAATACTATGGCCAATATGTATTAACGAATTGTTCGTCTTACATGGCTAATGGAGGTTGATTATTTTATATGATAAATTAATCAACGTAGCAAAAATTGAGACTAAATCAATTTTGAATCGAAAATTTATGGCTATCTTATTTTACGTAAAAATTCTGAATATGATTCAACGTAGAATTTTTATTGTGCCTTCCTAAGTTTTAAATTGTGAATTTATTACTTACGTGGAAGGGTGGTGATCATGGAAAAATCCCTAATCAATGTGATTGATGTATGTATGAATGTATGGTGATTATTTATATATTTGGGGTTGTAATTATTAAATGGAGGCTGCGTACTCCTTTTATTTTTCATGCAATCTTTATTTTTAGCATAGTCAATTGTTGATGTAAATGCTACGAGGATTACGTGGAGGAGCCTTTTAAGTCGGCGAGCTCTTTGGGGCCCGATTCTTGAAGAGTTCAAGAAACCAAGAAGAAGCGAAGAGCGGCTCTCCGTTATTAAAATATTAAAATGATTAAATGTGGTCTTATTGGCTCGAGACCCATTAAATCATAATTCCATGATCACCACGTAGGATAGATGTTTATGTGATTGGCATCTATTTATTTATTATGATTGCGTGAGCATGTTAAACTGGTTAATGTGCAAAGTCAGACTTACCTCACCCAAAATTGCGCCTGCATGAAATCCTAGTTAGGGAAAATCACTCGCGTTAGGTACCGAAAGGGCGTTGGTAATGACATCAACGTAACCAAGTCCCCGAACTCAAATTCTCTGGTTCCGCAGAATTGATCGATCTCTCCCAATCGGTCAATAAGGTTTCCGGTCTACCCTCCAAGAAAGACCGGTGGCGACTCCAAATGCATGCACAAGTTGCACATGCCACCACGACCTCACTAAAGCCGAAAGCGATCGACTCTTATCGTCGAATCCTTTGAATAATACTCCCGCCGCGATTTGGTATGGGCCTGGTGTTGACACCTAAATTCGATCAACTTTTTTTGTTTCCTTTATTTATTTAAAAAATTCATAGAAAATCCATAAAAAGCTGAAAATTACAAAATCAACTTTGGTAACCTTGGCCAAGCTAAAGGAACCATTTTGGATAAAAATATTTTTTTTTCATATTTTTCGTATTTTTTATTATTATTATTTTCGAAAAATATAAAAATAAAATGAAAATCAAGAAAAGTAGTATTCGAGGTCACAAAAATATAAAAAAATAGTCAGTATTTTTATTTTTAATTTTCTTTACTTTTGAACCCCATAAAATAGTAAAATTCAAGTTCGATTTTGGGTGTTTTCTAATCACCATAAAATTGAATCTGGCAAAAATATTAGTAATGATTAAAAGGAAAAGGAGTGAAAACATCATCATTCAAAAGGAAAAGGGAACTAATCATTTTGTATTTTCTTTTGATTATTTTATTATTATTCTTACTTTTTAATATTTTATTATTATTATTTTATTATTATTTTATTTTTTATTATTATTCACTCACCTTTTCCCTCATCCGTCGCTGGCTTCTTCTCCTCCCGCGACTTCATCTTCTTGCTCTTCTTCTTTTCCTTCCTCTCCCGTAGCTCTTCTTCTTCTTCTTGTCTTCTTCTTCTTCTTAAAAAAAAAAAAAAGGAATCCTCACCTTCGTGCATTATTTGCCTTCGCCTTCGATCCTTCCGCCGTCGTCGCTAGCCGTCGTACCTCAAAGCCGCCGTAAACAACTCAAGACCCGCGACCTCCACCCGTTTCGGAGTTTGGTTCGGGTTTGTTTCGGATCGGGCCAAATCTGTCACCGCCATCGCCTCCGGTGACTGCCCCGGAGTCCTACCTCCTCCCTCGGAGCGTGTCGGAGAGTGTCGAACGTGTCGGAGAGTGTCCGGGCGTGTCGGAGCGTGTCGGAGAGTGTCGAACGTGTCGGAGAGTGTCGAACGTGTCGGAGAGTGTCGAGCCGTGTCGGAGAGTGTCGAACGTGTCGGAGCGTGTCGGAGAGTGTCGAACGTGTCGGAGAGTGTCCGGGCGTGTCGGAGAGTGTCGAGCCGTGTCATAGCGTGTCCGGACGTGTCGGAGCGTGTCGGAGCGTGTCGGAGAGTGTCGAACGTGTCGGAGAGTGTCGAGCCGTGTCGGAGAGTGTCGAACGTGTCGGAGCGTGTCGGAGAGTGTCGAACGTGTCGGAGCGTGTCGGAGAGTGTCGAACGTGTCGGAGAGTGTCCGGGCGTGTCGGAGAGTGTCGAGCCGTGTCATAGCGTGTCCGGACGTGTCGGAGAGTGTCGAACGTGTCGGAGCGTGTCGAACGTGTGCATGAACAGTGTCCAATCCGAACAGTTCATGAACAGTGTCGGAACAGTGCATGAACAGTGTCCAATTTTTTAATTTTTTAATTTTTTTTTATTTTTTAGTCTTAATTTGTGAAATTGACTATCGACATTCTAATGGCGATCGACAGGTAACGGGCATGGGGATGGTCGCAGGCTGGGGCTGGGCGATTGAAGGCCGGTGTCCAATCCGGTATGTTTTACGTACCCGATCCGTATATCAGGATTATTTTTCTAAAATATTGCATTTATAGACTTGATTTGTATGTATTTGTTTCAGTCTAGTGGTTAGCTTATTTATCTGGTTGAGTGTTATCTATTGTCAAAGACATGCTTTTTGTTAAAATATTTTCTGAAAATATAAAAAAATATTAATAAATCAAAAATGCCAAAAAAATGGAAAAATTAAAGAAAAACAAAAAAATTGAGAAAAATTGCAGAAAAATTCTAAAAATTGTCCAAGGCTGAAAATGACAAAAAATTGATTTGTTTTCATTTTTGGGATTTTCTCCCATTTAATCCAAAATGGCGATTTCACCCCTCAAAGGGTGAATCGTCTTTGATATTCTGATGAATTGTTGAAATTGCTTAGAATTTGGTGATGGGCCAGATGGGTGGTTAAACCTTATGTCTAAGATTTCCACATTTCATTTCCATTTTTAGAAAATGACGATTTTACCCTTCGAATGGTAAATCGGTTTCTAAAATTCCCGAAAATCACGAAAATTGCCAAAAAATAGGAAATGGGTCAATTGAGTGACCAAACCTGTTTTGACTCCGGATTCATTCCGAAATGATGATTTTGTCCTTTTTGGGCAAATTTTCCCCTTTGTCTCAAAATTACGATTTTGCCCCTGATGGGCAAAATCATGTCTAAATCATTCCTAAGCCTGATTGATGCTTCTCTAGGCCAATATGGCCTTATTAGGAATGCCATGTGATTTATTTGTACACTTGAATTCATCGATTTGTGCACTTTATTATTGATTGTGATTGCTATGATAGTCATTCATATCTGCATGAACTCCTAGATTTAGAACTCGTACCCCACTCATCTGCATGAAATCTTTGGTCAGAAAATTCAGTCAACTTAGGTACCGAAAGGGCGTCAACTCTGACAGTTGACGTAACTAAGTCCCCGAACCCAGTTCTCTGGTTATCGCAGAATTGAATAGAAACTCCCGACTATTCAATAGGGTGGTCCAATCATACCCTCCAAAAAATGATTGGTGGCGACTCCTCGGCATGCACACTTAGCACATGTCACTAGACCACACTAAAGGTCGACTACGCATACCTCCGTTGCGATTTGGGTAATGGGCCTTGGGAGAGGCCCGCGTCCGACCAGACTGGACGGCCCATTAGCCCTCGAGAGCCCGACAACCTCGAGAGGGTCGCGACACCTGGGAGGGCCCGTGCCGATCCAAAGCCTGCGATCCGCACCCTTGTGCGGGGGAAGGCCCACGATCGGTAATCCATTAGCCGCATCCGCTTTCAGACGGGTCGCGACAGTTGGGAAGATCACAAACTCCCTCTGCAGTTTCGTACCTTCAATACACACAGTATCCAGGGCCGGAATCAGAGTACGAACTTCAACCTCAGCTTCAGGATGACTGTTTATGTAGCCATAACCTCTACCCAAGAGGTGATAAAACCTCTCCCATTGGGTTGAAGCTTCGGCTGAGGCAGCAGGTACATGAGAGGAAGCCATCTGCGATTCAACGACAGAGAAGAGAAGGAATGATGGAGGAGTGTTTGAGAGGTTAGATCGAAATGTTAATCTCCTCGATGTCAACCTCTCGCCCTTTAACGCTCGAACGAGAAAGGGAAAGCTGCAATAATTTTTCTATACGCAGCCGGGCTAATCAAGCCTCATTAATACATCCCTGGTGAGTCACAGATCCACCTCTGTCCCGTGATTTCGGGCTTAGAAAAGGTAACAACATCTAAAGGCCAGTGGACCTATTACTTTGGAGACCGAGCTAGGGGGACAGGCGTAATGCTCGATAAAGCAAAAGTCGACACGGGAAATCTGCACGCTCCACTCAGGCAAGAGAGAGTAAGAACGGACGGGGGGAATCACGAAGTCTCGAAAGGAACGCCCGTCAGACGCTCGTTACTCGATTTCAAAGGGACGCTTCTTGGAACACGCATAATCTCTGATAATTACAGAAAGGGGGAACATCTGAGAAAGGGTGGAGAAGATCAAGTGAACGAAGACCAGGAAAAGACATTTCGACCCAAAATGTTCAAGGGGTACCGTCGTTTGTTGGAAACGCCTGACCTAAATGTTTCCGAACTTGAACGGCTAGAGGAATTTGAAGACCTCGGAAACGAATTCGTCATGAAGGATATGGAAATCGACCCGACCATCCAGGAGACTCAAGCCCTCAGCGACCAAGACGCCAGCGACGATGATCCGCGCCAGAAAAGAAAGCGTCGCCAGTTCTACACTCCGGATGAGGTCCAGGTACTTGAAGCTATCTTCAGGGGATGCCCTTTCCCGGACACAGAACAAAGGAAGAAGTTGGGCCAAAAACTAGGGACGAGCCCTTTGAGGATCTTGAATTGGTTTCAAAATAAACGAACCAAGCTGAGTAAGCAGTACAAACGACGGGAGACCGCATTTCTAAAGGAACAGAACGAGAAGCTTCGAACAAAGAACGTGAGGTATGAAGAAGTTCTTAGCACTATTGTCTGCCCTAACTGCGGTGGCCCTACCACTCTCAGTAGATTGTTTCCCGTTAAGCCTTCTGCTAGGATCGAAAATATTGGCGATGTGCATGAACAAATCAATCCCACAAAGATAGTGCCAGTGCCTTCTGAAGGAGGGAATATATGTCACTATGATGAGAGTCACCACGTCAGAGCCCAAGAGTCTTCTCCACAACGACTTCTGGCAGGATCAGATCCCGCTCGAGAAGGGTTAAAGATCAGCCGTCAAGCTGTCGACGCTATTCTGAACCAAGAGAGGAAGATTTTCGCGTGGCCCCTTGAGCTTCACCGCAAGTTCTTAGACGTGGTTCGGCGAATAGGGGTCGATTGTGCACGCCCGAAGAAAGTAATGGAGGCCCTGAATGCACCAGAACTTACCAAGGCTATGGTCTCAAATCACCTCGGTTGTTACAGAAGAGCGCTAAGACAGCGTCATACTAACCTCGGTTGCAAATCCAACACTTATTGGGAAATTGATCAGAATATCCATCTGAGTCATCCCAATTTTCTTCAAGAGTGTGTGCCACAGATGCAGCAGGTGCAGCACCCATCCGTCGCTGTTTTTCCGCTTACTAATGAGCTTTCTACGCTTAGTGCTCAAGGACTTGCCGAACTAGGGCATGTGGTTTCAAAGGATCTAACAAAGGAATGCGTTGAGCATTTTTGTTTCCCTAATTCCCAAGTAGAAGATGCTTATGGGGGTCAATCGGTCAACTCCCCTCTCATGTTCTCGAGAAGGGATGGAGGTTCCAGTTTGAAGAACCAGTCGGGCGATACTACCCAACCCATACATCAATATTTCGAAGGGTCAGATGACTTCTGCGATGATCAGTCAGTGATACTTCGATCCAAAATGTTCCAAGGATACCGTCATTTGTTGGAAACGCCCGACTTAGAAGTCTCCGAGCTCGAACTATTGGAAGAATTTGAAGATCACGGGACTGAATCCGGCATGATGGTCATGGAGATTGACACTTCCAACGATGAAACTCAAGGTTGTGGTAATGAAAACAATGCCCATAGTAGTGATCAGCGTCAGGAAGGAAAACATCCCCTTCACCGTACTTCAAGTCGAGACCGGGAGCTTGATTTTTTCTTCGAGGAATGCTCCCATCCAGATGAGAAGCAGAGGGCTGAGTTAGGTCAAGAGTTAGGGTGGGAGCCTGGGGAGGTCAATAATTGGTTTCGTAACAAGCGAGCCCGGCTGAGGAATCTACGTAGATAGCAAGAGTTAGCGATTCTGAAGGAAGAAAATGAAAAGCTTCGAACAGAAAGCGCTAGGTATGAGGAAGCGCTGTGCAGTGCCACTTGCCTTGATTGCAGTAACCATATTCTCATCAGTGAAATATTCTCCGAAGAGCCACTTCCAGAGATTGGTAGTGCTCATATGTTACAATGCCTTTCGCAATGTCTTCCGGTGCAGTCAGATACCGTCGAAGGCTTACAAGAGCAGTTTCCAACACAATCAGATCTCATAGAGATTAGTCGGCAAGCTGTTCTTGTTGGCAAGAAAGCGCGATTTTCTTGGACTGCTGAACTCCATCGCAAATTTGTTGATACAGTTCGACAGTTGGGGATCGACACGGCACGATCAACGCGCATACACGAAATCATGAACGTGCCGGGACTCTCTAAAGTTAACGTCGCGAGCCACCTTGGATATTTCAAGAGGTTGCTAAAAGAGGGACGGGTGACACTAAGCTCGGATGGAGCTGGTTCGAACTTGAATGCTGGTCATGACTACGACCACGATGATTGTAGAGCCAGGAACACCCAACCATGTTTCAGTGTTGACGAGACCAGCAACCGTGTCACCGACTCCTCTAACCCAAATCAGGACGCTCCACCAAGCAGTCTCAATACCCCTCAAGTGTATATACCGCAGTTCCCGCAAATAGGAACTCCCCAATTTGAGTACCAACCTATTGCTAGTGCTCTTCCCATGGCAAATCCAACATTTACATGGGACATGTCTACAGATTTACCGGTCAACAAGGGAGCTCCCGGCTTGAGGAATCAAATCATCCAAGGCGAAAGTGATTTATCGCCAGCGGTTGGTGATACTCGACTTGAGCATCAATGGCTCGGAGATTCGAGCGATTTCCTTGGAGAGGAACTCAATTTCTGGCTCGATCAGTCTGAAGCTGGAGGACTCTTGCAATAGTGATACAAAGCCGACGATCAGGTGTTTGATTCAAGGCGCGATTGTAAAAAAATGCTCGGGGAAAAGAGGTTGAATACCCTGAATGAATGTATTGGCAATCCCATTGTAAAGCTCCCATGGGATCATTTCTCATTTACGCTTAAAATTAGTCGTACGAGGATCCGCCTTACCTTTTGAGCATCTTTAAGCTCAGGGGCGAGCTCCCCAAGCAATGATCATCGTTCGCAGAACATAATGGAATCCATCCCTTCAATGCAAAATGCATCTGGCCGCGAAGCCACCCATTTGGTAAAACGATGTATCGTTCCTAAACGATCTCCAATCAGATACCGAAGTGACGTCTTCTTTCTTTTCCTTTTCAGAGGATAAACATGGATAAAGTACTCAAGGAGCCAGGCGTTCAAATAACAGAACAGACGTTGCCTAACTGGGGGCAGATGAACCATTGATGTTACAAACACTCCAAGCATGGATAGGCGGATTTGATAGACGTGGTTCACATCAATACGCAACATCAGAATGGAATGAAAATCAAGAGGGAGTCGCCTTGCAGACGAACAAGTTCTTACATCCCATGTACTACTCGTTAGAGTACATGACCAGGGGTAAGATGTATCGTTTCGATTTTTGGAAAATTCGTGAGCATACAATGATATGCTTCTTTTACATTTGCAGGGATCCGCAGCTGCGACGGACAGGTAAGTATCCCTTTTCCCAGTTAGCTGGAGATAAAAAATGTCAGAATCCTTTCAGCCGGCATAAAGATTTTCCAATGCATCGATATTCATGATTTAAATCGGGAGGTTACCTGAAGCATGAATAGAACATGCACGATACATCACAAAATCCCCTCGATGGATAAATTTTGGGAAAGAAAGAAATGAATTTTTCTGAATATGATTATTTGTCAAATCATTCAAAAGGAAGTTTACTCAAAAGAGAGGCAAGCCTAGTCAAAACACGTCCTATACACACTTAAGAGAGAAGTGGAGCGAATCAGACAGCAAAACCTGGACTTACGGAAGTAGGGACCATTCGCAACGATTACATGGGTTGGGACGACGGAGGCATTTGTTTCATATCCCCCAAACACTACATGTGACCGTTGATAACCCATTTGAACGACAGTTTTCATTCTTAACCCTGTCAAGAACCACCCCACACCGGGGCAAAAAGGAAGTAAGTCCAGCAACATCAGGAGAAAATGGTTAGAAATTTTCTTGCTCGGGCTAACATTAATCTTTGTGTGTTGTTTATATGGTAATCCAAGCGCCATAGGATGACGAGAAGCATTCATTCTCTATCCCACACACCGAATCCTTTGCACAGCCAAGTTGAGCCTGTAAATTCATTTCATGAGCCCATTGGTGATCATTCCAAGACGGATGCAGCACCACTTCAAAAATGGAAGAGTTCAAGACTCAGGGATTACGAAGAAGATTCCCGGGCTGATATTTAAAGATGTTTAGACTTTCAGACATATGTCTAACACGATCCCATGAAGATGAGAAGAGTGGGATTTCAAAAATAAATGAGAAAAAAATCCACGGCATCGAGAAAAAGCAAAGTGCCTGGTAAAAACAAGGCCGATGCTCGTGTAAGTTGTTTGATTGATCCGCAATGAAGCGGGATGGGAAAAGAGGAAATCCCCGAAGGAGCCAAATCCAAAAGGGTTGCTCCCCAAATGGTGCCGAGCGCAGAACAAAGACATAGAGAGAGTCGGTCTCTGAACTCAACATGAGACGTTCTCTAAAGGATTTGTGCACACCTTAAAAGCGGGCGCACACCTCAAAGACTGAAGATGCAGAAAGGCAAGGACAGGTGGCAGATATGCAATGATCACCAATGTCAAACCCGTCACAAATTCTGGGCCAAAAATAAGCCTTTTTCGATCCCCAATCCTACCAATGTTACAACCCCGAAATAGTCTTCTCTGACTAAGACACTTGGGTTAACGTATAGCTTAGCTCGAAGAAGTACGAGCAAGACTATTTCTTTCTCATTTTGCAGGGTTCTTGACTTGTAAACCCGGAGCAGATGGTGAAGACTTTCACTCAATGGCCTCGACTCCAAAGCGGGTCCCCCTTGAAAATCAATATCCAAACCTCACATTACTGTCCCGTGGAAGTCCTCCCGATCGATCGAAATGTATGCGTTGCGAATGGTCCTAAAACCTAGGCACAGGTTAGTAGGAAGTTGAGCGCATTCCTTACAAAAGACCATTATCACAGAGCGGTGAGGAGCCCTCTTGGATGAGAAATTCTCCAATAGATGTTTTGAACAAACTCTTTTTGGAAATTTCAAATTGTTTGATCCAGGTTTTCCGTGCAAGGGATTTGTGATCACATTTGCATGTTGCAAGAATGCTTTGGATAACCTCCAGCATCAAAACGCACATTTCATGATCAAGACTTAAATCATACGGTTTTGTCAGATGGACAACCGTCGTCTTCCCTAAGATTGCTAATGTTTTCTTGGTGAAGAAAAATTTTTCAGGCTCGAACTTCTGCAGGATCCGTGGGAAACACCAATCTCCCAGAATGTCGCCTCAACAGACTCAAGTGAAACTTTGTCAAGATAAAATCTTTCCTTGCTTCAAAATTGAATTCCCGACAAGTTTCGGGATCTTTCAAAAGAAGGGATGAGGATAGAACCCCTTTTCAAAAATATCAAACAGTCCTAGCTTGACGTAGAGAACCCTCGTCTCGGGACCCCTTTTAAACAAAATCAAGCAGTCTCATCGGACGTGGAGAACCCTCGTCATGAGATCCATTTTCAAAATTCAAGCAGTCTCATCGGACGTGGAGAACCCTCGTCATGAGACCCCTTTTCAAAGCAAAAAACAAAGGTAGAAACCGCCTGAAGGGTCAAATCAAAGGTAGAAATCGCCTGAAGGGTCAAAACAAAGGTAGAAACCGCCTGAAGGGTCAACCAAAGGTAGAAACCGCCTGAAGGGTCAACCAAGGTAGAAACCGCCTGAAGGGTCAAATAAGGGTAGAAACCGCCTGAAGGGTCAATCAATGGTAGAAACCGCCTCAAGGGTCAAACCAAGGTAGAAACCGCCATAAGGGTCAACACGAGGTAGATACCGCCTTAAGGATCAACACAAAGATCCGATCCACCATACAGATCAAAATCTTTGGCAAATCCCAAAGCGTGGGATACGCCTTCCTTAGGTTCCTACCAGTTAGGAATCCCATAATGGTATGACCTACCATACAGGTCAGATCTTAATCTCCCTAGGATTTTCTAAATGACGAGTCCTAGGTATCTTCTGGAAAGTTGTCGCAACCGGCAGCATCCGACAGGTGAGCTTCAGGTAAGCCTCTCTCACTCCGGCCCATGTTCCAATTGTTAGAGCAAACCGGGGATTAATTTGAGCTTTCATCAAAGGGCCTTAAGGATTCGATGTCATGGCATTTCTCCTTTCATTTTCCAATTGAGTGGGTTAGGAATCGGGTGTCATCTTATCTTTGAGAGAAACCTCTAACGAGATTCCTCTCAAAGAGGGGCAGCTGTCGCGACCCGTCCGGAAGCGGACGCGGCTAATGGATTACCGATCGCGGGTCTTGGATCAGCGCGGGCCCTCCCAGGCCCATACCAAATCGCGGCGGGAGTATTTTTCAAAAGGGTTCGACGATTAGAGTCGATCGCTTTCGACCTTCAGTGTGGTCGTGGTAGGATGTGCAACTTGTGCATGCATTTGGAGTCGCCACCGGTCTTTCTTGGAGGGTAGACCGGAAACCTTACTGACCGATTGGGAGAGGTCGATCAATTCTGCGGGACCAGAGATTTTGGGTTCGGGGACTTGGTTACGTCGGTGTCATTCCCAACGCCCTTTCGGTACCTAACACGAGTGATTTTCCTAGCTAAGAGTTCATGCAGGTGCAATTTTAGGTGAGGTAGGCTTGATTCAGGGTTTCATGCAGATTGGAAGACTATTCCTATCAATCACAATCAATTTTAAATGAAAGCACGATCAAGTGCATAAATAAACCACATCGATGCACATCAATTCAAGTCAATGGCTTCCTAGCATAGTGTCGCGACCCGTCCGGAAGCGGACGCGGCTAATGGATTACCGATCACGGGTCTTGGATCGGCGCGAGCCCTCCCAGGCCCATACCAAATCGCGGCGGGAGTATTCTTCGACGATAAGAGTCGATCGCTTTCGACCTTCAGTGTGGTCGTGGTGGCATGTGCAAATTGTGCATGCATTTGGAGTCGCCACCGGTCTTTCTTGGAGGGTAGACCGGAAACCTTACCGATCGATTGGGAGAGATCGATCAGTTCTACGGAACCAGAGATTTTGGGTTCGGGGACTTGGTTACGCTGGTGTCGTTACCAACGCCCTTTCGGTACCTAATGCGAGTGATTTTCCTAACTAGGATTTCATGCAGGCACAATTTTGGGTGAGGTAAGTCTGACTTTGCACATTAACCAGTTTAACATGCTCACGTAATCATAATAAATAAATAGATGTCAATCACATAAATATCTATCCTACGTGGTGATCATGGAATTATGATTTAATGGGTCTCGAGCCAATGAGACCACATATAATCATTTTAATATTTTAATAACGGAGAGCCGCTCTTCGCTTCTTCTTGGTTTCTTGAACTCTTCAAGAATTGGGCCCCAAAGAGCTCGCCGACTTAAAAGGCTCCTCCACGTAATCCTCGTAGCATTTACATCAACAATTGACTATGCTAAAAATAAAGATTACATGAAAAATAAAAGGAGTACGCAGCCTCCATTTAATAATTACAATCCCAAATATATAAATAATCATCATACATTCATATATACATCAATCACATTGATTAGGGATTTTTCCATGATCACCACCCTTTCACGTAAGTAATAAATTCACAATTTAAAACTTAGGAAGGCACAATAAAAATTCTACGTTGAATCATATTCAGAATTTTTACGTAAAATAAGATAGCCATAAATTTTCGATTCAAAATTGATTTAGTCTCAATTTTTGCTACGTTGATTAATTTATCATATAAAATAATCAATCTCCATTAGCCATGTAAGACGAACAATTCGTTAATACATATTGGCCATAGTATTGCAAAAATTGCAAAAAATCAATTAAATGCACGAAAACACCTAAGGATTGGCTCTGATACCACTGTTGGGATCCACGTAACACGTAGCGGAAATAAATAACAACCCACACATGTATCTCCAGAGGCGTACTTCGTGCATTTCAATCGAAAAAAATCACAAAGTCTCAAAGGGAGTAAATAGATTACCTCTCGTAGCGTGCTTGAACGGAGGTGTCGGTTCGATGTTCTTCGATCTCAGCCTCCACAAGTGTTAGGCATCTAGTTCGGACGCACCACCAATTGACGAACGGGGAGACGACTAATAACTCCACAACAATTGTGCTAGCAATATGCGGAATCAATATTCCGAACTTAGTATATTTTGCTCGCTCAAGATTATGAGAATATAGAGAGTGTTTGTGTTCTTCTCTCTAAGCTCTCAAAAATTTGCACACTCTACAAAATGTCTCTCCCCTTCCAACCTCAAAACTCTTGCCATCCTTTTATAGCCAAAAATACCTTCCAATAAATTGTATTTAAAAATAGCACTAACAATTATAAATTCTATCTAAAAATAGCACTCACAAATAAATGACATTTAAAAATAGCACTAACAATAGCACTCACAATTTATAATACAAAAATGCTATTTAAAAATAGCACTAACAATAGCACTCACAATTTATAATACAAAAATGCTATTTAAAAATAGCACTAACAATTATAAATTCTATCTAATAATAGCACTCACAAATAAATGACATTTAAAAATAGCACTAACAATAGCACTCACAATTTATAATACAAAAATGCTATTTAAAAATAGCACTAACAATAGCACTCACAATTTATAATACAAAAATGCTATTTAAAAATAGCACTAACAATTATAAATTCTATCTAATAATAGCACTCACAATTTATGATAAATAAATGTCATTTAAAAATAGCACTAACAATAGCACTCACAATTTATGATAAATAAATGTCATTTAAAAATAGCACTAACAATAGCACTCACAATTTATAATACAAAAATGCTATTTAAAAATAACACTAACAATAGCACTCACAATACAAAAATGCTAAAAAAAAAAGCACTAACAAAGGTGTTAAAAATAATAACCATTATTATTATTACAAGAGTTAAAGAGGTTACCAAACAGTACAAATATGCATAACGTATAAATACGTATGACGTATAAATACGTAGAGCATACATATACATCCGTGAAACCGGGGACTAATTGAAAGAAAAATGTGCAATTAAGCCCTTTTGGTAAAAATTGATTAAATTGGAGGGCAAATTGACCTAATTGCACTTTAAGACTTTAGAATCCAATGTCATAGCTTATAAAAAGTGAGAATTGAAAACTAAAAGACTCGCAAAGGAATTTTTTGCTCGGTTCGAGTTTATGTTTGTGAAGAAACATAGTGACCCGAGCCGAATTTTCAATATTTAAGGTGACACACTTGAAGATGAAATTAAAACAAAATTATTGAATATTTTTGTGTATTTTTCTGACCACGAATGGTATTTTTCTGATTTTTTGGGTATTTTTATAATTAAATAAATTCGAAAAATATTATAAAATACCAAAAAATATTTTTTGTTCAAAATTGGTCCCCGAGGCTAGGCCAAGGCTTCCAAAGTTGATTTTGTGATTTTATGACCTTTTTTGATATTTTTAATTAATTTTAAAGAATAAAAATCACAATAATAAATGATCAAAAATCAGGTGTCAACAGCTGCCCCTCTTTGAGAGGAATCTCGTTAGAGGTTTCTCTCAAAGATAAGGTGGCACCTGATTTCTAACCGACTCAACTGGGAAAATGAGAGAAGAAATGCTACGACATTGGATCGCTTAAGGCCCTTTGATGAAAGCTCAAATTAATCCCCGGTTTGCTTTAACAATTTGAACATGGGCCGGAGTGAGAGAGGCTTACCTGAAGCTCACCTGTCTGATGCTGCCGGTTGCGACAACTTTCAAGCAGATACCTAGGACTCGTCATTCAGAATATCCTAGGGAGATTAAGCTCTGACCTGTATGGTAGGTCATACCATTATGGGATTCCTAACTGGTAGGAACCTAAGGAAGGCGCGTCCCACACTTTGGGATTTGCCAAGGATTTTGATCCGTATGGTGGATCGAATCAGAAATGGTTCACCTACTGTAAGGTTTACCTAGGGAAACGACTCTTTCCGTGTTTGGAATTTGTCAAGGTTTTGATCTGTATGGTGGATCGGACCATTAGGCTGATCCTTCAGGCGGTTTCTACCATATTTGACCCTTCAGGCGGTATCTACCGTGGTTTGACCCTTCAGGCGGTTTCTACCTTGAGTTGACCCTTCAGGCGGTTTCTACCTTGGTTTGACCCTTCAGGCGGTTTCTACCTTGTGCTGACCCTTCAGGCGGTATCTACCATGAGTTTGACCCTTCAGGCGGTTTCTACCTTGTGCTGACCCTTCAGGCGGTATCTACCATGAGTTTGACCCTTCAGGCGGTTTCTACCTTGAGTTTGACCCTTCAGGCGGTATCTACCTTGTGTTGACCCTTCAGGCGGTTTCTACCTTGAGTTGACCCTTCAGGCGGTATCTACCTTGAGTTGACCCTTCAGGCGGTTTCTACCATGAGTTTGACCCTTCAGGCGGTTTCTACCTTGAGTTTGACCCTTCAGGCGGTATCTACCTTGTGTTGACCCTTCAGGCGGTATCTACCTTGGTTTGACCCTTCAGGCGGTATCTACCATGAGTTGACCCTTCAGGCGGTTTCTACCTTGTGTTGACCCTTCAGGCGGTATCTACCATGTTTGAAAAGGGGTCTCATGACGAGGGTTCTCCACGTCCGATGAGACTGTTTGATATTTTGAAAATGGGTCCTGGGACGAGGGTTCTCCACGTCTGATAGGACTTTTTCTTTTAAAAGGATTTTTCTTCCCCTTTTTTTGAGACCCCGAAGTTTGTCGGGAATTCAGTTTTTTGAAGCAGTGAAAGATTTTATTTTGACAAAACTTCACTTGAGTCTGTTGAGGCGACATTCTGGGAGTTGGGTTCTCCAAGTATCCTGCATAAGTTTGAGCCTGAAAGATTTTTCTTCACCAAGAAAACGTTAGTAATCTTTGGGAAGACCACGGCTGTCCATTTTGACAAAACCGTATGATTTAAGTTTTAATCATGAAATGTGCATTTTGATGCTGGGGGTTATCCAAAGCATTCTTGCAACATGCAAATGTGATCACAAATCCCTTGCACGGAAAATCTGGATCAACAGTTTGAAAATTCCAAAAAGAGTTTGTTCAAAACATCAATTGGAATATTTCTCGACAATGAGGTCTTCTCACCTGTTTTGCGATCGTGTTTTTTTATAGGGGATACACTCGATTCCCTACTAACCCGTGCCTAGGTTTTAGGCTCATTCGCAGCGCATACATTTTGATCGGTCGGGAGGTCTTCCACGGGACCGTAATGTTGGGCTTGGATATTGGTCTTCAAGGGGGACTCACTTTTGAGTCAAGGTCATTGAATGAAAGTTTTCACCATCTGTTCCGGGTTTACAAGTCAAGAACCCTGCAAAATGAGAAAGAAATAGTCTTGCTCGTACTTCTTCGAGCTGAGCTGTATGTTAACCCAAGTGTCTTAGTCAGAGAAGACTGTTTCAGGGTTATGATGTTGGTAGGATTGGGGACCGAAAAAGGCTTGTTTTTGGCCCAGAATTCATGACGAGTTTGACATTGGTGATCATTGCTGATTTACCTCCTGTCTTTTCCTTTCTGCATCTTTAGTTTTTGAGGTGTACAACCGATTTTGAGGTGTGCACCAGCTCTTTAGAGAGCGTCCCTTGTTGCATTCAGAGACCGACTCTCTCCATGTCTTTGTTCTGTGCTTGGCAGCATTTGGGGAGCAGCTTTTTTTATTTGACTCCTTTAAGAATTTTTTTTTTTTTTTTTTCATCCAAGTTTCACTGGGGATCAAGCAAACAGCTTTCATGAGCATCGGCCTTGCTTTTACCAGGCACTTTGCTTTTTCTCGATGCCGTGGATTTTTCTCATTCATTTTTGAAATCCCACTTTTTCTCATCTTCATAGGATCGCGTTAGACCTATGATCAAAGGTCTAACAAGGTTAAACATTAACTTAGGAATTCTTTTGCAAACCCTAAGTCTTGAACTTCTTCGTTTCTGAAGTGATGCTGCATCCGTCTTGGAATGTGCAATGATCACCAACAGGTTTATGAAATGATTCTGCAGGCTCAACTTGGCTATGCAAAGGATTCGGTGTGTGGGATAGAGAAATGAATGCTTCTCATCATCCTATGGCACTTGGATTACCATATAAACAACACACAAAGATTAATGTTAGTCCGAGCAAGAAAATTTCTAACCATTTTCTCCTGATGCTGCTGGACTCACCTCCATTTTGCCCCGATGTGGGGTGGTTCTTGACAGGGTTAAGAATGAAAACCGCCGTTCAAAGGGGTTATCAACGGTCACCTGTAGTGTTTGGGGGATATGAAACGAATGCCTCCGTCGTCCCAACCCATGTAATCGCTGCGAATGGTCCCTACTTCCGTAGGTCCAGATTCTGCTGTCTTATCCGCTCCATTTCTCTCTTAAGTGTGTATAGGACGTGTTTGGACTAGGCTTTGCCTCTCGTCTTTTGAGAAAACGTCCTTTTGAAAGTTTTGAACAACTTTTGATTGGAAAAATCTCTTTCGTTTTCTCCAAAAATTTTACCCGTCAATGGGATTTTATGATGCCCAATGCATGTTCAGATAACCTCATGTTTCAAAACATGAATGCCAATGAAGTTAGAATCCTATGTCTTTTCTAGACATCAGATTCTAAAAGCTTTTCTTTTCTTCTCTATTTTTTTATTCAACATTTTCAATGGATTGGGGAAAGGGATACTTACCTGTCCCCCGCGGCTGGAGATCCCTGAAAATGCGGAAGAAACATGTTATTGTTCGTTCATGAATTTTTCAAAAAATTAGAACGATACATCTTACCCTCGGTCGTGTGCCCCTGCGAGTGCACACAGGTTGTCAAAATTTGTCCTCCTTGATGGTGAGTCCCTATCAAGGATAAATAGCAAGTGTTAACTCATATTCCCAAATTGAAGACAAATTGGGACAATACAACTTTACTCTTGGTTCTCATCCCGTTCTGACGTCGCGTATTGATATGAACCACGTCTATCAAATCCGCTTATCCATGCTTGGAATATTTGCAATATCAATGGTTCAGCTGCCCCCGGTTGGGCAACGTCTGTTTTGTTATTTGAACAGATGGCTCCTTGGGTGATTTATCCACGTTTAACACCTGAGAAGGGAAAGAAATGAGACATTACTTTGGTATTCGGTTGAAGATCGTTTAGGAACGATACATCGTTTTACCAAATGGGAGGCTTCGTGACCAAACGTATTTCGTGCTGAATGGGGGTAGATCCCATTATGCTCCGCGGGTGATAGTCATCGTTCATGGAATTTGCTCCACGGATTAAGTGATTAATCCATGGCCCTTGGCTCGAAGACGTTCAAAGGGTAATGTTGACACTCAGAGCGGTTAGTTTTCAGCGTTAATTACAATGTTCCCGCGGGAACTTTACAACGAAATCCGTAACACATTCATTCGATGTATTCACCTCTCACTCTCCTGAGCCTTCTAATGATTTAGCACACGAGCTTCGAACCAGATGTCCGGTCGCCGGTACCGGTCACGACTGCGAAGATGCACTTGTTCCAAAATGCTTGACCCATAGGCTGAGTTGCTCATTCAGGAGATCGTCCGACCGCTCGAGTCGTCCAAGTTGAGCATCCTTAATTGCTGGTGACGGACTTCTCCCATTTTCGGCATGAACAACCTGGTTTCTCGGTTTATGCGTGATCCACACGCCGAGTTGCTCACTGAGGGACTCGCTTGAAATTTCAAGCCATTGACGCCCAAGTCGGGCATCCTCAACCGTTGGCGATGGGTTCCTCACACTACTTTCGACATGAACAACCTCACTTCTCGAGTTGGTATTTTCATCGTTGTCCAGTAGGTTTGTACCCGATGCTGGATTCGCCGTAGGAATAACACTAACGATCGGTTGGTGCTCAAATTGGGGAGTCCATACCTGCTGAAATTGTTGTACATACTCTTGGGGAGTACCAGGGTAACTCAGGGGGGAATTCAGCCGATCGAACCAAGAATAGATGTTTTCAAGGAGATCGTCTGAACCATCGAGCGACTGACACTCAGGTTGAGTATTGTCGACTACTGGAGAAGGAATCTTTTTGCCATTTTCGTCATGGACCACCTGATTCTTCGAGCCGGAATCTCCGTAATCGTCTCGCAAGATTGTATGTGCATCTCCTGCCAGTGTTAGATCCGCTGTAGGACTAGTATTAACGGCCAGTCGGTGCTCAGACTGGGGAGTCCCGATTTGCTGAAATTGCGGTACATACTCCTGAGGAGTACTGGGATAACCCATGGGAGTACTCTGATTGATGCCTGAACAATCGACCGTGTAATTGTCAGTCCCATCGGTGTTAAGAGGTGATTGGATGCTTCCTGCTTCATGAGGATTGCGATCACAGCCATGCTCATCGTTTAAACTTGAACTGCCTCTCTCTTGGTCTAGCGCCACTCGTCCATCTCTCAGTAGTCTTTTGTAGCACCAAAGGTGGTTCCTGACTTTATTTCTATCCAATTCCGGCATGTTCATGATCTTGAGTATGCGCGATGGGCGAGCCAAACTGATCCCTAACTGTTGAACTGCATCAACAAATTTGCTATGAAGCTCCGAGGTCCAATAAAACCTTGTTTTCTTGCTAGCCGAAGTAGGGTTGGCAACTCGGCGGCTACTCTTCGTGGAATCTGGTCGTGTTGAACCGCCTCTATCTTGGTCTAGCGACGCTCGTCCATCTCTCAGTAGTTTCTTGTAGCGCCAAAGGTGATTCTTGACCATATTTTTAGTCAGTCCCGGCACGTTCATGATTTCGAGTATGCGCAATGGGCAAGAAAAACTGATCCCCAACTGTTGAACTGCATCAACAAATTTGCTATGAAACTCCGGGGTCCAACGAAATCTTATTTTCTTGCTAGCCGAAGTGGTGTCAGCAACTTGGCGGTTACTCTTCTCGGAATCTGGTCGTGTTGGAGGTTGCTCTGGAGGGGATTTAGTGGTCTCAGATCGGCTGGTCATGATGGTGAGTTCATCATCGAGCGGACCCGACTTGTCATGACGCATGTTCCCTTCCACAATGGGCGTCGACTTTGACCTTATAGCACTAGTTTCCTCTTGTAGATCCTCGGCGGTACCCGCCTGTTCCGAAAGATGTTGCGAAGGGCATTGCAACAAATGAGCATTATAAACCCCCAGATCTGGCTCTTCAGTGAATACTCCGTCCGTGGGAACAGGGTTACCGCACTCCAGGCAAATAGCGATGCTTAGAGCTTTTTTGTACTGAGTGTTTTTTATTCGAAGCTTTTCATTTTCCTCCCTTACAACCGCTAACTCGTGCCGATCGCGTTGCTGCTTCAGCCGGGTTCGTTTGTTTTCAAACCAGCACTTGACCTTCCGAGGCTCCCACCCTATCTCCTGGCCCATTTTGATTTTCTGTTCCATGTCCGGATAGGGGTATTCCCTGAAAAACAATTCGAGTTTATGGACTTGACCTGAAGTGTTGCGTTTGAGATATTCCCCTTTCTGACGCTGATAACCGTCGCGGGTACTGTTCTCGTTAACCAAGCCGCGGGTTTCATCATTAGAAGGATCGGTCTCCATGGCCCTCGTGTCAGGTTCGGTCCTGAGATCTTCAAACTCTTCCAGCAGCTCAAGCTCGGAGACCTCCAAGTCTGGCGCTTCCAGTAAATGACAGAATCCCTTGAACATTTTGACCGGGATATCACTGTTTGATTTTCCGTTAACTCAGCTTTCTTTGTTCCTCCTTGGATCTTCACTTTCTCTGCAAATTCTGAGAGGTTAAAGGAGCCGGATCACCGTTCTTCGATCAAAGGTGATGGCTACCCGACGAGCGCTCTTCTCAATGTTTCGAGATTCCCACTTCGTCCTTTTGTGATGGCTACTTGACGAGCGTTTTTCTCAAGGCTTCGTAATTCCCACTTTGTCCTTTTTTGCTCTTTTCTACGTGAACGGAGCCTGAAGATCTCTTGCGTTGATTTCGCTTTGTCGAGCACTACGCTTGTCCCCCTGGCCCAGTCTCTAGAGTAACAAGCCTGCCCACCTTTCGGCGCCATTATGTTTCGTAAAACCCGAGATCACAGGACGGTGGTGGATTCGTGACTCATCGGGGATGCATTAACGAAACTCGCTTGGCTCTACTGCACATAAAATATTATTACCACTTCTCCCTGTACTCGAGCATTTATAAGGTGATAGATTGATGTCAAGAAGATTAACACTTTAGCCTTATCAGACTCAGCCTCTCAAACACTCTTCACATTCTCACTCTCTTCTCCGTCATTCCATCGCATATGGATTCCTCCTCTATGCCTGTTGCCTTACCTGAAGCTTCGACCCAATGGGAGAGATTTTACCACCTCTTGGGTAGGGGTTATGGCTACATAAACAATCATCCTGAAGCTGAGGTTGAAGTTCGTACTCTGATTCCGGCCCTGGATACTGCGTGTATTGAAGGTACGAAACTGCAAAGGGAGTTTGTGATCTTCCCAACTCTCTTTAACAATTTCATGCAGGCTTACGAAGTTGCTAGCCGGGAGGTCACTTTGGCTGGTATCGTGCGAGCCCGTTATCAGGACCGAACTGAGTCCTTGATGTTGGCCATGCTGACGGCCGATAACCATAAAAGGGCTGTTGAATACGCCCACGCCCAGGTTTCGATGCTGGTCCGTGAGAGGGACAACTTGGTGGAGCGTCTGGCTCTTTTTGACACCGCCTTTGAGCAAGACCAGCACAACTTCGTGCTGAGGTTCCAGTGTGCCTGGTTGGAGGAAAGGCTTGAAGACCTGAGCATGGATATAGCTCGCGGGAGGGTGCTGGCTCATGACTTAGAGCTTGAGTTCGAGTACTATGACACCAAGGTGAACGAACTTAAGGAGAAATGTCGTCTCCTTTTCTTCAAGCTTGTAGACCTCGATTCCCGGAGTGTGGGTTGTAAGCAAGGCATGGATAGCATGGAGAGTCAGTTAAGCTTTTTTGTGATGCTTGTCAGAACTCATTTTGGGTTTACTGCTCCCCCTCAGTGATCCACTTGTAAACTTTCCTGCTGAATGAAATAAATGCGAGTTTGTTTATATATGCTCTTTCATTCTGCATTGTTGACTAGCCAAGAAAGGTTTTTGCTTTCGGATCTACGCGACTCCTTTTTCGCCTGTGTCAACAGATTGACTACGCATCCTTCTCACAGCCCGACGCTTTATATTTGATTGACCTGAATGCCTCGTGAGAAATAGATTTGTAGTTGCTCGAAACTTAAAGATTGCCCCTGATTTTGCGGTCATTGCGTTTGGGGCCGCTAGTAATCTTTCACTTTCGAGCTCGATCATATTCTGCTAGTAACTCATGCTATCAATTCTGCCTTCACGCGTCGGGGCTGATTTTACCTTGAACTTAATAACAAGGAATTACCGTATACACACGAGATGACGTTTGCGAACAACATTATGCAGAATCAACTCTAGCTATTGAAGAAACAAACGCATGCACCGATGAGAACTTTACAATAGGAGATACATCCTTCTCGCGTACATCCCCTTCTTTCTTGGGGCATGTCCAATGACTAACCAGTCTGGCCTCAGCTTAGGTGTGCCATTACCAAGTGCAGATCATGGTTGCCAACCTTTAATAGCTTCCAACTGATCGAACCAGGTATCAAGTCCTTCATCGAAGAAATCACCCGACCCCTCGAACGATTGATGTGTAGGTTGAGCTGCATCGCCCGACGGGTTCTTCGAACTGGAACCTCCATCTTTGTCTGGGATTATAAGAGGAGATTTGATCGATTGACTACCACAAGCATCTCCCACTTGGGGATTAGGGAAATAAGAGTGCTCCAAGCTTTCTCCCATTAGATCATCTGAAGCCATATGCTCTAATTGGGCAAACCCTTGAGCACTGGGCGTGGTGGGCTGATCTGCGACAGGATGAACACTGACTAGCTGCTGCTCGGACGGAGGAGTGCTTACTCGTTGCACTTGTGATGCGTGTTCTTGAGGAATATTGAAATGACTCGCGAGGATATCCTGATCAAATCCCCAATAGTCGTCCAGATTCGACCGGGCCTCATTTGTCATAAGGGTGCTGGGTTCGCAGCCGAGTCTATTGCTCGGATTCAGTTCTGCATAACGCTGTCCTAACGCCCTTCTGTAGCAACCAAGGTGATTCGCGACTAATTGCTTGGTAAGTCCCGGTACGTTCATGACCCTAAGTATGCTTGTCGGACCTATGAAGTCGAGTCCTATCTGTCGAACTGCGTCCAAGAACTTGAGATGAAGCTCCGGGGGCCAAGTGAATTTCTTCTTCTCGTCGTCCAGAGTGGCGTAGATAGCCTGCCGACTAACCTCTAACTCCTCTTGAACCGTATCTGATCTTACCGGAAGCTGTTGTGGAGGAGATTCATGGGCTTCGATGAGGTGACTCCGATCATAACGACACGTATCTTCTTCCTCCGAAGACACTGGTATAATTTCTGTAGGATCGATCTGCTCATGCGCGCCATTAGCAGGATCTGATTGTACCGGAGATGGCTCAAGGGAGCAGGGGGATAAATGAGCACCTTCCATCTTCGTAGAAGGCTTACTGGGGAACAATTTACTGAGGGTGGTAGGGCCACCGCAGTCAGGGCAGGTAATAGTACTGAGAATTTTCTCATACCACATGTTTTCCATTTGAAGGTTTTGGTTCTGCTCTTTTAGGGCCGTGATCTCCTTACGCCTGTGTTGGACACCTAGTCTGAAACGTCTATTCTGAAACCAAAAATGGATTCTCATAGGATTCATTCCCAGCTTCTGGCCCAATTCAATCTTTTGTTCCTCGTTTGGGCAAGGGCATTCATCGAAGAAAGCTTCAAGCTCCTGGATTTCTTTCCGAGCGTAGCGCTGGCGACTTTTTCTTTTCCGGGGTTGAGCGTCGTGGCCACTGCCGTCGTCACCACTGCGATCTTGATGTTCGTCACCGGCGATGTTGAGTTCCATGGCTTCGATGTCGAATCTGATTCTAGAGAATTTGAGGTCTTTCAACGAACTCGTCACTCGGGGTTCTCTGTTCTCTTTTGTATACTCGCTCTTTCGATTTGTTGCCTCCTTTTCCTCGAAAGCTAGGTCTGTTCAGCGTTCTATTTTTGAAACGACGGAACTGTTTACCTCCTGCTCAGCTTTCCGACACGAAGGGGTAACCAAATCCTTCCGCGGCTTCTTCGATAGTAGCGCTCGCCTTTCACTTTTCCTCGATAGTCATGCCTGTTCAGCACTGTCTTCTCTTTTTAAGTGGCAGAGCTGTTCACTCGCCGCCCAGCTTTATGCGTGATGGAACAACACAATCCTTTCGCGGCTTCTTCGATAGTTGCGCTCGCCTTTCACTTTTCCTCAATAGTCATGCCTGTTCAGCACTGTCTTCTCTTTTTAAGTGGCAGAGCTGTTCACTCGCCGCCCAGCTTCATGCGTGATGGAACAACACAATCCTTTCGCGGCTTCTTCGATAGTTGCGCTCGCCTTTCACTTTTCCTCAATAGTCATGCCTGTTCAGCACTGTCTTCTCTTTTTAAGTGGCAGAGCTGTTCACTCGCCGCCCAGCTTCATGCGTGATGGAACAACACAATCCTTTCGCGGCTTCTTCGATAGTTGCGCTCGCCTCCCTCCCAGCTTTAATAATGGCGAGACCGAATTTGTCAGGCCTGAAATTGTGGATCAGGACATGTCTGATGATTCACGGGAGGAGCAACCCTCGCTTTACATTAATTAACCCGGCTCCACAAGCATTATTGCTGCAACTTTTCTCCACTCTCGAGACGCTATAAAATGCGGAGTTGGTGTTTGGGAGATTAACGCTCTCATATAATTTGCTTCCATCCTCTAATCGCTCCACTACACACATCTCTGTCGAAAATGGCTTCTTCCCAAGTTCACACTTTCTCAGCCGAAGCTTTGACTCGATGGAAAGAGTTCTATAACCTCTTGGGTCGAGGCTACGCTCACATAGCCGATCATCCCGAAACCGAGGATGAGATCAGAGTCATGTTCGGGGACCTGGACATCACCTCCCTCGAGGGTACCGCGTTGGGGAGGGAATACAATATTTTTCCAACGCTCTTTACGAACTCCTTGGAGGTCTACCGCGCTGCTCATCGGGGAGTTACCGTGGCTCGTGTCTTGCGAGCCCGTTATGAGGATCAGTCCGACCGCCTAGCGTTGGCTGACTACCTGGCCGATAGTCACAAAAAGGCTGTTGAGTTCGCCAAAGAGCGGGTTTCGACATTGCTACGCGAGAGGAGGAATCTGGTGGAGGACTTAGCTCTATCTCTGGCTACCTATGAGCGCGATCGACGTAATGCCCTGCTAAGGAATCGGAGCGAGTGGCTGGAAGAAAGGCTCAACGGCATAAACGAGGATATAACTCGTGAGAATGGACTTGTTCGGGACTTGGAAGCAGTCGCCGAAGATCACGAGACTCAGGTTGTTGCAGTCAATGATGAACGCAAACGCCTCCACCTCAGGCTTGCGGACCATGATACGCGGAGTGGTGCGTATAAACAAAGCATCCATAACCTGGAGGGCCAGCTGGGCTCCTTTGTGTCGTTGATTAGGGCTCACTTCTGCTTTACTTTTCCACCCCAATGAATTGTATGATCTGGTTTGGGCAAGAATGAATGAAAGCCCCTGTGTTTGTTTTAGCTTTTATATGATCCATTTCTTCGAGCATCCGGACATCTTAGACTTGGATGAGCCGATCCATAATAAGTCGAGTAGATGTGTTCTGATTTTCTAACTCACTCATGGTCAGATGAAAGAATAGCCTCAGACTTATCCAAGAAAAGATTTCTTTATGCTACTTGTTTTTCACCTGCAAATGAAAAGACCGAGTCAAAAGGAATAATCTGAAAAAGAAAGCATAGACCCCTTTCAATCTTATGCTTGCTCGTAATTAATAATGACAAGAACTTTTACAAGGGTTTTAATCTTGTGCGAAAAGTTTTTATCAATATTCCTCGAAAGAAAGCATACTATTGAAAGGAATGTAATTCACGATAATTGCTTTTGACCAATATTCAGAAGAGTGAATTAGTCAAAAATGCAAGGCATAACGACGTGTTTTTAAATTTAATTGAAGATACGGCATCCAAATCAAGGCCGTTTTGTTAAGAACGAGAGCAATTTGGACATCTATCTCGTCATTAAATTCGAAATAACGTCAATACTCTTGATCAATTATCGTGGATTACTTAGTGACGTATGACATGCATGGACCAATTCAAGTGTATAATTCCTTCTAGCGAAATTGGGGTTGGATTACCCTGTACGACCAAAAAGGTCGTGTAAGATTTTCAACTTTAGTTTCCTCTAAAGGAATTATAAACTTGACTTGGGAGTATTCGGATGATTAGAGAAAATGCCACTATCACATTCCCATGACCCGTCAAAAAAAATACAACCGAGTTCCATATGAATGTATACACCAATAGATCCCTAATACAATCACTATAAGGGGTGAGATAGAGAAAGCCTCGATAAAAATAAACCCTATACAAGAGGACTAGTAATGAAACCAAGGAATGTGATCCTAACGTTTAAGGATGCCCCAAGTTCGATCTGTGACTTCCGGATCACTTGCCCCAACTCGTCATCTTCATTGGACGATATCTCAATAATGTTCATAGTAGGCTCCTTTGTTGCTCACTCGGTGTTCGCCATGGGATATCATCCTCCTCGTCTTCTATCAAGGACGTTTGGGAAAAACACATGCATCTATCCTTGAAATGGCATTTAATCTAATCACCAGAATGCAATGAATGAAATGCCTATATTTATATGAACTGTAATAGTTTTGAGGGATAGAGAGTCTTACCAACCCAACTCGTCGACTTATGTGCGATTTTAGGTGTACCAACCGCCCAAAGACATGCGCATGAGACAAGTGATGGTGAACTTCTAAAAATCAGAGGGTTTGGCACCTAAGGTTAAGGTTCCCACCTCGAGTTCTAGAAAGAGCCGATTCCATTGCACAACTATCGTTGCATTGGGACTCAATCCATAGTTCGAAGCGAGCGGAATTGAGAAGTGGATTACCCCGTGTTTTTCCTCACGGAGATTCCATTTTCAATTCCTTCTATTGTGTTCCTAAAGGCGGCGCCTGGGGTTTTAGGCGCGGTTGTGTGTGTCCATGTGTCGTGATCATCACAATGCAAGTCATGCACAACAATTTATCAATCAGCACTTCAAATCATCCACACAACATACATTCCTACGCCACACCTGCGTAAAATAAAGTTAATCACAGACTACACCCCTTATTACTCCAATCTGCAAAAACATATAACACCTATCGTGAGCGGACTTACCTCACCTTCAAGAGCGCCTGTAGGGTTAGAAAAATCACTCAATTTTTATTACGGCCTAAGTCCACTTGAGGTCTAGAACCATAGTTTCTAGAACAAGTCCCCAGTGGAGTCGCCAGCTGTCGCGACCCGTCCGGAAGCGGACGCGGCTAATGGATTACCGATCACGGGTCTTGGATCGGCGCGAGCCCTCCCAGGCCCATACCAAATCGCGGCGGGAGTATTCTTCGACGATAAGAGTCGATCGCTTTCGACCTTCAGTGTGGTCGTGGTGGCATGTGCAAATTGTGCATGCATTTGGAGTCGCCACCGGTCTTTCTTGGAGGGTAGACCGGAAACCTTACCGATCGATTGGGAGAGATCGATCAGTTCTACGGAACCAGAGATTTTGGGTTCGGGGACTTGGTTACGCTGGTGTCGTTACCAACGCCCTTTCGGTACCTAATGCGAGTGATTTTCCTAACTAGGATTTCATGCAGGCACAATTTTGGGTGAGGTAAGTCTGACTTTGCACATTAACCAGTTTAACATGCTCACGTAATCATAATAAATAAATAGATGTCAATCACATAAATATCTATCCTACGTGGTGATCATGGAATTATGATTTAATGGGTCTCGAGCCAATGAGACCACATATAATCATTTTAATATTTTAATAACGGAGAGCCGCTCTTCGCTTCTTCTTGGTTTCTTGAACTCTTCAAGAATTGGGCCCCAAAGAGCTCGCCGACTTAAAAGGCTCCTCCACGTAATCCTCGTAGCATTTACATCAACAATTGACTATGCTAAAAATAAAGATTACATGAAAAATAAAAGGAGTACGCAGCCTCCATTTAATAATTACAATCCCAAATATATAAATAATCATCATACATTCATATATACATCAATCACATTGATTAGGGATTTTTCCATGATCACCACCCTTTCACGTAAGTAATAAATTCACAATTTAAAACTTAGGAAGGCACAATAAAAATTCTACGTTGAATCATATTCAGAATTTTTACGTAAAATAAGATAGCCATAAATTTTCGATTCAAAATTGATTTAGTCTCAATTTTTGCTACGTTGATTAATTTATCATATAAAATAATCAATCTCCATTAGCCATGTAAGACGAACAATTCGTTAATACATATTGGCCATAGTATTGCAAAAATTGCAAAAAATCAATTAAATGCACGAAAACACCTAAGGATTGGCTCTGATACCACTGTTGGGATCCACGTAACACGTAGCGGAAATAAATAACAACCCACACATGTATCTCCAGAGGCGTACTTCGTGCATTTCAATCGAAAAAAATCACAAAGTCTCAAAGGGAGTAAATAGATTACCTCTCGTAGCGTGCTTGAACGGAGGTGTCGGTTCGATGTTCTTCGATCTCAGCCTCCACAAGTGTTAGGCATCTAGTTCGGACGCACCACCAATTGACGAACGGGGAGACGACTAATAACTCCACAACAATTGTGCTAGCAATATGCGGAATCAATATTCCGAACTTAGTATATTTTGCTCGCTCAAGATTATGAGAATATAGAGAGTGTTTGTGTTCTTCTCTCTAAGCTCTCAAAAATTTGCACACTCTACAAAATGTCTCTCCCCTTCCAACCTCAAAACTCTTGCCATCCTTTTATAGCCAAAAATACCTTCCAATAAATTGTATTTAAAAATAGCACTAACAATTATAAATTCTATCTAAAAATAGCACTCACAAATAAATGACATTTAAAAATAGCACTAACAATAGCACTCACAATTTATAATACAAAAATGCTATTTAAAAATAGCACTAACAATAGCACTCACAATTTATAATACAAAAATGCTATTTAAAAATAGCACTAACAATTATAAATTCTATCTAATAATAGCACTCACAAATAAATGACATTTAAAAATAGCACTAACAATAGCACTCACAATTTATAATACAAAAATGCTATTTAAAAATAGCACTAACAATAGCACTCACAATTTATAATACAAAAATGCTATTTAAAAATAGCACTAACAATTATAAATTCTATCTAATAATAGCACTCACAATTTATGATAAATAAATGTCATTTAAAAATAGCACTAACAATAGCACTCACAATTTATGATAAATAAATGTCATTTAAAAATAGCACTAACAATAGCACTCACAATTTATAATACAAAAATGCTATTTAAAAATAACACTAACAATAGCACTCACAATACAAAAATGCTAAAAAAAAAAGCACTAACAAAGGTGTTAAAAATAATAACCATTATTATTATTACAATAGTTAAAGAGGTTACCAAACAGTACAAATATGCATAACGTATAAATACGTATGACGTATAAATACGTAGAGCATACATATACATCCGTGAAACCGGGGACTAATTGAAAGAAAAATGTGCAATTAAGCCCTTTTGGTAAAAATTGATTAAATTGGAGGGCAAATTGACCTAATTGCACTTTAAGACTTTAGAATCCAATGTCATAGCTTATAAAAAGTGAGAATTGAAAACTAAAAAACTCGCAAAGGAATTTTTTGCTCGGTTCGAGTTTATGTTTGTGAAGAAACATAGTGACCCGAGCCGAATTTTCAATATTTAAGGTGACACACTTGAAGATGAAATTAAAACAAAATTATTGAATATTTTTGTGTATTTTTCTGACCACGAATGGTATTTTTCTGATTTTTTGGGTATTTTTATAATTAAATAAATTCGAAAAATATTATAAAATACCAAAAAATATTTTTTGTTCAAAATTGGTCCCCGAGGCTAGGCCAAGGCTTCCAAAGTTGATTTTGTGATTTTATGACCTTTTTTGATATTTTTAATTAATTTTAAAGAATAAAAATCACAATAATAAATGATCAAAAATCAGGTGTCAACACATAGCCATAAGGGCTTATGGAAGGTGTGATTTCGGTCAGGGGTAAAATGGGAAGATTTGGAGGCGATTAGTCCGAAGGGCAAAATCGTCAATTTTTGGGAGATTTGGATACTGAATTACCCAAAATATTCCATGGCCAGTTGATTGTGGCCATTTCCCATTTTTGAGAATTTTTTTTGGAATTTCTTGATTTTTCATCAATTTTTGGAAGACAATTCGCCCAAAGGGAGAAATCGTCATTTTAAGAAGGGTCGGGGTTCAAAACACCCGAGATGAGCCTTGGCCAGTTGATTGTGGCCATTTCCTATTTTTGGGGATTTTCTTGGATTTTTTAGAATTTTTTTTGGAAGACGGTTTGCCGGAAGGGCAAAACCGTCATTTCTAGAAAGATCGGGGGTCAAATGACCCGAAACAGGTCGTGGCCAGTTGAATGTGGCCATTTCCTATTTTTTTGGAATTTTCTTGGATTTTTTAGAATTTTTTTTGGAAGACGGTTTGCCGGAAGGGCAAAACCGTCATTTCTAGAAAGATCGGGGGTCAAATGACCCGAAACAGGTCGTGGCCAGTTGAATATGGCCATTTCCTATTTTTTGGAATTTTTTAGAATTTTTCTGAATTTTTAGAATTTTTTTTATAAAATTTTTTATGATTTTTTATTGAATTTTTTTATTAAAATTATTATTATTATTAATTTTTATTCTCGATAAATACTTTAATAAAAAGCATGTCTTTGACAATAAACAATATTCAACCAGATAAATAAGTTAACCACTAGACTGAAACAAACACAAGCAAATCAAGTCTATAATAGCAAAACATACCTGATTGGACACCGGCCTTCAATTGCCAAGCCCCGATGTGCGCTATTCTCCATGTGCGTCGCAACCAACTAGTCGAGTCGGGGTTGGCGGCGGTCTACGAAAAATCCTTCGACTCGAACCTCGCACTCATTTGGACCGCGAACTTCAATTTTGTCTAATGGACCCAAACCTTCAATTAAATTGGCCCATAGGCCTCGAATAGGGCCCAAATCTTACAGCCCAACCTTCCAAGACAAGGTCCACCTACTGCAGGTGCGGCCCAAATCAGCTTAGGCCTCGGCCCAACTCGGCTGGCCCAAAAAAAGTCCAAACTGCATCTGTCCAACCCACCAACAGAGGAAGCAGTGGAACTCCGTGGCTGAGCAAGGCTGGTTCATCGGCCTAGGGCTGGTGGCCGGAGTGGTAGCAGACGACGGAGCTCCAAGGAGATCAGAGGAAGACGTCGGTGGCCGGTGATGGCTCACGGTGGTCGAAGCAGTGGCCGACAGCCACGAACAGAAACGAAGCCGACAGTAGGAACATGGGAACCCGAGAGGCCAGGGTGATCCGTCAGGACTGTTTCCGGTGGCAGTGGACGTCGGTCGGCTCCGGGGTCGTCAGTGGTCGTCTAAAGAGGGTCAGAGGAGGACGTTAGCGGTCGGGTCTCGGCGGAGGAAGGCTATGGGATGGTAGAACTCAGCCCGAACAGAACCGGCGCAGAAACAGAGCACCGAGAACAGAGCTTCGATTTGAGGGTCTCCGGCGATGCCGTGGCTGCTGCAAAAGGCGTGAGGCAGCCGTAGGATATTGAGGGACACCAGAGGAATGGTGTAGTGGCGGTGGTTGAGGCTGAGAGGCGTCGGAGAGGGTTGGGCAGAAGCAAACTCGAGACTGGCGGAAAACAGACCAAACGGGCTCGAGACTGTTTCTGGCGATTTTGGCGGCGTACGGCGGTAACGGTGGTGCTGTGGCAATCAATGGAGACCTAAGGAGATGGCTGATGGTCGGAGGTGGTGGTGGCTGTGCCGTGAGGGCCTCGGCAAGGCTCGCGCCAGCGAGAGATCATCCCCCCCCTCAAAAGAGCGTCCGTTGGCTCCTCCCCTTTTTCTCATGGCCGACCGCCCTTTTCGCGGCCACCACCTTTTTTGCCGCTGGCGAGCACCCACCTGTGGACATGTCTCCCACATCCGACGCCCTTTTCATTAAATAAAATGCCGCGGCTCCACTTCGCAAGCTTTCCCCTGTTCTCCCCTGTTTCGGCCACTGGGTCTGCAACTAAGTTGCAGACCCGGTCGGACCGGGTCGGGTCGGGCTTGACCCGACCGGCCCGGTTCGAACAAATTGGCCCAATTAGGCCTCAAATTGATCTATTTTCATAAAATTGATGGCAAAATCGGACTCCTTGACATGTTTTCTATCGAAAATGGGAATTTTCGTGATTCAATTGATTGAAATTTAGTGAAATCCCCAAATTATCCCTAGGATCCGAAAATAATTTTCGCTTAATTGAGGGCCCAAACGACTGAATTAGTCAAAATTGAGGCCACCAATGCATTCAGCATGATGAAAACTATAGGGTAGAGGTGTTTGATTTCAATGGGTATGCCTGTGTGAGATTTAATTTCGAAAATTGTGAAACCGGGGACTAAATCGAAAGATTTTTATGCAATTAAGCCCTTTTGGTTAAAATTAATCAAATTGGAGGGCAAATTGACCTAATTGCACTTCGAGACTTTAGAATCCAATGTCATAGCTTATAAAAAGTGGAAATTGAAAATTAAAAGACTCGAAAAGGAATTTTTGGGCTCGGTTCGGGTTTATGTTTGTTAAGGAACATAGCGACCCGAGCCGAATTTTTGAGATTTAAAGTGACACACTTGAAGAGGAAATTAAAAAAAAATTATTGAATATTTTTGTATATTTTTCTGACCACGAATGGTATTTTTCTGATTTTTTGGGTATTTTTATAATTAAATAAATTCGAAAAATATTATAAAATACCAAAAAATATTTTTTGCTCAAAATTGGTCCCCGAGGCTAGGCCAAGGCTTCCAAAGTTGATTTTGTGATTTTATGACCTTTTTTTGATATTTTTAATTAATTTTAAAGAATAAAAATTACAATAATAGATGGTCAAAAAATTAGGTGTCAACAACCGGCCCGTGGCCACCTCTAGTTATAGGTGATTTGCCGAATTAATTTTTTTTTTTTGGCGAAGGATATGGAGCCTATGGTTGAGTGGATTTCTTTGGAGACGAAGAAGACCTAGTGCATATGTGATGTGATTGCTGGAAAATTTGGTGCCGAATCTTGAATATTGAATACTGCAGAAGCTAAAATTTACAAGTCTAAACTGTTATATGCATTCGGAGTTGGCAGAGCTAAATTCATTCAATAGAACGTTTAATAAAGTGACAACAGCTTCCCACAAAAAAAAAAAGTGACAACAACTTAAATCATTCAATCAAAAGGACATCGAAAACGTTTGATTTCTTTCATTTTTTTTTTACACGAGGTATCCGATTTTTGCTGCTCGATTAATCGAGATACTCAATTTCCCCATCCACATTTAGGGGTGTGCAAACTGGACCGGATCGGCCTAGGACCGGCCTGGCCCGGGCGGGTTGGTCCTGTCCTTGAGGTTGGCGGTCCGGTCCCCGGTCCCAATAAACGGGATCAATGACTGGGCGGTCCGGTCCCCGGGTTCCATGGTTTGGGACCGGACCGGACCGGCAATGTTAAAAAAAAAAACTAATCTAGTTAACCTAATGATTTTTGTTTAAAAAAACAAAGTAATGAAACACCAATTGGACATACTTCTTGAGAAGGGAACAAAAGGAAAACTAACAAACACATGAGACATAAAAGGAGACGCAGCGGGAAACAAATGATGGATGGCATACTAAAGTCTGATCAATGTGGCTTTTAGAATGAAAAAACTCTCAACCGTCCAGTACACGCACATTTACTAGTGACATTCCTATAGCTTCTATTAAAGTATAGAAAATCATCATGGAGAAAATTAAACCGGTTTTGGAGCTCAAATAAAAAGTTTATATCAGTTCTATCATTTTGAAATATTTCATTTCAGTTGAGATTAGCCTTGAGTTAACATGGATAGTAAAAATTCTAGCATTTCTGTTGTTGCATAAAAACTCCACCGAAGAAACATGTAATTTTCATAAGTAGTTAGAATTAGCAGTCCTACTGGGCTGGGGCCGGGGCCGGGATCGGCCCGGACCAAGACCGGCCCGGACCGCCGGTCCTGGTCCGGTCTGTGGTCCCGAAAATATGGGGACCGGACTACTGGTCCGATCCCCGGTTCCATGCCGGGACCGGGCTGGACCGGCCCGAACCATGCGCACCCCTATCCACATTCACCAAGTAAGGTTCATTCACAGTGGCAGACTGATCCTCAAAGTTAATATGAATGGCCGACACTGTGATTCGAACACGATATATTGAATCCAATTCAAGTACTTTTTTGTCGAATCTACCCCTTGAGGGTTAGAACATAATACATCCAAAATTCCTATAAAATCATCATTAAGTTGTTCTCTCTAAAAATTGATCGTTTGCACCGATAAAGATGAATGTATGAAAAATACTCATTATCCGTGAAATGTTTAAATACAAGTTGTTTTCCATAATGAAAAAATAAATCATTGGCTATTTGTTTTAACGTTACAAGCGACCATCTTTTTGAAAAATATTTTCCATCGTAGTCATTTTTTGCGAGGCAAACGGAACATTGAACTTTAAATATTTACACTTTGGGAAGGGAATTTTGCATTTTCAAACAACATATCTAGGAAATACATATATTCCGCATACTTCTCAGAAGGAATTCATTTACAAATTACAAAAAAAAAAAAAAAAAATCTAGGTGGGATTCTGATTTAAAAAATGCAGGTGACAACTTTTATTGAGAAGGAAACTCATAAATATAGTTCTTCGCTTAAGGAATTTTATCTTGATACTCAAGGAAACCTGTAAGCCCCCGTCAAAGCGAACCGTTTACTCAAAAGCTCCTCTAAATGTAAAATGACAAGAAGACAAGACCCAGATTTATTAGTAGATCTGTCAAAATGGGTTATAAACACATTTTCTAACCCATATATAATGAGCTAAGTTTTTATTTATTTAGTTATGAGACCTATAAATGATGAGCTAAGTTGTTACATGAGTTATATTCGGTAAATGAGTTTGAATATAATATGGGTGTTAAATGGAGGGCAAATTACCAAACCAGTCCTAAACCTATTACAATTGCGCTAATTCAATTTTATTGTTTTATTTTTTTTGCGAATTGAGTTCTAAACTTTTTGCAATTCGGCGCTGACGTAGTCAATTCTTAATAATATTTTAATTTTTAAATATTTTTCTTTTTTCCCCTTTGCTATGCTTTTTGTTTGTGCCCAGTGAGGCCATTGCCACCTTCTCCCATGTCCGCGAGTCTCGGGCGAGGCGGCGGTGAGGTTGCCCTTGAATAGGCGACCGACGAGGGGTTCGTGGCCCTCTCCTAGAGGCCGACGAGCTCCGATGACCCTTCCCAGCCACAAATAGAAAGTGAAGCAAAGGAAGGAAAATAAGAAAAGAAAAATTAAAATCAATTAAAAAATTTAGAAAATATTTAAAATTTAAAACATTATTAAAATTGATCACGTTAATGTCGGCTGATAAAATGTTGAATTGATACAATTGCAAAAGGTTTAAGACTTAAGTGACAAAAAATTAGGACTGAATTGAAACGATTGCAATATGTTTAAAACTGTTTTGGTAATTATCTTGTTCAATGGGTCATAAAATGAGACTACAACTTACTTAGACTCAACCACCTCTATAACTCTCTCTTCATTCTCTTTTGCCCTTACTTGATCTTGCGTTCATTCACTCCGTTCTCTCATCTTAGTTTATGTATGAGTTAAATATGTAAGTACTTTAGAATGAGTTGCGTATGAGTTGGGTATGGATTGAATCGGGTATGCATCACTAGATTTACATCGCACGAAAATGGATCAAAACGACTTAATAAATCTAGCTACATCGGGCAATTTTTCGATCAGGTTTAAACCCGACTCGAACTATCCATTTGAAAGTCTATCTAGAGACATCAAATGGGTGGGTTAGGTCGGCAATTTATATTGACCCATTTTCACACAGTATAAATTCAAAGACCCATACCCCACCCATGTTACTGGAATATGCCCCTCGCTGACCGTCGCCGCCGCCACCTCACCGCCGCCGCTGCCCCTCACCCCCATCCGCCGCCACAATCCGCTGCCAAGATGTCGTGTGTCAAACACATTAGCTTCATCATTGTGATGGAAGGAAGGGCGTAACAGAGTCGCCTGTGGGACTAATTAATGTTTCGTCTTTTCTCCTGTTTCAAAGAACGAAGATACCTCCCTAAATGACGCTTGCCATTCCTTTGAATCCGAAGTTATGGCTTTGTTCTGGTTAACCTCGCATGTTATTTCCTTAGCCATTGCTCGTTGCAGCACTGTGATTGGGCCAAGTGCCAGTAGGCAGGAGACTATGCGTAACTAAAATCGCAGCCAGAGAGGGATTTCTAGTTCCTACAATGACTAAAAGTTCCAGTTGGAAATTTCTAGTATAACATGTCCCCGGATCAACGAAATTTCAAGCGGTGGCAATGGCGGTTGGTGAGGGTGGGTGGTGGGGGGTACTGATTGAGGCAGTCGGTGGCGATGGGAGGCAATGGCGGGAGGTGGTCACGACGGCCGGCCATGAGTGAAAAATGAATCGAAAATGGGTTGAGTTAAAACTCATATTTGAATAGATTTTATAAACCTAAATGCATTTTAAGCCCCCCCTTTTTTTAAATAAAATCAACTTATATGTGACCCAAGTGAATAAAAATGGATCAAAGACCCATATTGACAACTCTAGGATCTGCTGGCGGCCCTTGCTGGACTCATCGAAAAAAAGTAAAAGAAAGAAAAGAGAAAAATAATTTAGAAAAATCAAAAATCAAAAAACCTTTTATGACTCATTTAAATAGTAAGATAACCCATTTATGACCCATCTAAAACTCATTTAAGACCCATTGAGTTGCTAAGTGATCCATTTATAACCCACTTAAGCGTGTTAGATAACTCATTTATGACTCACACTCTTAAATATTGGTTAATATATCGAGACCCATTTTGACACCTCTAGATCTATCTTTTCCTTCTTCTGCCCCAACGTCACTCCTCTATCTTTTCAACTTTCCACTACCAATAATAATTGCAATTTGAACTTTAGCTAAAAATAAAAATTAAAAAAAGTTCATTTTTTTAAGGGGCATGCACTTGTAATTAATTTTGAGGGTCAAATGAGATTGACGCGGGGAAAGCGGGGCTCACATCAATAATTGCAATCTCCTTCCCATAGAAGCCCAAAAATTAGGGGTGAGAGGATCTCGATTCGATCCGATCCGATTTCTCTCAAGAATCGGGAACCGGACAAATAATTCCAGTTCTCATTTTTCGGAACCGTAGACCGGATCGGACCGGCCACCCTAAGAACTGGGAACCGGACCGGACCGGACCGTCGATCCAGTCCGGTTTCGGTCCGATTCCAAAGAATCAATAACATAATCAAATAATTTTGCTATCCAATAAAAAAATGGCTCTTAGAGGACGGTATATATATATATTTGAGAGTATCTGACATAAACCAGATGAAAAAATGGCATAAACCTGCGATATGCACTCCGAGTTCTCGAAGTGGTTCCATACTCGCCGCTCAGAGTTGAAGAATGACGTAAACTACCGCTTTATTGCATTATGCATGACTACAACCTGCTATCTCTGTCTTTGTTCAAGTCGACATGAAACGCCCACTCTGACAAACAAGTAGGATTTCTAGAAACAACTCAAAACATGGACATTCAACAGAAAAAACAAAAAAAAAGGGCAAAAAGAAGAAGCAAAGCTTCTGTTAATGGCTTCAAAAGAAAATTAAACCCTAATGTTTGACTACTTCAAGTAAGAGAAGAGGAGAGGACAAAAGAAACCCTAACGTTCGACTAAAACGTGAGGTATAATTTTTTTTTAAAATACCGGGAGGTCCGGTTCCGGAACCGGACCCCGGAATCGGGAACCGGACTGCCCGGTCACTGGTTCCAATTTTAGGAACCGAGGACCGGACCGGCTCCCCCTAAAATCGGAAACCGGACCATCGGTCCCGCTCCGATCCGGGCGGTCCCGATCCGGGCGGTCTTTTTTGCTCACCCCTACCGAGAATATTCCTCGATAGGACTTCAAACACATTTTTTTTTTCCTTTTGAACAAGACTTAAAAAAAAAAAACAAGACTTCAAAATCATTTGAAACGACTTTCATTTGAAATTTATTGTTTTAGCATCATCCATCCATCAAATTTTTGTTTAACGCTAAACGCTAGAAATAATTCAAAATACTAAATTATCAACATGTGAAATGGTGCATATATATAAACTATACATATATAAAATTCGAAAAAGGAAAGTCGTCAATTGAATTAGTACGAAGTAGTTGATGAGTTCTGCTCAAAAGGCTGTCCTGACGATTTCAGAGCAATATAGCGATCCTTGCATTGACGACAAGATAATTTCAGTTGACAAGGCTTTTCGATTTATTACAATCGTTGAGTTGTCGACATGAACTATTAGAGTGCTGGCGGGAAAAATATGCAGTGCATTAATTTTCGTACGGCGTACACTTAAGTGCATTAATTTTCAAAGTGTTCACTTGAGTGCCTAAACTTTTAAAAAGCGTTCACTTGAGTACCAACTTCTTTTAAAATCGTTCAGTTCAGTGCCAAATCTGACGTGCCTCACCGAAAATTCGACAAGTGGCATTTTTAATTATTATTTATGCTGACGTGGCTCATCGGAGTTGTCACTAAAGTAAACGATTTTAAAAGAAGTTGGTACTCAAGTGAACGCTTTTTAAAAGTTTAGGCACTCAAGTGAACACTTTGAAAGTTAAGGCACTTAAGTGCACGAATTGAAGAAAAGCTAGCACTCAAGTGAACACTTTAAAAGTTAAGGCACTTAAGTGCACGCCGTACGAAAGTTAAGGCACTTGCAGTGTACTTTTTCCGCTAGTGCTAGCTTACAAAAATCGACATTTGGCTTGCATATTTCTGCTTTTCGGAAAACCAGCTCGCCTCTCTGATTATTGTCTGAATTTTTTTCAAAAAGTCCTAAACCTATTATAATAGTGTCAATTCAATATTAAAATTTTTAAATTTGTGCTAATTCGTTCTATTTGGCTAGTCGGCGCTGACGTGGCACTATCGACATATGTGCAATTTTTTAAATTTTCTTTTCTTTAGTTTTTTCCCCCAACCCTTAGGGCTGGCGAGGCCACTGGCTAGGCGAGGGCGTTACGGCCGCTGGGTTTACGCAACCCTCGACAGCCGTTGCTAGGGGTCGTGCGACCCTTGGCTAAGGTCTCTTGGATCACGCAACCCCCGATGATCGTTGCTTGTGGTCGCTTGACCCAGGCGACGACCACTGGCGGTCGCGATGCCCCGGGAAGCCGTCATCAAGGCTCGCACGACCCCCGACTGCGGTCGCCTCCGTTGAGACCTGTTCAGCACAAGATATTTGTATGTGCTCAGAATTTAAAGAAATGAAATGCTCAGAATAAAAACCTATTCACCTGTTCAACTTAAGAAGTACAATTTCTCTTCAGATCATGTAATCTGCCGAAGATAAGCTGTGTACCTGACTTTTGATTTTAACAGGATGGCTTCTCTTGTTTGTGCTTACTCACAGTGGAGGCTTGTGATTTGTTTCGTCTTTCTTTATCTCTTTTTACTGGGAATATTCGTCCAAAAAAGGAAATATTAATATTACGATTTTCTTTTTGGCTTGTACAGTCTACACCATTAAGATTTGAGTGTGTGTTGTCTATTTTCTTTACTGTTCTGGTACTTGAATACTGAGTTTGAAACTAAGCGTATGTAATTGTGGGAAAAGATGAATCGCGTGAAAGTAAATTGGGTGAACAATAAACTTGATAGATCATAGACATATTAATTGAATGCAACACGACAAATGACAGGAGAAATACTCTGGTTAAGGTCCTTCTTATTTTGGCGAAACTTCGTCCTTTCCATGACATTCCTCTCGAAAAGTTATGCATAATAAAAAGAATTTGCCAAAAAAGCTCCTCGCAAAGATGAATTTTTAGTTATTTGTTCTATTGCGTTCAATTTTGTCACGACCTAAAATTAGGCTAACGGATTATCATGTTAATTACATCAACTAACCTAATCGCAACTTAGGTTCAATTCATGAAAAAATTATTTAATTGGAGCCGCCACTAATCATTTATGGTAGGTTGCTTAGAAACTTATATAAAATAGCAGGAGAACTACTAGAGAAAATGAGTTCGGGGACTTGGTTACATTAATTGAAAAAATTAATTGAAAAAATTAATGTGCTTTCGGTACCAATTTCATGAAAAAGCCCTTTTCAATTGATTGATGTGAATTGAATTTGATTTAGGAAAACTGTGACATGAGTTGCAAAAAAAATGATTTGATTTTTTTTAAAATTTTCTCGACAAAATAAAACAACCAAAAAGCAATAAAAAAAATTTGAAGAAAAATTTTAAAAAAATGTCCATAATATACCTTTAAATTCTGAATTTTTCGAAAAATTCACTCACTTCCAACTATTTGGGCTAAAACAGAATTTTATCTGCTACATTCTCGAAGATTTGAGCGGATAGATTTATAGAATAATATTATCCCGTTTGCTAAAGGGCATAACACGAAATTCTATACTAAATCACCATCCCATTCCAAAGATTATGGCTAAGGCATGCGATTTTTTTTTCGATGGGACTAGGTACAAAGGGAGCATATATTATGGGCATGTTTATTTATTTAAGTGCAAACTTTATAACAATGAAAAACAAACAAACATGAAAAATAAAACCAAATAAAAGATGAGCCAATTGATTTAAAATTCCATGAAGGTGGCCAAAAATATGACATTGGGGCCCACCTTCATCATCTAAAATCCAAATTTTAACTTTGAGAAAATTATCCTTTTAGACTGAAATTATTTCAGATAATTCTCAAAAATTGGATAAATATCCAATTGAACCCAATATCTTATCTCTAATCAGACAAATTCATAAAATTCATAAGATAAGATAGCAATCAAGCCAACCAACTCATGTATTAAGGATAGATGTTCAGAACAAGAGATTATCCATAACAAGTCTAACATCATCCAAATGAACACGTTACCTATCCATAACATGAGATAATTATCAGAAAAAGAAAAGATAAGATAAACCAACCAACTATGGATTATGATTCGAAACAAGGATTGTCCATCTATCCATAAGATAATTTGGCCAAGAGGAGTATGTGTGCCAAAATTTCAGGTTATCCGCCACAATTCTATCTATATTGAAAAATCGTTTGAACAAATTTTTTCCAATGTAAATTCAATCAATTCTCAAGAGTAATTCAACTCAATTCATCCAATTTTATGATCAAATTATCCAATTTCACATAAGTCAAAATTTTTATGCTATGAGGATCAATTTTTGGCATTGAGCCGAATATTGATAAAAAAAAACTTTAATTTTCCCGACTTTGATTACAAATCAAGTATGCTGAATACAAGAACATCAATGCAAATTTCCAAGTAAACACGCATGATTATACAATCAAAATCTTGAGAAAATAATACTTTTGACCCAATTTTCCAGCATACACAATTTCAGGTTTTTGTCCCAAACTAGCACTTTTCAGAGCTTGATTCGCTAGAGACCCCTTCCAATTGATCTACCACTAGTAATAACAATGCAAGATCCTCATATAACTTGAAAATTGAGGCTGATTACCAACGAATCAAGGATGAATGGTGACTAGACAACAGTTCGGTTTGATGATCGTCGGCTTCGGTGGTGTTCGGTGATGAACAAGTGACCTACAGCGGTTGAGCAAGGCATGGCTGAGCACGGCTGACCAAGGCTGAGCTAGGTGAAGCTGAATGCCTCGATGGTGGATGGAGCCGATGATGCGCACGGAGGAGGCTGCTCGGTGAGGCCGAATGGTGTTCGAGATAGAGGAGGATTGTCTCGACCAGTGGGGGAGCCAATCGAACTCCTTAGCTCTTGAGCTAACTCTTAATTTTCTGCTCCCTATGAATGTGCTGAAAACTAATGATAGCCAAATGTGAATAGCTTGAGCTGAGGGTTGAACTTATAGAGCTCGATCCTCAGAGTCCAAATAGGAGTAGGATTGCTAACGGACTGTCAGATTGATCCTAGCTAGAGTAGGACCAATCGTGATTTCGAGAGTTCGAATCCACTAGAACTTTCTATTATTTTTAGCCAAATAAGGATAGAGTTTCGGTTTCTTAAAACTCTAATCTCTAGTTAAGATAGGACTCTTTTAGCAAATTCTGAATTTTGATTTTTAAAGAGTCCTAATCAATTAAAATACTAAGGATTTTTGGCCAAATGAGATACTGATGAAAGAAATAGCCAAAAATGGCCTCTTTTGCGGGTTTAGAATGCAATTTTGAGCCTAATTGGGTTCTAGTTAAGTAATTAACTAGAGGCTGCACTCAATTAAATGACCAGAATGGCCTGATCAAGGTCCACATAATATAAAAATTTTGGCACACACCTATGCTCATGGTCTTGCCGAAATTTCATGCTCAATCATGTTTGTCTCAAATTTTTGGGCTCAATTAAGGCTTGTTCTAAATAATGGACATTTAATTAAAAACCTTAATTAAATAATTAGCTCGAATGGACTGAATTTAGCATGAAAATTAATACAGTTAGCCTCTTCAAAATTCAGCATAGTCGAAAATCTCAAACTGAGTCTGGTCCAGTCGCCTGTCAAATTAAGCTCAATTGACTCACCTTTGGCATGAATGCAATGATATGCATGACTGACAAAAAATAAAGATGCAATATATGAGAAATTTATTTTTGGTGAAAATTATGACTAGTTCTCATTTTATTCTTGAAATGAATGATTTTCCGAAAATCAAAATTTAAGTGCCAACAAATTTGAGAGGGCAAATCCGAGACGCTTGTTAAGCATATCCAATGAGATAATACTTAAATTTTATAATGTTGATTGTATAATAATATCGTAAAGTATTGGAAATAGCAATACACATGCATTTCCGAACAAATCTGCTAGTTGTAAATTACCTAAAATGTGTGATTACCAACACTGTACATATTATATGAAATATTATTATTTTGTTTTATTTTTATTCTTTTTTTTTCTTGGAAAATAGTTTTTATTCATGGATTCTAACTATGCTTGATTCACATTGCACATGGACCAACTTGAAGCATGAACATCACAAAAACCAAACTCGAATCATACAGATTTGATAGACCATAGACATTAATTTTTTAAGACGACTGTGCTTCTCTACATCCAATGATCCTCAGGCGGGCAAAATTACCGTTTTTGAAGTCATCTGAGAAACACAAAACCAATCCAAATTCTTGCTAGGCATGTCCTAGAAGCCCTACCCACCATGTTCTGCAATTGAGAGCGCAACCAGGACCACTCCTAGTCTTTTTCTCCTGCTCATTCTCGCTTCCTCAGTTCAAATTAGCAAAACCACAGGTCGATCTCGACGCCATTCTGTCTCTCATGTGGTCCAGCAGCATGTGTGTCTGTCTTTGTCGAAATATCGAGAGGTCGAGATTGCTCGGACTTTGCTTCGCATTAATTCCCGTCCTCATAATTGAGGTTGTATCATTTGTATGCGCCATGTAAGTGTCGAAAATGAGTAGCATGGGACCGGAAAGGGGTGGTGCAGCAGATGAGTCTGCTAATTTTTACAGCAAAAAAACAGCTCATGTGTTCGAATTCGGCCGCCCATCTAACATTCCTGTGCGACGCAAGGCTAGTATGGATCAGGCACGAAAGCCGGACTAAGATATGGCCCGATCGCTAGTCGCTAGAGAAAAACTAAGCTAGTACGCATCAGAACGACATTTCGACAAGCCGGAAGAGAACTTTTCTTGAACTCAGCTGTTCGATTACTTAGGAGATCCGATCATATCGTTCCAATGTATTCACAAATCAACATTGTTCAACACAAATCAACAATGCCATCACAACCCACAAAACAAGCAGACTGAAGGAAGCCAAAAGGTAAAAAACAGACCACAACCTAAACAAATGAGTTTCAGCTTCGAACAGACTCGGCGTTCAATCGAGAATTGATCACTTAAATCAAGAGATGGAGAACCTCCTCCTCCTAGGCTTGGTGATATCAACATCCTCCTCTATGTTGGACGTGTCCTTTGACCCGTGCCGGAAGGGGTTCAACTTCCCCAGAGTCTTCGACATCGAAGAGAAGAAGGTGGAGCGCTTTTGGCCACCACCTTTCGCCGATGTCGCCCCTTGATGATTGGTCTTCTGCAAGTCCGAAACGTACATCTTCATCTTCATCAGCTCGAACCGCAGCTCCTCGTTCTCTTTTATCAGGGACGAATCAGCTTGCAGCTGATGCCTCGTTGTCGTGGCGTCCGGCCCTTTATGGTCCTCCGTGCCACTCCTCAGCTGCAGCTGATCATAGTAGAGTGCGTGCAGGACGATCTGGACTGGCAGCCGCTTGTTCTGCGAAGCATGGAGCCGGGCTTCATAAGATAACTTCAGCGGGTCCATCACACTGCATGCCTTCTCTCGCTCAATCTCGTCGAGCTTCGGATGAGTCTGCAAAGTTCTCTTGATTGTCATTTCTAACAATGCACAGAACATGTCCTATGACTAGGAAAGGATCTATGAATGTGAAGAATAATGATGATCATTGTGTAGATAAGATGCAGGTATCACAATGGAGATTGTAGCTATACGAAGCTTATGATTCTCACCTTCAAGTAGATATCAATTGCACGATAAAGATCATCGTCGACCTTTCGGGCTCCTTTAGGCACAATATTGGCGATCCCGTTGAACTTTGCGATGCTGAGATCGCCGTAGGTGGCGATCTCTCCGAGATAAGCATCCACTGTCTTAGCGACCCTCTGCATAGCGGTGGAACAGGTCTCCCTGAAGTCCCCACCGTTGAACACTGCCATGCTCTTCTCCTTCTCCACAAAACCCGACAAGATCCTCCTCACGCTGTCCAGATCGAAGAGCCTCTCGCCATCATAGGTAAATGAAAGCACCAGAAGGTCATCGACCGTCACGTGCTCAAGGATGTCCGATATTCGCTTTTCGAGCTCTATCTTACTGCTGGTGGAGGCTTTGAGATAAATGGCCGAACGGAGGAGGCAACACAGGAAGTTGATTGGAAAAGCGGCTTTCTCCAAGGGCAAGAGGGAAACTATTGATTCGAGAAGCTCCCTCTGTTGGGTCCTAATGTCGGGGTCATCGAAACCCGAGGACTTAGTTCCATTGCCTGTGTGGTCTCGTACAAGATCTCGCAGCGCTCTTTCTGTGTATGTTATGATGGCACTAGCTAAAGTCAGAGATTTCGCGCCTCGTTGCTTCATCGCCGTGATGATCTTTCCAAAGAAAGTAGCACTTAGTATCGACAACTCCTCGGTCCACCAGTTGGTCGGAGAGCGACTCGGGAAATTGGCTTCATTACATGCCTGCACAAAGCATATCCTTCCTCAGTTAATTCCATCCAAAGAATGCATCTCCAAAATGGGGGACAAATCAAGAGAAGGGAGTTGGGTTTACATTAGAACTGACTAAGTCGACGCATCTCTGGACAATTCTAAGGTCTTCGGCCATCGGAAGAAGATCTTCACACGATTTGAGCACGACGATGGCGCCGGACAGGCTCGACAAGGCCACTTGCGCGAGGAAATCGTCGGTTCGCGCCGCGAGGTTGTTGCTGCAGTACTGATCCGTCATCTGCAGGTACTCCGCCGCACAGCGTAGAGCCGCCACGTTGTGGACGGTGATCTCGAAGTTGACGCCATAGCAAAACTTTGCTGCTTTCTCAAAGATCTCGGGGCCTCCGGGGATGTTGGACAGATCTATCCTCGCTAGGTCTGCTTCTTTGGTTTCCACGATCAGTTTCCTTATGAAGTTGCTCTTTGCCACTAGCATAAACTGCCGTGAAAATTGAATGTTCAGCTTCCGCGTGTAACCAATTAGTCCGATCAGGCATGGCAAAAAATCACGAAACATGATTCTTATTACCTTGTGGAGGGAGAAATTCGCTTCTCCTACTTGAACGACCACATCGGTCGGAATATCCTGAGAGAAGACCCTGCATCCAAATTTCATCAGGATCACTAATTAGTGACTGGTTATACATGGAAACAATAACAAGCATGACAAGATTGACGTATTCGAGATTAAACGGTAAAGTACCACTGGCCGGTTCTCTCCATTGCAATAGAGAGCCTCTCATTGGGCCGGACAGGCATGGCCATGGCTACGTCGATTCACGATGAAAGGAACAGGAAATGAGATTCTCGCGGCTTCAACTGGAGATCATACAACCATGAGTCCGTTTGCCCGCCGCCTTCGAGGATTTTAGCTGGTTTCTGAGGTCAAGCATTCAAGAACGAAATTTAGAAAAGAAGAATCTCAGCAATCGATACCATCAAAAGCAGGAAAAAGAAAATCAGTGGCAACTTTTCACTTCATCATAAGTGACTGTCATAGATCCCAACATCTTGTGAGGCATATTAAGGTTGCTGAGATCTACCATTGTACCGGTAATAGGACATGATAATAGACTGTAGGACTACACAACCAACCCACCAGCATAAGAATCTTGCGAACCGCTCCTACTACTCTCGACCCATGCCTAATCTAATCTTAAATGAAACCGGAATTTTGTTCGAAGGACAAGTAAGCATAAGCCCAAACAAAATGATATAAAAAGACATGATTGAATGCTGGTCACCGGTACCACAGAAGCTTCTGTACACAATCAGTAGACTTAGAGCCGAATCCAGCCCCGATTTCTTTACACAAGCACTTCGATGAAGCCGAGCTTTGGGTTCTAAAGATCACAAACTGGGGCTTTTGTAGCATC